>JACAXG010000062.1:1440522-2087381 GCA_018881555.1 Amblyornis subalaris | reverse complement strand
AAAGAAAAGAAAAGAAAAGAAAAGAAAAGAAAAGAAAAAAGAAAAGCTTAAAGAGGTTTTGACAGTCTCACATGACAAGGAAAGGGAAACGGAAAGGGGAAAGGAAGAGGAAAAAAAAACCATGAAAAGAAAAGTAAAAAGAAAAATCAAGAATTTGTTGCAGACATGCAAACAGACTAAAAAGCTGACGATTCACGAAGGCCAGCTCATGGAAGTGTTGAGCCAAACAAGAAATTACAACTAATTTCAAATTTCACAAGGCCAAAACTGATGGGCATTTTTCTTCTCATCATCATTATGAATAAGAGTTAAGTTTTAAATTCCTAATAATAATTTATAATAAGAGCATCTGAATTAGTGACTGAATATTTTGCTCAACTTTAATTGCAGGGTTCCCAAGACATATCAAAGACTTCATAGGACTAAAATAGACAAAATACTATTCACCAAAGAGCTTGAAAAGAAATTATTGAGATTTGGTTTCTATCACTTCTATGGTTTATCATTTTGTTATCTTTAAAATACCGATATATTTTTGCTTCTTTAATATTATTCTAAAGAGAAAATAACTTCACTCTTTTTATTCTGACACACCTTTTGTATATTTTCTCTGTTTGAATGACTTACATCCAGTTAGCCACTCTTGTATTGCCAATGTAAAATTAAATTATCCCAACAATCGATTTGCTTTGTATAATGTACAGTTAGTCCTTACTTGAAATATTTGCCAACACTATAAAAACCATTCAACACAGAAAACAAAGGATTCTACCTGCTTGAAGAGCTTATAGTCTTAGACTAGGGTGACTTGACTGTGCAGGCCACAAAAGGAAAACTGAACAATGATTAACACCACCACCACACCAACAGAGACACACATTTCTTGCGGATACTGCAAAACCAAATTTTTTGTGTCAGAAAAGCAGAAAAAGGACAGGGTGCTTTTCACTTAAAGAAACCACTGGGGAAAATGCTTTCTGCCTCAAGCAGAGTAGCTACGCCTACTCCAATACAGAATTTCAGACAATGCTGGAAGATGGAATTGAGGGCATTTTTGAGCATACGAATCTGCTTTCTTTTTTCCTAAGATCAGGCAGGGAAACAATCTTCTCAGCCTACACGACAGATGTAGATCCATATGTATCCTTTTTCTRGTCAGTATTTAGAAAGTTTATTATTAACTGGTTTATTATCAGACACAGAGGCATATTTGCTGTGCTCATTATGCCTTCTCATACCCTGATTAGGACTGACACATCCTGACCATCACGTCCAGAGCACAAGAGGTGGCCTCTGCAACGGTCCTGAAGTTCTGCTCTCCTGACTGTACAGCTGGTGACATGAAGATATCCTCTCTGGCACAGGCACCCAGGTTTCCTTTTCAGGGCAATAAGGACTGAAATAGAATGGGGATGTGGCTGGAGTGTGTCTATGTTCCACAGTGGGAGACAGTCCCCATGACTCTACTCTAAGTGCAAGATTGGACTAGCAGCACAGCACGTGGAAAGTAGAACAGATTGTGACTACGCAAATAGTGAGCTGTTGAGTCTACAGCAAGAAATCGAYGTTGAAAGATGATTTTGGCCCTGAGAAAAATTGTGCTTATGGGCATTAAGAGTGGCATAGGACAGAAACTGTGGCAAATAAAAGGGTAAAAATATTTCACGAGGAACAAGAAGAAAATATTTACATGTGGTGAAGGCTTCTAAAGATAGTTTTATGGGTTTGCTTACCTTCAAGGCACCAAATGCATTTATTTTAAGGAAGTAATGGAAACATTTATTTCAGTGCACTGAAAGAGCAATCTCATACTATTACTATACTGTAGTAAAGTTTAATCCATACTGACCTCAGCTGTGGCAGTTCTGATAATACAAAGAAGTATATTATCAATGCCTGGAAAACAGCAGGGAAGCAGCTAGTCAAAATAAACCGTGTCAGTTCTGCAGTTTACATACAAATATGATTGAATTTCTTTTCCTGTGTTATTATAACTGCTCTGCTACAGCAATTGCTTGGGACTGACAATGACAACATGGGGAAGAAAAGCGAAAGGAAATGAAATAAAAGCAAGATGACCCAGTAACAAGAAACACAAACCTCCTTCTCCCTGTAACTAAAAGATTATATTTAATCAGAAACTCTGTGCTTTGAATTTGATTCAAACTACCTCAAAAGACCCTTGACCAAAGACAATTACAGTCAGTGAATGGTAGCTATTTTATGCAGTTTAGTATTTTTGAGTTTGGATACTTTTATATTCACCCAGAGTCTAATCATTCTCCATTAAAATAAAATGTTAGTAGCATTAGGCTAAGTGCAGGCTTAAGGACAGAGAAGTTCAAGAGTAAGAAATGTTCCTACTTTCCTATCTACCTGTCACTTAAGTTTAAAGCTCTGCACTGTGCATTCTATTCAGCTCAGAATACATATTACAACTGCACACTAAACTAACAGTTCTGTTCTGTTTCCACTAAAATTCTTTACTATGAAGAGGTTCAAAATTCACCCAAATATATTCCTGGGAGGCATTTGATCTCATCTCAAGAATGGATATTTTGATTTTTCCCCAGCAAGTATCTGAGGACAAATTTTAAGAAATCCTTTTCTGAAAACACAGAGTGAACTAAATATCGATTTGAAGATGGTTGGTCTGACAAAGGAGCCCTCAGAGGGGTGCGGAAGCTTCACTAACTTCAAGCCCCCCCTGGGAGGAGGCTGGAGTCCCTGACAGCAGCAGCAGCCTTGGCTCCTGCCCAGTGCAGTCACAGAGCCCTGATAACACGTCTGCATGGAGTACAGATGGATCCCCTTCAAGCATATGTCCCTAATGTGAAAGGCTGCAGTCCTCTTATACTCTACCATAAGCTTTCCACATCCTGTTCCGTTCTACAAAGAGGAACCAGATTTATTTTGCTTCCTTCTGTCATATGTGCTTCTATAGAGAAAAGAGGATTTGTCCTAGTAAATGAGCACATTGTACAAAATGAAAAATATTTGTCTCATTTCTCTCTGTATTTCTCATGCACAGACTTTACAAAATAAAAGAATTTTAAAAATCATTAAATATCAAGTATTTAATGTGGAATCCTGCTTCTGATACTTTTAAACACTTACATGCTTAAACTTTCCAAACATTTAACACAATCTGTAATGTTTTTTGTTCAGTTTCTAGCCATGTTTAAGCAACACAGTGAAGGAAAACAAAAGATTTCCAATCCATGTTCCTAAGACATGTTCTAGCAGCTTTTTCTCCAAGGTACCACTTGAAACCACATTGTCATTTCTCTTTAAGGTTTATCAAGCATTGCAAGTTTCCCTTTGGAACCTAAACACCATTGGAGGAGAAGTAATTAGAAAAAATGCCTCCAACGGCTGCTATAATGAACAGAATTTTCCTAGTCAGAATATTGTTTTCAAGTTTGTTTTGGCAAATAGTTGCATGTGAACTGCTGCTATAATGACACATCTTTGAGACAAGTCATTTTGATAGCTCCTTATAACAACAATACCACCATAACCTGTATATAAACTCAGTTTTTATTTAATTTCTTCTGGAAAAGGTAAGTTACAATGTGAGAAAACTGAAAAGCACAAAATTATCTTTGCATTCTCTTCATCAGCCCACGCTCGAAAGCAGCATTCATTTATTTTATATAACAAAAGTATTTGAAGTCAAAAAATGGTATCAAACAGCATTTTCTTGTCTTCTTCATGGCATTACTTTTTCTTAAATAAAAAATAGTGAAAATTTCAGGGCAACAGATTGGCTTTATACCATGGGAAAAACACTTCTTGATCTAAAAGAGATCTTTTTGGACTGATTAACAAGTTTTAGTGCCAGACCATACAGGTGTTTGGCACAAAACAGTTACTTTACAGGATCTAGCTAAGAAGGCTTCTGTGGGAAAAAGAACAGAAGGTAGTTACCAGATTGATGACAGACCAGAAAAAATTTCCTATGGATAAGAATCTGATGTAATTTTGGCTGCACATTATTCTGAGTGGAGTCCGCATGTTTGTGCATTGGAAACACAAAGTGTCTTATCCAGCCTCCAGAACTGTCTTCTGTGCAAGTCTCTCTGACTGCCAAACCTTACACAACTTGTTCACAAGTACAGGAGCTGGAATGTACCAATTACCAGAAGAGGAAGATACCCTTGGGAGTAGGTATTAAATATGCATGTATATTCATGAATACTTCACACTTCTCCACTGACCACACTACATGAACATTCACTAAAATATGGAAGAGGTCATGAAAACTGCATGAATGACAATGAACATCAAATGAGACATTTTGTATCACTTTTTGATATGTGACATCTAGACCTTCAGGGATACTATCTCACTGTCAGGTTCTTCAATATCTAGCTTCGAAGTTCTGAACTGGAACTGTTCAGGAAACTGCATTGTGTCTTAACAGGGTGTAAAGACAACATGCAACATCAACGTTACAAGCTTGTAATAGGTTAACCTAAACACACACTAATCTACATACACCAGCACTAAGTATCATCCTTGTATTCAAACTTCAGGCAATCGTTTGTCAAAAAGTTTCCCTTTCTCTCCCATGCATTTTTGTCAAAGAATACTCTCAATATTCTGTGAGAAACTCAACTTTCCCACATTTCAGAACGTAAGTAAAGCTCCACTATTAGCAATTGCATGATATTTCCACCCTGTTATAGCATATACATAGAATCATAGAATTGTTAGGGTTGGAARAGACCTCTAAGATTGTCAAGTCCAACAATCCGTGTAGTATCACCACCATGTTCACCATTAAACCATGCCCTCAGGTGCCCTATCCACATGTTTTTTGAACACTTCCAGGGATGTGGGCTCCACCATTTCCCTAAGCAGCCTGTTCCAGTGCTTGAAAATCCCTTCCATGAAGAAATTTTTCCCAATATCTAATCTAAACCTCCCTGATGCAACTTGAGGCCATTTCCTCTTGTCCTGTCACTTGCTACCTGGGAGAAGTGACTGACCCCCACCTCACTACAGCCTCCTTTCAGGTAGTTATAGAAAGCGATCACATCTCCCCTGAGCCTCCTTTTCTCCAAGCTTAACAGTCCCAGTTCCCTCAGCTGCTCCTCATAAGGCTTGTGCTCCACAGCCTCCACCTCAGCCTCTTCCTTGCTGCTGACTTTTGCAGATTGCTCTCAGGGTTTCTCCCTCAATCTAGCATTCTCTCCTCTTAAGACACTGAAAAACACCAAATCCAGTAACAATTCTAAAAGAGAGCTGTTAGACATAACCAATAAGGCAACTTGAATCTATCCTCTCAAAATTATTTTTCAGGCCTTCTACACCCTCTTCCTAGAGGAATATAATAGATTTGTCCATAGCTTCCTCACTGTACATACAAAATCATATTGTGGTATCTATACATAAATGACATGCAATAGACAACTGACCACACTGTAAACTTACTYGCAATAGATTCAAATGTATATGTGGAGAAACTTGCACCAATCTAACTAAATTGATTTAAATATCAATGTAATTTAGACCAGTGTCACTTCTTTTCCAGCACGAGCCTTAAATAGGCATTTTTTCCCATCCAATATAGGCATTCTCTGGATATAACATATGACTTTCCTGTTTGTAGCAGTACAGATATAGTTTTTCTTAGGTTTGGTTTAACTCCATCAAAGTGGACGAAACTCTCCACTGACTCTGAATAGCTCTGAAATAGTTGTGTGGTGGAAGATATGCCCTTAAGAATTAAATACAAAAATATTATATTCCAAAGTTACTTATCTGTCTGATGTATACTATCCGGTTCTTGGTCTCAAATGTCAAATAAATCCCAATTATCTTTCTTTCCTCTTCCTRTGCCTATTTGAAGCAAACCACCTAAATCCTTTTTTTTCCATTGCACTCATTATTTTCTGTTCCCTGTTCACTTGTTGTGTCATGTATAACACTGCATGATATTAAAAAATAGCTGTATTTAATCCTCAAAACAAAATTTCATTTCTAGTCCATTATTATATAAGAAAGTAATGTGGAAAAACTGCCTGCCCCCAAATGCCATTAAAAGTGGATCATGTAAAAAAAAATAAATTGCAACCTAGATTAGATTACAGTGCTGAAAGCAGGCTATTCTACTAGCAATTACAGAAAAGTTACTTATTTACATAAAAATAGCCAAATTTCAACAGAAGACGTACCTTAAGACATAAAATAAGAAGTTCAGCAAAACAAGGCTTAGGTGCATCTCAGTGCTTAGTAAAGTGATTACAACAACCATACATCTAGGAAACAAAAGATGTATAGATAGAAAATCATCATAAAAGTCCTTATTGGAAGAGAAAGAATCATGGATTTTTAAAAAAATAACTCCTACAACACTCAGAGCACCAATATCATAAATACCTGACTTTCAATTCAACTATTTTTTGAAAAGTTCAGTTCTAATGTCAGACAATCATTCTCATATAGAGAACAATTCTGAGAAGACAGTTTGAACACACTGCGTCTCTCCTTCTGCCTAGGAGTACTTTAGTTATAGCCCAGGGCTCAGTCAGTTGGATACCTACAAGTTAAGTCAGTGGTCCCTGACTTGTATATTTTCTCGAGAAAGATGGCAATAATCTGAACCTCACCAGGATCGGCTTATTTGCTTTGTCTTGATGGTTCCTGCTGCTGCCTTGGTTCCTGTCAATCCCAGCACAAGGAGTACACTGCACAGAGACAGGGTAGATCTAGTAGTATTTATATATGTGGAATCCACACTGTTCTATGGATTTATTCCATGCCATTGAGATGAACTCACCAATTATGAACCACTGAACTAACATGTACTGTATGTAAATGCTAAATATATTTAACAATGCTATGTGAGAGAGGGGTAAGATATGATATCTTGCTTTACATATGAAAAATGACTCAAGGTACTCATCTGAATCAAAAATAAAACACTAATGCTGCCATTATGGTATTACTGTTTGCCTATTTTCTTTTAATTTTATTAAAACTGGACTAATTTTTCAAGATATAAATTTTGGCGTTTGTTTTGTCTAGTAAATTCTGAGATTTGTGTTTTAAGAAATAATACTTTTTTCTTATAAGAAATAGACAAGGAAAAAAGCATTTGGGGCATMTGTTATATGAACACTCAGATTGAACATTTCCCCTCAAAGCCAGGAAGAAAAAATATTTTCAAGGTGAGTGAATTTGGAGAAAAAAAAAAATCCATATCCTGTTCTCCAGTTTCACAAAGTTGGTAATTGTACCATGGCTTTTAGTGAAACAGCATTACTCCATATTCTTTCTGAAGCCATTGTAGYAGAAACAGGAAAATAGAAAAAAAAAAAAAATTAAGGGTCTTGTAACATCCTGCCATGTCTGGATTCCTTTAACCCACTTCTGGAATGCATAAAATAGCAATAATTCTTATGGACATGTTATTCTCAGCGACCTCCTGCTGTTAAAGAAAAGTAGTGAATAATGTGATCAAAAATTATATCATTTGGAAACAAGGGTTTGATCCACAGCTGTCTCTGCTACATCATTCCCTCACTTACTGATCAGGAAAACTCAGTTGTCAGAGACATACATGGGCTTTGCAGACAAACCCAACTGCAGACATGACCAGATGCCAGCTCATAGCTGTTGTTCAATTACCTTGAATAAGAGTCTCTAAAGGATGCTGAATTCTGTCATCAGGAATAGGGTGACCTCTCTTTGGAAGGCATAAATACATTAATAGTGACTTGATACAACAGTTTGAAAATTAATAACAACAGAAAAGGTCACAAATGTATATTGGTGGAATATAAGGAAGAAAAAGAAAGGCTGAGTCCCTTGAAAGGAAAGATTTCTGCAACTAAGCTGCCTAAAAAAAAGTCAGAAAAGAAAAAGAAGAGATTTTCTATAAATGTAAGGTATTCTTTTTCATTGTAACTAAACTCTAGGGAGACCTACATAGATGAGCTTTGCAGAGTGTCAGGCTAGATGTGCTATGCAAAACATTTCTTCTAATCTTGAGCAGCTTCTGTGCTGTTAATAAATCCTGGTTTTAATTAGACCACTTGAGTCTCAGACTTTTTAAGGAACGTTTCATACAGGTTGTCCCAGAGAGACAAAACTTTCAATCACAAAAAGGAAGTGTAAGAAAAGTGTCCAACAGGGACTCCCAGACAAAGAGGGCAATTTTGCACTTCTTTTACAGAGCTATATTACTACTGCAAGTCTAAGGTCATAGGCATTCTTCTTCTACTGACGAAGTACAAGAAGAAAATTCAAAAGAAACAGCAAAGAACAAAACACCTATGCTCTTTTTTCCTTCCCCAAACTTTTAATACCTAGTCAGATAAAAGGATTGGTAAGTACTCCCACTACTGCCAAATGACAAAACTCCAAATAYAAGATAGTAATTTCAGAGACTAGAATTGCAAAAAGATTTTCAAATGCAACTTCTGATTTTATCAGCCTTTTATTTTGTCCCAATATGAAATGAATTTAACGAATCATCTTTTTTGAAAGCATTGAGAATGCTTATTTAGATTACATTAAGATTAAGTGTCAGTTCAAACAGCAGACCTGTAACAAATCGGAAAAGTACAGAGACCTCTTCAGTCAATAGAATGGTTAAAGACATCTCCTTTAATACCTAATGAAATTTAAAAGAAAAAAAATTGTAAGATCAGGAATTTAAAAACTTTGACCAATTATGTGACAAACAGCAAACAGCTACTAGTGTGAAACAGCAAATATGTGACAAAGTATTCTGTTCAGCCACTCTCTAGTCTCCTATAATCTYCTTTCCTTCACGACTGGACAAATATTCACAAATGAAAAAAAAAAAGTTTAATATTGTTTGATAATAGATTTCTGAATGTGACTCTCGAAGTATATCTTGTAAATATAAAAAAATGCTTGTGCTATTTCTACTATTATAATAGTAGAGCAGCTTGTAAATACAAAAAAATGACTGTGCTATTTCTACTATTATAATAGTTGCTCCCTACCTTGCATACAGTTCTGAATAACAAATACTAGCAGCAAGTAGTATTGCAGCAAGCAAACTGTCACAATATTTTCAGGACATATCTGGTCTGCAAATTTCACAAACTAGCTGTTGCAATCAGCAGAGAGGCATTGCAGCTGCCACCACCTTTGAATCTGCTTAATAATCATCCTCTAAAGAATACACAAACAAACCAACACTAGAAATTAACCATAAAATCCATGTGGAAAGAGAGCATTGCAAAATGCAGCTATAGTATTCTGCAAGCATTGCTGTAACTACTGACTAAACAGAGGTTCTTCCAACAGGAAAACAGCATTAAATAATTATTTACAATTTCCCACATGCATCTCATTCTCTTGGAAAATTTTCCTCAGTTTTTTCCCTTTTAAAGATTGCAAAATGATGTGTATCAGGAATATAATTCTTTCCTTTTCTCAATTTAGAAATATTTCTTTTTCTTTACTTTCGAACTGCACCTGTTATATGACACACTGCTGTGGCAAAAGCTGTGCATACAAAGGTTGTAAAAGGAATGTCCAACATGAAAGACAAAGAATGGTCTAAAATGGGATGTCAGTGACAATAGCCTGACTCAGTGAAAACTAACTTTGGGTTGAGGCGGGGAAGGAGGGAGGAAAATCAAAGCTTTTCATGTATTTTTCTCTTGACCTGAGAAAGAACATAAGGGACACTTAAAAAAATCTTATGATAGATAATGAAGACCTTCATGAAGACTCTCAGGTTCAACTGAAATAGCAACCTGCTCAAAAAGAAAAACCACTTGTGTCCCTTTTTTCCCCATTCTATATATACTCTATGGATCTAAAGAGTGTTTCTTCTGTACCTGCTTAACCAGGAAAGAATTCTATGTAAAATATATTCAGCAAGGGATAATCAAGCAACTAAAAACTAAAACTACAGTATGATGTTATGGAGATACCATATCACAACTGGGAATCTCGGGGTCTAGCCCAACTCCATTTTTTTTTTTTTAAATTCAGTAAGATATGTGAGACACAGTCCATGGACAATGAATAAATGGCTTTAAAAAACACTGACACAGTAAATGTCAATATTCAAATTATAAAACCTCCAGCTACTTGAGCACTACAACTCTAAAATAGAAGTGTTAATCATATTGTGAAAATACCTGAATTCACAGGTAAGACTACTATTTTGAAGCTATCATTTTGCACCCATATAAACATTATTTATCAAGGAAATAAACCAAATTGCAGTGCCTTTATTTTCACACCTGAACATCTACAATAGTTGTGGGGTTTATATATTTATAATGTTTTTTATTGTTTTCTTTGATACTACGAAGCTTACCATACCATATGATCCCACTAAAGACTTGCACTGCATTAAATCAGCTACTTCATTACTTTTAGAGACCAAAACCACTTTATTTTTCTATTTGTACTGCAACATCAATCATTTAAAGTATATTTTCAATTGTGTTTATATTATGAGATATATAAAGCACATGAGGAAATATATTGTAAATAAATTATTACTACATTACTAGATAGCAATAAAGGAAAGGAAAGGAAAGGCAAGGAAAAAAAAAAAACACACCAAAGCACATTACTCTCTGGTGGTGAGACTGCAGCAAATAGCAAACTGCTTAATCTATAGAGACAGAACAAATGTCAAAGTAAATTCTTGAGCAGGACTATATAGCTCCAGGGAAAGATAACGGCATACTGTGCTCTTCAGCTTTTGGTCAGAACCTGGCACCAAGCTCAGATCATTCCTCTTTTATGCAATGATCCACTGCTTGCATACTCAGAGTTGTTGGTTAAAGGCTCATGGGGGATGCTAGTAATAAAACTCACCACTTCCATGTCTCATGGCATTGCCAGGAAATCACAGCGCAAGCCAAATGTTTTCTATCGTGTTCAAAAACCAACCACTAGCTAAAACGGTACAGGCACCATCCATAAATGTTCGAGCAGGTATGAAACAGCTCCTGAAATGAGTAATGTAGATTCTCCCAGGCCATCTGATGGCTGTCTAGTGCCCCATGTGAAATGCGCAYTTGACTCACTTTTCCCTGGTTCCCAGTGGACCGATAAGAAGCAATACCCAAGGAAATCAGTGACCTTGGCAGTAGAGCCAAAAAGAATGAAAAACTCTGTCTTTCTTACAGCACCTAAGAGTTGAGAGATGTTACTGGAATACAGAATAGAAACATGAACTGTCACGAAAGACAACACTGTTGTGATATCCCTGTGTCAATGTCAGTCGGTGGATGCRATTACAGGCAACAACCTTCGCATTCAAATTACAGGAGAAAACAGCTCATTTTCACACATGAGAATTTTCACAAAATTGTCTACTGATCTTGACACTAAAATATGCTCCTGAGAGGTACTAGAAAGACCTCTATAAAATATGTTATATATAACACAGAAAATAACTTTTCCACTACTGTCAAAATTCTTGAAAGAACATTTCTGGCAGTTTCTAAATGAGTTATGCTGGCCAGAGTTTCATAAAACAGGATTCATGATCCAGCACCACCTGACAGCTGTTGCTACCACCATTGCTACTAAGACTGTTAACTGCTGTCATTTGCAATGGCACTAAATCCCTCATTAAGAGAATCCTTGACAGGAGAATGTATGGCCGGCTTCTCAGTATACAACAGAACAATTTTAACAAGTCATGATAATAAACATTTAAAAAATAAATGAATATTAGCAGTGGTGGGATGAAGTTTCTGAAGATTTTTGCCAGACAGCAACTGGCCAAACAAAGCAAAGCACAAGGTTTGGTGGAAAGACCACATCCTAACTAAAAGGAAAGATGTTGGGAAAGAAATAAAGGAAAAGGTATAATGGCCAGCAAAGTCTTCAAAATCATTGATGATTTTTAAAAAAATACTATATGTTTTTTAAAGGTTATATAGTTTTATGTATATTTTGTATTTATAGTTAAACCAGAGCTAGAAAGAAAAAAATGGAAGAGTAGCTCCTCTATAGCGGATATTAACCCCAAGGAACAAGCTGGTTGAAAATGTCATGGTGGATGAAAGGCAACTTGAGTGAGACTGATGATTAATTTACAGAGTTCATATTCCTTTAAAAGGGGAGAAATAAAAAGCAAAAATAAACCAATTAACTTCAAGAAGACAAACAAATTTGGATGAATCACTTGAAAGACAGCAAAAATAAGTTAAAAGAGTAATTTTTTCCAGTGGTAACAAAGGCTGGAATTCCACTAAACCAGATATTTAACAGATCTTCAAGTATAAAGCAGGACAGGTACAAAAGCACATAGTGACAAAATAAGAAAAACCAACACACATTATGGAATATAAAAAAGAAAAAGGAACAAGATTAACATGAACAAAACCCCCTGTAAATACACTGACAGTGTGAGAACAACAAATAAAATATTGACCTGTCACTCAAAAGAGAGGAAATGCTATTGACAGAGTGCAGAGAAGGGACCAAAGGATTTCATGTTTTCCACCAATTGTCACTAAAACACTCAATTGCAAGCAAATGGCCAACCTAGATTCTACCAGAGAAAGCTCAGTTCTTAACTCTGGTTAAGTTGATCTGAAGATGTGGGCTAGAATAATGACTGTTTCGACAAACTTCGCAATCATTCAACCACCTAAAAAAAAGAAGGTAAGAGACAAAAATGCCATTAGCAAATTTGAAAATAAGCATTTAATGCACAGTGCAGGTGGGACTCAAGTGTGAGTACTCGGGGAGAATTATTTTTTGTTTTATGTAGTAATTAATAACAGATCAGTGTCCAAACCAAGAATAAGGTGATGAAGCAGAGATGAACCATTCTAAAACTTCAGTGATGAGCATCTAATCACAAGAAGCATTTTTGCTACTACAGAAGCTGTCAATTGAGCGGAATCTGATTCATGTAACTCATAATTTAAATAAAATTATTATGTTTCTTCTCACCAAAACCCAGCAGATGCTATAACGAAAGGAAAAAAATATTATTTATATACCTCAAATCAAATAGTGTAAGCAGAAAAATTCTTTATGGAGCAATCATTTAGTTTCCCTGTTCAATTTTTACCATAATTTCTCTTCCTTGTTTCTTCCTTCCTTACTGCAGGTTGTCCATATATAAATTAGTGGTGCTAACACAACAGACAAAATGAAATAATTCTTAAGATACCTGCGATCATGGAATCACTAAATAAATAGTACTCCTAGTAGTGGTCTAAAACTTAATTCCTTTTACTCTTCATTGTGAGAACACATGAGAGAAAAGACTTTAGAGGTAAATACACCCAACTAAACACAAGAGTTCAGACCTGACTCGGAAATCTAACAGAACAATAAAGCTTAAATATTTTAACTTCAAGGCAAGAGCTCAGTCTCCTTAGGAAGGAGCTGTGAATATGAACACTGCACACACAAGATTTCCAAGGAATTCTTGAATATAAAATGATTTTGTGTTACAAGGTCATAATCAGAAATCTACCATGTTGGCAACTGCAGACTTCATGTTTGTCTAGTGAATGAATTGACACTATAAATATTGCCCCCATTTTTTTTTAATTATTAAAAGCAACAAATTTTACATTAGGAGAAATAGAACATATTTTCATAAATTTTATAAAGAATAAAGGGCAAAAAGAAAGTCATTATTAATTTACAACATATATAGATAAACAGTCTGCATTATACATTACTTACATTTTAATAAGAAAATAGAAGTGTGGGTTTTGCAGCTAGAAAGAAACATCTATTTTTAAATTTTATTTGTATGACACTGTTTTGCAGAGGAAAAAGTACACATGTAGACTGAGTAAGAGGTACCATTAATGAGTACTTGCAGATAGGAAGAAAATATTTAGCTTTCATCTATGAACACTGTTGTTCAGGTTGATCAGACTGAAAACGCAGGGGGTTAACAGTGGAAAAATGAATTAACATTTTACAATCATTTCGCTCTTCTGTTGTGAAGTCGATTCTCTTGATCGAGCTGTTAGTTGCTTTAAAAGACTAAGATCCTCAATTACTACACACAGCACAGAACATTAATCATATTCCTGACATTTTCAAGTCTGAGTTGGTCTGGTTTTTTTGTAAATATGTGCTGTGTCTGAAGCATGTTCTTCAGATTGACTTAGAATATCACCAAAAGGATACTGAAAAATCACAGAAGAAAGAAAAGAAAAGCCGTAAGAAATTGGAGAATCACAATATGAAATTGAGGCCAGAAGCAGAAGCCATTAATTTCACAAGAGAGCTTTGGATGGTATAAAAACCCACTTCAGATGTATTAGTTGGATATCATTTTCCGTTTCAGTAAGAGTAAGATCAAATCAAGGCAGCCTTATAGTAAAATCCTACAGTTACACTCTGAAAAGAGGGGTCATTTTAATTTCAGGGTCTTTTATTACACAGCAAGATAACTGATTGAACTGTGAAATAGCATTAACAGCATAAATATGTTCTGATGTCCTCTCTTTAATGCATTTAGAAATTACAGAAGTATTTTTGGTTTTGTGTTTGCAGGAATTATGATGATTCTTCAATTCCTTTTGCCTAACTCCAAAATATTTATATGAAGACTGTACTATTGCAAAATCTTCTGCCACTGCTAAATTTTGCACTAATTATGAAATTAACTTTTTTAAGGGCTGTGATGATGTAATAGTTTCAGGGGTTCAAAGCTCTTGACCAAAAATGAACGTTTGCTATAAACCCATTACTTTTTTCTTAGCTTTGGAAGCATTTTTCTAGAACAAAATATTGTAATTCAAAGTAAGAAAGTGGAAAATGATGGGCACGTCTATTATAGTACAAATGACTCAAAAAGGAAACTATACTCCTTATAGCCTTCAGAGGATCTACTGCCAACAGAAAGACAGCCTGGTACCTGCAGAAGRGTAGTGTTTCCAAAAGTCAGGCAAGTAGCTTCAACTTAACATGTAACTTGTACTAACTAATTTACAAATGTGGTTTCGGTAAGCACAGATGTTTTAGTGTTTAAAAGATGCAAATATTCTGAAGAACTCAAAGATACTAAGTTAAACTAAACCAGCCTTCATTCAGAAAAAAGTCTGAAGTGTGTGTTGATGTTATTGTCATTCTGCTTGGGTTGTGTATTACACCCAGTCCTTTTTATGAAATTTTTGAGTAGATGACATGAYATTTACTCACACTCAAGGAAAATGAAACTGAGTCACTTTTATCCTAAGACTCTCAAGTTCCTGTCTGTAAACTCMTAAGTCACCTGAAGACAATACACAGGTTTTTGGAAAATTTCCTGGGTTTGTCTGATTATGATAATGATAGAAATCAGTATGTACTGTAATAGCTTAGTACAAGTGAGGCTCCATCCCCCTCCAGCACCAACCCCATTAGTTTGACCTAGGATACTGATCCCAGATGTTTCTGGCAGGTATTACACTTTGTGGAAACTTTGAGGAAAAACTCCATGCATAAAACATAAAACTGTTGTTTCTATTTTAACATCTTAGACAAGTATGTGGAGCACCTCTCTCAAAAGGTTATCTATTAATGCATGAATATGTGCTGAGACAAAATGCTGTACACCAGCAGCTTCACAGTTCTGAATGCGCTTAGCAAGAAACGTCCTAACACTTTTCTTTACATGCTACTAAAAATACCTTCAGGAAAACACATAAACATTAAGTGAAATGTAAAGTTGCATCTGTCAGTTCCAACTTACCCACTGGAACTTTGAGTCATATGAGTTGGCTGAACTGAATATTCAGAATCCAAGTAACCTCATCTTTACTCATAGACTCATTCACACCTCACGCTCAGTGCCAAACCACCATTGACTAAGGGACAGATTCGTCTACTGGAAGAATAGCAGATTGTAGGAATGAGGTTAAACACATTTTACTTATTTGCCATAAGTACTTATAACTAACAGCACAAGGAATACATTTATTCTACTGTTGAGAGCCAGTTACTATCCAGGTGAGAGAAATAAAAATAAGATACTGTGAACACAAGAGTTAGTTGATATATTACTTTTAGTATGGCAAACAAGAATAAAGAGGCACTTCAAAACTTTTGTTGCAGGCGTAACACTGCAGTATGTAGATCAGCTATTGTGTTTCAATCACAAGACTAGCAATAATGGTAAATATGCCTAGATTTTAATTAAATTTCCCATAGACKTGAGCATCTGTGAGTAACAGTATTTAAATTTCTTAAGTCACATAATATTTATACATCTTCAAGACTCTTCCTTTAAGCCATAAAGAACTATACATCATCAGTTTTTCCCCCAAGAAAAAACTATCTGTATTATAAACAACTTTGATTATATTCCATATATAATCACTACCTAGACTTCAAGATTATTGTGGCTAGTGTGGATCATATTATTAGCATATTCTTGGTCTGAAATTTTTATTATCTTCAAACAATACCAAACTTTGAATTAAAAATTCCAGTTTTCTGCTTTCTGCATGTGTCTGTAGAGATGCTTATATGTCTTCATTTAAAATAGTCCATGTGTACTTTAATGTCGCCCTAAAGACTCTTCAATCTTTTCAGTTCTCTATGTGATGATCAACTATCTCACTGCCTTATAATATTTTT
This sequence comes from Amblyornis subalaris, assembly GCA_018881555.1. Taxonomy (NCBI): domain Eukaryota; kingdom Metazoa; phylum Chordata; class Aves; order Passeriformes; family Ptilonorhynchidae; genus Amblyornis; species Amblyornis subalaris. Next base: position 2,070,818 of record JACAXG010000062.1, on the reverse strand, counting down.
CCAATGTTTTCACTGTGGATTTTTAAATGAAATTTCTACTCTAGTGCAGTTTTAATTTGTATGTAGAAATAACTACTCCTTCAAAAACACCCAAATAACAGAAAAAACTTTTYATATTTTTAGATTATATTTTTAATAGAATTCATTCATTAACTAAAAAATCCCTCTTATCAGGAGCGCTACATTTTTATTCTTTAATGTTTGAACTCAACATCACCTAGCTATGCATGCCCAGGAATTAATCTTGAYTTATGCTCTGGAATTCTCTAAGTCATTTCACTTGGCTACAGGAAAACACATGCAATTCCCAGTAAAGTTTTCCCTACAACCCCTGTCAGCCTAGAGAATAATCCAAAGGCAGTAACGGCATGAATAGTCATGTGTGCTAATACGGAATTACTGCTAATCAAATAAATTTTTGAATCAGGATAGCTGCCTTTACAATTCTTAACATTCGAGGGCTCAGATGCATTATTCACTTGATAAACCACTTATGCTTAAGAGTAACATAAGCCCAATGTAAAAAGAAAAGCAACTCATCAGTGACAGAACAGACACCAAACAGAAAAGAATATGATAATCTCCTCTGTCATTCTACTTATGCAGCAGAAAGGTGGTAACCTTTATTTTGAGTTCCTAGTCTACTGTTAATTACTAATTATGTTAATTCAGCTGTAGTTATTGAGCAAAATATAAAAAAAACCAACTAGATAAATCCTTAAAATTAGAGATCCAGTTTTAACAGCGCCTTTGTGATTTCTCAAGGAAGATTTGATTAAATATTATTGCTGAATTAAGGTGGACCACCTGCCAAACAAAACCACTTTTAATAAGTGTTACTTCTAGATGAAACTCTGTAGTAGACACAGAATCAACTCTGTTGACCAGCTTAGAGAAATACACTCTGAGTTTTAGAAGCTGAACCTAACAAAGTTACTCATATGGAATTCTATTAGGAGCAACAGACAGCTAAAATTTCCCAATGTGATTCTTCTTCCATTTTCCAAGGCAGTTCTCACTGACCAGCCATTGTAAAATACATCACAAAACCATTCTCCACAAAGATTGAATTATTTGATCAAATAGCTCAATCAAATTATGTGGCAAACACAAGTGGACTATACTTTTTTTCAGACCACCTGTATTCAGACTTCAAGCTTTATTTTTCTCTCTCACTTATAATGTACCAGATACATATATACCAGATACTTATAATGTACAGCTGGGTACTTAAGATCTAAAAAGAAAACTGAAAGGCAAAGGTTGAATTGATTTGTCAGGGTAAATGCAACAAAGAGGAATACTACTCCTACTAAAAATAACTATGAAGACAGTCTTCTGAAGACTGACATAGAAGAGATGCCTTCTGCAAACACATTTTTGCATCCTTCCCAAACAAAAAGAAGGTACCAGTACTGTAGTATGCTCTTAGGCAAACATCTTACTTGACCTCAACAATAGCCAGTGGGCCCCAATGTACTCAATGTACCCAATTACTTGCCTTACATCAACAACTTATTGACCTACTGAAGTCAATTAAAATTGTCGTGTGCTTGAAGGTAGATAAATTGGTTTATTCCCTTACTGAATCATAACTGTAYACAAGATATTCTTTATACAATCCTCTCAGTGACTTTTTTTCATGTGCAGTTCTGGTGACTTCCATTAGCTCATATTAAAACAGCTGTAAAAAAGCTACATGAAAATTCTTCTGAAGCATCTAACTCCATTTAAAGCGAAGGAATATATTCTGTACATAAATCGGTGTTTTACTATTTCCAATTTTATAATCACTGTCTCTGTGTAGGGAGGCAACAGTGTTTTTCATTGCTGGAAAAGAACTAGCATATTGGGTGCATATTTGATTAATGCACATGAAATGAATGCTGTCTTTTTTCTATAGTCCTTCCTTTCCCCAGTATACTCTTTCAGAATAGTGTCTATAGAACAGACATTTTTGAAAAGAGCTGCTTAAAATGTGAACAGAAAAAATAGAATCATATGTATTACAGATAAAAATTGCCTAGTGGGCTACCTATTCTGTCTATCCACTAGAGCAAGACTGTTTTCCATGGTACATTTTCTAGTATTTTACCAGTGAAATTTTTAATGTGCTAAACAACACGGTTTTTATCATTCCTCTTGGGAGATAATTTCCACTTACTATATATTTATGAAGACGTTTTCTCCAAGATTCTACCCACATTTTCTGTCTTTTAATTTTACCATACAATATCCTATATGGGAGCACACTACATATTCCTTCCTGTCTGTGGTCTTAATACCTACAAAATAGTTCACGTGTCATTTCTTCAACCCTCTCCTAACCTCTTAGCTTATATATAAACATTTATTTAAAAAAAACTCCAACAAAGTATAACTGGAACATATGTATAATTTGAACTATATAAATATATGCAATATATAAACACACACAGAGAAGCATATATATGTGTAATATAAGCGTGTATTTAATGTATCCCTCTTAAAGCAAAACTTCCATTGCCCTCACTTTGTTCATCATAGAATCACGTTCAACAATATTTTGGGATATTGATTTATGTGTGTTTGGATGGAATTGCATCAACAGTCTGATATGGAGTGTCTTGGTTTCAACCACACAACGGTGAAAATTTGTGTCTACTAGATCTACATAACAATGAAGCATCTACAAAATACTAAATTATGAACTATCTCCCTTACACCGTAGTCTGTAATCATAACAGATTTTGTCAAAAAAGACAACATTTTCTTTTTTTCTTTTAGTCTCATTATGGAACAAGTGCAATCTCACTCTTAAATGTCAATAGCATAGTTTAAAAAGAGATAGCATGGCTAAAAAAAAAAAAAAATATTCCAGAACTTAATGACATTAGACTTTTGCTACTGACTCCTGTGCTGTCACAGAAGTTAATTCAGGAAATATGGTCTAGCTTAAACCACTCAGTAACTGAAAGCTATTAAGTCTGGATTTGGCAGAAAACTGTCAGATATAATTTAGATAAAGCTGACTCTTCATTGATGAGAGGTAGCTATATTAGAAGCAACTCAGGAGTCAGGCAGTCCTGTTTTCTACGGTTCATTTAATGAAATTATAACAACTGTAGCAATTAATCCTGAATCATTAAAAAGTTGATGACTTAGTTTCATTATGCATCAGCAAGTACATACATGCTAATCTAAAGAATAAATACAAAATTACTTGATATACAAATGCAGAAATCAAGATCCACATTTATCATATGTACATACAAACTGACATCTAATATTACACAGGAATATTTGCTTTGGAAATAACACAAGAGCAAACTTTTTATGCAGTTTCTATATATTTCTAGTACTTATCTTGGCCAAACTCAAATTATGTGAATTCATACAAAATCAGTAGGTGAGAGTTCTTAGAGACAACTAATAATTTAACTATTGTTTTTTCCTATTCAAGAGGCATATACTGTTGTTGGATATATTAGACCAAATTAGCATATTTTTTTCTTTTCTTAAAATATTTTATCAATCTTGTTTATCAATCAAAGTCTTAAAATTGCCATTTCACCATTCTGTTTAATAGCTCAAGCCTGGTAAACTATCAGAAACATTTCTAATCCTGTGCAGAATTCTGGAGATCTCTCCTAGTACACCAGAATGAAAAATGCATAACAGCAATTACGTGTGGAACAGACCCTGTACAGTAGATAAATTGAAAATTATCTGCTACGAAGCCAGGTCCAAACAACAGTCTTTAGCAGATAGAAAACACATAGTTCACTCAAATATGACCATACATTGATTCACTATATGACTGATCTTATATCTAGTTAAAGAATTCTGGATTTCAAGCAATAAGGAAAGTGAATTATTACATTATTAAAATCTAAAGATGTTTAAAATACTTAAATTCTACTTTATAATGTCACATTTAGTATCCTAAACTTATCTTTACAGCTTGTGATGTAAAGTGATCTAAAGGCATTTCAATTTTAGAGTGAAATGAGATGTCATCTATAGATCTTTAGTATCAGCAAGAATCAATGAAGTGGTAATTTGCAGTAATAGGCAAAACCTAAATATGGCACACCTGGGAAAGAAGCAGCTCTGAGGACTAGAGCAGACTCATCCAAACTGTCTTTATTCCAACGAAGGCTGCATTAAGCCAAGCTCTCTCACTCCGTTAAAGTTTCAGCGTGCAATAAAATTAATGTTCCTCTACATATTGATTTTTCACTTCATAAAAATGTAACACTCTGCAAAAGAAAATTTCATCTAATTGCAATTTTTTGTATTTGTTTCTTTCTTTGATCTAATTTCAACTGGCAACCAAAGTGCCTCACACCCAAGGCTGTCCCAATGTCACTGATCTCTCTGTCCAGATAAAGTAATGCATTGCAACTGCCACGTCATTGTCACAAGCAAAACCCAGCAGCAAAACTCTTAGTGACACAAAGTCAGTTCAAATGCACATTTAACAATATACAATGGATAGCTTCAATGGCCTACAGTTAAACATCTTTAAGTCTGGAGTTCCCCACTCCAGCTTAACAGCAATGTTTTTCAATTACCTCTTGAAAAGGAAAAAATCATAACTCATGCAGAGAGAAGAGCTAGCTCTTGTCTTGAACAATACTGAATTATTGTATCTGTTTTGAAGCATTTTGGAATGTAAAACAGGATAAGAAAGTAAAAATAGGATATTAAGTCTGGAGTATCAGCAAAGACACCAAATAACTACAATAAATTCAGACATACTGCCTTGAAATGAAAGACATCCTAAGTAGTGAGATCATTCTTAGAAAGATTTCTTAAGTGGAGGGTACATCTAGAAACAAAATAAGACCTAGTGATCTCTACCTCTGTTGTAAGAGACATGGATAGTTATCGATCTCACTTTGGTATTTTCAAATACAAGCTGCTTTGTAATGAAATTTAGCCATTAGAAAAACATATTTAATTGGTTTGAATTTTATCATACTTGCCCCAAAATATGTGTTTTATTTCCTCTCTCTGAATCTTTTATATACTTATTTTTTATGGTATAATTATTCTGTCAAGTAATACATAATATCATTTCTCTTACTATCTTTGCAAACCTCCATTTTTTTGTGCATTTGCTTGGCTTCTACTGAGTTTCTGTGGCCTGTTTTTTCCATTTGAATCCTATTGAAAGGTGAACCTTAGAACTACATTGTTTAGATTTCATTTTTTTTCTTACTCTGTATAACTTTTTATGACAAAGCATTTAGCATTGATTTTAATAAAAGCCAGACCAGTAATAATTAGGAATTCTTAAAATTATAGGCATTGTAGAACCAATTTACAGAGCAAACTGGAAGAAAGTATTATTTCTATGTTACAGATTCAAAATTTAAAGGTGCAAATTAATTAAGACATGAACAATACCTGGCACAACACAGAGTTTGTATAAGGAGCTTTGACCAATGCTTTAAGTCTTCTGAGCATGGTAGCAACAATACAGGTGGTCACCGAGTTCTTATTCCCACTGGCTCAGCACATGTTACTATCACTGCTAGAAATATGAAATCAAACTAGTATGACAAGACCTTCAAAAAAGTAGACAAAGCCTTTCACCACTTTCATTAAGCAAAGTATGCTTCTCAGTGGCACATCTTTATTTATCAGTGTTATCAAACTTAAGAATTTTGTTCAGTTACCATAGAACAAAATTTATTGGTTTATGGTCATAATAATGTGGCACTGTGTTTTGCAATTCAATTACTTAGCATCATCTGAAGAGAAATCTTTCTTTCTTTGTTTAGTATAAAATTATTTTGTCAGAAGCGTCTTCTCATCAGTCTCTTGTTTAATTGCTTTTGTCTCAAGCAACTGCAGCATTCAGTTTTTTAATTATATGTTTGGGTAGGCCCTAAATCACTGCAACAGACATGGACAGGACAACCATCATTTGCTTCCATGGTAAAGAAGAACTAACTCTGGCTAAACACTGTCATCTGTAGAATTTACATAAATACATTAATTAGCCTTCCTTTGTTTCTCTTCAAAACCATATTCAAATACCAGACACAGCTGTCTCTACAAAAGATTAAATTCATGTCCTTTCTAATTCACGATGTCACCCCAGTCACAAGCAATTTCCAGTAGTTTTACTTTCAAAGGAAAGACAACTAATGAAAACATCACTATAAAATTTTACATGTGGAAGTTGTGCAGACATTCTACAAAAAAATTGAGTATTCATTTGAGATGTCCTTCTCATAGCAAAGGGCAAAGATATATAGGCCAGCATTCCTGAAGCTAAATCAAACTTCACTTCCAATAAAATAAACAGTTGGTAATGACACAAACTGAGAGCTTTTCCTTCTATTAGAATATTGCTTTCTCATGTACTGTGCTGGTTTTGCCTGGGATAGAGCTAACTTTCTCCACAGTAGGCGGCATGGGGCTGTGTTTTGGATTTGTGTGGGAAACAGTGTTGATAGCACAGGGATGTTTTAGCTTTTGCTGAGCAGAGCTTACACAGAGCCAAGGCCTTTTCTGTCTCTCACCCCCCCTCTACCATTGAGGAGGCTGGGGGTGCACAAGGGGGCTGGAGGCTGTGAGGGGACACAGCCAGGACAGCTGACCCCAACTGACCACAGAAATATCCCAGACCATGTGGTGTCATGCTCAGCATATAGAGTTGAGCGAAGAAGAAGGAAGGCAGGGACATTCGGAGTGATGCCATTTGCCTTCCCCAGTCACTGTCATGCATGACGGAGCCCTGCTTTCCTGGGGATGGCTAGACATCGGCCTGCCAATGAGCAGTGGTGAATTAATCTGCTGGTTTTTTTGCTTGTGTGCATGGCTTTCTCTTTACCTGCTAAATTGCCTTTAGCTCATCTCATGAGTTTTTTCATCTTTACCCACCTGATTCTCTCCCTCATCCCACTGTGAGCAAGCAGTTGTGCAGGGCTGACCCCTGGGGTTATCATGACACAAACACATAACAAAATTAATTTACAGTGTAACACCTAAGGATGAGCCAAATTATTGGGGTTTTACTTTTTCTGATAGGCATGATCAGTACTAGCAGAACACTTTATGGAAATGTATTATATTCAAAGCATCACATGAATTTATGGAATAAAGTAAATGGGTTAAAGGCCAAAAGGGCCTTTCAGAGACTGAGAATGAAAATTTCTCGATTTGAAGAGCAACACTAACACTATAAGAGGAAAAATTAGTAAAATTATAATATCTTATATTAGAAAATGATAACAAAATTTAATTATTTTATTGCTACAGTCACAATCAATAGGCTTATATCTAGTGTTGTAACAGATGTGTACAAAAGGAAAAGGACAAAGACCATGTAGAAAGTCCACCATCAAGAGACTGAACCCACTTGTTCTAATAAAGCCCATCTCTATTACACTGTATTGAAATCAATATAATTACCTTTATTCCTTACTTAATGAGAATATTACATTAAAATGAAATGCCACACATCATACAACATTCTTTACAACAGATAGAAAACTTAAAAGGTAAGAAAACCATTGTGAATGATCACTTTTTCACCTATTTCAGCATAATAATCTTTTTAAGAGAAACAAGAAAGAGAATGTTCACGAGTGAGAAAGAGGATTAAAACAAAATGTTATTAACAAACTATTAATTAATCTGCATTTTTGGCATAACATAGTTTTAGCTTTTTAATCTAATGAACCAAAATCTCTTTAACAATCAATAGTGACAGGCACAGTACCGACAACACTTATAAAACAAAGGATGAACACTACACAAATATTATTCAGGTTAAATTTTTCCCAAGACCAAACCTCAAGTCTCTGTCCATGAAGAGTTATATTTTCACTTCTTTGCTTATAAACCAACCCTTAAAATGCATACAAAGGGTTTATTATACTATACACAAGCGTTATAATCTTGTGTATTGTATCAATAAGCGTTGATACTATTTTTCATCCTCACTATGGAACTGAGAGTTAAGACCTCACTCTGGAGTGGACCCATCTCTCTGTCTAACCTCCAGAGACTCAATATTGGCCAGCATTGATGTTTAATTAAACAATTAGCTCAAAGGTTTTGAATACTTAACGTAAACTAAAGCTCATCATAAACTAAACTCACTGTGCTGCCAAAACATATATTGAATACAAAAAGACAGCTTTAATAAAATACTAATTTTACAAATTCAAATGCATGAAATTAGCAAGGGGGAAAAATTAAAACAGCCTTGGTCATCCAGCCCCATTATACCTACACACTTATATTTTAATTTACTACCTAGATGGCTATTACTGTGTCCAGAATGAAGACTGAGGCCCCCTGAACTAAGTAAAGAAAGCATGAAAGGCTGTGAGATAAAGGAGCTGCTTTGCAAAAGACTCCTAAAAGCATCTAGATTTGTGGCAGTAACTGCATTAAGCAAACTCATCAGCTACAGAGAAGGCAGATGAGTGTAAGTAAGAGTAGACTATGGCTCATGACAGGAAATATTAGCAATCTGCTCTAACAGGCCATGCTTCAGCACAGCATTTAAGGATGGTGCTAAAGGGCTCTCTTGGCTAGGAATCTTCTTGAATTGAGTCTAAGAGCATTGTGGAGTTAGGGCCAGATAAAAACATGCATGATTCCTTTTTTGTGCACAAAACTGTTCAAATACAGAGTGCTCAGAGAACTGATGCATTCAACTTCCCTACTATTTAATAGAAACAAGAACAGTATGCACACTAGCCACCATGAAAATTCACAATTTTCATATGCGTTGACAGTCATACCTGAAGCTGACTATAAACATACTTGATACAGACTTCTCTGCAAAGCTGGAGTGATAAAGATGCAAGGAGGCTTATTGGAATGAGGGTATATTTACAAAAATGAATGTGAGAAGCATATTTTTATTATAAATAAAACCTTAGAGTATATATGTTTTGGTTAAAACTTTGAAATTCAGAAAAGCATTCAAAGCATCTTTACTTTTTTATGGAAATTTTTAGAGGAATTTATGTATTTCATATATATATTCTTTAAGCTGGTAATTTCTCTGAAAGCAACAGTCCACATACCTATGGAAGGAACCCATTTAGTGAACACTACTATGTCATCTTTCTTCTAAAAGAAAAATGCCAAAATCTCTACCACCAATGCTAAAAATATTTATAGAAAAATATCTATATCTATATTTAATAAAATACTTATTTTTGTGTATAAAGGTTTAATCAAATCAAAAAAGCAGAAGATACCCAAAAGAACATGCACTTCCATCTATTTTTAGTGTAATCTATTACTTAGCGCTATTAGTTATTAATAGAAAACAGATATATTGTTTATCTTATAAGTTGTACAGATGCTATGAACTACTGAACAAATTGAATTTCTTTATTTGTTTACAGCCCTTAAAGAAGACTACATTTCTCATTATAGATATCCTCATATAGCCTGACTTTTTGGGCTTTGAAGGCTTCAGGGAGGAATTACTGCAATACAYAACTTTCACTCAAAAATCTGTCCTTTGTGTCTTAGGGAATAAACCTCAGCCTCACTAAAAATAATAATTAGTAGATTATATCCAATTTCTTTCCTCTATGAAAGAGGTATGTTCCTAGCTCCTCCCACTTTACCCTTTAACATTTTTAGTGTGGGGTGGGGGGAGACAAAAAATTTTTAATTTAAAAAGAGCTTTTGATTTCTGTCTAATTTCCAGCTTTTAGATATGTATTTATGTATTTTATATATTCCATGTGACAAAAAGATCAAGGTGTTTCACAGTACCAGGACAAAGAACCAACCCAGCACATTTACTGATTAATCTAGTATCTTCCTCCCAGATGGTTATTGTCCCTCATTTCTACAAAATAAGACATCATTGCCAGCAAATACACATTTGTTCTTCTGCTGACATTGTTCTACATCTTAAACATTCTTGCTCTGCCAGTGCTTTTCTCTTTGAATAGAATAAAAAGACAGTACAATTTCTTTATTCTATAAGGATAAATAATAATTCTTAATAATACCTAAGACAGAATTTCTATTTCCTCAACTTTAGCTACCCATCTTGCACTTCTTCCTTTTAGAATTCATGTTTCAATCATTAGTGACCAAAACTACAAACAGAATTTCAGATGAAATCCCACCAGTACCATGTACTTTGCCTTTAATATTTTCTTTCCTCTTGTAAAAATGCTATAATACATCCTGATATGTCTTTACACTTGTCTTTTTCCATTGCCATGTCACATTTGTGGCTTTAGTCACCCTGAGACTAACAAAGCCAGATTTCTCTCTTCCTCTGACACTTTCAATTATAACTCCCAGCTTATAACAGAAAAATCATATTATTTCCTAATTAGACTTTGTACTACACACTTTTGTTTTACTCACCTTTCCTTCTCTGACTTTTTTAATCTGACTTTCACATCTTTTTCCATCAGCCAGTTTTCCAGACTTTATTTTTGTACTCAAGAAGTATTTCCTATTGCTTTCAAATTAGGCCACAGTTCAATATGAATTTCAGTAGCACTGATCTGAATTCAATTAATCCAAGAGTGGGAAAAAATGTGGTTCCATATTGGCTCCCCTATTCAGTTTATCAAACAAGTCCTGCCAACAGTCACCATCAGGGTGACAACAAGCCCAGAAGGGAGGATGTGCTTCTATCAACCGATGTAATCCACAGACACATCAGCCTGTTCCAAAGGCATTCCCTGGTAGTTCTTCACCAGCCTCAGCCTGTCTAACAGATGATTGCCATAATCTTCTTTTTGCTATTAGCCTTTATCTTTTCCTGGCTGCAGCACTTGTTTGGTCCATCACACATTGCACTGCTTCAGGATGCTAAGAATGTAGATCATCATTCACCTGTTGCCACTATCCTGACAGGGCTGAGCAAAGGGTCAGAGGAGAAGAGCCCATGGAGGGGTGGGAATGCAGCTGCTGAAGGCAGAAGGTCGGAAAAACTGCAACCAGCAAGTTAATCTGCAAAGGTTGTTTTACAGCCCAGTACCAGACTGGTAAGAGCTGCTCTCAAAGGATCAGATCTTTCTCACCTTTTTCCTTTCCACGTTATTACTGTTCCTCTTCCCTTCTCCCAGCCATGTGCTCCTGCTCTGGGCATTGCTCATTCCCTTTGTGAACTCCTCGCACCCACCTCAGAGCCAGCGACTGCCTGAGACACTGCGAGTGACTGCATGCACGTCTGCTGTCCAACGGGAATGCTCAGCAGGGAGGAGAGAACCATGGAGGCAGAACCATGAAGCTCTTTGCCATCTCTTCTCCTTTCATCTGTTTCATCAACAGATTGTAATACAAACTAAGAATAAACAGCATTAATGATGAATGACTAAGCAACGAATTTGAGTTGCTTTCTATACCACTACTCTGTGTTAAAAACAATACACCAATCTAGATGTTCAAAAGGTATTTAGAAGTTGGGAAGATTTAAATCATTCAATCAGCCAGATTCCACAATGTAAGCTTATGGTAATTTTGATTGCCCGATGGGTCACTTAGGAAAGTTCAGGGAGAAATATGCCATTGCCTCAGAAGAAGAGAAGGAATATACTGGGACACCACTCTGCAGCACTGAAACAGACATTCACCATCTTGTCACATTAGAGTGCAAGCATACTTGCTGATATAGAAATATATCATTCAATAAAGTGTCTTGTCCAAATATTTATGACTTAATTACTTTCTTGTATAAAGACAAACTTCTGCTTTAAAAAATCATGAAAGTTTAATGAGAACAGAAGGCAGTAGAGTGAGACTTGTGAAACGAACTCTATCTCCAAGACAGCAGCTGAGAAAATGTCCCACAGTTATTACATGACTTGAGAATGGAAAACAGGTTCTGACACAATTAACCTTTTGGCAACATAGAAAAGTTATTAAAAAGACTAAGTAGTGTTTTCTTGAAGGCCTGAAACACCTAGCAAACCCACTCAAAATCAGCACTACTTCAAAACTGATAAACACACAAGCAGCAGTTACAATTAACTTCTATTTTCAAAAGATATATTAGAAGTACCAGAACATATTCTTAATTTGGATGTTAATTTTCTTTTTTTTGGAATAAATTAAAAAACGGACAATACATGCCAAATACTAATACCGGAAACAGACAACAGATGAAAAAGTAATAAGGGGGAAAGTAAAAGCCAGAACTTCTAAGTGTAATAAAGTTAGTTTAGTCAATCTGGCAGACAAATTTATTGTGCTCTTAATCAAGTCTCCTGTTACATGCAAAGTACAGTTGTGAATCTCTGAAATGGATCCCAGGATTAAGACGTAACGAATTTATCTCCTCCTGAGCCACCTTACATTCTTACAAAAATATATATTTGTATTTCTGTTTTAATGGCATGTGCCCTACTGTTGCAGTTGCAGGTAATTATACAAAGAGCAATCAAGGGTGGTTTTACCAAATAAAGCGTTGCCGTTCTTCCATTGCAATTTAAAATATTTTCAGAGCTTTTGCTAATTTAACACTCTAGTTAAGTACTGGGATCAACTCATCTGCAGATACACTTATGATATCTAAAACAAAGTTCACTACAAATGCATATGCACACACACACATATGGATGCACAGATAAAAAAAAAAAGCAGGACAGAAACAGCATGACAGCAAATTCCATCCAGGATTATATACAGAAAATTAAATGTTAATGAGCTGTAGATCTCAAAAATAACTTATTTATTTATTTATTCTATTCCTCTTTCTAAAATACCTTTGTACTAATATCTTTTTAAACCTATAGGTGAATTTCTGATCACACTGAAATCAGTTATTCACAAACTCTCTTCAACAAAACCAACAGCTTGTCCATGTTTTTATTTATGTCCCTCAGTTTTATATGTACCTCATTACTTTTTTTTTTTTTTTTTAGCTTATGGGTAATTTGGTTTCCAAGCATATAAATAGAGTTTACAATAGGCTGTGGAAAAGTGACCATAGCATATGCAGTAATTGCTACCATGAAAACCACCATTTCATTTTTTTCATGGCTTCAAGAAAACCCGTAGTAAATTTCTCTTTCTAAAACTTTAATTCTGAACCCAATCATGTAAAACATTTTATCATCTCATACCCTACAAGTATGTTTGGGAATGTCTTGTCAACGAAAGTGAGAATGATTTTATGATTCCTTGAGATGTTATCAATAAATAACTGCAAATGAACTTCAAATTAAGCCCCATGATGCTGATGCTGAATGTTTCATTTCCACAAGCTCTTTAGAGAGCCAGTGCATTATCCCACAGAACTACTGAAATACGGAATTACATGGTATTAAAGGTGAGGTATGTATTTATAGAGCCTATTGAATGCTTTCAAAAATAAAGACCCATAGCCTTTCACTGTTTAAAAGCAGTTTCTCTCTTTCATTAAATCCTTTTAAAAGTCTATGAAAATTTTAATATTCACAGGATTTACACACAGGTAAAATAATAGAAGTACGGTTCTCAGAACAAAAAGATTTGCCATGTATTATAGAGCTCTCTAATACTAGAGCTCTTCTGAAAGCATTGATTAATCATACCGTTTAAAGGCTGTGACACATTTATGCCCAAACTAATACAGGCAAAGCTAGTAATTCACAGTTACAAACCTGTGCAAGACACAGCTTACGTGTTGGGACACTTGGTTTTAAATTCTGGACCTTTATGGACCCTGCCCATTTCTGGTATTGAACTCAGTTAACTGGCATATCTTAACTCTTCAGTGATTTGTGTGTTATGAAAAAAAAAAAAAAAAAAAAAGAAGCCTAATTTGTTGTTATTTGATTTGCTTTAAAAAGCATTTGCCACTTAGCTTGACACAGAAGAACCATAAAAACTAAAGAATAAGGATAATAACTCATACTGTACTTCTCCTTAGTCAAGATCATCAAATTTAGATTCACTTTAAAAAAAAAGCAAGCTGCAGAACACTTATTTAAAGCACAGAAATAGGTGTTGATCATAATAATACCGAAGATGTCAGACCGATTTATAAATAAATATTTAAATGGGTTTTAGTAAATTATGAACATAGATCTTCAGGCTCTGTATAACCAAAATTTAGTCAAGGCAGAGCATTATAGACTTCTCTAGAGAGACGATGGATATTTGGTGCCATCAGCACCCTAGAACCCTTGGCGTGTACTTGTGCTTATCATGGGCAAAGAAAAAATCATACTGGCATATGTCAAACAGAAGTTTTTCTCAACAGTTCGTCCAAGCCAGAATACTGACCTTTCAATTTATTTGCCCTACAAGCTTCCAAAGCATTTACCCATTAAAAATATACATACCTTGCTTCATCTTTTCCACCAAAAAGAACAAAAATGGATGGCACCCATGATTTTATGTTTCCATGATTAAAACTGACAAACAGGGTTGCAGCAGCTGGCTCCAGGAGCATTGCAGTGAAGGGCAGCTATTGCTCAGGCAGCACTTATCTTATCCATGTTTCTCCCGCCTGCCCCATGCACATTCTTTACTGGAAAGAAGGGAAATCCACAGAAGCAGAGCCTATTAAGCAGGTCTTAGGCTAGCAGCAATGTCCTAGGGTCGGACTTTAAGCCCTGCTAAAGCAGACCACCTCAGAGCAGTCTTTAAGCCAAGATTACAGGAGTCTTTCTGCCACAGCCAAAGGAAGGAATAGATGACACACAGACCTCCCTTTGACATCCTTGAAAGTGTGTGATGCATAAGACACCTTGAAAGAGGAAGCAGAGGACTGAAATCTCCATCTCTCTGGACAGAAGAYAGCAAAGACAAAGACCCAAGCAGTCAGTGGGGAAGACTTCAGAGAAAAGGAAGGTGAACTGCTTTTTGTAAAAATTAGGGGCAGCGCGGGCAAAAACAATTGCATGCTCTTTACACAATCACAAAGAGGAGGAAAAAGATGGGGGCCAGGGAAGATGAATCTGTGGAAAGTGAGATTCAAAGCCTTAGGTAATTTATAATTAGCTCAGTTAGGAATATTCAATTAAAGGCTTTGAAATGCAGTGTAGGCAGCAATGAAGTTTGGCTTCTCTCCAAAAGTAGCTGCAGTCATACTCAGAAACAGGATGGTCTCAGGAGAGGTCAGTGGAATTAATGGAATTACTAGAATCTCCTCTCCTGGTCAAAAGTTAGTGCTCCTGCCTGACATACCACATTATTCACCATTTAGGTTACTCCTGAGACACATTTTAAAATAGAAATATTGAGTCTCCTTTATGTTTAGTTCAATATTCTCCATGTGACATAACAGCAGCCATGACAAAAATATGTGTCCTGAGAGTACAGTTAGGAAAATATGAGAATGTATCAGCAGTTTGATTTCTCCCTGTTCGACCCATGCATTTTAACTTCTTGGGTTTCCAGTTTGAATGTTATTACTATTTCATTAAGGCCATAACTATCTGTGTTCTGGTTCCTGAAAGCCTATTTGGCATAACATTCGAATTAGCAGTAATGAGGAGAATACGCTCTTCCATTATCAAGTTTGTTACCTTGATGAATATCTCTCTGTAGGAAACTGAAATGAGTTAATGCACCTGCCTATTAAAGCCACTTCAGGAGATGGCTGAACATATCGATGGCCTATTAGCTAAAGAAAAATTCAACCTAAGGCCCCAGGAAGAAATACAGATGTATCTACAAAGTGAATTTATTGCAGCTATTTCTTACAGTACTCAAATAAAAAGTAGATGTCAGCAAAATTAAGAGTGCTAAAAGATCACACAAAAAAAAGTTAGACAAATTTGGGGCTTTAGGATTTTGCTTACAAAATAGTGAAGCTTTATATGCATTTTTTGTGCATTTAAGGCTTTTTGCTACTTCCTTGTAGCTGAACTTAGATTCTATCTGTCACAGTAACAAAAAAACCAAAACAATCCATGGAAGAAACTGAAGACAGTACCTGACCAACTGAGTGAGATTTCTATTTAGTGATCAAAGTGCCAGACTGGAACAAAATTTTGGGTAAAATCTAAGGCCTGACAATTTGATTTACAACAGTATTATCAAAGGGATTACTGTTTCCAGAACTATCTAGAAAAGTGGAAATCAAAAACTTACACACGGATATTACTTTCCTTTTTTCTTCTGAACTTTCTGTAGTGCCACTCAAGTATTTGCATGCAGAGACAAGTAAACCACTATTTTATAACAGCAAATAAATTTAAATTACTAAACTTATGTTTGCTTTATTTATACTTAGCTGGGTAAATATTGAGAAAAGCTGTTTTAACACTGAAAAATGAGTATTCCCACCAGCTGGAGAGTTAGAAATTCCCATAGTCACAAATTTTCAAAATTATCAAAGACATTTTAATAGATTTTAGAACATACAGATGAGGACTAGCTTTATATAGAAATCTGATTAGTAGGCTTTATGTTTGACAAGCGATAAAGGACTGGAAAGGTCTTCCTAAAATGTTAAGTTTAGCTGCTTCTTCTGCAGGCATGTAGGCATCTCAGCTATTTGTAAACACACCTCTTTTATAAATATGCCAGTCAGTATCTTTAAAGAGGGGGTTTTTTGCTAGTGATTGGTTTCATCTGGGTGGTGGTTGGTTACTCTAGGTTTTGATTTTCTACCCAAACTATTTCCASTGGAAATTTATCCCAGGATTTGATGACTCAAACAAAAACAAACCCAAACAAACCCAAAAACAAACAAAAAAATCCAGACTTCAATTTAATCACAGTTACACACAAATTTTATTCTTCTGCTACCTTTTCCTCATTTTGTACCAGCAGGACGTATTTATCAGCAGGAATCTTATTTTCTTCCTGATGCTCCTACACTATACAAGACAAGGTCTTATAAACACCTCTGTAATGTGGGCTCCTCTGTCATCTGAATAGTAYTTAATTGTATGTGTTCCATTTTAAGTTCCGATGTTTTTCAAACACAAGAAATCATAACTGAATTAATTATTCTAAGTGAAATGTCCAGTTCCTTACTGCTGGAACAACTTGGAGCAACAATCCTGGTGCATCCTAGGACATATTTGCTTTTTTTCACAGTGCCACACTGTGACATCTTGCCTCTTGATCAGCCAATAACACAAAGGTATGTTCTCCTCCTCAGTTGTTTCTAATCAGCTCACAATTTAAGGCAGAATTACATTTTATTGGCTCCAAATGACCTTCCATCATCAACTACTTATAATGTAATCCAATTTCTATCCTTAAAGTTCAAGCAGCCATTCTGAATGATATTCCTATGTTCCTCTGAGCTGCTTATTGTGGGAAAACCACTCTCCTTCTCCCATTCAACCTGCCCTTTGCCTCCTCGTTACAGTGATGTCATCAAAAGATTATCTTGGCGTTAAACACTTGTTTATATTATCTACCGCATTTTATATGATATTTTTATCCAATTACCAAATATTTAAATTACTACAAAATGTTAGTTCCTGTTCTCTAGTAACTAGAATTGCAAATTAAATTAACTATTAATTATTTCTCGGTATCAAATGGTCATGGTCCTCACCAGGTAAACTGATAATCTTGTAACAAAACAGATGTCAATTTTCTCTGAAAGTACCGATCCCTGTTATTTCATAAAAAAGATATTGATTTCATCTCTTTTATGATAATACTGATGGGAGTTAGAGGCTGAATGCACTCTCTTGGAAACACACCAGTTACACCATAAAGGAAATGGTCAGTATTACCAAACACTGAAGATCTTATTTCTTGCTGCAAACATAAATTAAAGGATAATGAATAGCAATGCTTTTAGTGCTCCTTGAGACATGTTGTGAATTCTTGCAATAAGACAGTAGAAAGCAAACATAACCACTACAGTATTGAAAGAACACAAATATTCTGAAATATTAAAAATTGATATTTCTTAGCCGAGACAAATGAGTTCTGATATCTCTATACGATCCAATTTATTTTGCTTCACCCAAAAGTATTCAACTAAGTCAAGAAAAGGACATGTCAGCTTTACCACAGCTGTCATTTTCCCATGCATTTAACAGTCAAGGAGTTACAGAAAAAAATCTATAGGGATGGGCTGCTCATTAACTGTGCACACAAATCCACACATAAATCCCTTTGAGGCGTATTAGCTTTAAAAGTAAACTCTTGTCACCCAAAATGGCTCATGAACTATGCAACATATATTACGAATTATTCATCAGACATATCAGATAGCAATGGCTGATGACTTAAGTCTCTTCATTTCAAAATAAATTGGCATTAACACACACAAAATATAGGGGAAACTAACTTTCTATAGTACTGGTTTTGTCACATGACCCTACTGAGCTACATTTCTCTGACACTTTGAGCTTATTTGTGAACATTTCTCATCCTTGAGGACACTTTGAAATCAGTCCCAAGTTATTTAAATATTTRTACTTTAAAAATATATCCCATCAAACCAGATTCATCTGGCTCTACTAAGGCAACCTTTTGTTTCTGAGCATATCAGCTGAGCACACGTAATTTGTAATTGAGGGATTATTAATTCAATTGTTAATATAGGTGTTTGGTCAGCACAGAATATATTTGCTATTCATGTGGGGAAAATATGATGACCCAAATATAATATATGTATAACTATGGTTGGGTGTGTATTTGCAGTCAGGTCTTAAATTTCTTCAATAATTTCCCCAAAACAGACTCATTTTCCATGTAAAGTTTTAATCAACTGTTGAATGCACAGCCATCCTTGCAGCCTTGTTTTAGCCATAACCATTGCATAGAGATTTCCTTCTATTTTGATCTAACAAAACCCTGTTTCGTTACAGGAAATGAAATCAGGACTCATATTTGTTGCTACCTAAATGGTACACCAGATTTCTCAAGTGTTTTTACAATAGAGGCATGCAAAGTACAGGACATAACATCTTCTGCTTTCCCTACTTTACTTATTAATATTTTYGTGGGGTTTTCTGTAGGAACAAAATAATCAATATGCATACATATATATACAAATCTCTCAAATATATACAGATATGTACGCTTTCATAAGCATGTAATACAACACTCTCTATTCCTTAAAAGATGGAGTGGTTTTAGGCCTCTTTTGTTTCCTTTGCCTCTTTCTCAGTGCTATAATGCAATCCTCAGTGTCTGAGCACCAGACTTCAAATGAAAGATCTATTCAAAACATGCACAGACAAAATAAGTGGTTTCCTTAGTAATGGGAACTATGTGAAAGCCTCTGGAACAGCTCCTCCTCCAGTAAGTCATGATGTACATGATGCTTTCTACCCCCAACTTTTTGATTTCAAGATAGCTTTACATTTAAATAAAAATACCTAATGTGCACAGGTTTTGGCAGTGAAATTGGAGATGAGAGGGAAAACATTTACTGCATTCCTAGTTACACTGTCTGGGTTTTAATCAGTAAGGATGTTGTATGTTCCAGTGACCTTTTAGTTAATTTTCTAGATCTGCAAGTTGAAAAAAATGAAATTGTGTAACTAAACTACTAAGAACTTCACTTTGGTACCCATTATGCTCCAATATTTTAGTGTGCTTGATTTAAACTACCATTAGGTAACCATATTTTGAACACACACTTCACTTGTCCATGCTGTCTGTTTCTTGTCACCACCAACATAAATTCATGCTATTGATGGCATGGGAAAATAACTCCGATATGTTTCTCAGTCTCAGAGTAAAAGTAACTAAAAGCAAAATGACATTCTCATTCTAATATTTAGCTTAGTGACTCTAAAGTTTTCTAAATCACCAATATAGCTCTTGTGAAAATACTTATGAAAAGCAGATAATTTAGAATTGCTATTATTGTCCATCCATTTTAATATTAAACACAGTAAAATGCAATAAAAATAGTTTGTTTAGTTTATCCAAAAAGTTAAGAAATTGAAGTCTGAATTTCTGCCCTTGAGAAACACACTCTCTATATACGGCATTTATTGCYACATATATTACATTATCAGGGAAGGTGGCTAAATTAAAAAAAAAAAAAATATTGGGAGAAGAAGGTTCCCTCTCACTGATCATGTATTATTTGCCACGCCACACAGTGTCAACAGAAAAAGGATAAACCTGTTTCAGACAAAAAATCAGTTAATATTGCATAGAAAGGAAAATAGATATGAGCAAAGAAATGGAAAAAGTCCTCTCTATAAGGACAGAAAGTTCAAGACCTATCACCACCCATAAGAACTACAACAAATTACTGCCAGGATGGAAATTCTAGACCTTACATTCAGATCATTACTGCTACTATTTTCTTCATCAGCCTTAGATACAGATCACCTCCAAGAACCATGACACTAACCGGTATATTCTATGCACATTCTGGGTCCCACAAACAAGCAGATCCTTAAGAAATCAACAAGGGCATCTCAGTCTTAAAGATCTACCATTGAGAAGATCCCAATAAGTTATATCCAACTACTGAAGGCTACAAAACGTGAGGTGTCACCACAAGTAAGACATAAACTTACTGAGAGGAAATCGAGTTTTAAATTATATACACTGAGGTTGAAAATTGCTTTACAGATATTTCATCTGTCTAATCCAGCCGCATATAAAGATTCTCTAGATGCTTTTCACTACTCTGTCTTCATTAAGAATCCCACGTGACATGGCAAGGTTGCAGTTGCTATGCGTGACTCACTCCCAGCCTTCAGCAGATGCTGGTATGCCAGGGATTCTTGCCCATTAAAATAGGGTCAAGGATGAAAATTAGGACTCAGATATCACTCTGTGCTGGACCCAGTACAGATAAAACCYGTCAAGATTTTTCAGACCTCAAGCCACTCCTGAAGAAGGCTGACTATGGCTATGATGAGGAAAGAGTCTATAGCTCTTGCCTGGGATCTCATACTTTTTGTTTCATAAAACACAATTGCTACATGAAYAGGCAAATTTTCTGGAATATGAAAAATTTTCTTGATCACCAAGATCACCTCATCACCACTGCTTTCATTCAACCCCATCACACATGATTGAATTTGCCTGTACTATAAGGCTCTTTACTATGCAGTTCCAGATTTTGCCAAGTCATATAGCACCTACTACCTACATAGCATTTAATGAAGTAACTGGCAATTTGTGAACTTTTCCTTATGTGAAATTCTTTGCAGATTCATGGCTAAGATTTGTTTCTATCTGCTCTAGCTCTGTTGTATCAACACTAACTCTTAGATCTGATGAAAGAAAGTTGGTAGCAGGTTAAGTAATCTAACACTTGCCATTAGTGCAACTGTAGAAATTTGAATTCATTGTTGGCAACTAGCCTTTCATGTTCAAAAAAGACAAAGAACAAGAGCTAGAAATGTTGGCTTTGTCTATCACTCAAAAATTATTCAAATTCAGAGGGATACATATTAACAAAAATTACTCCCTGTCTGTAGGGAAGCATAGCCCTTTCAGGAAAATGTCAATAGTTGGTCATAATATCTAAAAATGCATATGGCAATGTCAGATTGATGACATTGCACTGAAAATGCTGGCAGAATGGGATTACATGAAGTGGTGGCTCTCTTTTCTCTATTCCAGGCAAATCACACAATGACAACTGGCTATAATTAATAAGTCAATTAATAAGTTAACTGATGACACCACAAGACAGATTTCTTTGAATCTGAGCAATCCTAGACCTTCACTCAGACAGGAATACCTCCCCACACCCCAGATGGAAGATACACTAAGGGTGTGCTTTACAGAACCAGTGAGAATTAATCTGTCAAACAAACATCAGCTCATCTCTTTTTTTAAACGCTACAGACTCCAAGAAGAACATGAGAAAAGCCACCACTGAGCCTCCTCCTTGTAGTCACAGTGCCTCAGAAACCAGGATAGGAGCACGTGTAGTCATAAGCAATAAAGCTATTCAAAAAGTGTTGTCTCTTTTACACATGGACATAATCGCTATGGATACACACTTAAAAAGAAGATTTTAATTGCCAATTTCTGATATAAAGTGTGTCATCTTAGAATTTAAATCAAATAGTTGTGGGATTTTTACTTTAACTGCACAGTATTTATTACAGTTTTTAACTACACTTGCTGCATTCTAAACACAGCTGTGTTCTCAGAGCTTAAAAACACCAGAAATGGTCACAGTTAATTCCTTGAACCACAACAAGCCTACAGGATATTAAGGCCCAAGGATGCTCTGCCTTTCTATATAATGAAAAAGGGGGAAAAGTTTTAAAATCCTCTTCCAATTTTGAGAAAAATGCAGACACAGAACCACTGTATTTTAATAACTAAGGGGTTTATGCATTTTGTTTATTTTTCATTACAAACAAATAATTACTTCGTTTATTTCATGTGCACTCAGTAGTCAGATAAAATGCATGCTAAATAAATTGCTGAAGTTAGTCTACATTAATTTCATTGTCTCTCTATCAGTGTGTGAGTTCTTTTTCTATGCTGTAACCTATTAAGCTATATATATATGATTTTGGTAAAATAGATTACATTGCTGTTTTAAAACCACCAAGCATCATAGTGAAATCAGCAGGAAAATAACTTCATGAACTTTGATAATCATAATTGTATTGGTTAGAAAAGATACTTTTCTCCTGCAGACAGTTTGAAAAAAAAAATTATTCTTTAGCATTACCTAAATTATAAAATTCAACTATTTCGCTCTTTTTATGAAACAGAACTTTATTATAATAACATTTTAACTAATATGTAAATGTATGCCTACCAAGGAAGTACTCTAATTGCACATATAGTCTATCATAAGAACCCACTTTCTTTATGCAAGTATACTTTAGTTGATTTAATTATCTAGCCCTCTAATTACACAGTCCATACCAATCAACTAAAATGAAGCACTTCTATAATCTTAATTTCACATGTCAAACCATTGAATATGTTTTTGCATGCTTCTCATGTTAATTAGAAAGCCAGATTTTGAATGAATGACAGTGAGTTCATGAGGAGGTTAGGGGCAAAACCTAAGAAAGATTTCATGTAGGGCAGTGCTACTCCCTATCTATTTACTTTTCTCCAGATCATCTGTTTCTCCACTAGATAAGAGAAATAGCAGTATTTAGTTGTCTTTAAAAGAACATTTTTAACTTTGCTGAAACTTTTTGAAATTTTCTTCTGTCTTACTCCATCCACAATCCCACCACTGTAGCACAGGTTAGTATCTTTTGTGGGGGGGTGAGGTAGAAGATGGCTGAGATCAGGAAGGATATCCATTTTTCGTGTGGGGGCTTCAATGACAAGAAGWCTTACTTTTCCGGCTTTGGGTTGTGCTTACTTAAAACAACCTGAGCATTATCCCATCTGACATAGGACATTATGTTGTGCATCAGGGAAGGCTCATAGGTTCACTTGGAAGTTTAAAATGGCTTGAATTTGCAGCTCATGGTGGTGAACATCACATACATCAGAGGCTCCCAGAGACATCTCGTGGGGGCAAAGGAGAAGCAAGGTTTCGCCAATGAGCCCTGAGGCTACAGAAAGGCAATGAGACATCTTTCTGATCTTAGTTTCCCTGTCCCAATCTCAGGCAAGAAGACCTGAAAGGTAACTAATGATGGGGTAGCCCCAACTTTTTTTAATACCTCTTTAACTCACATTAGAAAAAAAATTTGAATGTCCATAACAAGAAGAATGAGAAAAAATTAAAAGGCCACGTGGCCTTCTCCCTGCCTAGAGTATCTCATGTATTTGCACGAGTCACTTAAATGTTATTATTTCATCCATGAGACAGTCCGACTCAGTTGTATGTGTGAAAAATGAACAGCACACATCTTTAAAAACAATTAACACTTCGTTCACTGTACTTAGCTTAAATGGAGTACCCAAAAATTTGAGGCAGAAGGAAAATACTGCTTTATTACAGTCACTGTGAAAGTGCTAGTGAGTCTAACAAGAGTGATTTTGCAAAATTTGCCCTAACCAATTATAAAAACCTGAAATAGATTCAGGAAGGTGGCATTAATTTAAATCACTTTTCATAATAAGTGATTTAATGAATAAAAAACCTATTTTCTTACAGAATAAAAACAAAAATAATGCAGTCCAAGATCTCAGGCTCACAGTGAATAGGGATTAAATGCAGTATTCATAAAATAGCAACTGTGTTATTATAGAATTTTGGTGCTACTGCTGTTGCAAAAAGTACACTAATTTACACCATTTGCTAATCTTCAGAAATTCGTCATACTCTGATTAGACAAAGTTTCTTTCTTCAAAGTAGATGAGGGTAAAATGAGAACCACATCTCACTTCAGTCCACTAGAGGGTGGCCTGCCTCACTCAGGGCTGTGGGACTGAATTCACCCAAGAGATCCAACATTTTCTTCTTTTTCACCTGTTGATAACCAATTCTTTGTGCTTCACTATTAATAATCTTCTATTATAAAGTAATTTCTTTTATATAAACAGTATGCATAATAAAAAACCTTTTTTCCTAAGAATATCTATCTCACTTATTATTTTGTATATCTAGGAGAAGGGGTGATGATAATCACAAATTATTTTACAATTTTTAAAACCTTCATAGTTTGTATGCCTTTTGCTCATGGACATAGAATAAAAAGGAAAAAATAAATTCTTCACCAAAGAGCATGGCATAAAGAGAGAAAGAAGAAAGAAAGGGAGAGAAAAATCTGTCCAGCCTGTTGTTTATATAATTGGAAGGCCATAATAGAGAGACTTAAGCAGACAGAGATTGAAAGAAACGGACTTTTTATTTAACCTACCCCTTTTACAGTTTATTCTGAATTTTTATTTCTCAGGAAGAAGCATTGTTGTTCTTATTTTTTACTGATAAACACAAGTAGTAAAATGTAATATTTGAAAAAAATTGGAAAAGGAGGAGTATGTAAAATCTTTTCCTCTCTTAAGCTTGAAAAAAAAAGCACCAAAACTGGAGCTGAGGCACAACATATTTTTCCTGAATGGCTGCAACATATAGTAATGTCTGAACTACAGCAGCCTTTGCAGAACTTCAGTGATGTCTAATAAGTTGTTCTGACTGCAGATAACACCCCTTAAATGAAAAAAAAAAAATTAAATAAAAAAGGGGGGTGGCAGGAGGAAATTTGGACCTCCTGATCTGTTCAGTACAAATAGAAATCATGCCCTGTAGCTCCCACAGATCAGAAGAGATATCTGGGAGCGTGCACAGGCTCRTTTCGTGTATCCGTACCCGAAGCAGCAGCAGTGTCACGTAACAGACATCTTCCCACGGCCAACCAGGCCGGCGCAGCCGCGCGTACTACGCGGCATCTGGGCACGCCGGAGCATTGGCTCCTCTCTGGGGAGCGGAGGGGGCTCAGTTATTAATGACCGCTGAACAGGCAGCACCATGTCAGTGTGACAGTCGAGCGGCTGAACGATGCACCACTAACCACCATGGAAACAAGGAGAAATAAGAGCAGCTAGCGAGCATCTCTCTCTTCCCCCCCMCTTTCTCTCTCCGCTGGATTGCAAGCCTCAGACTGCCAGGCAGCAACAGCGCTTTGGCAAACGCAAGGGATCTCAGCTGGCAGCACAGAGTCTCTCATGTTGTAGGATATCAATAGATACATCTTTGTATCATAGACTGTGAGACACACGCATGCATACCGACTCACACCCATACATACATGTATGCACATCTATTCAGACTCTGGCTTTAATACAAGTATGTCGCTACCTGAACTAAGGATTCAAAATTACTGAGATGCAAGAACTCCTTCAGCTCTGAAACTACTCTTATTATAGGGTAAGTTCCTCTTTATTTTCAATTTTACCCTGACTTTTATCTTAACTTGTAGACTCTTTCCTCTTTCTTCTTTCTGTAAAGTTATTTTATTAGCGTATTTCCACATTTTACTTTCTGAACAGAAATGCAAATGCAATTTGCTTTTTATGCCAGAGACAATCTAAATATGCTTGCAATAGTGTCAGATTTGTGCATTTGTTAGCTTGAAAGAACATCAAAGGATAAAAAATTATAAAGGGAGAATGTTTCCAGTGATGTTTCAGAGGCAAGATCAAATTAAACAGTTACTCTGTGTTTTGAAACCAATAAAACAAGATACAGGACAGCCTCCTTTCTTCTCTCCAGCGCTAGGATTAAGGGAAATGCTGTTTATGTCAGGACCTAAAAACCACTGAGCAGTGGGGCTGAATGAGCATATCACAAACAGTTATTGAATTTCTGCCAGGCTACATCTTAAGGATTGTGGCAAATGACTTCGCTTAAAAACATCCCCTTTCCAGTCAGAAGGGACAGCGTGAATGTCTGATTACTGATGCAGCTGGAACGGACACATTAGGTGAAAAGGATCACATTAAGCAGAAGAGTTCTAATCTTCTTTGGTAATTAACAGGATCTCAGCAGGGTGACTCTAAAGTATATTTACATGTAAGAAGACTGTTTAAACCCATCACTATAAAAGCTCTGCCTGTTTTAGTATAGRAAGGCTCAGAACTGTTTGTCTTTGCTTTCCATGTCTTTGTTTTCATATGTCTAGCTGGAGTTTTTTGCCCAGCACTGCTGTTGAAAAAGAGAACCCAACACAGGGGGATGGAAGAGGCAGCAAATGCAAGGGGCTAGAAAAATATCAGTGATTTTCTATTTAACCAATTTAATCAACATAAAATTCCAGGCTAGCACTACAGTTGTCTAATGTGCCTGCATTTATGCATGTGTATGTCATTTCTTTCATGCATTAAAAGAGTACCCCAGTATCCCTTCAGATGAAAACACATTCAGTAAAGTGCATCAGCATGGATCTGTGATTCATGTATCAGTGAAAGACAGCGAGAGATTTTACTTTACACCATGAAAAAGACAGGTTAGCCATCTAATGAATCCTTCAAAGTGAAAAAAATACAATCTGCATCTTGCCGTATGCTTTTGTTTGCTTTTTGAGTACTACATCTGTATTAAAAACACCTCAGTATCTAGATTATTTCTCCTAGCCCTTTTTCTTCCTTCAGCCCCTCACTCCTGTACACTCTGGAGAACATAATAAAGAATCTGTTCCTTTGCATCAATGTAATTATTTGATTGTAATTTTAGAGTTACTGTGTTCTGAGAAATAAATACTGTGAAACAACCATCAACAGATAGCCACTGGCTTTGAGTCTGCCACCTTTCCAAAAATGTCAGGAAATGGGTAGCTTAACAATATGTATGGTAAGAAGTCAATTAATTCAGGTGACCTTTGTAAATGGTGACAATAAAGCAGCTCTGACAATATGCCACAGCATTCGACATTCCCTCTGGAAAATGAATGAGCTTAAGAAGAGGTTTTCTTTTCAGAGTACAAAATGAAAGGTATTGAAGCATTAGCTCCTGCTATTGGCAAGCTTGCTTCCTCTATTTCAGATGGTCTATGAAACCTGTTTAAAGCAAGCTGGCTTATTTTATTACAGGAAACAAAATCTCTGGTCTAATTAATTAAGTATCCTGTTTTCATTCTCATTGTATGTGCACTTTAGCTGTTAAGAATTTCCAGCTCCTGGTTTGGATTTTTATAAAATGTGCTATAAAATAAGTAGAGAAAATCTGATTCTGATCTCTTCATGCTATGTGCAAAGGACTACTCAGAGGAAACTTTTTCTACRTGCCTTGGTAGCTGCTCAGCTTTTCTGAATCTTTATCCTTACTCATTTTTAATGTAGAAAATAAGTAAATATGAGTAACTTTGCACAAATCCATCTTGGGTTTTGCCACATATACCCTAATGTTCTACTTTAAAATAATATATATGGCATATAGATATGCCAAAGAGTTTCAGAAAAATGTGGCCATTTCAATCATACATGCACAGCGAAAATATGCTGTAGATGCAGCATCTCAGTACACAGCACAGACATTCTTAACCAGCAAAGCAGGCAAAATGTATGGTGACTGTATTTTGGTTAATACTCCCTCAAAGCTCCTGCAATAATGTTGTAGTGTCAGACAACGACTGGCTGATGTTGTTATGGTAACCCCGAAGTCCCGCCTTTCAGGGTGGCAGCTCTGAGCATGACATCAGAGCATGCCTGCTTGGAGTACCCTGGGTGGGTGAGCACTTCATTTTAGTACCAGAATTAGACCAGATCAACACAGCAACATTGCTACTTGCAATGCAGATCAAAAATATAATGTATAGTCTTTGTGAACTGATCAAGATTAAACAGCTTATGAAAATACTCTCGTCCTGCAAATCACTTGTGATCACTTGTCCCTTGACRCTAGAAAACCAAACCAAGTATTTGCAAGAGAGAGCAAACCATTTAGCAGTGTTGGAACCACTTTCTTTGGCTCTTGGCTGTAACTTTTATTATATTAGTAATTATTCTACAAGCAAACCAAAAGCTTAGCTGCTTGGTGACAATCACTCTTAACTAAAGTTAGACTGCTGTTTAATAGCCAATTTTCGGAGCATTAAAACAATGGAAGAAGATAAGCAGTAGATTATGGATGGAAAAAACATGGATTTTTTCAAGACAAGCTGTATCTACCATTGAAAGAAAAGTCACCACAGAGAGAAAAATGAAACCTTTTTTGAACTATAGATAGATGGTTTTAGTGATTTATAGTACAGCAATGTTTCAGTTAATTCATATATCCTTTCTTCAGATAGTACCGTTAAGAGCTGAAGGAAAACAAAACTCTTGATAGAGACATTGTCGAAACTATCTTAACAAACCTTTCCATRTCAAAGTCCACAAACTCTACTTAACATCGAATAGCAAAAACTGACAATTAAAAACCAATTTCACATGTAGCGCTCAAGGAACTATTTTCTGAAGACAAAAGAATGAACAATTTCTAAAATTTTTCTGAAGATCAAAAATCAGACAGCTTCCAATTTATTTCTTTTAATGGAATAACCCTTCTACAAGCCTTCATACTACTTTAAAAGAATATTAATTCTCATTCTAAGAACACAACAAGCAATTAAAATCCTTTACTTTACTGAAAGGAAAATGCCAGTAGAATTTCAGAAGAAACAGTAGTGACAGATGTCATTAGAAAGGTCATTAAACACATTAGTATTAAGAGAAAAATCAATAGTTCTCATTAAAACTGTAATGTAACTGTAAAAAGGAATTACTGTGCCTTTTACTTATTCAACTGACCAGTCCACAAACTGTTAAAAGCCGTTATTATGAAATGGTGTAGTTCATAAAGAACTTATTTAAAAAAACAGTATGACCTTCAATGTTATACACAAAATCTATAAATGATTTCATCAATATTTCCTCAATAAATTCATATCCTCAACTGAACTGAACTGATAAAGGTTTATTAGCACAGCACATGGAGCTATACTCATCTGGACCAGAGAAATATCCAATACGGATGTCAATAAGATTATTCCACATTGGCTTCTTCGTGGTGTAGCTGAATGTGACACCTTACAAGAAAGAGCATTTTCATGAGGGCAAAATACAAACTACCTCCACAATTTTGCTTGATCCAATTACCCTCTCCCAACAGTATTTCATATTCTTTATACAGGGAACATGGTGATGTATATCACATACCATAATACAAGCTACAGTCATGCTCTCATCCCTAGCATTCATCAAACTGCTTACTTTTCTGCAAAGCAAAATCAAATGCAGATATTAAAATAAAGGGAAAGTTTCATTTTATAAACACAAATTTATACAGCATATCCTTGAAACAATTATTATTCATTTAGAAATATTGCTTTTTCACAAAAGATTTATCTCAACTCTCAGCTTGGCCACAAGCAGAAATGGTCTAATTCAAAGGAAATAAGAAATAAGATCTCTGTATTCCCATTATTTCTATTCAGTTGCTGTATTTCTAGAATTCATTAAAATATCTGCCCCGAATTTAATGGTAGTTTAACTCTACTGACCTCCGTATTAGATAAGAAAAGAATTTTTGCCTCTTTTCTGCTCCCAACTCCCACAGTCTCCATCAAACTGGGAAATGCTTTTTGACAACATTGGCACAAAGGAAATAATTTAGCTCTTCTCTTTCCTGCATAAGCATCTGTATTTAGAGGTAAACACTGCAAAGCTGAATGAAATGCTACAGGGAATATTTTTTCAAAGTGTCTACTGATTATTAGTATTACCCCAAGAGTCTTTTAACAGACATTTCTTGTTATGCAAATAGCAGCCAGTCTGCCAGGAAATACTTTATATTCTCTATAACATTTGGCATAAAAAAGGTAAAAATCTTAAGTTTAGCTGTACCAAAAATCCCTGGATATCCAGCTACTAATATGAGAAAAAAAAAGGGAAAAAAAAAAAAAWWTTTTTCTATACAATTATGTGTCTAGGGATCAGACAATTTCAGAAATTACCTATTGAATAAATTACAGAATAATATACCAGAATAAGCATGGTGTAATAGAACACACAAGGAAGAGCAAAGTTGTGCATTTAAACATTTTTTTACGTTGTCATAGTACTCTATGATATAGTATTGTATTATACCATCATCCTGGATTAGAAAAGATGAGTCTCCAAATTGTCTTTAAAAAGGCAACAGAATGGTCAGACATTACTAGGGCTCTTCTAATGTGGAGCAGAGATGTTAAAGTAAACTAGGTTGGTTCGTTTTGTCATCATGGTGCTAAAACAAAAAGTCACCCTTACTTGAGATAGCACAAGGAGTATATCCCTGATTTGGGAGGCATTTAAACAAGTGCAATTATGGAATTCATTCCCTGAATAAACACTTATGTCTCCTACTTCTACTTTGCAATACTAGCACATCTCTGCTGAAAAGAGAGATATCTATGTGTCGCTATTTATATCATATTTATGTGATTTATTCAGTACCTAAAGACCTAATAAACTTTTTCATCTTGACAGGAATAATTTTTATGCGAAAACAGCAACTTTTCTCAAAGATTTTAGCAAGTGTCATGGTAGCTGTAAATAGAAAGACTAGAGAGAGACATTTGTTTCTTCACCCCAAGCTCATTCCTGTTGCCAAGTTCTCTCAAGTCACTGAACTTCCTCTCCCCTCTGGAAAGCAGATTTCTGTAGTAGAGGTCATGTCAAGCATCAGCAATTTTTGCAGATGACATTTAACAGTGAGCTAATTTACCCAAGTGCAGTACAGTGCAGTGTTTCCACCAAAGTGCAGAATTACCTGCTGGGCTCCCCACCCCCGCTGGCTCCATGTTGCATGCCACGGAAGGAGCTGAGAGACAGGAGAACCCGCTCTGGCCAAGGTTCACATGGGAGCTGAGCCTTCCAGAAAAAACTCTCTTCGGTGTTAACAACAGCTCCAAACCCACTGCAYAACACTAAACTGCTCTCTTTTGTGTGTCCTGTACAACACAAAGTATCAGGCAGTGCTGTAAAAATTCTTCCTCCCTCTGCACTGCAAAAGGATGTTTCTGAAACAATTCAATCAATTTATGAAGTACAATATTTTTTCTTATCAAATTCTAAACAAATAAAAAAAGCCTTTCAGTATGAAAAATAAAATTACAGTCAAGTGGTGCTTCATTACCACTGTAGCTTGAGGGACATTATCTGCACAACTCCTATTTAATACCACTTTATAACAAAACATAGTTACTTAGGTTATCCTCTAAGCATAACACTAAAAGATTATCCTAGATATATTCAGTGTATTACACCATTTTGAACATATATCTCTTTTTACACAAGATGCACCATATAAACTTTCTAAAAAGACAGCAGAAACTGTACAGCCGCTATTTCATTACACTCTCACAATACAGTAATTTCACTACTTCATTTAAATTTGTTTGGCCAGTTACTTACTGGCAAGTCCAAATACAAGGCTAGAACTCAACAGCACTTGAGAGAAATGGAATGATTAATGACCATTATACCAGTTTATAGAGGTATCCTTATGAGGTGAGAGAAGATAAAATGAGGCAATTGCGAATATAATGATCTGTTAAGTTAGAAATGTTTGTCTGAATAGCAATTTCACCCAGCATGTATAATTCAGGTAACATACTCTTCTGAATGTTGCTTTGATATAGATTATCCAGTCATCAATATTTTGTCAGACAAACATACTTTCAGTCATTTTATTTTTATTATGCAGCAAGAGACAAAAAGGATATTCAGCATACTATTCCAGGGTTAGACTCCAAACTCTAAGATCCAAAAACACATAAGTAAAAGTACTCTGTCTTCCAACAGTAGCAGCCAAACTGCTGAGCTCTATCTTTCCTGGGCAGAAAGAAGAGCCAGTCAATCTGAGGAAGTGCACGGAAATATTCCTACATTTCTCATTTCCACCCAAGGATAATATTCATGTTGGGGCACACATACAAAACCTACATTCACTCTGATAGGAAGCAATTCCCATGGATATTAATGCATAGAGTCATTTTAAAACAATGATTTTACCTCTATATATCATTGGTGTTATCTATAAACTAGTATGTTTTTATACTTAAAYTTGCTATAAAGAACCCATGGTTCAGAACAAGTCCTAGAACAATTGGACCATATCTTCATCACTGCTCCATTGCAGTAGCAGTCAGAAGAGCCAATACATTTGTGTTCACACTGGTACAGATGTTTCCATGTCTTTAAAGCATAATAAAAATCAAATACCAATTTTCATTCTGTAGCAGACATATTTTCATTTTATAGCACACACTTTGTTATTGCTAACCATAAAAAAGGCTTAAAAAACCCAACAAAAATATATTAAACCAACCTTTGGATATAAATAGAAGAAAATCTGATCAAGTGCAAATCACACAAGACCTATAATTTTGCCACAGATTCTATAATTGTCCTCTCTTATACCTCTAAAGCTCATGATAGTGTG
Source organism: Amblyornis subalaris (assembly GCA_018881555.1). Taxonomy (NCBI): domain Eukaryota; kingdom Metazoa; phylum Chordata; class Aves; order Passeriformes; family Ptilonorhynchidae; genus Amblyornis; species Amblyornis subalaris. The sequence continues at coordinate 2,038,153 of JACAXG010000062.1, read as the reverse complement.
TATTGCTGGTGATTTCTGACATGTTCAAATATCTCAGTGAAACCAGGCTGGATCAAAATCATTGTTGGAGCCACACTGAAATTGTTATCTCTTATTCCTTCTTGATTTTTTGCTAATCATGTTTGTTTCCACTTTCCCTTTATATTGTTTTAACAAAGTTCTGTGTAAAAGTAATTATAGGAGATTTATCAGCTAAAAACAAATAAACTAAATTATTACCATTAATATTTCCATACTAGACAGAACAATCCAGAAACTTTTCACAGTTGATTGTTAGAACTGACATCTTTGAGTGTGATTTTACTTCCACTTGTGGTAAAATGGCCAAATTCACAGTGATGTCAACTGGGATTTGTAAATGCTCTTTCTCCTTGCTTTTTGGTATTTTTATCATTTTTCTATCTAGAAACACGTAGTTTACCATGTTGCTTCATTTCCACTCATGCCACAAAGAAAAGACAAAAATGGCTTCTTGACAACTTTTCTTCTTGTTAAGAATAATGCAAATAATTATCCATGGAATGGTCCAGCATYATTATCTAAAGTACCTAGATCAAGATCCAATATTTTCTGAAAAACAAGATTTCTGATAATTGGAAATCCACCTAGACACTTACAAAAAACTTGAAATCACAGTCCATATTGCCAAGAAAAGTTGGTTAAGTCATTTTTCAAGTACTACAGTCTGAGGCACACTGGAAACAAACCTAGTTTTCACCTTCTGGTCAAATAGAGTTTAATTAAGCAGAATTATACCAAATATTTGGCAATTATAGTGCATTCCGGTTTCCCTGTATGAGGAAACAGTAATATTCAGTAACAACAATAGCATATCAACAATCTTGATGAGGAGAAGCAAGCCTCTTCAATATTTAATAAGCTCCTTACCTTGAAATGGAAACACATCGTTCTCACTGTAACTTTTTTCTCCTATTTCTATTTCACTTGTCTGTAGTAAACATTTGTCCATGAAGGACATCAGTGTTTACACTGCCATTTTATCACGTGAGTAAATGGAATAAGACTATGTCTGTATTGCATTTAAGAGTTGCCATAATTAATCCACTTATAAAAAAACAAATGAATAAACAAAAAACTACATTTATTCTTTTGTGTGTTTATTGACAAATTAATGAGGAAAGTAAAAAGTTTTGTCCAAAAGGCCTAGAAGATGACATTGAAGATGGTTTCTGTCATCATCAGCAGCAAAAGTTTACTTTTACTATCCCAAATATTCAGAGGAGGGCCTTACTATAATACAAAACTTTTTTATATAAAGCTTTTTACACTTCAGTCATTACGGTGAACTCACAAATTTAGAATTTAATGGAAAACAGTTCATATTTTGTGTCCTATTTTCTTCCATTCTAGTCTAGACCCATATACCTTTCTCTCGTCCATTAATGAGTTATGGTTCTTCAAAACCAAAATAAAATACTGTGATCCTCTGATACTCAGATCTTCACATTTGCTGCATAAAAACATTCTCTCCAGCCTATCAAAAAGACGTCTAACACCAGAGTTTGGCTATTCTTGAAGAATGCTTCATTCGTCACTAAATCTCAACAATTCTGTTCTGTTCAGGATCATTACTGTCACAGTGGGCAATAACATGCTAATGGGGAAAAACGCCAAAAAACCAAAAACAACCAAYCAACCCAGCAAAAAAACCAAAAAAAACCAAAAACYCCAAATCAAGCAAACAAAGTCCCTTTATGGTCCCTGGTCCATATGGTCCCAGTTCAAGCAAAGTATATAGATCCACATATTTGCAACTGGCACACTTGGAGGTCCTGGCCATCTCTTCCATACTGAAATACCCTTTTCTCTTGTAAGGGCTGGAAAATCCTCTTTCTGGTTTTCAAGTTTTATTCATTACTGTTCTGAAAGCCTTTCCGGTTTACCAAAAATTCATAGAAAGAAACCAAAAATTCTCCATTTATGTTAGGTGAACGTGGATTAAGTATTTGTAATCTTTACTTTGTCTTAAATTTGGTTTATATATCAGTTCTTCAAAAAGCATCTTGTGTTGGTATGCCACTATGTCAATCCTCATTACAACAAACGGATATAGAAAACATTAAAAAACAAATAAAAATTGATAAAAAGTTTAAATAAACACACAGTATCCATGCCTGACACAAATATGGTGGGGAAACTATAATAGTTATGTTGAGATTGTAGACTATCCCTTTAAAACTACTAAGCATATAAAAGTTGTGGCATAAATCCACTATACTACTCTTTAATCTCTCATGTAGAGGTTAGCCAAACTTCCAAAAAGCCTGAGTAAATTTTGTGAAAGTCATCTAGTGCATCATTAATTGGAGTGTAGATATTTTAATAGAAACAATAAAGAGCAATCAATACTCAGGGCTAAGGAAAATGTTGACTTCCATAAAGAGTAAATTTGCATTAGCATTGTTTAAATTTTGTTTGGCACATCAAAGTGCAATATTGAATCCACCATGATCTGTGTGCAATAGAATGGTCAAAGAAYGAGATTTGCAAGCACAGCAAGTAGTAAGAAACTCCAGTTTGATTTTTACCTTCCATAAGCTGGTCTGGCATAACAGCAGACTTTGCTTTGAGCGGGAGGTTGGACGAGAGAGTTCCTGAGGTCCCTTCCAACTTGACTATCCCATGATGATTCTCTCAATAGAAAGGCTTAGTCCTTTGCCAGCATTGTTTTGGGTAACAATCTATAGCACCCCTGTCATCAGAGCCTGCTCGATGACCTACCTAGATATCCTGGTATGACTGCATCAGATGAGAGCAATTTAGATGTTACCAGAGGTTAAGGTCACTGTTCAATCTGTCTCTGAGCTAGCTGTATGGAGTTGAAAATTCTGAAAAGGCAGACAGTCTGCTAGACTGCTAAARGAAATAAAAAAACTCCATTTGGTCACAAGGCAATATTTGCTTTGCTGTTACCTACCAAGAAAAGAGCAATTCAATGACATCCCAGCAGGACACAAAAAATGGCTTAAATGTACTACTTACTTGTTTAAAATTTTTTAAATAACACACTATATTTACTCAGTTAACAGAAAACAATTCTTTTTTAGCAAGAGAGAAGAACGATTCCCTGAAACATTACCATCTTAATTTGTAATCTGTGTATTTCTGCTCAGCCAGGTGTTCAATGTTTTCCACAGATCTGGGACTGAATATACTACAGTTTTATGTACAGTTTTGAAAATACAGTGTTAGCAATCACGAATTAGAATTAGCATAATAACCGCTTCATATTAAGCAATAAACTTTGGCTTTCACTTCCTAGAGTGGTATTTTACTTCATGTAGTGAATATACTTAAACTGTTTCACTCTTTACATGTTATAAACCTGCAACAGGTTTCATGAGAAGTGATTCTATTGAGAAAACTTGTCAGCTTGAATGTATTATTTATGCTGAGTTTCCATAGTTATCTCCAGTATCAAGATTACTTCAATATCATCAACTCAAGTAGAGTAATTCAAGAAACGTGAACTGGTCAATTAGAGCTGCCTAAAATTTAGAGTACCCTTTTACAGATGATTAAATGAATGCCATTTTTAGTCCTAATCTTTGAAAAAAGACAGCAATGTGCAAAGGACAACAAACTAGAACCATGCAATAATACTAATTGTAACCTCACCAAAGCCATGGAGTGTAAAGCAGGACAGAAATAAGCTGCAGCACTAAATTCCAGCCTTTGCACTAATGTTATTAGAGGATAACAGAAGACAGCCCTTTCTGTTCTAAGTTCTGCACGTGCATAAAATCATTGTCATGAGATTTACTTAGTACTACGTTTAAAGGGAAGGTTGGGAAGGCCTTGAAAGTATTTTTCTCATATTAGAACCATCATGTGCAGACAGATCACATTTCTATTCTTTAGCATGAGTAAAAGCTATAATTTGATAAGGTTTCTAAAGAAAAACGTTTCTGAAAAAAGTAAATTATATTGCTGATATTAATCACTGGTATTATATCAACTCCCTAAGTAAATATTCCAGCATTGGGATACTCTAAACACAAAAGTATGAAGGATAAAGAAGTTTCAGAAGAAGAATTTCATCAGAATAATACCAATGTAGTATTATAGACTATGTTTATCCACGACCATTACATCTGCCAGACAAAGTCTGCTTGTTGGCATTCACTGGGGTTAAGTATTTGAATGTAACTCAAATTAAAATGCTAATTATACATTATAAAATTATTTCTTCTTGTAATAAGGATGCATTTCTCATTACGCAGCAATTTGCAGACTTTATTAACAAATATTTTCCAAAACAAGCACAGGAAGGTTTGCCTTAATAAGAACTTCTGTCCAGTCCTAAATAAGACTCTTGTGAGAACAACAAAATCTTGTCTTTCTAAATGATTGCTGGCTTTTAACTCAGACACTCATATTCAAGATAGATGTTTGATGGAATTTGACCAATTACAGGAAATCATATTTAAGTGCAAAGGACAACTTTTAAAATTCAATTTAATTTCTGTTTACATGCCCTGATAATCGCACCCAGCGAACATCATCAGCACTTACAGCAACCACAGCTATATCTTATTGACAGTAAATCTAGATAGTTTGACAGGGCAAAAAACAGTTTATGCTTAGCAATTGAATGCTTAAATGCCTTCCTGAGCCATGTAAAATACAAGTGTATGGGAGAGTCAAAGTAAAAGATGAAGCAGATCTAATTCATTGTTATGTAAATAGTATAGAGGAAAACCATAAAGAACAAATTGAGAATATGAGACTGTATATGATACTGCTTTCCACACTGCCAATTTACATGTGTTTTATTCTTGGACTCTTTCTGCAAAATGAAAAAACTGGTTACCCTAGCAACTGCCACATGTTACTCAGTTTATTTCTGAGGTACAGAGCAGCCTATAAAAGAATAATACTGTGCATGTCTATCAGGATCTCTCAGCACCACAAAGAATTCAGAACTTTGTGTGCCAACATGGGCATGTATTTTCTCAAAGTTTTAAGAAAGCATATTAAAGAAAGAGTAGTTGTATATATTTTGTAAACTCATTTTCTTTATGGCTTATGTGCAAATTAAAAGCAAAGATTAAGAGCTGCATGGAGAAAAACGTATACTTTGTCCAACCCGACAGTTGTTTGCTGCATTCTTTTTTATTACAGTTCTAGTAGACATCTATAGCAAACAAGTAAAGCTTTCAAGACTTCTTTAATGCATAGGATATCATCTTCCAAAGCATAATAGGGCCCTGAGCAACCTGGTCTAGTGGAAAGTGTCACTGCCCATGCCGGGGGGGGATGGGGGGGGGGGGTGTTGAAAGAGATTATCTTTAAGGTCCCTTTTAATCCAAATTATTCCATGATTCTATGATAATCATTATGAAGATCTCAAGCTCCCATCATCTGTTAAGGGTTAAGGTTTAGTTCAAAGTAAGAATTACAGCAGTTTGAAGTTGCTTGTTAATTATCTGCCCTCCCTCCCCAACATGAAGAACTCTTTGTTACATGTCTAGGCCATATATAATTTATGAGGAGATGTTTTGCAACAATAGTACAGAATAATCAGAATGCTAAAAACGGAGCAAATAGAAGTTAGCCATTAATGAACATATCTTAAGGAAAACTCTGTCATTCTTTTGATTTTAAACCTGAAAAGGAGCTGTGTCCACCCAAGATCCACAGCTCAGGTCCTAAAGACTGGCCTTTATCCAAGAAGTTTGCACGTGAACCAAGCCAGGACTCATAATTTATAGTTTATAGGTCAAGGTGGGAATCTTAAGCTTTTATTCCCATCTTCCAGCAAATTTTTTTTTTCTGGTTTCTACATGAAAATGTTTTTGAATAGAATAGAGGAAAATACTTGGTTACATCCTGACTCCTCATTCCCAATGCATGACTGTGCCCATTAAGATAATAAAAATATGTTTAAATTTGTACTTGGAACAGAATAATCAAAATTTTAAAAGTCTTTGGATTTAAATAAGAATTTGTATGTTTGAATATTCTTCCTGCTAGCTGTTTTCACAAGCTCTAACCACTAAAAGCTGCTCTGCCTGTTTTACTTGTTTCTGCTGACTTCTTCTATGTCATCACATACCTTAGGAAAGAATACAAAAGCTAAGGAACAGCTTAGCAGAAGAAAACAACTCCAGATACACATTTTTTTGTGGTTATCAGGGATGGGGATTTTGGCATGTAGCTGAAACTGCAAATTATAGAATTAGATTGACAAGCAAAACAAGAGCACATGTACGAGTCCTGAACRGGTTAGAAGTTTTTAACAGGTCTAGTAGCATATGAGCCTCTTGGATTGGAAGGGTAAACTAATAGAGGCTAATTCTGTATTTAGGCTTTGGGAAGCTTTCAAACTAAAAGTGCCTCAGACATTACTGTTATGAGCATATGCTTCCCTTTGGATTCTTCTGATGCTTAGTTTAATCAAACTACAGAAACACAATGGCAGGGAACATATAAACAGACCTTTTCTGCATTCCCTTGGGACATAATATAGAGTAATCAATTGTAAATTAATTGGGGAAAATTTGTTTTGCATAGCATAGAGAGGCAAAACATTAATTCGGAATCATTTGCTTAATGGCAATTCTAATATGTTATGCATGTATTCAACCTAGTTCTTTATAGTGAGATGCAAAACAATTATCAAGGATGTAAATACCCATAAATTGTAATCTACACCTCTATTACAAGTAAAAGTAGAGTCAAAATACTAGATAAAATTTAATTTCTACTAAGAAATACTCAGATTAGTTATTTGAGTGCATCAAATCTTCCATCAACTCATGAGAATTTGTAACCATTTCATTACATTTAGGCACACTGGGTACAGATATGCAAAGCCACTCAACAGCACAGAGTTTTCATGTTGTACAGTCTATCTGTATGTAAGCATTCAAGTCAGTGCTAGCTCTCCACATGTTACTTCAGCTCTTATACAAACAACATCTGCTCTAAATGCACTTTCAAGAGAAACAAATACTGGCATTAATGGTTTAAGTCTAAAAATAATTTTCTTTATTTTTAAACAAAATCCTGCATGTGGTTTGTCTTATATCGGTCTAGACAGATAAACAGATAAAATAAATATATGAAAATATGTGATAAAGAGACATAAAGAATTTTTTTTAAGTCAGTCTACAGTTAAACTTCTCAAACAAATCTTCAATTGAAAGCACAAGCACATTAAGTAATAAAAAAAAAAAGTGTAAAAAAATAACAAGTATTTTGCAGTTTACTGGCCTTAATAAGTAAGTCACCTTAATTGCAGACTTACCAAATGTGAGATTCAATAAATGCCATTCTTGCTCTGATTAAATGTCAAGGCCATAGACTTGTTTCAAGATTTGGTGCATATAATGAACCCTCCAGATGATTTGTCYGTGCAATACTTTTCTTATCAATGAAATTTCACAGTCTGGTCTCTTAAACTGTAGGTTCTTTATTAGTATATGCTTTGATTTAACAAAAATTCATTTTTATTTTTAACACTAGAAACAAACTGATGCAAATTTGACCTGATTGTTGACTAGATCTCTGACAGAAGGCAGAGACAAAAGAGCAGTCAGAAATCTTACTGCATGTATGGAAAAGAGTGGGTTGTGATGACTTTTGTTTTTCATACCATTAATGAGGTTTGAGACCCCCTTATTGAAGTTCCTATCCTCAAATCCACCATTTCAACAGCCAGAGGCAATGTGGGTCAATGTGGTTATCACAGAAAGATAAGGTTTTTGTGACTGTACAAGTCTAAGCCCCAGAGGCACTCTACATCCATGTGGTTATCTTAGAAAATAAAGCTCATCACCACACAATTCTATAATCTATGCCTAACCAGACACAATTGAGCCCTCAGGAATTAATGGACTTACCTAAGTGGCATAAAAAGCATCTCTCAGCAGAAAGAAAACACTGCACTGGATCATTCTGTTCAAATTCCTTGCATTTCAGAATTCAATAAATAGTTTACAAGTAGTTCTAGAAGTATTCCTAGTATATATAGAACTTATGTTTATAACATGGGAATATAAACATGGGAAAAGTGCAAAAAAATGTTGCAGAAGTTACATTGCATTCAGAAACCAGACATTCTGAATCATATTTGCATCTTTTTTTTTTCTTGCTTTTCAAATTTGTTTGCAGGAATAAATCTGTGTTCACACAAAAAAAGGCTGTGCAAAATGAATTCTGAGTCTATTACTTGAAATTGTTCAGCTGCAAAGCAAATTCTGTCTTGGATTCAACAAAGTTCATAAGCAACAGTTTACGAAAAGTGAGTCATTTACTTTGAAAGTCCCTCCAACACAAAGTATTACACAGAGTTAACAGTAAACTCAGAATAGCAAATAACAAATATGAATTCTTGTGTTTTTTCAAATTGGTTGAAAAAAGGAAAAAAAAAAAGAGAGTAAAAAGAAAACGTTTTGAAAAGAACATGCAGTTAACTATTGTAATCCAGAACTGGTAAATGAAATCTAATACATATGACAGCACACTGGAGAAAGTAGGAAACATTGATAACCCGAAGAGACATGGAGCTTGGCCTAGAATTTGAGATCTTTCAGATTATGTATGATAAAAGCTGAGCTCTCGTAACAGGCTGATGGCATGGTAATTGCTGGTTTCATTCATCTCTTTTAGGCCTAAAGGATTGAGAAGTCTAATTCTCACCACATGGGTCCCCAAACAGCCATTAGACAGATAGCCTTAGTCTGAGCAGACAAAAAGCCCTCAAAGGACAAAGGAACAAATTTTTTTGAGAAGTGCTAGAAATCACTGAGTACAGCAGAATTAGAATTAAGTTAACATCAATTCAATTTTACTTCCAACTCAGTTAACTCTCAAAGATGATGACCAAGAGAATGGCAAAGTACAAAAAAAAAACCCCAACCTTTCTCTTTGCCCTCATCTAAGTCTTTCTTGTCTGCCTCTAGCAGACAAAACCTGCTCGTACCTATTCCTTTGAGAATAAATCAACATTTTAATTTAATAATATTATGCTATCACTTTAAATTGTGATCAGAATACTAGCCATCGAGGAAGTTGTTAACTACTTCCTCATCATTCCACAGCTATTTTACAAATGTGAGGTGCAACTGAGATGACCAAATTAAAATATTAACAAAAATCATAGTCATGCTGAAGAGTTTGACAAATTTTCTTACCAAATATATTTCTTTTAAACTCTCAACCTGGGTGGCAGGAAGACTATGAATGGTACGAATGGTCTAGCAGCATCCCCCAAATCAGGATGTAAAAGGCCAGGAGATGTGTATAGAGTTACTTTAAGTTGATTTCCAGTCAATAAGTATCCCCAATATTTTCTAGGTACAAAATTAAATGAGACCAAAATTAACCTCAGCTGTATTCTGACATATGCCCATACTGCAGAATGCTCTATCTGTATCCTTCTTTCCTGCGGCCAGCCTCTGCAATTTTATTTTTAACTCTACTGACAACGTCTACTTTAAGAAGAAATAGATGTGGTATTGCAGCAAGTGTCAGTGCCCCCATGAATATTATCACATCAGACAGAAGTCTCCAAAATCTGATGCTAATCATTTTGAACATTAAAGAAATAAAAGGATATATATTAAAGACTATTACAGCAACTGTTGTTTTAAAAGTATGTTGCCTGAAAGACCCAAATAATTACCTGTATTTGTCTGGTATCTATTCGTAACCCTGCAAAAATTCTTTCTATAACATGCAGAACAGGAACATAACACTTGTAAACATTAAAATATCAAACCAGTACGTGTAGCCTCAAGAACTAAGGATTTTTTTTCCAGTGAAACAAATTCTCTTTCATGCTGCTTAGCTATTGTTATTTTTAAAAGAGAAAGCAATTAAAACCATAGTGAAAAATTCCTTGAGAGAGACTTTCGTAACAAAAATATTGCAGACTCAATAGCAGTAAGATAGGAATGAGTCTGTTCCAAAACAATCTGCCTAAACTAATTACCAAACTAATGAAGGCTAATCATTTCAAACCTCAATAACAGCTTGAAAAATATGCTATTTCACAATTAAGCAAATGAACCAGAAATATTTTTTTTGCACTAGAATGTGCTGATTTATCTTTCCATTGGATTTCAAGGATCACAGTTGTGTATAATCTATTTTATTTACACAGTAAAGCAAAACGAGTCAAAAGAAATCTTCCCATTCATCAAAAACAGTGGGTTGTAAGTTTCTTTTAGATTCTATCACAAGTTCAGAGGAGAGAAATGTTGCCTCTTTCTCATTAACAATTCTAGGAATTGAGTCCATATATAGGGAAGAAGCATTTGGGGGCATTAATAGGAGCATTTTTGCTTCAACAGAATAGAATTTTTACTTCTCTGACACATAAGGGAGGTCTAATAGCAATTCCTGAAGGAATTAAACCCCTGAAAATAGCTTGGAAGACCAGAAAGAAAAAAAATGAAACTTATCAAGACTTCTTCACTTTACCATTTCCTTACTTGTTAGTTTGGTAGGTACACAGTATTAAAATGAGATTATTCAGCCTAAGAAAAAAACAACTATGAATGCTTATCGATTAAGTTATACAGTTAATAGCTAGCCTTTTGGTTTGCAGACTTTGAGCATTACCTATAACCAAAATATCCTTGGTACCATCTTATTTATTAGGTCATCATCCTGGACAGTCATGATAAGGAAGACGATGTATAATCCTTCTGGAGAAACACTCAAATGTTTTGCTAAGTCTTAAAAAAACAACAATCGACTTCAAAGCATGAGTTCCCTTGACAAAAAAGGGTTTGGTAATAGACCAAGCTACTAAGAACACAACCTGCTCAACCTGTTGTGAAATCTTTCTGGACTGGTGCAGATCACTACATGACAATTTTCAAAGGAATACCAAGCCTTGCTTTATCTTTGTCAATATGTGATTGTAGTCTTTCAGTTTTATTTCTTTCAAGCTAATTATAGGGGTTTGTAACTAAATATCTATGTCTCCACCTGCAGTAGAAATTCCATCTTTTATTAAAACATTAGACTTGCGAGTATTGGTTTTCTGTGTCCAGATAACTATAAACCACAAGGACATTAAAAAGGATTGAGACATCCTGACTGTGGAGAGAACTCATCTCAATAAATCTTCAGTATTTTGGTCCAAGATAGGCTTCTATCAACTAACAAAAAATGTTTTTAAAATTGACCCTTGAAAAATAATTATTTGTAGAAAAAGGCAACTAAACAGCAAATTTATTTGTGTCTTATCAATTAACATTCAATTCTAATTTTTAACAGCAACATGGGAATTATAATGAAACTAAAACCCAATTTTCAAGCCAAACATTTTTATGGCCTTTAGGGTATTTTCCCTACTGCTTGAAATGCAAGTCCTAAAAGCATGCTCCTGAAGGACTGCCAAACAAAGCTATTTCACCTCATAACTGCTTGAGTTTCTACTCATTACTCCTATAACTTTCAAATGCTATTTCATCTTCCCTGGATGTTGCTCACATTATCGGTCATGAATATCAAGAGGCAGAGAATGGCATTCTATCACCTTCAAGGAAATGTTTCCAGGACATTTCAAGTTCTCAGCCATTCAGATGTCATGCTTTGCCTATTCATTTAATCCTAGAATAATCTCAGTCTTTAACCAACTGCAAATTACTGGATGGCACCAGACATTCCCAATTGAAATTTCAGAAATACATCATGATCATTCTCTACAACCAGTAGTGGAAACCGAACCTGATTGGTCAGGGTTTGAAAATATAAGAGTTAGAAAACTCAGTGTTCTGCACTCCATTTTCCAAATCTGGATTTACTTTCAAAATTGGCATTTCCCACATACAACAGGATACGATGATAAGGACAGTTTACAGCATACTTAAACAAACCTAAAAACCGGTATGGATTTTGATCTTCAAATGCTTTCCACGCTTTGTTTTCTTTGTATTAGGAATGTTAAAGTAACTTAAGGTGACATTTCCTTGCTCATTAACAGAGGATACAAAGTCATTTGCAAGGACACAGACAGGTGGTTTATAACTTCCATCATTATAATATCGAACAAGGTGACAACTATTGCCTGAAGGAAGGATAATTATACTATAAGAGAATTTAAACTATATATTCAGTTCACATTTATAAGAACTGGCAGAACATAGCCACACACCAAAGCTGAATTATCCTCATTTACCTGTTTATATTATGGTTAACCAAATTAACCCTCAAATCACTTTAATTAGTATTGGTTTCTGTACTGCATCGGCTAACTCCATCACTTTAATTGTCTTCAAAGTACCTGCACTAACTATTATGCACTAGTATTTACATTTTTAGAAAAACACCTCATCATCTTAATCTCTTTTTTGAGATGGGCAATGAAATGCTCTTGGGATGTTGTCTGCCTGGTTTTAACCTACTAGCTGAGAAAGGACCAGTTAAGCAGTAAATAAACCCTTACAAATATCAGAGAGTTTCTACTGCTTTAAACTCTTCTATGGTATATGTGTATTTTTCTTCTCTGAATTATAGCAACATATTTAGTTTTAAATACTGCAAATTGCATGTAGGATTAAGAAAAAAAAAAGAACTCACCAACTTCGGTATGTATCTAGAGATCTTATTTTCTTCAAATGCTTCAAAACCATTTACATAGGACACAAAGTATTCTTCCATTATGTTTGCCTGCAATGTTTTTTCTATATATAGTTTAATTATTTTCCATACAAGGCAGTATGTATTTTCAATTAGTTCCAGTTAGTTTCCATACATACTCCTAGTTAGCTGGAGAGAAACATTTATTAATTCATTAAAGACCACCAGCAATTCATCTTCATATGGCCCTTCCTAGTTGATGTATTTTCCTAGAATTATGGTGCACATACAGGGAGAGAAACAACTCCACATCTATTCAATAAATACAACTACTCCTTGTCTTGCTGTACTAAATACTCGTACAAATAACTAACAACTATTTCTCCTCTGTTGTCAACAAATCTAAAACTGTTTTACAGAGGAAGCAATCTTCAATTCCCTAGTTTACTTTCAGAAAATTTATTATAATTTTCCTCATACTAACTGATTCTGCCCTAATTCCAATTTATTTTATTGAATCTGAATGACCAGCACCATATACAGCATTTCATGAGGGTTCTTACCTGTAGTCGATAAGCTAAAAATGGGTTTGGTTATATGCTGGGTTCATAATTGTTGTTTCACAGGCATTCTGGTGCCAGCGGTACTCCTGTGAGTGAGCAAGCATACCATGTCTTTCTCCTTACTTCTGATAATCACTCTGATGACTTCCAACTTTGAATCAGAAATTACTACTAGACCCTGAAAGCATAATTTGTCATTTTACATTGTTTAAATGTCACACAATTGCAAGATCTATCTTTACTTATCCAAGTTGTTTTACTGCTGAAAAAGAGAACCATGCCATTGGTTGAAAGCATGAAGGCAGAAGTCAGGCTTAAAAAAAATGTCTTCAAATAAAATAAAGCAGGTTGCTTTGACATATCATTATCATTACAAAATTACGCCCGATCCATCTTTGGAAGGACAAACTGGAAGGACAATTTGAATGGTTCATCTGTCCCACTTTAACACGTGATGAACAAAGCTGTTTGTTCCATAACCACCATTAATAGCATCTTTTCAGTATCTTAATCCAAACTTAGCTTTTCTTCAGTCTGAAGAGGCACTTTTCCATAGCAAGAGGCATTTCATTGCACAAATACATCTGTGCATCTCTATCATTCTGATTATAATATGTGAGGTAGTGTTCCTACATGTCTCTATATAAGCACCTACAGCAGATATATCTATCCAAAGTCTTTGAATCATAAATAGGAATCACAACAAAATGCAACAGAAATGGCGCTTGTCAAGGAAAATCTAATGCAAACTTTTGATTACAGTGATCGCAATCTGGTTGATTGACATGAATTCTTGAACAGTAAATATCGGTCAATATTCTCTGGAAGATCAGAACATCATTTTTTGTGCTGATGTCAGATTGGACATCCAAAATTCAGAAAGGTGATGTAAGGATGATAGATTCTGGAAAGCTAAGAAAGAAGTACAAAATCAAGATGTGGTTAGATCATGTAAGTTTCATAATTGAAATAATCCTGTTCAGTGGCATGTTAATGAGCCAAATCATCTAATATTAAGGGATTGAGTCAATCTTTCACTTTAGACAAAATTCAAAAGAATCTTTTAAAATAACAGGAAACACTAAGACAGTTAAACACTGGGAAATAATGGAGTAGGGAAGGTGGCTATTGTATCGAAATATGCTGAAGAGGTTTAAAAAAATTTTCAATTTCGAAAGGAAATGAAAAACACTTGAAAGAAGATTCAGTTAATGTTCCAGGAACTATAAGATTATTTTGTTGTAGTGACACACACTCTAGAAGGAATATGGTACTTAACTGTAAATACTGCTGTTTATCTATCTTGTATTTATTGTCTTTCTTTTGGACTTATTTTAAAAAGCAGATCTTAAAGAGAAGATTTTATCAGCATTTTAATGTATTCACTTCTGGGGAAACAAATATTGAACGACAATAATCATATASTGTGGATTAGAGTTGACAAATGGGTCATAAAAGGAAAAAACCCCATAATTTCAGGTCTAAACACAACATTAGTTTTGCGGATCACATGAAAAAAATCCTTAATATGTAACATTATTAATGACATGCTCAGTTGAGCAAAAACTGTAATTAAAACTAAATACAAATGAAAATACTTTCTGCAATCAAAAATGACAGTATCTCTATGAGTTTGTAATTTGAGTATGCATAAATCACTCCATTATAAAAAACAGCAGAAAAGAGAACTTTTATTTCTTAATCTTTACAATAATATTTTGTTTTATGCATTGTCAGTTTTTGCATCCTGAAGTATTATTTTTTTATCAGTCCATTTCTCTACACTGCCTCAAGCAAGATTACAAAAAAAAAAAAATCCAGTTTTGTTGAACAATACATTGTGAACCTGGTTCCCCAGGTGGCTCAGAATGAAAGTAATCACCCAATATATTCACAGCTATAAGGCTAAATCAAGTCAGCCTAATTTGGTAGCAATATTCACGACATAGTAAATACCCCATCCACTACTGGCACCTCAAAAATAAACTATTTGTGGTTTTTAAGTTTCTGCTTGCTATAATATAATGACAAGGAACAAGTGTTTTCCCTTCATGGATCTCAAACCAAATTTCATGTAATGTGTTCTAAGTATACATCAATTACTGGTTGTGATCATAGCAGAATGGTCCTGATATAACTGCATTTATTGAACCCATTTATATCTTTGGATTATTACAGTTGATATTCAATATAGCAATACAGTGTGCACTGCATTTTTTTTTTTTTTTAATTATTATAAGGGCATTTACCTTGGTGGGACCCTGTCCCAAAACAAATCAGAAATATACCAAAGAAAAAGGTGAATTCACAAATATTAAGAGTCTGCCACTAAAGACTGACAATTTAAAGTAGTTTAGGTCTTCCACGCCTAAATATTTGTTATTGAAAAATTATAGACTAGAAATTGTAACTCCTAAAGTTATAATGTTTATTATGCTAGTTTTAGTACAGTGACCTTTTTCCCATGATAAAAAAAAAGAGATAAATTAATGCCCAAGGAAAATATTATGTCATCAGTTTAGCCACCATCTTTTTCTGTCTTTATGACAAATATCAGAACACACCTATTTCTATGGTTTAGGCATATTAAATAGTTACATTTTAAGAGCCCCAGAGGGAAAAAAAAAATGCAGATTTTGCCAATAGCTTTGCTGGATTTTGGCTAGGCTTTTTTACTAGTCAAATGTACTACAGACTCTCAGAATCAGTATGGTAGCTTTCTAGAAAATCAAGCCAAAACCGGTCCGAAATCTTTAGTTCTGGCCATCTGCTAGAAGCATCTGGTAGCTGGGTACATGCACCCACATCCAGAACGTGACTGCTCTCTTGCCAACTATGTGCCTAGGTAACTGCCAATATGTACTTCTCCACTGCTAACATGACAACTGTCAAAAAGAAGCTGTACGTGTACGAATAAATCTAAATTAAACTAACATATTATTTTCCTAAGTTACAGCCATCATTTTTTTGGACATAATTGCTTCATAATGGCAATGATAAATAAGTTGCATGGTAAAATCCGTCTAAGGCTAAGAACTATAATAAGGATACCAAAGATCTAAGTATTTTGAAGAGTTATTGGTAACATTTTAGTCTTGCTGTTTTCTCTGACAACTAGCAAATATATATGTAATACTAGCAATGTGTTACATCTTTAGATAAAAACATCAGAATTATATATTCAATATCTGATTTAGGAAGAAGAAATAAAACAAAAATCAGTTCATATTCTTTTCAAAGTTTCTTTTTCTTCATCCAAGTACTTAAAATTATTATATGTAGTTTAATGGGACACACATTGAATATATTGCAAGAGGATTTGGAAGGCCATATTAGCAACTAGAACATAAATGAGTGGTCAGAATACAAATGGTAAAGAAATGTGCAGCTTACACTGAAATTAACTCTCTTGTCATATAAATGTAATTTCCTAAAATCTTTGCTCACTAAAAAATAATAAAAAAAACTAACCTAAAAGTTATTTTGGGCACTTCATATTATGAGAAGTAAAAAAATACATGGTAACTGTAATTACTGTAATGATTAATCCCGTTGTGAGATCAAAGTAACTTTTTGTAATCTTTTGCTATGACATTGGTGAAAAGGAGAGATGTATTCAATGGCTAGGTAGTGTACAATTAAAAGTTAATAGCACATGAGAGACAGAACAATAGAAGGAAAATCTAAAATCAAAGACTAGAAAAGTAAAGCAGGATCTTTATGGTAAACTACTAGACCACGGTTAAAGGAAAAGAATAAACCCAAAGATATTTGGAAATTGCCATAGTGACTTCTTTTTTCTTACCCTGTCTGAATCATCAGTTGTCCCTTTTCTTGCCTTTAATTTTTAAGCTCCATGGAGTAAAGATCAGTTTTGTACAGCAGCAAGTGAACACACAAGGTGGTGTGGCCGCTTTAGCTCCAATGCACAATTATGCTGCTGACACCATATTAATAATAGTAACAAAAATACTATTTCTATTAAGCTTTTTGATTTTGATTGACAAACATCTTACTTCACATACAGGTAGTCCTAAAGTTGTCTGCCATCCCATGGTTAGTGATAGTAATCCCATTTAAAATAGGCTAGTAAACATCCTAACATTTTTCCGTCCTCCCATTTTTAAAAAAAAGGTTTTACTAAATGTTCATTTAAATCCATTGAAAAGTTATTCTAGAACAGCATAAATAATAAATTAATATATGTAAATGTTCCTTTGGATTCCATTTTATTTTTTGCTTTCATCACACCTATTTTGAACACTGTATTTTCCAAGATCTAAGATTTAATATATTGCAATGTTTTGCAAAATACTGTAATGTAATTTTTGATTGATACAGAAATGAGAACTATAGTAAGATCTTAATGAATTGTATGTGGTGATTAGTCCTCTGATATCTGTTAAACTCCATTAAGATACAGTAAACAAGAACAGTAGAATAGTTGACCAGACCCAATTAGTGAGAGGGAAAGGTTAAATCTCATGTAAATCTAGCTGGTCATAATGTTTTTCTGAATCTATTTGTATCTGTAGATTAGAGTAACCCCAAATTGCACAATATCCATCAATATAAAGAACTTTTCAGGATTTATAAAACCTTGTCATTCTTGTAATGGTCTAAGGTATGAGAATTCGTCCTGTTTTAGAGTCATATTAAACCTTTTAAGCTTGTGGCTTTCCCTCAGGCAAATTTATTCCACTTAAGGAGAAAAATTAAAAGGAGGTGTATCAAGTTCACAAAATAAATATAAACACATATGCTGAAATACTTATTCAGATAGTTCCAATTGCTTCTAGGGTTGAATACCAGCTTTGCCATTTCCTTTACATCTTGCACGTAATGCTATTCAGAGCCAGCCTGAAATTCTAGAAGTCAATCATTTAAAAAGAGTAAAGTGAATTTCCAAAATTAGTCACGGTCCCAACAGAGAGCCCTAGTCAAGTTTTTCACAAATGTCCAGATTTTTGAGATACTTACTTTTGAGATTTTCGACCTAAGACATTTGTCACCATCAGCTGCCCAAGCCCAACATCTCAGAAAAACAAAAATTTCCAGAAAATCCTCATTTGTCTTTCAATGTGATACTATATCTTTGCTATACGTAGGAATACAAAACATTAAGAGCATATTGCAGTGAACTGTTAATTTGTATTTGTAAAAAGAAACAGAATAAAACGCTTTGCTCCAAAAAGTGGAATGAAAGCAAGACTGCAAATGCTAGCAGAAAGGCTTTCCATTTTTACAGTGCCTGTATAATTTTCAGCAACCCTATCAGACTAGCTAGTAGAGCTTACTTCTATAAATATTATTTACTTCTATAAATATTATTACTTCTATACTTCTATAAATATTATTTCAAGACCAATTCTGTTATGAAAATCTATAATATCTCTTATATTATCTTTTTTGTGCTTTAATGAAATATGTCAAATATATAAAATGTTGCATCTTTTTATTAATTGTGCTGTAATAAAAAAAATCCAAGGAAGCAATTTTTTTGTTTGTTTTGACAATGGAACAAACAAGGAAAAAATGCCTTATAAAATTATAAGATTTTATAAGATAGAAACACATTAAATGTTCAAACATAAGTCTGTGTATTTCCATAACCAACATTTAGAAACCCCCCCCAAAAAACCCCTAAGTGCTTTAACTAAAATCAAGTAAGTTATGAAGTGTCTCATGCCCAATTTTTGGTTAGTGACATTTCCAGATTTCTGTCCATACAACTGCTCAAAGTGGTTATAATGACAAGAATCGAGAAGTGTTCTTTCAGTTGATGTGTTTGAAAGGTAGCTTTGTATGAACAGCTGTGTTTTCAAAATGCTTGCCACCTCTAAATTGGTCCTTGTGAAGTGAACTGCTTGCCTTATTGCCAGCAGGGCACATTGCACTGTAGCTGCTGCATTTTTAGTTTTTATCACTGTCTCTCTAACTGCTGAAGTGGAAAAGAACGATTGCCAAAACCTGACGTGTTTCTTTTCCTTTCTGCCCACTCTGACTTGGTTCTTAGCTGTCTGTTGCTCCAGTGATGAGAAACGTTGCTCAGTTTATTCATTCACTGAATGTCTTTTCCAGCTCAAATAATGGTGATACCCTCTCATGAACCAAGTCTCCAGCTGTCAATAGCAGTAAGTGAAAGAAACCTAATTAAGACATAGGAATCGTTGTTTACACAAGAAATAATTAGGCTGCAAAAAGTCACACACATCAGGGTGCATTTTTCTAAAAGCAAGAGATAATACCTTAAAAGCAAGAGACACACCATGTTTAGTAAGACGCCAAGTATTGATGGCAACAGGGATGGACCTTCAGAAAAAAATAATCTGTTCACAAAGATTTAAACAGTTTTAGTACAGAAGTTCTAGTACATGAAAACAATAACAAAAATGCTGAAAGAAGTACTAAAAAGGAATACTAATTTATTAGATATAAGCTCTATTTAGCCTTTCTATTTGAAGACATTAGAAAGCAAACCATACTATTTCATCTAGTTGAGGAAATACATGTACAGAGTGCACACAAAGATTTATAAATGCAGCTGGGTAAAGAATTATATCAAAGACTCCAAAATTATGATGTCCCGTTCTTCCTGCTGCTTGTGTGGAAACATCTATCCTGCTTCTCAGCTTACGTGTGATCATCTGCTGTAGAGCCTTACCTCTACAAGCTTCTTTATTGTGCCCGATCATAGGTAAAACTTCTAAGAATTGCTTGCATCACATCGATAATCTTGAGAGGTCACCAAAATCCACTAACAAAGAGTTAATGCTGACATAATTGCATTATTTGAAAGAACTTCTTTGTTAAAAGCAGAAAGAAAATGTATGTATGTAAATCTTTGTTACTTTAAATACTACTCAAAGGAACAGGACAAATAACTTTCAGGTTCTCTCTGTCCTTTTTATTAGTATCTTTAAAATTGGGCATTCAAAATACAAAGCTTTTACATAAAACTCTAGATGGTACAAAGCACTCAGCTTTAAAGCACTGGAACACATTAATAAAAACTCTGAAAATCACTGCTAGTAAGAGCATTTACATTTAATTTTTATTTCGTATTATCAGTACATATTTACTATTACTAGTACACACTTATCTCTGTGACACCACGTTCTTCAAGCAAACTGAGCTTTGCATACAGTTTATGCTGTTGAGTGCAATTTGCATGAGGCTTATTTTTTTACAGTGAATGACAGCTCACTTTTCACTTCAAAATGATTTGAACACATCTCAGGGTTGGAAATTAGTTACATACACACAGACACACTCACATAATCAATGCAACCAGTTAAGCAGTTATACTGCTTAACTTGATTCTGGGTTTTGATCGTTTCAAGTGGGACTGGAAAACTTACATCCACAATCCATGTTTTCTTAGTCTCTTAGTCAAGATTGTATATTGGAGTCATACTATAATACTATTATAAACAAAAGACCCAAAAATTTTTTGGTCACTCAAAGCATTATATACAATTTTTGCTGTTCATTTCACTACTCACTTTTTTATGTACTGTGTCATATGAAGTGTACTACTGTTATATGATTTAGATTTAGGTTGTCCTGCCAGGAGCAGATGATCCTTATGGGTCCCTCCCAACTTGCCATATTCTATTCTATGATTGTATGGTCTCATAAGCCACCATGGATGTCCATTCTACTCCAGAAAGATTCTTTTATTCCACACCTTGAATGACAGTTAAAACCAAATAATTTTTATATAAAAACATAGATATGCCACTACTTAAACGAAAAATCTTTCTGAATTG
The DNA here is from genome assembly GCA_018881555.1 of Amblyornis subalaris. Taxonomy (NCBI): domain Eukaryota; kingdom Metazoa; phylum Chordata; class Aves; order Passeriformes; family Ptilonorhynchidae; genus Amblyornis; species Amblyornis subalaris. Next base: position 2,017,257 of record JACAXG010000062.1, on the reverse strand, counting down.
AAACAGTGTATTTTGGAATGATGGCTGCAGGCAGGGAGTGTCAAAATTATTCTACAATCTGTTATTCAAGCCACTCAACCTCAGTGAATATTTTACACAAGACAGAAGCACTTTAACTGAGGAAATAAGAAAGATTTATGCTAGAACACCATATGAGCTTGAGCTGGTGACTTATTAGCTAAAGCATTCACCAGAAAGAGAAAGGACATTAGATTAAATCACAACAAAGCAGAATTTCAACCTGGATCTCAGCTTTTTTTTTTTGCTGCCTTTTGCAGAAAGCCTATCTAATATATATGACACGGAAATATCCACTTTTGATTTGAGAATCCTATAGAAACTGAAATATAAAATTAGGAGTACAAACGCAGATCCAGGAGTATGTTGGCTCATACGTAATCAAAAATGTAGTTTACGTACTTTAAATGGTACGGCCTCTCAGGTGCCTTTTCATGTGGGACGCACATGAAAAGTCCATCCTGGTCCACATCCTATGTTTCACTGTGGCCAATAGCAAATTTCCAGGGAGGGATAGAAAACCAGGTCAGCTATGTAGTTATGCTTCCCCAGAACACTTTCAGAAGTACCTCTACTGAGCAGAAGTCCCTGAGCATCATAGTGGGATTAAAAGGCTGAGATAAGATATCTGCAGTAGCAGTCTGTTGAATCTTGATTAATTTACAATTCAGGTAAGATTTTTCAATGATCTTTCAATTATTTGAAACTTACATTTTGTATCTGTCATGCTTACAAATACATTTTTAAAATATAATCCAATTGAAAATACATAATAGTCAGTGGGAAATGTGCTTTAGAAAGTGCATAAAGAACACGACTCAAAAAAATTCTCCCCTCCCATGGCCGTCCTCTTTTGTCCATACAAAGCAAATTACATCTGTGCATTTGGCATAGAATGATTTCTACTGATATCATTAGTGAATGTGACAGTACTCCACATAGGGGTATCACCTTGACTTCCAGTGGCAAAATCAAGACCAAGTTGCAGGCATTAACTGTTCAACACAAACCTTTATTTTTCTGCAAGCCTCAAGTTCATCTCATTTCCCAGAACAAAAGAACAGATTATATTTTTACTATTTCAGTCAGTATGTCTTAGTATTTTAGTATAAACTGGGCCACATGCATAAAAACATACTACTGATCCTCAAAACAGCAGAATGTTTTCTGTATGTTTATCTCGCACATTGTCTGTTCATTCTATTAATAAACTTACATGTTAAAATAAAATATTAAATGTCCTTAAACGTACATAACACAAAGAACAGCCTCAAAGACTTCAAATTGGCCAGGTGCTCATATTACTTTATGTAGTCCAACATCTTTCCTCTGAACTGATATGGAATACATATGTGGTCAATATGCCCAATCCTCCTGGGCCTGGAAATGAAACCTAAAATCCAAATGCTTGACACTTGACTTTTGTAATTCTGTCTATTCATACCAGCAACCCCTTAAAAGTTATTTATCAATGTCAATTAAGTATTGATCTTATCTTACAGTTTGTAAACAATGTCACCATGAATTTTAACACTAAAAGCAAGGCGAGAAAGGGCATAAATGTATTGCATGACAGTCTTCAGAAACAAAGCCTGAGTAAGGTTGAGCGTAAAGTCTATATTCTGAAGTAAATTAAACTAACGTGTTAATGTGTACTATTTTACATAAGAAAACACAGAAGTTTTTGTATTACATGCCTTGCAACAAAATGTAGACTCAAAGTTGGGTTTATTTTACTGCACAAAAAGCAAGTACATACCAAAAATCTGGGAAGCACACATTTGATGCCTCAAGATACTAAAGTTTCAGTCTTTACTATAATTTGGGACCCGAAGGCAGTCTGCAAGCTTCAGATTCTTGCAGAGCTACAGAGCAAAGAAGCAATTGCTAGTATAATTTTTTTTCCTTATCACTCTGAAGAATTTTGTGTTATTATTCCTTGCAATTGAGCTTATTGAAGTCAGAATAAGAAAGCCAGTGGTTAGCCTGAATTTGCCAAGATGACAAACTATTTATTATAAGGTACATATTTCTTTCTAATTAACACTTTAAAGAAAAGAAAAAAAAAGTTTTCTTTCTAAACAGCAGCTACAAAAAGAATTAAAAATTATAAAACCTGTGATTTACCAATTTTGTATATTTCTGTATAAATATCTCACAGGCTTGCCTAAGAATGTCATCATTAGGAATGTGTATTAACCCAGCCATTCCATTTTCCTTTGTTTATACATAAATTACATTCTTTATAGTTATAAAATTCATGTACAAAAGTGAAATATTCATGCTCTGTAGGATTTTGCTCAGTGTTTACATTTTCAAAGCCAACAGAACTCAGTCTGCTTCTAGTGATAACTGAAAGAAAAAAATAAAATATTTCAAAAGAGGATAAAATATGTAGAAAAATCTCACTGATATATTTTGCTTTATACTCTGTGGATCTTCATCTTTCTGTAGAACAATGCTCCATTGGATGTATGACAAGCTAAAAGTCTAAAGACATATTACTATATTAAGTTAATTTATGCTATCTGGATACCACTATAATACTCCAGACACCACAGTCATTTTCTTTCTCACTTGCAATAATTAACAGTAGAGAGCAAAAGATGGCTAAATTAATTTATAACTTTACAGTTTCTTATACTAATTATTTCCTCTTCTTGTATTTTAGGTCATCCTGTCATTCCTGCAAACACTAATCAATCATGGGATTTGAAGTTAATACTACTAAATAAATGAATTGTTTAATCTCCTATGACCATCTATACATACTTCATCTTCACAAAGCTCGTCAATTTTATGTTATCAAGGACAGAGTGACCTTCATTTACACAAAATGCTTCTTACTACTGGACAAGTTGGTTACAAATTTATCACTTATCCTCAGGAAAGAAGTCCTTCACAATCATCATTTGATAAATGCAAGTGTGTGCTTTATTAATTGACCAGGTCATACTGAATTCCAAGACCGTAACTGTGGAATATTAAAGGGTCTGTTACTTTACTGAACATTTGAGCTAAGATGAAGGACCTGCAACTCAAAATTAATTTACTACTTGGTCTAGTTACCACTACTTTACTACAAGCTGTAGGAAAAAAAGCAGATTGCCCAGAGTCATGTATATGTGAAATCAGACCCTGGTTCACCCCCAGGTCTGTCTACATGGAAGCTCCAACAGTGGACTGTAATGATTTAGGCCTTTTTCATTTTCCAGCCAGACTGCCTGCTGACACACAAGTTCTACTTCTACAAACTAATAACATTGCAAAAATTGAACATTCAGTAGACTTCCCAGTGAATTTAACTGGTCTAGATTTATCTCAGAACAATTTATCCTCAGTGACCAGTATTAATCTTAGAAAGATACCACAGTTGCTTTCAGTGTACCTTGAAGAAAACAAACTTACTGAACTCCCTGAAGAATGTCTCTCTGGACTCAACAATTTACAAGAGCTTTATATTAATCATAATCTGCTTTCTGTGATTGCACCGGGAGCTTTCATAGGCCTCAATAATCTTCTCAGACTTCATCTCAATTCAAATGGTCTGCAAGTGATCAACAGAAAGTGGTTTGAAGCTACTCCTAATCTTGAAATTCTCATGATTGGAGAAAACCCAATAATCAGAATTGAAGACATGAACTTCAAGCCTCTTAGCAATCTGCGCAGCCTAGTTTTAGCAGGTATAAATCTCACTGAAATACCAGATAATGCTTTGGCTGGCCTTGACAACTTAGAAAGCATTTCCTTTTATGACAACAGATTTGTTAGAGTGCCCCACATTGCTCTTCAAAAGGCTACAAATCTTAAATTTCTGGATCTAAATAAGAATCCCATTAACAGAATTCGACGAGGAGATTTTAGCAATATGCTACACCTCAAAGAGTTGGGAATTAATAACATGCCCGAACTGATTTCTATAGATAGTCTTGCTGTTGATAATTTGCCAGATTTAAGAAAAATAGAAGCAACCAATAACCCCAGATTATCATACATTCACCCTAATGCATTCTACAGACTTCCCAAGCTGGAATCGCTCATGCTCAACAGCAATGCGCTGAGTGCTCTGTACCGCAGTACAGTGGAATCCCTGCCTAACCTCAAAGAAGTCAGCATACACAGCAATCCCATCAGGTGTGATTGTGTCATCCGCTGGATTAACATGAATAAAACAAACATTCGTTTCATGGAGCCAGAGTCCCTGTTTTGTGTAGACCCTCCTGAATTCCAAGGTCAGAATGTGAGACAGATACACTTCCGGGAAATGATGGAAATCTGTCTTCCCCTGATAGCTCCAGAAAGTTTTCCATCTACTCTGAATTTAAAAGCTGGCAGTCATATTTCCTTACACTGCAGAGCAACAGCAGAACCAGAACCTGAAATCTACTGGATAACACCATCAGGACACAAACTTTTGCCTAATACTATCTCTGATAAGTACTACATTCATTCCGAAGGAACATTAGACATAAGTGATGTAACACAAAGAGAAAGTGGCTTATACACATGTATAGCAACGAATTTAGTTGGGGCAGACCTAAAGTCCGTCATGATTAAAGTGGACGGCTCTTTCCCTCAGGACAGCAATGGATCTTTAAATATTAAAATAAAAGACATAAAATCTAATTCTGTTTTGGTTTCATGGAAAGCAAGTTCTAAAATTCTGAAGTCCAGTGTTAGATGGACAGCCTTTCTGAAAGCTGAAGACTCCCAGGCTGCACAGACTGCTCGAATACCATCTGATATAAAGGTATATAATCTTACACATCTAAATCCATCAACTGAATACAAAATTTGTATAGATATTCCCACTATCTATTCACAGAATAAGAAACAATGTGTCAATGTAACCACAAAAGGACTGGACTTGGAAGTGAAAGGCTATGAAAAGAACAACATAATAGCATTCCTTGCCTGCCTTGGTGCTCTTTTGGGAATCATCTCTGTGATATATCTCTACAGCTGCATCTCTCAAGATAGGAACTATGGCACTGGACACAGCTATCTAAAGAATTACCTGAAGAAACAATCCTTTTCACTCAATGAGCTTTATCCTCCTCTAATCACTCTTTGGGACATGGGCAAAGAAAAAAGCACAGCAATGGAAGTAAAAGCAACTGTAATAGGTGTACCAACAAATATGTCATAAATACGTCAGTATATCACTTAATTTCTGAAATAAAAAGCACATGACTGCATTTGTGCTGAATAAAAAGACAACAAGAGAAAGTATAACTAGATGCCTGGACTTTGCTGCTGCCAACAAATGGAATATATATCACTCAGTAGAGGAGAAGAATTTTAATTAACTGGCTTCTAAGGGTATTCTACCAACCAAATAAAATTAACTTCATATTCTAGAACTTTCATGGGACTTTTAAGTCTGGAATACAGTGGAAGTAGCCAAGAACATTTTCTGTATTTTTTTTTTAAATTATTATATAAAAGTAGTGGAACTGAGCAATACCTCCTCCTGTGCTGTATTACACACAATAGCCACGAGTTTTTGCAGTGAACAGATAAACTAGGATTGACATATGGTGTAATGAAATGGACAAGTTCTGTAGAGTAGACACAGTGAGTATGTGAATTTTTTTTAATGAGAAAATACATTTTTGATTAAAATCAAAATACTTTTTGTCTTGTTTGTTTCTTAAAAAAAACCACCCCACCATTCTGGGAGCTCATCTGACAACAAAAAAACTCATTCCAATGTCTGATAAAACAGCTCTTGACATATTCTGCTATTAAAATGCTAATCTGGGCACAAAGGACATTTTTGCTGATTTTGGGTTGTATAACATTGCTAACAGACATGTAAGTTTAGCGATAGTTTTTTATCTAATTCTATTTACTCTAAGAACACTTTTAAGGCAAAAAAACAATTTTAAGCATTGTTGGAGATGAGGCCACTTAAACACACTTAAATTAGATTTCAACATGGACATTGGTTAAAGAATAGTTCTTTGATCCTTTTATTATATACACTTTTATGTATCTGTGTGAAACACTTCTGTTCTCTTAGCAACATGTGAGCGTGCAGATCCTTATTTCATTATATCTGTACTACATTATTTTATTACTAGACAAAAGTAGTCTCTTCTAGAACACATGGCAGTGCTCTCCATGGCAGTGTTGTGAACTACCATCTATACACACATAACATTTTTAATATCTACACAGAAACATCTGCATGATATTAGCCATTTTCCATGACCAAAGACATTTTTCATGTCAAAATCCCCACGGAAGCTACAGGTGAGCAGTGGAATTCCTGTGTAGCTGTGTATAAAAATGGACAGCTGTTCCTTCTACAGACAGCCTACATAAACCTGAAGTCCTTAGGAAGTTCACCTTGTAGCTTTAATAGCTTAGTGTATATTTAACTTGAATTTTTTGCACAAACATATTCCAAAAAAAATGTAACAGCAGTTTTTTCAGCAAAGTAGAATATCTTAAAAATCACAGAAATAACTTCTCAGTAGTGCTAAAGTAGACTTTTTCATAATCTCTTCATTTACAGGAAGGTTGTTTTTTTCCTACACAAGGCATAGGGCTAAAAATTTTCCTGTATTTCATTAATTGGGATGTTTACTTTCTAATGGAGGTAGGAACTGACAAGGAGCTGTGTTTAATTTCCTAAGAAACAGAAAAGCATTGTTACACACCTGTGTTTCCATTTATTTCATAGTTTTCTCCCAGGAATGCAATGCATTAAAAGCAGTACTTACTGGTTATTCAAACCAGAAAATAGTACCTCAGAATTAGATTAACTTTTCCTTGGCATTTGACAGCAAACCTCATTCTGAAATGTACCACTAATGAAGGAGAGAAGGCAAACACAAGCATTTGAAATATCTGGCTAGGCAATACCCAAAATACAATACTGGAAAGACTTTTTAATTAATTTATCTTACTTTTTTGCTATCAGCTACTGGACTGAATATGTATTCTATTCATAAAAATATTAAGCATTTACTTCTCAGTAAAACATCTACTTCCATTCAAAAAAATAAGTTCCAATATTTCACCAGCTAACACAGTCAAATGTAACTTAGATATGAACATTTCAGTTTCTAGTTCAGATACAATGCTCTGTCCGAAATCAACACTCCAAAAAGTGTTGATTTATATCCTAAAATGCAATTTCCATTTCCAAAATTCACTAATAAAACTCATTCTGCTTGCGTAGCGTCAAGTAGTGATCTCAAGATAACTTAAAATAGAAATTGATATTTTTCCCACAATCTTTCGCTGGTCAGTAGTAGAAAAGACACAATGATGAACAATAATCTTATTTTTTATCTGAAGCCAGAACAGACATTTCTGAAAAGGGTTGCTATATAGTATAGAAAATAAGTTCACACGGCAGACAATCCTAGAAGAGCTGGGAGAAAAAAATTGAAAAGCATCACTCAGACTTAAGGAAGAAAACAATTCTTACTATTGAACTAAATTGAGTGGATGTGTGGCACTGACAAGACAAGAAATTTTACACAGAAGAAAGTATACAGTAAGTATGAAAAGTTCATTATTAAAACTTCAGAAGACATTTTGAAGGATATAGATAAATGGAATAGAGAAGATAGCCATTGAACTCAGAAGAGTCAAAAAGAGACTGGAAATTCACCTCATGCTAAAGATTCGAAAACATGCTTGGAAAAAGGCTAACAATTGCACGTAGCTTTTGTAGAGGTAAGAAACAAGATGACTAGAGATATATCCAGAGTAAAAAAATTTCTGGTATAGCCTGCTGAAGGTCATGAGACTTGTTCTCAACATAGCTTACAGAAAGACATCCTGAATCAAATAATTGAGAAAGTGATAGATACATGTGATCATTTTAGAGCAGCTTTGGCTTTCATGAGCAGCAGTAGAAAGATGTTGGAATAAACTGCTAGGTAGGAAAAAAACCCCCACATCTTTCTGGAATATTGGTTGACCTTCCAAACCTAGTGTTTTGGTAGGTCAGTTGAGTGATGTACCAAATGTGTAATTTGAATAACTTTTCATTTAATACCACTGGAAATAATTAGAACCAATTTTATCAGGAAACAACTACATAGATACTCAGGGAAAATGCTAAACTACAACATAAAAAGAGAAGGATTATCAAAACAACAGAAAGATAATATAAACACTCACATGAAATCAAGACACAGAGACCAAAAATTAAGCTAATGACAAAATTTGTGAAAATTAAAGAAAAACACCCCACCAAACTTCATTTCTGCATATGACAACAACAGCACCCCACCAAACTTCATTTCTGCATATGACAACAACAGAAGTTAGATATTAAACAAGAGAATTGCAATTACTCATTGATATGGCTAAATTCAATTTATTACTGAAACTTAGCAAGATTTGCATGATTGGAATGTTAAAATACACAATCATAACCTGTCTAGTGAGAACTGTGCTTTGAAACTGAGACTTGAGCTATTCACTTCAATAAAAATTCTAAAGGAGTTGAGTACTCTTCAATGTTTGCACTATAGGTCAGTGTGAAAATAATATACAATGAAGTATCAGACTACATTCTGTCCATGATTAGCTGCACTTCAGTATTCTGAGACAAAATGTACAAGCATCCTTTGCAAATAGCATAAGCATACAGTAAAACTAGTAATGCATAATGAAAACAGACCCTATGGTAGGTGACTGAATATGGTTATGATATTTTTCTGGTTACATTAAGTAGCGTTTCATTTCTATAGCTGGGGTGATCAAAAAGAAATAGAAGGTTAAGCCAATTGGACATCATGTTTAAATACTTGTTCTTTTGAACACTCAAGAAAGACTTTAAATAAATGTATTGTACATCTACCTACTCAACTACGATACTCTCAGAGAGATATAAAGCTGCAGATATATTGAAGTACCTTCAAAGCAACTGAATCTTTTATTAAGTCATTCCTTCCTTCCTTCAGACAAAGCTGAAAACTACAAATTAAATTCCTCTGTCAGCTAAAAAATGCTTTTTACAAAACTCTCTCACTTGCTTATCTTTCTGTCTCTCAGCTTCAATTATTTTTAGACCCTTTTTCCCAAAGCCCTTTTCCTTGCCTTCATGCAAATGCTCGATTCCCTTCCATGCTCCCTGTGGGTCCTTTGGTTATTTCCTGCTACTATTGTTGCCAGACTGTCACATCATTTCCAACAGTGCCAGTAAGGACAGATGTTGTCTGACTTAATAAAAAAATTATCAATGAAACGCAATATTTAGAAGCAAAATATTTGAATAGAGAAATACAAATACTAAAGAAAGACCCGTCATTCTTAGAGCAAAACCTAGTGTAAAGCTGACCAGCTAATGAGATGAAGCATCTCTCAAGGAAACAAAGCAGAAAAATGTAACAACATTCAGATGAAAATAATAATATGGGAGTAAGATAAAACTGAAAGGGCAGGAAATTTGGGCAGATGGCCTATTCCTGATCCTAAAATAGCTGATGTTCTTTTTAACATTACAGTTTAGATAAGTGGAAAACAACTCCATCTGCCTCACCCTTACGTAGCTATTGTTCGTTACCCATGTCGATGACAATTTCACACTGTGCTCCAAATAGCCATAATGCTTTTGTGAATCACAATAAGTACATCAAATTCAGTGCTCATGTCTTCATCTATGCACATTTCTTCCAGTCCAGACCCAGATTCTATAAAGAAAAGCTTTCAGCATTCATATACTACACTTTACAGGTCAAAGGTTTACAGTTTTGTCATTTAGCATGTGAGCACAGGTCAGATTCCTTGAGATGGCTGTCGGGAATAACTTTTGAGGGCAGAATCTTGTCATAAATTCTTATTTTTTGTATGAAATTTTACTCTGTGCTGTTAACATTTATAATTTCTTTTTGTTTCTGTCTCTAGCATGAACATCAGCTAAACTTAAAAACATACAGCTGAATACTCTATAACACAAAAGAAAGTGGGTTACCGTCTGAAGTCTACTAAGACAGCTAAAAGACACTTTTGACATAATGGGGGAATGATTTTATAGGATACAGAACCAGATGATGAAAATCATCTAGTCCTAAATACTCCAACATTTAAATAGAATATAAAAGGACTCCAAATAGAGTCAGAACTACCACTTTTAATTAAATGCAAAGTGCCCAATAACTATGCCAAATAAAAAACCCAAACATTTAGAGTTAGTCTCACTATAGCAAAGCAACAATCATCATTAAATTAGAAGTAATCAGCTATGTTTTTCTTTATGTACCAGGTATCTCTTAGCTTAATTTAATCTTCGCTTAACAATTAATATAAAATGGGATGGTAAAGTCTTACATAACTTATTTCATAAATGCTTGAAGGTATTCATGATAAGTGCATGCCCATTTTTAGCAAACTAAGTGCTATATTGAATATTCATGTGTTACACAATGTATTCCAAAATATGAAATAATGCCTTCTCCTAAAATACCTGCTTGTACAAACTATCAATACCTAAAATAGATAGCACATGCACACCACTATCTCAATTCTATTTATTCTACAGCCATGTAAAAGGATTTCATTACTCATGCTAGGATGAACTGTATCCCCATGTCTTCCAGACTTCCAGTTTGACAAGTCCAGAATAATACTATCCAGTGTCATAACACTCATAAATGTATCATGTCCAGTTCACCTTGTTGGCTTTCAGGCTGTTAAAGTCCAATTAAAAACTACTTCCTTTTCTACCTTCCAAGAAATTCAACCCCTCTTGCATCCTTCACATTTCATTCCCCCATCCAGCATTAATCTGTGGTTTGCTCTTACACAAAAGCACATCAGCAGCAGCCCTCCTTTTTAAGTATTTTCTACTTGATTAATACTTCATCTTTTTCCCAGACTCCTATGAACCAGACTACTTCCAGAGTATGCTACTTCCTAGACTACTTCCAGAGTATCCTTCTCTATGATATTTGTTATCATTTTATAATTATCAATTACATGGGGGAAAAAAAAAGAACACATTAAAAAGCTGAATTGCTCTGTGGATTTGAAGGCAAATTTCAAGTGTTGCCAGAGAAAAATCACAACCCTGAAAACTCTGCAGTCTATTCTCCAACCTACTTCAGCAGCCAGCTCTGCTTAAATGGTATTATGTTAACTAAAGCTCCCTTTCTCCCCCTTGGTCTTAGGAAAGCTGACTAAAACGGAGGATGTCCCCAACAGAGAGAGTAATTTGAAGTTATTTGTAGCTTTTGCCACATCTGGTTTATTAGAAAAAGAAAACAGAAAGAGAATAATCTTATTATCCATCCAGCCTTTCAAAAGCATGTAATAATTCATAAACATATACCAATAAACACTTCATACCAAAGCACATACACCAAAGATTAAACATCCCTGCAAGTAACTAAAGGTTTAGAACAAAAGAAACAGAAATCTATTTTCAAAGGGTTGTGAGTTTTCTCTCTACCACATTGAGAGGTAGACAACTACCCACCAGTGCTTCCTCATAGAGCGAAAGTATTTAGGTGTGTGATTTCCACTGAATTTAACAGATATTAGTCTACAACCTGTTAAGGTGGTTTGGACATTACAAAGCATGCCCCTGGATGAGCAAAAGCCTGGCCATATGAACCTATCTTCCTGACTGAGGGCCCTTAAAAGTTTGCACCTGCATTGCTCTTCTAAAGACAGTATAAATGCAATATACATCATTCATTTAATTGAAAACATTACATATATTTTTAATTAAGACAAAATGGGAAAAGAACAATTTATTTATTTAAAATGCTTAGAATAGAATATTTTGTGGAGAGCATCTGTTCCAAGATTAAATAATTCAATATCCATCAAAGAAATTCTGGACAGTGTAGAAAACTAAGCACCAGCAAAGGAATTTTCTATACGTTGAGATATTATCTAACTACAAACAAAGTAATATGCCATACAATATCTTCTAAATGACTTTATTTTAAGATACCCCAAACAAAATAGGTTTCCCTCGTAATCTTACCCCTCCTGACCTAAAAGGTTTGCAAGAGTCTGCTCCTGCTATTCATCTCTAACTATAAATTATCATCCTACAGAATTTCTTAGACTTCAACTTGTCTTCTTCCTCCTTTTGTCTCTTTGATTTTAAAATTTCATTTTGCTTCAATTATCTTAAATGTGAAAATTCTCTGTTCTTTTATGTCATGCAACATTGGTCTCCCACTATCAGCACTTCTTTTTTGTCATTCTGGCATAGAACTCTACTTTTCTCTTGCCAAAATTAATATTCCACCACACAGGATGTGTATAAAATAATCTAAATGCTTCTTGCTAGAACATTTACATTAAAATGCCAAACTTTATGTATAATGTGATGACTTTACAGTGAGTAGGGGTTTGCCTTAAACAAGAGTGTGGAAACCTTCTCATAAATATTCAGGAAATCGACAAAGTATAAAAAAGAAAAAAAATTACGACAGAAAAATGGTAAATTACAAACCTTTATATGTTGCTAACAAATAAAGTGCAGACCATGTAAGTATTACAAGTAAAAGCAAGGAAAAATCAGAAACTTTAGAGACTCAAAGGTAGATAAGTGAATGGTAGAAAACAAATTGTAACATAGGATGGAACAAATATTTTAGAACAAACCAGAAGAGAGCTGAAAAATGTGGCAAAAGAGGCCAAAACTGCTAAAACAAGTTTGCAACATGATCAATAAATATGAGAAAAAATTAGTTGAATGAACAAAGAGGTGCTACAAGTAGGTGTAATGACAGTGAAGGAGAAAAAATAGGACAGACAAAAGGTATAAGAAAGACAGTTGAAAAGGAGCAAGTGAAGGCACTGTGTCTAACAGACCATCCTGGAAACACAAGATTAAAGGTAGCAATAGACTAGTCAGCAGTCAACCAAATTTTAAGCAAGAAGAAGTGACAGTATTATCAGAAATTGAGAAAAAATAATAAAGATATGGAAAAACACTTAAGGAAAAAAAGTGAGCTTGAAAATACCACGAAATATATAGGTATATATAAAGGTTTCAAATTAAGACAAGACTTAAACGGGGAAGAAGAACAAGACCGCAGGCATATGTGCTTTGATTTGGCCAAAAACATGTAGTACAGAAAAAAGCTTTAAAGAAGCTTTACGTTTTTTCATTTATTTCTTTTTTTATTTTTTTTTTCTTTTTTTATTTGTTGTTTCATTTTCAAAAATATTTCAGATTATTCTGAAATAATGCTTAGGATACAAGCTATAATTTCCACATCTTAATACCAAGAGTCAACAAAAAAGTTACAATACTAATTGTAAAACAAGAACAAATATTTATTAGAAAGCAAAAAAAAGTGCTTACCAATTACAAAGAACATGCTGGGAAATTCTGACTAATATGAAGAAGGCAGTGACAGGTAGTGTCATTTGGGAGGTTTCATTCAGAAGACAATTGAAAGCTGATAACCCTGTGTTATTAAGCAAAATACTTTCATAAGAAATCTCAGAGGGAAGGAGACACTACTGCCTCTAATTAAAGAGAGAGCTCAAGGTCCAGGAGCTGCTTAACAGTATCAATTATAATGCCACTAAAAACCAATTAAGGTTTGTGATTTTTCTAAATATTACCAGAGTCACAGTAATATCAATTACTGTTTTTAAGAAGACTCAAAGTTCTTTAAAAATAATTAATTCTGAAGGATTAACTACAAAATCCATTTAAAGGCAACAATGAAAGACATTGGGAGGTATTTGAGTTTGTTCTAAATTATGTACAAAGAAACTGTATTCCACCAGAAAGAATGTTACACAGAATAAAAGCTTGAAGAAAAAGAAAAGGGAAGACCAAGAGTAGAGGGCAAAACAAAGAAAACAAAATGAATTAAATTAAGAGGAAAAAAGAGGGATGACAAGAATGATCCTGTTTAATAGTAAAGTTATACAAGTCAATATATTAAGTTACATACAAAAATAATGACCAATGCAAAAGAGTGAGTCAGAATACAATAACAGAAACCTATTTTTTAAAACCGATTTTAAAACTCTTAGCAAACATCTGAAAAAATCAGTGAAAACTTGGAAGTAAGAGAGACTGAATAAGCCAACGAGGTATCTGTTATCTAAAACAGAGACGATCTGCTGAGTGTCTGATGATATATTTACACGTAAAGCTGCCTCTTGGATGCAATTTGGAGAGATCTGAATTAGGAAGTCCATAGAGTGCTGCGAAGCCCTTCAAGAGTTTTCTAGCTCAGGTCCATTTGAAAAGTGCATTTGAACATTATTAGTTTGACCAAAAGGCACACTAATATCACTCCCACCTAGATTGTATACACATAGGTGCTAAAATACACAGTACTAGCCATGGTAGCCTGGATATCACTCCACATTCAAGGGGTAGTGGTCAATGATTTGTACTGGTTTGAGACCAGTTGCAAGTGGTGTTCCTCAGGGTTCTACTTCAGGATTTAACCTGCTTAACATCTTTATTAATGACCTGAAGGAGGAGACAAAATCCTTATCAATCTGACAATACTAATTTGGAGAATGCAGTCAATATATTTAACTACAGGGCTGCCATTTAGAGGTGTCTACAAATGCTGGAGAATTAGGCCAACAGGCTGTCATGAAATTCAGCAAGGGTACATGTAAAATCCTGCACCTAGGACAGACTAACCCCCGAATGAGTACAAACCTGTGACTGCCTCCCTGGGGAGCAGCTCTGCTGAAAATAACCTAGGGCTCCTAAGCACAGTTGGCTAACAGGATAACGGGCTGGACTAACACGAAACTAATAGAAGACTGAGGAAAAGAATTCCCCTTTACTCAGCACTTGCTAGACCACCTCTGTAATACTAAGTTTGTATCCCCACTCACTCCCCCCATATGAGACATTGATCAACTGGAGCGAGCTTAGCATGGAGCTCCCAAGAAGTCAAGTGCTAGAGTTCTTCTTGTAAGAAGAAATTCTGAGGAAGCTAGGGTTGTTCAGCTTGGGAAAAAAGAAGGATTGAGAAGAATAAGCAGCAGCCTTCCAGTATCTAAGAGGTGGCACCTGAGAAGACATAGTCAGGCTCATTACTGAGGTGCACAGCAGGAAAATGAGTGATAACAATCATAAGCAGAAGTTAGGGGGAAGGGGATTTAACCAGATATAGGAAAAATAATTAATTATGAGCAAAACAAATCTTGGGAATAAGTTGCAGAGATATGGTACAAAATTACAAGCAATATGATCTGATTCATAATTGACCCTGTTTTGAGCATGAGGTTGAATAGATGACTTATCTTCCAACCTGAATAATTCTGCAGAGGAGCTTTATTCCCGGAGACTATACATGCAATGTAACCTACTCATAGAAGCAGAAAAGTTTTGAGCTGAAATGACTCCAGAGTTCTGCACAGGAATATCCTCTTACTTCTTTTTAAATGATTCCGAGAGTTCTTCTCACAGAGATGCTACAATTTCAGTAGGTTCTTAGGCCTCCTAAATTTCTAAATTATAAAAATATATTCATAATGCAGACAACTATTTCCATACTTTTTCAACATGTGGCTATACTTTATTTCAAATATATTTTCTCTACTTTTTTGAATGAAATCCTTACGAATTTCTTACATGCCTTTTCTCATGCTCTAGCATTTTCATTATGATGTTCTTCTACATATCTAAATGGCATGATTTTGCATAAAAGGAGAACAGCAGACGGTGAAACTGAATATATGAGTTTTTCCTTCTTTTTTTACCAAAGCAGACATGAGTAACTCGCTATAACTAGCGCATATTTTTCTGGAATGTAAAAAATTTTGAATAAATCCATGAACATGAGAAAAATATTCAAATTCATAGAATCACAAAATATTCTGAGTTGGAAGGGACCCACAAGGATCACTGAGTCCAACACAAGTGAATGGTGCGTGCAGGGATAAAACCCATGACCTTACCATTCCTAGCACTGTGCTCTAACCAACTGAGTTAATCTCTCTTCCAAAAAAACTCCCTGAAACTGATGAACCAGAAAATCTTTCCTCTTGCACTGTCAATTGTTATGAAATTTTATTTCTTTTGGGTATGGCTTTGTTGTATACCTTCACAGAATCCTAGAATCCTTTGGGGTGGAAAAGACCTTTATGATCATCATGTCCAACCATTAACCCAGTGCTGAAAAGTCCGCCACTAAATCCTGTCCCTAAGTGACACACATACATGTCTTAAATATCTCCAGAGATGGTGACTCAATCACTTGCTGGGCAGCCTGTTCCTATGGTCAACAAGACTTTCAATGAGGAAATTTTTCCTAATATTCAACCTAAACATTCTCTGACACAACTTGAAGGCATTTCCTCTTGGTCTATCACCTCTTACTTGGGAGATGAGACCCTCCTTGTACAACTTCCTTTCAGGACTTGCCCTTGGCGAAGCTGTTTTGGTGTCTTCAATCATTTCCCTGTTCATTGTGTGCCTTGGCATAGCTTCTAGGAGGATCTGTTCCATGACCTTCTCAGGCACAGAGGGGAGAGTGACAGGTTGGTAGTTCCCAGGGTCCTCCTTTCTACCCTTTTTACAGATGGCTACAATGTTCTCCCTTTTCCAGTCACCGGGACTTCACCTGACTGCTCTGACTTCTCAAAATCATGCAAAGCGACTTCGCAACTACATTAGGCAATTCCCTCAGGACTCTGGGATGCATCTCATGAGGTCCCACACACTTATGTACATTCAGGTTCTTCAGGTGGTCATGAACCTGATCTTTACTTACAGTGGAGGGACTTTGCTACCCCAGTCCCAGTCCTGCTGTCCATCCACTCCAGAAGTGTGGGAAGAGAGGCTGCCATTGAAGACTGAGGCAAAAAAGTTGTTGAGTTCCTCAGCCTTCTCCTCATCCGTTGTTACAGTTTATCAGCATTGTTTATCACAGGGTTTACAGCTTCTTTGACCTTCCTTTTCTGTTTAACATTCCTGTAAAAGCCCTTCCTGTAATTCTTTGTGTACCTTGCCAGGTTCAGTTCCAGCTTCTCCTTGGCCTTCCTCACCCCATCCCTGCACAACCAGCCTTCACCTCTATGCTCTTCCCAGGTTACCTGTCCTTGTTTCCACAGCCTGTGGATTTGCTTTTTTGCCTTTAGTGTGACCAGTAGGTCCCTACTCAGGCATGCCAGGCTCTTGCCTTCCTTGCCTGATTTCTTGCTCCTGGGGATTTCTAGCTCTTGTGCTCAGTGGAAGACTTTCTTAAAGATCTGCCAGCTCTGTTCTGCTCCCTTGTCCCAGAGGTCAGTCTCCCAGCGAATCCTATGGACTACCTCCTTCAAGAGCTGGAAGTTTGCATTCCTAAATTTCAGGAACTGTACTTTATGCCTGATCCATATCCCTCAGGACTACAAACTCCACTAATGCATGATCGCTGCAGCCCAGGCTGCCTCCAACCTTAATGTCCCCAATTAGCTTGCATATGTCGGTGACCATCAGATCCAGGAACACATCCCCTCTGGTAGGGCTGTCTCTTACCTGGCTCAAAAAGTTATCTGGGACATGTTGCCCAGACAAAATCTGTATTCCCCATCTTTGGAAGCATTTGAGGTCAATTTGGACGGGGCTTTGGGCAACCTAATCTAGTGAAAGATAACCCTGCCCACAGGGATTGAACTAGGTGATCTTTAAATATCCCTTCTGACTCAAAGCATTTTATGATTCTAAGTAAGGAAAACACAAGGAAAAAAGGGTCCAATCACAGGTAAGCCAGTGGCTGGTCAGTACATTCACCTGGCAAAATTTAGTACCTGATCACCACAATGTCTGTCTAATTAAACTCTAGTCCTAACTATTTTCTGTGTAAGTATGCTGTCTAGTCTGTGTGTGTATGTGCATTATCTACTACAGAACATCACTACTGAACTGGAGCCTCTGTTGGATGAGACATTCCAGAAGGACTGCAGGTTGGGGACCCATAACTCTCATTGCCAGTAACTGTAAGACACTGAGACACAATTCTGGGTGGAATAACTGGTTGTCAAAAACCCACACGTTGTGGATGAGTCTGAATGTGAGCGATAACAAACTGCAGTCCTCATCAATTGGATGGGGGGAACAAGATCAGGCTGTTTGTATTCATGTGCTTATGCTGGTGCTGATACAGAAACTGTTTTCTCTCTGTGTTATCTGTGTGGTCAGATAACTGCATGGTGTGTGCTTCTGCCTGTGCAGGGTGTATGCTTAGCCTCACCACGGGCTGGACCCTGGGAAGCAGAACCACAGCAACACCTCATTTATGGCATCAGGACAGGAGCCTCCCTGAGTCTTACAGTGTACCGAAGTTGGTTCCAGCAGACAAAAGAAAAAAATCTTGCCAGCATCCTGAACTTCATAGGATCCAGCATCTCTAACATAATTTCTAGGGTTATCCTATAATTGATAGGATACTTGGAGCATTGTAAGTAATAATATCTGAGGTGATGACTGGTTTAATCCAACAATCACTATATATGTAAATACGTGTGCCTTTCTGGTTTAAAAAATAGCTTCTAGTTAAAAATACTTCATTAGAGAACTTTCCCAAACTATTTTCACATTTTTTTCCTCTTAACAGCACAAAATCAACTCTCACTGCAACATCACCACCACAGGCAATAAGAATTGATCAGGGCTAGGCTTATTGGATCTGACGTATGCTGACAAACACTTTGACTGGTTTTCTCTAGGACTTCAAACACACTACACCGCTGAAATCATTTGCCTTTTGTCCACAGGCAAAAGAACTGCCTGTTACTAAAGTGAACAACCTGTGCTTCTACCTTTGAGATCCTAATAATCATTCAAATTGACAGCACCAACCAAGGTCAAAATCTTATCATGTCCTGAGGAACCAAATCGGGAGAGCCACACCTCAATTAGCCATGCTACCTGACGGGGAAGTATGTTTTTTTTAAAAAAGCAACTATTTTCATTCTACCTTCTGCTATTATTATGCTCTTTCATTTAAAACAATTTAAATACATTGACTTGAGTTTGGTATCTTCCTCTCACAAAAAGCCAGTTTGATTGTCTACTTACTTCTGTGTTACAGCTGATCTCCACCATCTTGACATCCTCTCCTAAGGCACTTGCCAAATTTTAACTAGTTACAGACAGTCTAAGCTCTACCTTCATCCATACTTCTGGTATTTTCTTAGCTTCCCCCAGAAACTGAATGAAAAATATGATAGGAAATGTCTTAATTATATTAAGAGCATCTGTTTCTTAAAGTCTTGAATCATATAGGTCTCCATTAATCCTTGTTCCTCAAACTAACAAGTCAATCATGCTACAGCAGCAATAATTCCTTCCTTTTGTCAAATTGCTAATGATGGAAGAACTTGTCCATGTTTGTTTAAGTCCATGTTTGACTTGTGTAGTCTCCTCCACAGAATCTACTTTATAATTCCATAATAAAGTATCACATAGGCAAGTGACATGGAGATCTCTGTTATCTTGCAGATTCAGGCTCTTCCTGGTCCATACTAGTCAGACCAGTAAGTTCAACTTATTTAATGTAATTTCATACTAAACATGCATTCAACTGCATCATTCATTACAATGAACTTGGTGAGACACTAACACAAGTTGCCCAGAGAGGTGGTGTATGCCTCTTCCCTGGAAACATGCAAGGTCAGAAACATTCTGTCCACAACTGGACAGAGCTCAAAGCAGCCTGATCTAGTCGAAGATGTCCCTGCTCACCGCAGAGAGAGGAGACTAAATGTCCTTTAAAGGTCCCTTTGAACCTAAACTCTTGAACAATTCTTTTTTTGTTTAACTCTGTGAAAGCTTGAGACTTTGATATTATAGTAAAAGAAATAACTATAAAGAGTACTTATTAAATGTTTCACATTACTCTAGGAAATATCAAAGCTCTTGAAGATATTTCGTAGTTCTTAACAATTTATTTAAACACGGGAAGTCAAAATATTTGGTAATTTCTAATATTTTTTTCTATATACTTCACAGTTACAGAGATTTCACACTTCAGTTGATTCGTAGATACTGGTAGAAAAACCTCTTCCACATTTAAGATGGTCCAGTATCACTTTTAAAATATTTTCCTTTTTTTTTTTAATTTTAATATTTTAAAATATTAAAACAGCCACTTTAATGTGAACTTTATATATAAATTTTAATTGCATATAGTGCAATGAATGCCCAAGTTTGCCCAACCCAGCCTACAATACTGTAAAATCAATTGTTCACTGAATGACTGCTCATATGCACTCAGCATGAATTACTGCTTTATAAAGTGCATGGATATTTTTCCCTTGTGTGCAACACAATAGAGTGTATCTTGTTAAAAATAGGAGAGATAGATCCATATTTTCTACTGCTTATTCAAATTTTGTCTATTAGAAATGTCATTTTTCTAATTGTCTCAAAATGTTACACTGAACAATTCTCTCCATTTTTATGAGCTACTAGTTAGCTCATACACCCTTGTTTTCCTCCTTTTATTTAAACCCAAAGGATCGAATCCTGATCATTTCATGGGAGAATGAGTCATTCATAATCTCTTGCCTACTTATTATACATAAAAAATTACCCATGCATATGTCCTGTAGCATACATCATTGTTACTTATAATAACCAGCAACTACTACAAACAATAGAAGTTACAACTTTGATTCCCTCATTTAAAACAACAAAACCAACAAAGATCAACATTTAAATTACCCTTATATGGTTAATTCATGTAAGGACATGTTCACAATTTTCTAATCTAGCAATCACTGACTTTAGGACTAGATACTGGAATAAAGTTTACCACATACTCAGGCACGTAAGTGCCTGTAAACTTAAAACCGGAGTGCTGTGGTGGTTGTATCATTGGCTCCATCAACTTCTGTTCAGAGTAGAAATCAAGCACAACTATATTCAATACAAAATAGTCAAGCGTTGAAAAGATTCTGAGAACATAAATTCACAAGCAATGTTATCAATGGAAAACCTTACTAAATAAATTTCTCATTCCTAAAAATCAGGAAATGCTGAATTTCACACACATCAAAAAAACTGATGTACTTTAGATAAAAGCATCTTATGAACTATATGCAACTTGGAAAAGCATTTTGGGCAATATGCAATTACTTATTCCACATGTATTGCTAGATTCAACATTAATGTTGAAAAAATAATAGCTCTTATGTTTACAGACAGTCAAGCTACCATGCAACAGCTTTTTTTTTTTCCAAGATATTAATAGCGTGTCACAAGAATTTTGTACACACAGGAGACAAAAAGCAGGAAAGGTAAAAATGGCCATATTAGGAATCAAGTAACCGTAATTACATTGAAGAATAGAGATATTTTTTCTAGATTAGAGTTTGAAAAGGTTAGCAACATGGCTAACAGTAATAATTATAAAATTAACTGCTTTAATTACTAGACTAAAATTGAATGCCTCAAGAAGCCTTACATTCTATACAACCCACAAGGATGCCACAATAATGAAACCAGCCTTTGAAAACCATTTGACTGAAATGTAACTCCACAAAGGTATGAATTCAGTGGTATCAGTTTAACTCTCAATATGCAGGCTAAGCAACACAGACACATTAAAAAAAGAAGAAGCAATTTCATTAATGTTTTTCAGACTTTGAGTTAAAATTAACTAAACCAGAGGAAGACATTAGTTTGAAGAGAATGAGTTTCAAACCCAGCAGACTTGTATAAATCTCCCTAAATATTTTGTCTGTTGTTCTGATAAAGTGACATGCAATGGCTACATAACACAACAGAGGTTTAGGAAAACTTAAAAAAACCCAGTGTCTCTTATCAACAAGATGACATTTGGTTTTTGTCTTGAGAATGGGTCTTAATTATTCCTCTGCATCTTTAGCATGTGCCTAATTTATTTATATTTACAAAATTACTACTTTATTGCAGAATGACTATACAAACACTACTCTTACTACTAAATCCAATTACTACCTTTTGTATAACAAGGAAAATTAATGGGAATTTCTGGCCAAACAGAGCTTATCTTTTATTTTAAACCACTTTTTTAAAGAAAAGCATTCAAACACTTGCTAAGGACTTTATATTAATAAATAGCACGTGCTTACACAGCAGATACAATGAGGAAACACCCCCATATTTACCAACTAGTATACATTTAATTTGTTCTTGCTTTCCTCTAATGATTGGCATTTATGCTGTATCAAATGTATATTTATCAATCCCCCCTATGTATGGTTAAGTGCACATAGACTCAGATGCAGCTTCAATTCGACCAGGGAGCCACACAGGCGTAACATGTCTGCTAAAGGCCAATTATTTACAGTTGCCGGTATATCCACACTTGACACAATTTGTCCCAGAACAGAAGGTGAGAACAACAAGAAAATAAAGACAGTATTTTATACCTGAGTGATTCTCCTCAGTATCAGTGATGCCCTGTGTTCCAGAAGTTAAGTACACATACTGTGAAAAGACAAACTTAATTACAGAGTTTAGAATTTTGTGGCTCTTGAATTTCTCATAGTTAATCTTGCTTTTGTGTTTCCAGAAGCAGCAACTAGCACAACTCCATTACCTTCTTTGTACCAATGATTATTCTTAACTCTTCTCCAGAGAACATTTTTATTCCTCTACTGACCAAACAAAATAGTTCCAGTTTTTAAATCCTCTCTTCTCAAGAAAATCTCTCTCTGTATTCATCGTTCTACCTGACTATATGGCAATAATAAATTTAATGAATTCACTTACGAACTCTTAGAGTAACTCAGATTACTACTTCTTTATTCATCTGTTACTAATGAAATTTTACATTCCATTAGACTGCCTATTCACCTTGGCTGTTTTTCTGGAGTTCTTCAGTCTTCCATGCTACTTTCTCATTAAAAGAATTTGATACTAATATGAAATTTTTCTCTTCTTCAATAGTGTCATTCCAAAACAGCCCAAACATTATAACAAGATATTAATATACATACTGAATTTCTACACTAAGAAAAAGATCTCTCAACCTTACTCATTCATTTATCTGATCTGTCCACTCTTGTCTTAGAATTGCTATCCCAGTATATGAGTACCATCTGTACAAATCAATAGCAATAAGGCAATTTTAATGGAGCCTGTCACATTTCCTTGGGAATACTTAAGGTGTCACTTGATTTTGAGAAAGTCTTACTCTAGCAATGAGTCTGGGTTTTTTCTTGAACAATTTAAAAATTTAGATCTACTCTGTCTCTTCTGAAAGATTGAAATCCGCATTATTTAATTTTTCTTCATTTGAAGCGTTCTCGTAATCTTCAAAATCTCATACGTTTTTATTATTTGAAATGTTTGTATTCATACAATTTTTCTGGCCTGCTAGCTGCATCTAGCAAAAAGCCAAATCTTGTTTTTCTGCTTCAACTACAACTGCAGTTATCCAAAGAACTTGTTTGGTCTTTTTTAACAAGGATGGAACTACATTTAGATTATCAAAAGAAGAAAAGTTTGCGAAAAAGAAACAAGAAATTATGACAAAAACTATTCTGCAACAGTAACACGAAATTAGTGCTGTGATCATAAACTAAAGCCACCACTATTGTTCTATTCAGTAACCACTCTGTACAGCAATTTATAATACAAAATAAGATGCAGTGTTGTCATACAGCAGTGTCATGATTAGAGCAACAAATTTTAGAACTGTAAATTATGTACATATCTCTTTTATTACATAGAACAGCTAAATGAGAAAAAGTGTCTGATGAAGGAAATAAATCATGTGAAATTCATGTGAAATCCTTGTGAGAAAAAAGTCTACTTGTTTCTATAAAGTATTTTATTACCACACAGTCTGACTAACTACAGAAGAAAAAGGTAACCCCAGTTTACAGCTGTCACATTTTGATTAAGCCAAAATATGTGAAAAAGTCTTTCTACATGCTACTAAATCTCAACTGTCGTAGATATTTTCCAGCTTAATTTCCTGCAAACTTTTCATGAATCACCTGTTTTTATTATGGGATTACTTACGGCTAGATTAACCTAAATATAAATATTTCAATTCAATCACTAAAGTGGATGCTGCCTTAGTGAAAGAAAATACAGATTTGGTTTTTTAATATAAATTTACTCGAAATTAATAATGGAATAATTTTGATTTGTAGGCACCTGTGGAGATCATCCTGCTCAAATCATTTTCAACTTCATAGCTTCATTGGGCTTCTCATGGCCTTCCCTTCTAAAAAATTTATGAATTTATTGTATCACGTCTTCTTTGAATTCTTTATTTCCATTTTTAAATTCTTCAGACTACTTTGCACCATCAATCATAGCACTTTTCTGTATCATACCAGCCTACAAATTGAATTTGTAACATATATTGTTCTGAGGGAAATGATTGCAGACACACTAAAGTGTCAGTCACACTAATACATTTTTCTGCACATGGAAAAGAAACCTCTTTCTGTTTCAAAATACCAGAAAATTCAGAATTCAGTGTATATTTTTCCAAAGTGTATTGCTAGTTGCCTATGCTTACAGAAAGCAAAAAAGAATGTTTCTCCACGATGCTGAGAATATAAAAATATTACAGAGCATTAACTAACTTTAAAAAAGAGCAGAGGATTTATGTCATGAAGTGTTGAAAACTAAATAAGAACATGGATATTTTTATAATGAATTTCACAATAATACTTTTATGAATTATCTGGACAAGAGGATCGAGTGCACCCTCAGTGAGTTTGCAGGTGACACCAAGCTGGGCAGGAGTGTTGATCTGCTGGAGGGTAGGAAGGCTCTGCAGAGGGATCTGGAGTGGCTGGATCAATGGGCCAACGCCAATTGTATGAGGTTCAACAAGGCCAAGTGCTGGATCCTGCACTTGGGTCACAACAACCCCATGCGACACTACAGGTTTGGGGAAGAGTGGCTGGAAAGCGGCCTGGTGGAAAAGGATCTGGGAGTGCTGGTTGACAGCCAGCACGAGCCAGCAGCACGAACACGAGCCAGTGTGTGCGCACATGGCCAAGAAGGGCAATGGCATCCTGACCTCTATCAGCAATAGTGTGGCCAATAGGACCAGGGTAGTGATTGTCCCCCTGTACTCAGCACAGGCAAGGCCACACCTTGAATTCTGTGTTCAGTTCTGGGCCCCTCAATACAAGACATTGAGGTGTTGGAGCTTGTTCAGAGAAGGGCAACAATATTGGTGAAGGGTCTGGAGCTCAAGTCCTACCAGAAGCAGCTGAGGGTTGTTTAGCCTGCAAAAAAGGGAGGCTCAGAACAGACTTTACAGCTCTGAAATGAGCAATGTAGCAATGTAAGTGTTGGTCTCTTCTCCCAAGAATCAAGCCATAGGACAAGAGGAAGTGGTCTCAAGTACCACCAGGGAAGGTTTAAATTGGGAATGATAAAAAAATTCTTTACTGAAAGGATTGCCAAGCATTGGAACAGGCTACCCAGGGTAGTGGTTGAGTCACATGTGGATGTGGCACCTAGAGACATGGTTTAGTGGTGAACTAGTCAGTGCTGGGTTAATAGCTGGACTCAATGATCTGAAAGGTCTTTTCCTACTTAAATGATTGTATGACTCTAACATCTCAGGAAATGTTTTCTCTCTAGAAAGATATTTTAGCTAAATAGACTCAACAGTAGGTGTATTAAAATACTAAAACCAACAGAACGTTTATGTGCTCCACTTCAGCTTCATGTGAAAATAAATCAATAGTAACAAGGCAAATTTCTGGAAAGAGGGTGCAGGGGTCAAATAAAACAAGCTAAATCTAAGGCATAACATTTATGATAGCCAGGATCCAAAAGTATTTGGAATAACTCTTAATAGACAAGACTTTCTGAATCATAGTCAGTTCGCAACCACTCATAAGAAAAAAAAAACAAACCTGGATAATCCATAATCTAATCTGAATAATCTGCTCAAATTTCCTATTGATTTCCTCTGGCTTCCTCACAAGGAAATCTAGGTATTAAAGAGGGCAGTGAATACAACCTGAAGGGAGGACACTCTAAGATACAAGAGGGGTAGGCACTTTTGCCTTTTCACTCCGTGTCTAATGAAAGCAACCCATTTTCAGATCCAAGCAAAACTTTGAAGTACTATGGACATGTTTTTGCAGCACTGCATGTAAAATAATATTGCCCTATAACTGAGTTGTTTATGCATGGAAAGAGCTTGATGATTATCTTACAACAGGACTAACAGATTTTCAATGACATTAAATTACTGACATAACTTAGCCTAACATTGTACAAGTCACACAACTTCAGTCCCCGAGCTCAAATTACTGTTGAACTACAGCATATAGTTCAAACAGTATCATTTTTTTAATTCAGAAAAATAAAATACAGAGCAGCTTTTGTTTCAATGTTATAATGCAGTGTCAAAAGGCCACAATAAAATAGGTGTTTTATTTTTAGTTTAACTAATTAATGTATAAGTTATGAAAAAAAAAATAATGCCAATGACCTCCAAACAATATCTGTCACTATCTGTCATTTGAACTTCTGCAAAACTTCTCACTGAATAAGTTTAAAAAAATAAGAGAACATGCCTTTTGAATAAAACAGATTTGTATCTAGGAGGGCGATTTAGAAGAAAGATTGACTAAAACTTAATTTGGATTTCAACTGTCTAAAAGTATTACCTCCCCATACAAAGAATTGATTTCTGTTTTGATTTGTATCTAAGACATCACCTAAGACACCACATAAAACATTTAAAGACATTTTTCTTCCTTTTTAATTTAGTGGTCAGTCTCATAGAAAACCTTTATTAGATAGCAGTTTTCTTGAAAGACTGACAAACAGAAACAAGGACATCYATTATTATCAGAAATATCCTTGCTTATTTCTGCTAGGCTTTTTTTTATCTTTTTTTTCTCACTTATTTTACTTTCAAACATTGTATTCATCCAAGACAACTTCATTAAAAACTTGGGAAGGCAAGGGGGGATAAAAAGAAAAAAAATAAGAAAAATAAGATAAAGATTTTAGGATAACAAAATTAACAGATGCTTACCTTCCTACCCTTAGAGTAAGAACTTTTTAATATATATCTGGAAAGCAAGTGAAAGAAGCTGTTTCTGTGCAAAATGACACTGTTTCAGGATACTGTCAGACAAAATGCTTTCTTCTCTTCCTTTTTCCTATACCTAAACTGTTGGTCTTCCTCTTCAGCATTCTACACTCATTTAGCTGTAAGTCTAAATTCCCTATGGGTCCATTAAGTATGTTGCTAGGCAAACAGTCCAGTAGCAACTGTTAAACAGGAGGTTTGGATGGGAGCCAGTTTTATAGGTCACTACACTGTAAACCTTCACATCATTAGAGTAGAAACTAGTCTTGCAAACTGCAACTATTACAACTGATATTTTTTCCATTTCTCTGAGAAGACTAAGAGTCATTCATAGTATACTTTTTCAATAATGAGTATTGCTAAATCAAAGGTATCAATATACTAGAAGGGTAAATTCTCTACTTATTGAATGTTTTAATGCTACCTATCAAGTGTTTAGAAATAATAGTCATAGCCATGTTAAAGATGTACAATTACCATGTGACAAACTTTTATCTTACAAACTCAAAGAGCACATATAAAAGAGGACTTAACCTTAAGTAAGCAGTATTTTTTTCTTTTCTTTGTTGTAATGACAATAAAACAAAGTAGACTATTCACACAGAATTACCCAGCCGTCACATTATCTGATTCAGGGAGGTTCCTCCTCTTAGACTGAAGTATTGTATCTTTGTTGTAATGTAGCATTATCTTGACACTGAGCATATAAACCCTTCACAGTGATCTTTACATTAATTCAATCACAGAACACCAGCTAAGAATAGCAAACTGCAGAGTCCTGCTGATGTGATCACACTGCATTACCCTGTGGAAGACCTGCTGCTCCAGTTAATAAGTTCAGAAATAAATGGAAGTGGAAGATTCCCTGTGTATTATGGTGGGGCAGTTGGAACTTGATCATCTTTAAGGTCCCTTCCAACCCAAACCATTCTATGATTCTGTGATTCTATGAAATAGATATGATTCCAGAAACAAGAACCTTTCCATATCATTGTTCTTACAGGCTGGAAACACAGGAGTGAAATCAGCACACAAAATTGCAAAATCAGTGAAGATCCACAAGAAAAATGCATGGCTTGGGCATGTAGATGTTTGGGTTTCTTAGTTAGTAGTTTGACATCAGAGCACTTCTGAGCTGAAGAAACAAAGTGAAGCAGAGCAAAATAAAAACATTTCCTCTGTAAACTCTATACATATGGGGATTGTTTTAAAATACATATTATTGGAATGGATAATAATGATAAAAAGTCACTGACAAAGCAAAGCACTCATGGTATCAACCAGTTCTTGAGTTTCTCTGTCCTTATTCGTTTATTACCAGTAACATTTTCACTTTTGTGGTAAGAGAACTACACCAATAATCCCCAACCTTTATGCTGTCACATATGAGAAAACAAAAAATGGGTTTAGATACAAGAAATGGAAAAGCATAAGCTGAAAGATCACTACTGTCAAAGGCACAGAGATCTAAGCAGCAACAGTAATGCCAGAGATTTCTCATCACTATCAAGTGAAAGGAAAATAGTGACATTTTTCCAATTAAGCCCTAGATAATCTTCTGTACTCCCTAATTTAATGGTCCTTCTATGATTTTTTCAGTCTTAACACAATTTTCTGTATATATTTACTTCTCTGGAAGTGCAAAAAATTTCAAGCAAAGAAATTGATTTTTATAACATTACTACAATCTTGAAAGAAGGTTTAGAATTTGTCTACTTATCCTGTCAATTCGAGGAAWAATATCATCAGACAAAGCTATCGGCATTATTTAAAATCTCTGACATATATCTGTTTTGGCTGGAACAGGCAAAATGGTAACTTACACTTCTAGTTTTACAAACAACAATTTCTGTGTGTTATTTGGGCTATTTTGGAAACTAGATTAGCAGAAGTAACTCGTGACCTCTCTCTGATTCTACTCAAGCAAATTCTTAAATCAATCTAATCTATGTATGTAAACAAAGATGCCAGAAGGGCTCATTAAAGAACCTCCATTTTACAAAATCGGGAGTACTTAAAAAAAGCCTGCTGGGACTAACACCCTGTTTTTCAACTGCTTTTAAAATCTTGGCATTATAATTTGCATTCAAAAAACAAAGATTAGGTGACAGATACTACTAAACCCTGTGTTGGTATAAGCCTTGGAAGGACCAGTAAATTGTTAAACTGAAGGGCAAAAACTAGTACCTCACATTTGCTAGTTTTATGGGACTTCTGTTAAGAAACTTGATTCACATGTTGTGATAAAAAAACAATTTGGAATTTGTCTCTTAATGTACACTTAACAAATACAACCATTAGACTTTGGTGCATTGCATTTTTTTTGGTAGACAAATGTCTGGGCCTTGAGGACACACAGTGGCCTTAATGCCCCTATTTGCCTTCCTGAGGTTTCTCCTACTCTGCCCAGCCTCATTTGACTGAAGTCCCTGCCCCTGCCATGCTGGGGAAAGATGTCCCAAGCCCTGTCAAAGGACAGACTTCGGACAGCCCCACTGCAGCTTGTCTCCAGACCTGTCTCTGGTCCCATCAGCTTTTGTTGCTGACAGGAGTGTGTGATGGCCCCTGACCCTGGCTCATCACTTGCTGTGTTGGTGCTGTGGATAGACCATGATACCTGATCCTGGCTCTTCTCCCATGTTTGCACCTCTCAGTGAGGGCACAGGGTCCTCTTAGCTTGTACCCCTCACAAACTTGCTCTGTTTTTGCTTCTCCCTGACAGCAGATAGAGGAACATGCTTGTGTTAATTGATTATCTTACAGGAATGATGAAGGCTTTGCTCTTAAGCTTGGGCAGGAAGTAGATCATCCCTAGTCACAGCTGCGAAAGTTCATATGCAAACAGCAAACAGGTGCCTGTCTTGAACTGAACCAGGTGCTACTTTCATAGTCATGTATTTAGGCACACAAATATCTTCTTAAACCTGGCCCTCAACGTTTAGCTAATTCATATTTTTAACTGACTAAATAATATTAAACAATCTATTTGGCTGTTTCCCCAACAATTTTTTTAAGCTCACAGAGATACTTTCTTGTTTCATTAATATTCTTGTCTTTACTGTTGCTGAATTAAGAAAAACAGACAAACAAAAACAACACAAAAATTCATAAACATGAGTTCATGAACAGAAGTTTGAAGTTGTAATGAGGCAGTCCATTTCGTCAGAATTTGAATAGCCTGAGATATCTATGAACTATGCCCTTGTTGAAAATAATAGCAATTATTAAGGAATTAACTCGTTTTGTGCAGATATGCAGTCTACTTCTTTTGGCACACTTTTAATACAGATAAACTAAACCTGTATCATTTATTTTTTGCAAGTGATTTTCTTCTGACAGCGAATCAAAAAGATGCCTAAAATAGTTCTAAATGCACTCAGTTGCTGAGATAGCATAGTCATGTTAGCACAGACACTGCATAATGTACTCAGACCACTAGCTGTAATATATTTTCGAAGATAGTGGTATATTTAGAAATTATTTTTGACAAGCTGTATGAACCCTAAGAAACTCAGTTGCCTCAAAAAGGCAGTCCCGTTTTGGAACTCAACAGGACAGGAGCGAATATGATTCCGACTTGTGTAAAAAAAAAATAAACATATATTTTCTAGACAAAAAGGATAATAAGTAAAATATACTTTAATAAAGCATAGTAGATGAGAATCTTTGCATGTTGCAACAGTAAATGGAGTCCACTACTCCTATCTAGTGCATGCTGCCTAAATCAATAGAATTTAGAGGAAAAACAGCTTTCCAACAGTCAAACACACTCACCTAATCAATATCAGAAGTAATTGAATTACCATGCAGCTCAGATTTCTAAAATGGTCTTTATGAAAGCTTAAAATCATTATACACTTTAAATCAAACCACAATCTATTATTTAAAAAATATATATATATATGGGAAGATTGAAAATGCATTCAAACTAAAATAACACATTCAAAATGTTTTATAAAATACAAAATACAAGTTTTATACTACACAATTACATCAATGGCTTTATCTCTTAAAAAAACTCGATGATACAAAGAAATCTAATGGAAACTTAAAGACAAGGAATCCATACTACACACTCTTTTGTTAGAAAATACGAACTACATTAACATTGCGCTTCATGTTCTGAAGAGCATACTGGCCTCTCTTCCTTAGTTGCACTTTTAGACATTTCTTCCATCAATCACAATCAAATCAAGCAAAAAAAAATTGATTACTGTGTCTGCCCAACAAAATAGCAAACTTCACTACATACACACTACTCACTGTTGATTGAACACTTAAATTTTATCTTGTTCCTCTTTAAAACAGGCCAAATTAAAATCTTAATCTCACAAATGTTGGCCATGTATCCATGACGGGACAAGCCCATCTCAGAGTACTTTCACTTATAGGTGCATCTCTGAAAATCACAGAGATTAAGCAGAGTTAGAAGCTGGAGAATTGTAGCCATGTTTTATAAGCATAAATGAGATTTTTAAAAAATTATATATGCTACATGAAATTATAAAGCTGGCATACCAGACACAAGTTATTTTTAATCTGTGGTTGTTTTCATTTCGGGGCACATTTGGTGTTCTATTTTTTAAAAGACAATTTCTGTGTTTATCAATTTCCATACTTAGTAAAATGAAAACATAGCAAACATATTTATTCCTAAAGCCTTGAGGTCATCCTGACTTTGCCAGCTGCAAGAGAAACTGACTCCAGGCAAAAAGCTTTTAAATGTAAAATGTGCTTGCTTTCACATGAGCAAGCAGCCCACAGGTAAAAAATGCCCGCCACAGATTCAAAAGATAATAGTGGGATTTAAAGCTTTCTTTACAGAATATTTGTAACCAAATTTGTTGATCAGAGGACCACTGAATAAACCGTATTATAATACGCAATAGGCACAGATGTGAGATCTGATAACAGGATGCCATTTTCTTGCTTACATTTTTTTTAATTAAAAAGTGTAACCTTTTCCTCTCATAGCTGAGGCTATGTTGGATAATTTATATTTAGTGAAAATGCAGGAAAAGGGCTGGGAGGATGACAGAATAATGATATCACATAGCTTAAAGAACACTTTTGGCCTGAAAGCACTAGGCTATTTTACAAGAGTTGTCACCCTCACTGAGCATTGCTGGCTTGGACTGAGCGGTTCTGAATCTGAAAGCTGTCACCATGTAGATTTCAGCCTACATAAAAGTAGACTGAGTGGCACCATCACTCAGGAGACAGTGTGGATAAAAGCCTAAAAAGCTTCTAACTTAATTGAGAACCCCCAAAAAGCATCTAATCTTTCTAATAAACAAATGGAGGCAGAGGGGTAGCAGAGAGAACGTACAGCCATTAAATACTGACAGGCATTCCTGGGTTTCCATGCTCAAGACCTCAATATCACATGACTGCATTTCCAGATCTGCATCACTGAAAGGCTTTAGTCTATAAAGTTGTAAGTAAAACTTTTATGTCATTAAAAGCCCTTTTAACTTGTCAGTGTAGCACAGATATTTCTAGTATACACATACACTAGGTTTCACAGATTTGGCCTACCTGAAGGGCTTGGGTTTTTATCTGGAGCTCCAGCAAGCAGGTACTCCAAGGTTTTCTCAGGCATTCACTATTCTTATCCAAACTTAAGACTTCTTCATTTTTTAAGTTGTATTTTTAACATCTATATAGCTAGTTGAAGAAAACAAGAGCCTTTGGTATTATGGCATAATATTATTTTTGTTCACTAACACTGGGACAGACACCAGGAATTAGTAGATATGGTTGCAAATCAGAAATGTTCCAAGAATCAATTCATTTCATAAGTCCTGTTAAATGCGATTGCTAGAACTATTTCACCCACGGTTTCTTGCCTTTTGTTATTTAGCAGATACTAAAAAATTAAAAAAACTCTAATCACTGATTGAAAACTTAATGAGTAATTAATGATTACGAAATCCAAGAATTCATACAGTTCCTTTAAAACTATCTGGATAAAGAATAAAAACACACATTCAAAAAAAAAGTAGTCCAAAGCAAACCGCTAAAAATATTTAATAAAGTTCTAAATTTAATTAACAGTTTGGAATACGTCTTGATTTCTGGATACCAAATATTCTCCTACTCATTTGTCAAACCTAATGCTGGGAAACCGATCAATAAGTAATGATACACCCAGGTAGAAACATGCTACATGGGTATGTGGTTCACTACACTAAATTCAGGGTTAGTTACATATGACTGGAGCATGAATTCTGAAGAAGATGAAATGTCTCTCACTATTGAAGAGGAGGATAGCATGCAATCTTATTCAGGGTCCTCTCTATGCACTTATGCTATTCAAGCAGTATATTTAATCCTTGCATGGTTCAGGAAGTCCAAGACACAGCTGGAAACTAAGCAGCTAGACAGAAACAGTAAAATATCAAAGGTACACTCAGGTTAGATCACAGTCTTCTATAGCAGATCTTTACAATAAGTAAGAAAAAAATCTCTACTGGGTCAACATTTTTCATAGACTTCAGTGGGATAGCATTTCATCCTGAAAAAATAATATTAGAGGACTATACAGGTTAGGTAGCCCAAGTTCTATACACCRATCAATTCTCCCTTGGCTACCATTCCCTGTTAGACATGCCTTCTAGCCAAGCCAAGAGTAAAAATATCTGAAACATTTTACTTGTTTTTCCAAAACTGTATCTCTCTTCCCAAACCTGGCCAATTCTTCACACTCTCCAACCTCACTCTTCCAAGCCCTAACAGATCTCATCTTCCCAAAAGAGCCAATCCACACCAAATAAATTTAAATTTGTATTTTAAAAGCTGATCTCACACAAGCATCAGATTATTTTAAAAAAAAAATTAAACACACTGCGTATTTCTTCACTAGAGACCACAAAATTTATTCTGATCTATATCGAAGTATGGAAGAAGTAAAATAGGAATAGGTCTACTCAGACTGAAATTTGTCTGACCTAAGGTACCAGAAAATTATCCATGTAGCCATGAACAACATTGTCCTGGCAAACTTAAAAGTGAGGGGTTTTTAATTCATTCCAAATAAGGATCCACAGTTGCTACGTTGTCAATAAATTCTAAGGGAATCAGTTTACAGAGGGGCTGTATCACATATGTCTGACTAGAGTTATATTTAGCTGTCAGCAAAGAAGGCCATTACTTGGACTGTCAGGCTACTAAAGGCAACAAAATGTGGAGGAGGAGAGTGTGGAAGCATCATCCTCCCAAATGAGAGCACAGTGCTGTGTAATGAAATGGGCTGGCACATTATGGGGCACAGGCTTTTGTCCATCCGTAGTCCACGGAGAGAGATGCTGAGCAGTCAGTGAGTTGCCTGGTGGTCAGGGACACAGTGCTGCACCTCTTATGTCCTCTCTTTATCAATGTCCCTACATTGTCCAAAGGCACGGGGTACAAACATCTGACATTTGCAGAGGCTGGAATACTGGCAAGCACAGTTGGCTTGTTGCTGGGGCAGTGAGTTCACTGAAAAGAGGCCATCATGCCAGTGGGTAGGGGAGGGAGGACAGAGAACAGCAGCTGTTCTGCTTCAGCAAAATTTTACAATTCATTAGATGAAGGCAAAAGAAAGCATTTTATCTTTGCTCTCAAGGGGGCAAAATTCAATTCTTCCCACACTGCTGACTTGCTCTAAGATATGGGACACCTTAACTAATGAAGGCAAGAAAATTGTTGCATTTTTTAAAACTCACATTATCTACACTTGGCTAGTGATACTTTGTATCACTGTGTAATTACAGACCTATAAAATCTCCATTAAGTTCACACCAGTAAACATTTCTTTGAACTGAGTGAAATAAAGCCGTTTGATGTATGCTATTCTCAGCATTTATCATAAATATTAGAAATATATTCAGTAAATTAGATTACAAAAGAGTAGTAATTCCACAAGAATCGAAGTAAGGAGTTTAATTGCCTCAGACCAATAAAGGAAAAATTATGGCGGAATCAATTAAAAATGTATTAAACAAATGTATTTTATGTGGCAGCAACCCACCTTCATTTCAATCTATATTGCCTTGGGCTTTATAAGCTTGCTAGTTTTACATCAGAAATGGTGGGATGTAAAGAGATAAACTACAGTCATTGTCTTATGGATACCAATATAGGCAAGAATGTAAAACCAACAAAAACAAAAAAATCCATAAAATATATGATATACTTTTTGAAGTGGATAGAATTTTTCTTCAGAATTGCTTTACACCTTTTCTCTAACCACAAAACATTGATTTTAAGAGTCTTCTCTAAATGAGAAGCATCAAAATGCCTGTTTCCTAAAGCTATGAATATTTAAAATGTTCCTGGAAGGTCCTGATCAATGACAGGGATCATTTGCAAGTGTCACATCTTTCACAGTCTCTTCTGCTTTCGAGACCACAGAACCTTATCTTTTAATTGCTCTACGCTGGAAAAAGGCCTTATGACAAGCATAATGATCCATTCAGAGTGCCGCTAGCTGTAAAATAGTAAGAGCAAAGAGGAGTGGAGGAGTTAGGAAACCTGTCTGAGTCTTTTCTTTTTTTTTCTTTGTGATTGGGGCACAAAAACCCTTTGGTTTTGCACTTTTCTGGAACAGACACAGACAAATGCTTTAATTTCCCAGAGGATGTTAAGTCCATGGACCCATCTTCATTGTACCACAGTCACAAGCAACAGAATTTCAACATTCTGGCAGATCTTTCTCTGATATGCTCTCTCCATTAAAATATTCAAGACATACAAGATGGAACACTAAGAGTTAGTGCAAAGGGAATACCTGGAATCAAAAGGCTCCTCACATACATCTTCACAGTATCAATAACAGATGGCAACATCTAGTTTCTAAATTCTGATTTACATGAAAATTGAGGAATTATTTTACTCTTTTTTTTAAGCCAAATAACATGACATTTAAAAATCAGAGCAAAAATCACAGGTAAAGATAGTATTTGTAAATGTATAAAGACACATAATTATGTACAGAAGCACACATGCATTCAAACAGTAAAGGTCCTGTGACTTATATCTGCAAAATCATAATATTGAACACTGTATACACAACCTTCACAAGGAAATATTCACAAAYAATTTGGCTATGTTGGTTTATTAAATACATGTAGGGGAAAAAAAATCAGTTAAACAACCGGTACATTTCACAAGCAGGAAAGGGGGTCACATTTGAGAGAGGCACAAGTATTCCTGAACTATTCATGCAGACATTAGAATTTAAAACCAAAAATACCAACATGAAAACAAAAAAAGAAAAACATTAATGAGCGTCAAAAATGTAAAGAATCAAACACATTCATCTTAAGACCTTAGATTTAAGCTAGAGTCAACACAAGACTTTCCAGTTTTCTTGAGAGGGAATATCCATCTCCAAGGACATGTCAGTCTGCTCCCTTCCTTCTGCCCCTTCTCTTCTCTTACAAAAAAATAAAGAAACTCCTACCCAAAAAGTCCAAATATACTCTAGTAGTAAATCTTTATAAAAGATAAGGTTATATCTGAAGTCAGGGCATGTTATACTGCAGAGGTTTTCAGCAACCTATGTAAAAAGCTGTGGCTGATGCAGTGGCATGACAGCCACAGGCTCAGCTGCCAGGTACAACTTCCCAGTTCACGTATGGATGCACTGGGTGTCGATCACAGAACACTGATGCCTTCAGGGTTATATGTGCCCAAACACTGGTGTACCACTGTGCTGGCTATTTCATAGGGCAACAACAGTATCACTTCTAGCACAAGAACACCATTTAGCTCTTCCAGCTAAATATCAAGGAATGCAACTTGCATTCTGCAAGACAGAAAGGGGTAGACAACCTATAGTAGATAACAATCCAAAGCACTATAGTATGTAATGAAGAAAATGGTCTTCTTGCCACTTACTACATACATATTGAACCACTGAATTGCAGGGTATCTCCTGCTTCTTACTGATAGGTGAAGGAAGTAAGCCCTTTTCTTAGTGTAAAAATATTTTTCCTTGTTTTAAAGAGGAATAATTTTTAATTAAATTCAAACAGTTTAAATTTACAAAATTGTCCTCAAATATCAACAAGAAGTAGTACCATTGAATTTCGGTTAATATCTTCATAAGAACATGTATAAAACATGCTATAACTTAGAAAATAACTCTGCTATAAAACACATACATTCATTGTACATATATAATTCAGTTTCCCAAGTGCAAAAATTGCAACAAGATATTTTTTCAGAGATTGCCGCTCTAATAATATACCAAATGCCAGCTTGGAAATTAAATATTCACAAGAATACAATTAAAATGAAACCCTTACTCCCAAAATAAATACTAAAAAAAAACCCTGTGATAAATAAATGAAAATAGTACCCCTGCTGCCTTTGTCCAGTTCTTTTTTTTTCCCATATGGTATCTTATTTGTCATACGGAGGTTGCAAAAATACCCTTATAGAGAATAAATTAGAAAAATGAAGCATAAACAATAAAGCCTGCTCAGCAGTCATGTTTTCCAGTGCTCTGTAGGGTAGCTGTAGGAATTTTCCATGCTGTGAGTGTTAATGAGACCCTCCATAGGCACCATTAATACATGAAAGCAATCACCTGTAATTCACCTTTTCAAATCTGTACTTCTTGAATTCAGTAACTAGAAGCAAAACAGGTAAAATCATGCAGATACTATCCCCATTTACTGATACACAACCATTAGCCAAAATGTGGTTGACAACAGAAAAGTTATCACAAGACATAAATCCTTTGGTAATCACGCACAGAATCCAGAAGCACTTGGAGAACACGTACAGTTTTGAAGACTAGAAAACTGTCCCTAAACATATGGTTTTCCTGATAGAAGAAAACATACTTACAGGAATTACTAATTAGCTAAAACTGGCTGGATTCAAGATAC
Organism: Amblyornis subalaris; assembly: GCA_018881555.1. Taxonomy (NCBI): domain Eukaryota; kingdom Metazoa; phylum Chordata; class Aves; order Passeriformes; family Ptilonorhynchidae; genus Amblyornis; species Amblyornis subalaris. Next base: position 1,979,378 of record JACAXG010000062.1, on the reverse strand, counting down.
TCTAGGCACTTAGAACAGCATGGGTATCTGACCAAAGTCTGTAATGAAAGCAATCTGGCATGAAGGAAACTCATAAGAATTTTATACGGTTTATTTCCAAATTGTGGTTTAACTTTTATAACATTTATTTAAATGAAATTGTGGAAAAATTCAAATTTTCCACATGGATACCAATAAAGTTCTGGTTAGCAGTTGCCAGCATGAGGCAATTGTCACTAACCAGTATCTCACACGAGCAAGTTTCCAAATCAGGCACTGGACTTCAGCCAAGGACAGCTTCACCAAACAGTGAAGGACTTAGAGCTTTTGGTAGGAAGTCCYTCATCTCTATTCCATTTCTGAATGGTCAACTTCTTGGGCAAAGACATGTGGGGTCTGTGAGCCCCTCACACCTGATAAATTTTAAAGTGAAAGAATATTAGTTCATTCTGCCAAAAATGCACAGCTTGCATGAAACAACAGCATACCTGATAGCTATCTTGCACTCACTCTGGTGTCAGTTCAAAGTGATTTCTCTGTTCCAGGTACTGACAAGTTTCCACACAACTTAAACAAATATCCAGAAATGAGATGAAATTTTTTAAACAAGACCCACCTCTTCTACAAAATGAACACTGATTTTTTGTACAAGCTTGCTCTAGGTCATCCTTTCTCAGTTGCATTTCTGCTTCTGATGAGGCAAGCTAACTCCTGGGTTTCCCATAGTCCTCATTACCAACAACTGATTCAGGCAGGTCATCCCGTATCAATGAAGTCCTTTTTTGTACAGTGCCATCCATTGCCAGGTAAAAATATTTTTTTGAATAGTACTGTCTCCTGGATGAGCCCAAGCACGTACTTTGGGCTGCAGATCTAAACGAACATAGCAAATACATATCAAAGCCAGCTTTGCTAGAGGTTAGTTCTAGCCCTTCCTTACTCTTTTTCTTTGGCTTTGATGCCCATCAGACCCATTACTGAGCAATTTCAGCATGCTAAGTTTTCAAAGGCACTTTTATTTTGGTGGCCAGGTTAGCTTCCTGATGCCTTAGTGTGCTGCAATAGCTCATTCAGCATCTGATGTGAACTGAAGCATTTGAAAGAGAGTAGTAAGTGAATCGGGTGAAAGAAGGCAGTGGCCAGCAGTTAAGGGGGTTTGACAGCTACGAGACTTATTTACACAATGAAATGCACTTTCTGAGCACATTTCACTTTCACAGAATTGAAAAATCACTGGCTTTACACAAAATTTTCATCCTTAAAGTTAAGTAAACTATAACTTCAGAAATACTTATTATGCAAACATATAAAGTAAAATAAGAAATGCACCTCACTAATAACTCTTCCTAAAACCAAAACATGACTATGGACAAACTTGAGAATGTCAAATTATTTGAGATAAATGATTTACAAATGTGACATGCTAGAAGGGGGTGAGAGGAGCATTGTGACAGCAGCCATTTCCATCTAAGACTAAAATTCATTTTRCTTCCAGTTTTAGAGTGGAAAATCACCAGCATGGAGTCACATACTGATATTTGGTAGTTTCAGTGAGCAGTTCGTATAACTGAAAGATCATTTCCTCTCATCTTCAATCCGCCAAATAACTTAGGAAAAGAGTAAATTCTATAACTGTTCACGTACCCAAACAGCAGTAGCTGAACTGCAGTTTACAAAGGCAGAAGGCTTTATACACTATCCCAGTGGCATTGTACACCAGTGCGTCAATTAGTACTGTAATCTAGATCATCTACTACATCTTCCTCACTTACTTTTTTTTTTCCTCTCTGTCTCCTTCTCTCCATTTTTAATGAAAAAGTGAAATACTGCTAGTGCCTGCCAGACAGGAAATTATCGCAACATTAAGGACAAGTAAAATTGCACTAACACTTACTAAAAAAAACATAGCTATTTTCTGAGTGTTTCTTATTGCTTTTCTGCTCTGCTGCATAGATATTTGACTAAAAGAATAAATAAACAAAGTTCAAAACAACCTGATCCAGAGGACAGCAAATACAAATACACAGCAAAGTCAAGGGAAAATATCTCACAATATTTAAATCTAGACACGTCTGCTACACACTCCCATTTCAAAACAACTTTGAATTACTGTCAACATCAGTAGTACAACTGTTATTACCATGAGAAGCTCATTGCCGCAGGATGTTTTACAGACCAAAAGTCTGAAGAGGTACAAAAGGGTTCACCAGAATTATTGGAGGGTGGATAATAAATTATTCAGAGGTATTAAACAAAACAATACAAATGCAACTTGTGACTCAGACAGTCCCTGAAAGCCTATCAGTTAGAAGTGAGATTCACCAAGGGACGAAACACATGATGCTTCTTCCATATCTTACAGTTTGGGCAGATTGATGTGAGTTTGTTATTCTCTTAAACGCTGTTCGTGTCTTTACTCTGGAAAAAAAATTCCTTATTTCTTAAAACCCATTCACTGAAGGGAAAAAATAAACATGAACCCCATAAAATACAACATCTGCAATGCTTTGGTTTTTGGTTACATTGGGTTTTTATTGACTGTTAGTGATATGGTACAAATAAATTGGGCATTCTGCTAGTAGTAGACTTTTTTCCCTTGTAACAGATTCAGTAAATAATTTACCACATATTGTGACCCCAAAAGCACTGGTGCTCTTCATCTGTTGTAACATTGTTTCAAAGAATTATACTCAAACATCAAAGGCTGTAGTTCTCAACCCGAATTTTGCAGAGATATAAACTGCTATGGTAGATTAATCTCAACATGTCAAGTTATATACATGAATCTTTAGGTCTTATATAATGGACATTTCTAAATATCAGCTTTCAGTGAGGTGTGTGCTGATACTTTTTTTTCCCTGTAATTACCCCCTGAATTTATTTGAACTCATTTATTGTTAATTTGCCACAATAAAGAATTACACTAAATTCATCAACTTTATACTTACTTATACATCTATTTAATGCCTATGGAACTATATTTCTTGTGCTCCAAGAAAACATACTGAGATGAGTTTCTCAGAATTCAGCCCTGGTATATGATATAAAGTTTACAGATCAGACATTAATTTTCATTTAAATTATGACTTCTGTGATGGCTGTGACCTACTATATTATGTGTTCTTAATTGTCTACTTTGTCTCTTCAAGTACAGTGAGTTAGATAAAACTATATGGAGCTAGGAGAAGATTGGGCCATCATGGTGCCCAAGTGAGCACTAAGGGACAGAAGGTCCCAAAGGCTGAAAGCTATGGCAGAGCAGAGCATGCCAAGGGAGCACGGCACATGCAATCAGGCTTCAGAGGAGAGAGAAAATTAGTAAGGATCAGAGGTATTGATTCAAAATGTTTTTAATCCCAGAAAGTCAAGTAGTTGTTGAGACCAACCATAAATGAAAGACCTACTTGCAAGGACTCACTGTGCATGGAAAGAGTAATATTGAAACCCTATTTATGCTGTTTTGCCTAAGCTAGCTATGTGGTGTGTTTGGGTTTCCTCTCTATCTAAAAATAATTACCAGTATCTGCTGGATTTATGACTTTAAAAACCTTTTGGTTTTTTTCAGGAGCACCTTATAAAGATAAGGTCAAGGCAAGTTCTCTTCAAAGCTCTGGCCTTCTCAGGGAACCATGGGATCATGCTAGAATTCTGCATCAAATCTCATTTTATTAATATTTCAATATTATATTCTTATACCTTTTGTAGATTTACAATTCCAAGATTTAAATAGTTTATGGAGATGTGCTTTATATAGGGATTTAGAAAAATTTATAAAGATAATTTTATAGGTCTGTAAAAGTTACTGACAAATCTTCTTGAAGTAGATGAGAAAAGACTCTTTACTTATTTGATACCTAACATTTGTGCCAGCTACTTACCAGGGAGCATGATTTTCAGTTTATATTAAATTTTCTCTTTGTGCAGAATTTGCCCAGTAGGGATTATGTCTCTATCTAATTTAATGGATCAATGCTGAATGACACGAAAAGATAACATATATTCACCCAAATTTCTATTATATTCAAATGAAGTATTATAAAAAGTTATTACTATGAGTAAGATTATGATTACTCTTCCCAGACAAGACATCATTCAGATGGAGAAGACATAATACAAATGCCACTTGAAAGCTAAACAGAAGGGAAACAATAACCTACACATACCACTCAAAAATACATAGCAAACAGACAGCATCTAAAAATAACATRTGTATATAAAGTATACATATCTGGTGTTCACTGAGTAATTAGAGCAAAGTGTGAGTACAGGTCAACTTTTTGGCTCTAAAGGAAGAGTTTACGCCAGGAATCTTCAAAGTGAATCTGAATCTAGAAGAGCATAATCTGGGAAAATAGGTTAAGAACAGGCAGTGTTASTATATTTAGGCACAAAGGAAATCTAAGAATATGCACACATGTGAATCCCAAAAGAGAGAGCAATGTCAAAAAATGAAGTAGAGATCGAACACACAGATAGAATAAATGTTTTCGTCAGTATGTGAAATGAATGAGAACTAGAATGATCAAAAAAGCTCTAAAATCTTTTTGATTTTATCAAATTTATCAAGTTTATCTGTAACAGATAAACTACTCTACAAGTTAGAGGGACAAATAATCTGTTTTCCCATACTTYCCATTAATGATATAAAGTGCTAAAAAAGGAATCAATTTACCTATCACACTGAAGCTTTGTGAACAGTGCTTATTGTACACTAACTGCTCAAAAATTAAAAACAGCTGCTCAGACACTTATATTGTTATTAAAATGCTTCTAAGAGACTGAAATAAAAAAAGTAGTTTTGAAGGCTCTCTACTCAGATGACCAGACCTCCTAGTTTTGTGGTCTGCCTCACACTTTTATCTGTAGATTTTGGTTCTAGTCCTGTTGTGTTTTATTCTGCTGATTTGGTGCCCAGCTCTAACAGAGTAAGTAACCACACAATTACATAATTTTTCCTATCTGTCCACCAGTCTCCCCTCCAATATGTAAGCAAAAAAACATCTCCGTCTTACCAGTTCCATTGTGGTTTAGTTGAAGAAAGTAAGGATTGTTCACTTAAACCAGTATCCTGTCCGACATAAGCCAAAAATGTTCAGTGAAAGGCACAAGGTATCTGTGCATTCAAATTACCCAGAGAATTTTTGTAGCTTCGAGCAATTTTCAGTCTGAAGAACTCTAAGCCAAAAGTGACAGATACACAGACAGATAGACAGAYAGATAGTATTTGATTCATGAAGTAAAAAAGGAATCAACTCTTATATGATTGCACTGCCTAACTTCAGAGATCTACCTGTTTGAAAATTTTCTTTTAATCTGCTGAACAATTTTCATGTAARCTACCAGAGGAGTATGAATGGTCAATGTATTAAGTTTCAAAGTGTTAAGCTTTTGCAAATGTAAGGAAAATCAGGAGCAGGGCAGACACTGAAATTAAATACCCTCATGCGCGAAGACTGTAGAATAACTAGAATCATTCTGTGTTCCCCATGGATTGTGCTGGGGCCAGAGGAGCCATGTCATAGTTCCYCCCCTTTGAGCTGGAATTCACAGCATGGTGGTGGGTATTACACAACGTGTCAGATGGAAACTAGAAGTATTATAGRGTTTACAAAGCACTGCCAACCAGGGGAAGACATGAAGTTATTGCTGTAGGATATGGCAGAAAAAAGAATTTAGAATGCAACCATGGAGAAGTATAATGTGGGAAAAGGAAAAGAGGAAGTTGAGATGTCTAGAGCAGTATATCATAACTTTGCAGGAAACCTGGCTTCTAGCTCTCMCTCAGGTGAGACACCTGAGTGCAAAAAACACCAAGGATGATCTACCTAGTCCAAAGTGGAAAAAGTAGAAGATATCAGTGTTGAAAGGAGAAGGGAAGGAAAGCAAAATACAATGTAGCACTGGAAAATAGAGAAGACAAGGAGTCTATACAATAAGACAGATAGAGAGACACACTTCTCTACTATTTGAACAAAAAGTCCACGAATTTAAGTAGATGGAAAAGTATTTAATAGACAAATTCTTCAAGTTCAAGTTTTACCGCTACTCTGTGACAATTTTTAGAATAACCAAAGAAACCGCCAAACCCTTAAACACCAGCTAAAATAACAATCTTTCCTCACATTACATTGTTCAACGCTGCCTGACTTCCCCAGYATAAAACATGACTGTACATCCATAGTACAGATGACAACAAAAGCTAAATTATCTCCCAGGATCAACTTCTAAATTGCTATCAGAACGTTTTAGAAGAAAAAGAAAATTAAGTTTTTGACATTCCAYAATTTTCTTCATTCAAACAGCAAAGAATAAAATTCTCACAGAACAGAAATTCAAAATTTACTTCTATTATGCAGAAATACAAAAACAAAACCATTTTGAATTATTCTACAAAAGAAATAAAATTCATCCAGAATGAGAAAGGATCAGCAAATTGAATCTAACTTGAAAWTGGTATCTTTTGATATAAATTTCATTTTTCTTTTTTTTTCAACCTTCTCTTAGGTTTTAGAAAATAACCTCAGATCTGTATTACATGAGGGCTACACAGAGACTTCTAAGACCCTCCAGATATTCTATGCAAATAGTTTTTTGATGAACAAACAGTTCTTTCACTGCATAGAGCTACTAACTCTTTTCATTAAAGAGGTCATACAAAAATTTACTTTTGTACAAATACGTACAAAAATTTGTGCTTTCTTTCACAAGTATGCTGTATTTGTCAAACTTCCATACTGCAGATGTTTGCAAATATGACAGTCATCTCATATACCATCAGTTATCATGGGTAAACATAGTGCTTGGGCAGAGGAAGAGTCTTAGACTGACAAGGCAAGAGATAATCTCTTTGCCTAACTGGCTCCCCTTCCTGCTCCTGGAAACTCTGTGTGGCTCCTACGTACTGCCAGACTRTGTTGGAACATATTTATTGCCAGCTTTTAGTACTACAGAAAACACAGGAAGCCCAAGGTTGAAGTGGAGGCAAGAAATGTTGTTCACTCCAAAAGGTAGAATTTGAATACAAACTCCTTGATGGGCATTCCCTGTCAAAGGCATGAAAGGTTTGCAGCTGAAAAACGGGAGAGAACAGACCTTCTGCTTTGACAAACATAAAGCTATGCATGTCACAGTGCTTTTTTTAGAGCATTCAGAAAAACAGGCTAAGAAATGGACAATCAATTACTTGAAAAAGCAGTTTGGAGGAAATTATATTCATCCTGTCTCTTAAGATATGGGAAATGAAACTTTGCTATCATTAGCATAGGAGGTCTTGATCCTTAGATGTGGACAGAATTCCTGACACCATATAACACTTTACAGCTCCATTAATGACTAAATTACTCCTCATATTATTTTGCTCAACTGTAGGTATTATACATAGCCTTGTCACTATTGTCACTGTAGTTCCTTAGCCAACAACTGATTCCACACCGTGTAGCCCAAACTGCTCCATCTGATTTTTACATTTTGACCATTGTTTTCAGCCTGCTGTTTCATTCCATGCCAACTGTTTTGACCTTTAATTCATCAAGAGAACAAATTAAGTATTAAGCCTTATGTGACTGCATTGTTCTTCTTAACACATAATTGTGTGAATCACTTTGAATTGTACTGGGTTTCTGCCATTAGCAGCACATATCCAAAAGCCAAGAACAGAACTTTGAGAGTACAATCTGACTCACCCTAAAGATGCTTAATTTTCAGAAAGGGTTGCTTTTATAGTGAAGCATACCCATAATCCTTTATATCATGAAAACATTGTCTCAAATTTCTCACTTCATAAATAACGTTCTATATCTAAAGAGATACTTACTTTGCTTTTAACTACTCATAAACTACATTTTGATGTATTCACAATGCCATACCTAATTTACTAGAGGAATTTAGCTGTAATCACAAAGCTGTGTGCTCCAATAAGAAGTGACTTAAATTTGGAATATCAGCTAATGAAAATACTTGTGAATGTCACATAATAACATTAAATATTATCACCAATTTCATGATGACATAGCTAACGATCCATATTAGGAAAAGAAATCTGAGAGAACATTTTAGTCACAATTTTTTTGAGGTTCAATAGATACAGATGATAAATTTTAGATATCTTTGCTTTCTCTTTAATGAACCATGAGTATTTGAGTACTGAAATGATTTAAACATAAATTTTCGRTTATGTGAAAGAGGCGATTTTCCTAGCCAGTACTTCTTAAAACAAATCGGTATTTAATATTTTTCATGGGTTAAAATATTTTTAAACACACTGAGTAAATCACTCAAACTTTTACACTTGCTATGATGTGCATATCAAAGGTGCTTTTCTTACAACTCTCTGTTTGAGCTTATTTACTGTGATTTTAAGTGATACAGACAGGAGGAACTGAAATCTCATTATTACCTATGGAATATCTGCTGCATTTTGGAGATCTGTCTTTTATCTGACGGCTCCTACTGCTCATCTTGTACAAACTGGGCTGACAGAAAACCAACTGATTCTAAAGATTAATTTCATGACTTCAAGTTTCTACACGTTAAAACACAGATGACAGTTTCTAAGATCTTCTGATAACACAAAATGAATACTGTACTAATCAGTGATAACAGGCTCAACAATTTACCAGATTTTTGATCAGATTTTCTTCACCTTTGGCCAAATTAAAATGCACCTTTACATAATTCAAGGCATCACTTAACTGGTTTTAAATTATATCCCTCTGTTTTATGCTTGCTTATTTACGTTGAAATAAAAGGAAAGCAATTTTATCCAAAAACAACATGYATAACATAGACAGTTATTTGCTAGATTTCATAATGAACAGCAAAGAAATTCAATATCRGCTAACTAATAGCCCAGGCTTTCAGATTCTGGGTAATTGCTGCACATTTAGAACACAGTTTTCTTTGGGTTTGTCTTCCTATATTGCTATTTACAGGTAATAAGAGTTTTTAAAAGAAGGTGCTTGTAGATTTTACAGTAATCAATACCAAAACCCAAGAATAAGGTCCCAATGAAGAAAAACTGGTGATGCAGTTCTCCTCAGTAGAAAAACGGACCCTTTCTCCTTTTCTTGTTATGTGGTACACAAGCAGATCRAAAAGAATTTTGCCGTTTTCCTTTGGTCATTTTATACACACCAGAATACTTTATATCCTGAATATTTTATATTCAGCTTTCCACAACAATACTTGAATTCCTGAAAGAGAAGACTCCTGACTACYACCGCCGTTTTGTTGGGTTGATCCTGGCTGAATGCCAGGTGCACACCAAAGCCACCCTATCATTCCCCTCCTCAACYGGACAGGGTAAAGAAAATACAATGAAAGGCTCAGGGGTTGAGATAAAGACAAGGAAWGATCACTCACCAATTACCATGACAGGCAAAACAGACTAAAAATGGGGAAATTATTTTAATTTGTCACCAATCAAATCAAAGTAGAATAATAAGAATTAAAACAAAATCTTAAAACACCTTTCTCCTACCCCTCCCATCTTCCTGAACCTATTTCCACTCTCCAATTGTCTATCAAGTCCCCTCCAGTGGCGCAGGAGGACCAGGAATGGAGGCTGCAGTCAGTTTATCACACATTGTCTCTGCCACTCCTTCCTCTTCAGGGAGATGACTGCTCACACTCTTCCTCTGCACCAGTGTGTGTCCCTTCCATGGGGTGCAGTCCTTCAGGAACACACTGCTCCACTGTAGATCCCCCACAGGGTCACAAGGCCTCCCACAACACCTGCTCCATCATGGGCTCCTTTCCACAGATCTTCCCAGGAGCCTGCTCCAGCACGGGCTTCCCWGAGGGTCACAGGCTCCTCCAAGCATTSACCTGCTTCRGAGTGGGGTCCCCCATGGGCTGCAGATGGATCTCTGCTCCACCAAGGACCTCCATGGGCTATAGGGGGACAGCCTGACTCACCAGGGTCTGCACCAGGGGCTGAAGGGAATCTCCGCTCTGACACCTGAAGCACCTCCTTCTCCTTCTTCACTGACCTGGCTGTCTGGAGAGTTGTTTCTCTCACACAATCTTGCTCCTCTCTCTAGCTCAAGTTGCCATTCAGCAGGATTTTTTCCCCCTAAAATCTGTTATCCCAGAGGCACTATCACCATCATGGATGGGCTCGGCCTTGGCCAGCAGCAGGTCCATCTTGGAGTCAGCTGGCATTGGCTCCATTGGACATGGGGAAAGCTTCTTGTACCTTTTCTCAGAAGCTATCCCTGTAGCCCACCTGCTACCAAAATCTGGTCACGCAAACTCAATACAGAGGTAGATGTCCAATCATTGATATGAAAAAAAACTTTTACTAGCGTTCGATGACAAATACTTTTATTCTTAACTTCCTGTGCTTTTCTCTCTTTCAAACCAAGAGAAAAAAGTTTGTCCTCTGGACCTCATTCTTCTTCCTTTCATACTTCATACTAATATAGGGCAGTTTGTACACGATGATTGACTCTTTTCCATTACCTGTTCCATCCAAATCAGTGTTCGCCTACCCATCACTATTGTCTGTTTTCTTTCTTTCCTTGTCTGTCAYTGTATCTTCATTATAGCTCAGTCAAGGTATGTGGGTACTCAAAGAGTCAAAAATATTCAATGGATTACTGCAGCTAGTGGTATTAATGACTATATTAATTTCAGGAGACCTTACCTTGTAAATAAACCCCTTGCAAGTCATAAAGTGTCACTAGTCTATCCTTTAAGTAATCCACCTCCATCAGGAAAGAGGATAGTAGTTTTAATAAAATGGGACTCATAAGTTTTTATTACTCTTACAGTGAATGCTTTTCAGTTTTATTGGCTCTTGGAAGGAGTAATTTAGCTTCTCTATTTAAACATGACTTTTTATCCTTCACAACTTGCAGGTTTCAATGTTATGTTTCTAACATTATAAATATAAATGCAGATCCTGAGGTTTTAATAAAGGTATGAAGTCCTTTTCCCTGATACATACAAACTAGGATTATGAAAATCACAAGAAAAGGAAAAAATATTTAATCACTTTTCTAGAGTGATAGAACAAACAACATTTTTGGGAATGGAAGAATRCAAGCATTATGAAACGGTTATCAGTGATGACATTGAGTTAAGTAATATATAGTGTCACACATTGATTTCAGCGCTTCTCTCACTCCTTGAATTTTCATGGAAAAAGAATTCAAATATGTTCTCTACATATTAATATCATGGCCCTAACTGACATCAGTGAGAGTGTTACCATCACATCACAAAATGGAAAAATGGGATATCAGAATTTTTCCATAAGGTAAACCAGGAGGCTGATACTGGTTTCAAGAGGAAGAAAAAAATTAATCTTTGTTCTGTGTTTTTTTTTTCTTTCATCATGGTTTAAATAGATAAATATCAGAAATTTAAAAATATTATTCCTGAAATGCTGTCTAATTTTTTTTTCCTAGGTTTTAGAGCAGACAGGAAACACGTGCTCTGGTATCACAAAACTGTGTTTTGTTCTTGTCTGATTTTATCCGTGACCGAGAAAATGGGAAACAAACAGTGTTTATAGAACCATGAGAAATCTTTAATAAGTAATAGGATTCTGGCATCACCAATGAACAATTAACCAAAGTACATTGGCAACCTGAAATTCTACTTATTAATTTAGAGAAAGTAATAATGACAAAGCTGTCCTGGTAAAGAAACCACAAAAACCTTTTTTTTTTCCCTTGCACTTTCCTGTTTATCAGAGTGAAATCATGTCAGGAAAGTGTTTATAATAAGATGAAGAAATGTTTATAAACAGCTTAGGCTTTAGCTGTAAAAGAAATAAACAAAAACTTCTTTTATTTATTTAGTTATAACTAAAAGGGAGATGACACAAATACACAGTAACTTGCAACAACTGCATGCATCTCACTATTTATGCAGCACTGAGGTGCCAATAGACTGGCTAGCTAAAGACATAAAATAGACCTGCCTTCACAACTACACAAGTTATAACAGGTTGTCAGTGGAAGCTGATGCATCATTGCCTGCGACCTGTGAAATAACGGGGAGCAGCAGCTTGTGCAACTACCATACAACACATCAAAATACTCCGGCATTCACATGGCACAAGAGCAGATCATCATTTAAAAAACGCTCATTAACTGGTTATGAGCTAAAAACTACATAAGAAAGAAAATTATTAACATCAAAATTTAGTAAAGCTTCTCTTTGGATGTTACATTGAAATCTCAAATTTCATACTTACTTTATTTTTCTAATAGTAGCTGGCTGCAACAAATTGGAGGTTGCTAAGATGTTAGCATTACTAAAATAATTAAGCTTGGGAGTAATAGAGTTTTTTAAATTAGCTATCTCAAAGAAAGTACCATTATAATCACCTAATTACCCTTTGATGTAGCTTTATTCATAAATGCTTTAAACATTCATTGCCTTACTACCAAGGGCTATGCCTCAGTTTATATACTCTACGAGAAAATAAAATTACTATTATGTACTGAAGAACATGTGAGAACAGAAAATGTCAGAATGCTGAATGTTGCAATTTTAAGTCTCTGTTTTTCTTTCAAGACTTTCTAAGGCTTAAAGAAATAAACCAACTTGTCCATTTAAATTAAATATTTTAAAAAAGCTTGGTTTTTCTGTTTATGTAATTTACACTGTCTACACCTGATTCCTAAAGCCTAGCRTAACACCACTTCTCAAATAAATGATTGAGCTATACAACTGTTAATGAGTAGCTTTTAATATTTGTCATATGTTTAATAAATTAGTCCTTCAGCAAAACCACTTCTTTAAACRCCTTTTAGCAATTTTTAAGAGTTGTTGGTGTATCTTCCCTGGCAAAAGAATGTTGGGTTGCAGTATGAGAAAGCACAGTCATTGAGGGGTATCGACTGTTGTTATAAATAAAAAAAATAATCCTGGATGGGTTTTGGGGTCCCTTGCAGTCTTCCTGAAAGCGTGGCGTTTGTCCGGTGGTGCCGTGACGCGTTCGGCGGTGCACACACACACACACACACACACACACACACACGTACTTAGTTGAGGCAAAGAGTCAGAGGCGTTCGCCTTATGTGTTCCATGAAATAAGTTTATTCCATGAATCATCAGGCAAGGAGAGAACCCAGAACAGTGGAGGGGTCAGGCTTTTATCCCAGGGGCAGTGGGGGTGGAGAGACAACAGGGGCCAATGGTTTGAGGGTCAGGGGGCGGAGAGAAGGTGGGGTAATACAACTTCAACCAATAGGGGTAAACGAGGGGAGGAGCAGGGTACAGGGATAAATGGGATGCCGAGTAAGGGAGAACACTCTAGAACTGAACCTTATATGGGAAGAAGGAATAATAGGCTGCTCGGTCCCTCCTGTGGCTGGCTCAAACACTGCAGCACTCTCTGCTGCAGGCTCAGCCACCTCTACAATCCACAGTGAAAATGCAGAAGCACGCATTAGCAGCCAGCCTGCTGTGGACTTCATACATATCAAGGATGTTGGCCAAAAACAAAACATGTGCCAGCATGTTTTCATTAATATTGCTACTTTTGCAGACCCAGGAAAGGCTGAAAGAAATCTGTTCATCAGTGCAGCAATCAGACCTTCACAGGACCTCATGTCCTAAGAGRGCAAGTTTTATATAGTGTCATTAGACTTGATGGAGACTTAACCTTTTAGGTACATAACATGGATTTCCATAGATTAACATGCAGCTGGCATCTGTTTCAAATTAATAACACAAGCAAATCAATTAAAATAAGTAGTTTAGTACTCAGTTTCTCTTTTTAAAGACTACATCAAATAATATCTTTATGATCCTATAATTTGACACAGCATGATCATTTCTCTATATTAAATCTATTTTTTKGGGGGGGAGGTTCATAAATTTTAAATACTCCTGGAACTGAGATACTAATAGAGGCTAGAATCATTTAAATATTACGATTTAAAATTAATCACTAGATTCAGTATAACTATTTTTCATTAAAATGTCATCCAAATTAGAATTAGCTTTGGTTTAAAAAGTGCTTTCTTCCTAACTGGTAGGTAAAACTAGGCAAATCTTCCTAACTAACAAATGTGTTAGGACAAGTTTTTTCTTCTTCTCAGATCACCCTCATTATATCAGACTTGAACTTTGCTCACAAAATATTTGTATTTTTTTCTTATTTCTTTAGTTTTCACCAAGATCCTACTAACAACCATTCCTTTCCCGTTCCTAGAATTTTGACAGAATTCATTCTCACTTCTGAAATCCACATTATTTTGCAACAAAACTGCCTCATCTGCATTTTATATAACTACCACTCTTATGCCTTGATACTAACAGCGTATTTTAAGAACTACAGAGGGTACCAGATAAACCTCACAACTCCAACATGCTGGTAGTCAAAACCAGGTAACTTCTTTTTCTTCCTGGCTGTTCTATTAGAAGGCATTCCCCAGGAAACATCTGGTCCAAAAGATATATCCTGAAAATCTCAGCACTATCAGGTTTGGAAGGCCATAAGCAAAAATTAATGCCTAATAATGTATTGTCTCCTATACTTCTGAAATATAACTCTGAGGACAGAAAAATAATCCTAGTTTTACTCGGTGATGTATAAAAGCACTAGAAGTAAGAGAGAAAATTGTGATTTGTGAACAGACAGCTTATAGTATAGCTGATTTTAAAAATCCATCAAAGTATGTCTTTACTATAACTGCATTTTCTACCTAATACAATTTTACTCATTACATATATTCATCATAAAGGAAGGTGAACATTTCACCGTAATCAAAGAACTCAAAAGACCTCAAATTTTGAAAAAGCTTATCAGAAAAAAAGTTACTCAGAAGATAGATAATTCAACTTCAAAATGCTTAATTCGAACATCTGATGCTGAAACACTTCAAAAAGAAATCTGAAAATACATATGGAGTCCAGGAAGTAATACAATTTCCTGGTTTGTGAKTTTAAGAGAAAAATATATTTTTTTATCTTAATGGAGGCCAATCTTCTGCCAYTGTTATTTATATCAAGTTCTTGTATTATTGGTAAATTGCAATTGAGAGGCAAGTAAAGCAAGTCAAAATGACAAAAGATAATTAGGAAATGTGACTCTTGTATGGTAATTATGCAATTTTTATATTAAGTTAAAGCAATAAGATGGACAAATATGCASAGCATTTCAAAGTATTATACAATAAAAACATTTCCTCACCAATTTACCATAGCACCTGAAAAACTAATCTGGACCTATTCCATTAATGTACAAGTCTTTTYTTGATTTGACAATATCTTCAAAAAGAGATTGTTTGGATGTAGCAGGAACAAGTTGTTGACACGTTCTGYCTCTGGATTTTCAAACAGAATAACAAAATAAAATCAATAATAAACTGCATTTTTTTAAGAGCCCTGGTTTTAGGCAATATTGCTAGCAAAAAAAAAAAAAAAAATTGATATTTAGTGATATTTTCAACAGATATGGAACCAAACCAAGTATTCTGAAAGTTTTGGTCTCCACAGTTTTTTCTCTTAATGAAATCAAATGCAATCAAAAGCAAAAATTTGTCAATGTTCCATCACTTCTCTATTTTAATAAAGAATTTTAAAGAATCCAGTATTCTGTCTTGTTTTAATTACCCAGCAGAGAGAGAAAAGCTTATATGCACATCCATTTACATTCAATCCATCTACCTGTCAAAGCACTTCACGAAAATAAATGTAATCCTCATGAGAGAGAAATGCAGATCTGTTGAGGCTCTACCGTATTTCCTAAATTCTGAGAAAAAATGACACGTGATTCTTCCATCAACACATGCACAGTTATCAGAACTTGAAAAGTAACTCCCTTTTGAAAACAAAATGGAAAGGTTTTCCTTCAATATCTTATTACAATTTACAAAATACTGCATCTCTGTTCAGCTAAACTTCCRATATATATCTCAAGCCATGAATGAGGGCAAATACCTATAATTAAACAATTTCATTTGAAGTTAAAATTTGCTCATACAAATGCCTGAAATTGCCTGTCAAATGCCTGTCAAATTTCATTGGCCAAGGTGCATGGAACAGAAAATAAAAGTCCTTTCTTAGCTGTATGAGATGTGAATACAAGATTAGATGTGTTTATYTTCATTTGATTTTCTAAGTTGACTTCATATACAGAGAAACAAGATTGAAGATTAGGAAATATCTTTTTAAATTCTTACTTTTAAAAAAGTATTTAAAGTAAAAAAAGTATTTAAAAGACATATGAATACTGAAAAATAATTTCCTGAATTATTTTTCTAAAACGAATTGTACAATGTCTATGCAATGCACACTTAGGAGATTACCTTGTTTCTGAAGTTAAAATACAGGTAACTGAAACATCTGAAGAGAAAACAAATGCTATAGTTAATCATGGGTTTGCCTGGACTGAAGAGCACCTTGTGACTGAAAGCTAGCTCTTTTTACATCTATGTGTGGTTTTCTTCTTGATTAATTTAACTGGGAAAGACAGTACATTGGAGGGGGTTTAAAACTACCTTAACTGTCTATTCCAGGATGAGACAAATTGCCTTTTGAGCGAGTCTYTCCTCATTATAAAGCAAACCTGGGTGATTTTCCTAGACTACTTTGGTCACTAATATGTATTCGATTGGAAAAGGAATAGAGATGACAGATTTATTTGGCTACTGATTAAAACACACAGTTTTTGTTAAAATCCCCAAACAATCAACAGGGCTCCCCCAAAGCAGACTCACMAGTTCTGCTACCCCTGTGCCACTCATATGGATTTGTCCACCCAGAAGCATGTCCATGGATATAGCCAGCTCTGATGGAGTCTGTGTCACCATGGGTCCTGCAACAGCAGGAAGCCTTGTGGGATACCCCCTTGTCTGCCTTGTACTGGCTGTAGCTCATTCATGGCTACCAACTTGCCCCATAGGGCTCTCTTTAGACAGCTAAGGTGGCCTACTTTGATCGTTAACCAAAAGAATAGTACTTGCTTTCAATGGGATTAATCACACATTCGCATTTACGCATCTGTTTAGAATTACACTGGATATGCACCCCCTGATCAAGTTCAAGCAAAGTTTGAGGTTGTAGTACAACCTACAACTCATTAAATCACAAAACAAATGGTTGAATTGGAATAGTTTAATATTTTTATCAATTTTCCTCCCCTTATAATTTTCAGTATGAAAACTTTCACAAAAACTTGCCATTGTACTTCAGTGATTTGTTCCATTTTCATTAAATCCACATGAAACATCCAATTATCCCACTCTGTACTATTATTCAAAGTAGTCACAACTAATTGACAGCTTTTTTCCAGGCTGTTTGTGCTTCTGGAAACTTTACATCTCATGAAGTGGAGGTTGTCCTTATCTACCTCCGTGAGATYATCTACAAGCTGTGGGCTATTTGTGTCACCAGTGCAAATAGACAACCACCACAAACACTCTCCTGACGGATTGTCCTGATGGATCATCTGGGGCCTCCTTGAGAGAGCCAAGGGCGAGCTGCCAGATAAAAATCAGCAGCAATTGATTTCCAGCAGAATCTTGAAAATCAGAGACATACATCTCACTTGTCTCTTCAGATGCAGAACTATACGTTCTCCTACTGTGTACTGAAAAAGAAAATACCCATGAAGGACTGGTGGTTTCACTCAAAACTTAAAAGAACTGTTATATTTTATCTTTGAAAACAAGAGCATGCTGTGTTACCAGTTGTTTCAACACACCGGTATGTACCTGAACTACTTTAATTGAAGGTGACAACACGTTAAGGGTTTGACCTTTGAAAACTGAGTTTTTCAAGCTGGGGATCATTCACACCACCTACTTTATATGTTTCATTTGCATACGTATCCCAGGCATCCTATTTAGCCACTGAAGCACAGTTCCTTCTGTTTTAAGCAATACAGTCACATTTATTATCAAGCCAAATGCATTTGGCCCTTACATGGGTGTTGTGGGAGAACAGGAAGAACTCTAAAAGTGAACACAATGGCCAAATGGTATTGCCTTGGAGACAGTAAAGTTACAGCAGAAGGTGGCAAACTYGCAGCAGCATCTCCTCACACAGTGACAAGTAGCATGGCAAGATGAAGAAGCACTTTAAAAATTAATTTTTAAAAACTGAAATGCTAGAGAATGTTCCCAAATAAGACGTTCACTGGTACTACAGTACTATCAGAGTCTGAATCTGCATAATTTAGACATTAAAAATCATACTGTTAATTCTATCAAAACCAGAAAGACTGCAGGCAAGTAAATGGTAAGCCCTGCCTATGCACTTGCAAATTTTTAAGTAATCCAGACATTTTTACAGCTTGTTTCATAGTACTGTAGGAGTCTAACAAGCCACCCCTGTTCTGTGGCATTAAAACATCTCTAGTAACTGCTGAGACTGTTAAAAATACTAATAACACCCACGCACCAGAGAAGATTCAACCTGCTTGTAAAGCCTAGAAAGTAGTTCACTCCTGTTTTTCAGACCTAAAAGTGATAATAACACAGACAAGAAAGAAGCTTCTTGCATTTGAAATATATTCTTGTTATGTTTCCTAACATGCAAAAAAGGAAACTAAATTATTAAAAAGGAAAAACGTGTTTGAAAAGTTGAGATAAAAATCTGAAATTGAAACACTGAAAGGTATTACTATATAAAAGTGCTATTCTTGCAAAATAATATAATATAGATAAAAAATGCTTCAAAATGTAGATATTTCATTATCTTTGTATCTGAGTAKGTACTATTTCTGCAATGGCTATTCCAGTATATGACATCATTCTTTTATTTTTGTTTAAATGTTAGAGTTTACAAAAACAAAATAATAAAAATAAATTCAGAAATCTATGCAACTACAGGCACAAACATAAAATATATTCTGTTGTTTTCTGTTTAACAATGGCTTTAATAGTATCATCAACAGAGAAGAATTCAACTAATTGTGCATGTCTGACATTGACATGATATAATACTTTCTATTAGAAACCACATGTGGTCAACTRTAAGATGAAAAAGAAATAAACCAAATTGGTCTCCCATGGAGGACAGAAATCAGCACTAACTGAAGTTACACACGAGGAGGAGCCACATGTGGAGGGCTCAGCCAAAAAGCTAAATAGAAAGGTTCCTAACATAAATATATTATTGGTGCAATCTTTAAGTTTTATAAATATAGGATCCAGGAGATTACTTATATTATCCAGGAGATATGAGGTATCACAGGCATCAAGAGATATAAGAAATAGTCAACATGCTATTAAAATGTCTCATAGATCAATTTCTGCTATGCTTATAGAAGTCTAGAATTATGACCCTGAATAAAGTTTCACAATAACTAAGGGAATTAAGAAAAAGGCTCTTAAAAACATTCAGCACATTTGCATAATGTAACCAGGTAAGGTACTTAATTCAGATACGGGCCTGAAAGGCTTTAAATGGCCAAGTGGGAACATAAGACATACCCAAAGTTAAATATGCCATGACTGTTGTGACAGGTCTGCGTTATGCACTTTGGAAGCCTCCAAAAGGCYGAACAATGGAAATACTTTCAGTGTGGATGTTGAGTTTAGCTGATGAGCACCAGTCAGTGTATTGAGAGGTTGCTAGGGCAATGAGAAGCATCAACAATGGTGATTTCTCAGCATAGAAACTGTCCAGGRCTCACTGGTTTTGTAACTGGGCTTAAGAAATTAAATGGATGATGTAGTTTCCATAACTGTGGCCCCACTGAGGACATCAAACAATTGCAAAAACCTGAGTTTAAATTTGTACTAAAGCAAAGAATGCAGATCCATATGTAAAGACATGCCTAAAATATAATGGAATTATACGTACTATTACATTACCGTTCAAGACTGTATTTATGACAATAAATAAATACAGGAATGCTATTAGTGTCACTATAAGCCTATTCGCTAACACAAGTTCTGTGTGAGATATTAAAACAAATATTGCTACTATTTCCATATTTCTTAACTTAGCTGCACTGAGAAAAATCCTACCATTAAAATAACATTACTGCTTAAATAATCACGGGTCTCTACTGTTCATATTCTTACAAAATTTTTAGAAGACTGAATATGCATTTAAAAAAATGTACACAACATGAGGTTTTCATCTATCAAGTTATTATTTATTTTAACACCCTATAGGAGCCTAGGAAAAAAATAGAAAAATTAAAATGATGGAAAAAGGAAGAGAGACTTTTGAAAAGATGTTTAAACTTATCTAATATAAAATTGCTAGAGAACTATAGAGCAGAAAGTTAGGGTGGCCAGACAACATGTAAGTTATATTCCATAGTACAAAGAAAATATAATTCTAAAGAAATCACTGTAAAAAACTTCATGACTAAATTTTGTGATCTTCTCAATCATTAAACAGGAGAAATTAACAGAAGTGATTCCAGGCCTTTTTTTTTTTTCTGTGTCCAGGGACTTTCTAAAAAGGATACATATGATAAAAGAGAGAAATAATCATACCAAAGTCCCATATCACAGTAAGAAAAATGAGTACATCCCTGTCCTTTTCTTAACATCAGGAAACTTGAATAAAATATAATAATATGAACCTATCTGAGAAAAGATAGTAAGCTTTTCACATTAACAGATTCAAAGGGCTACTAAAATTAAGTTGCCTTTACTCAGCTGTCACTGTCCATATTGCACAGGCGAAGAAATTGAAGTAAAATTTTCATTGTCTATGGAGCTTCATAATGACATTATGGAAGAAAGGAAAACAAAAAGTCAGAACTTCCTGATCTCAAGCCCTACTCTGCCAGAGCATTCTGCCCATCTCATCTTACCACAGAGGAGACAAAGACGTTTACTGTATATTAAAATACACTTTAAAATTAAGCACATAAGAAGTCTGATAACTAAATATCGTGGATATTTAGTATCTATGATATTCAGTAGAAAGTAAATAATTGTTGTTACTTTCAACGAGCACCATGAGAATCATAGGTTGTGTGGATAAAATAGGAGTATATAATGTTCAGAACAAATTCCTGGTTTGTTGTTAATATACATAATGATTAGTCATAACCACATATAACTATTTTGCAAGGTAGTAATACTAATAAAATTAAAATAATGTCTGCAATGTATAATTTAAATAGGAAAATACCTTTTTCGTACTACATGAATAACAGAGCAATCTCTTTTAAAAAGTTCACAGGAGATTTTTTTTAAATCATCCTGCTGCTTTTTTCACAATAATAGATTTTTCTCTGTGTAATATATTTGCCTAATTAATAATGAGGAGCATTCTGTGAATTTATGAAAAATATATGACACAATTCCTCTGAAATCCTCTACATTGGATTCTATATCTTCTATTTAAATTTAACATCCCACTGTGAGCCCAGCTATGGCTGCTTGCTAATATCTCTAAAGCGCCCTGACTGGAACCCATCATTACTCTAAGTCCACTTTTCAGGGAGGAATAATTCAATCATTTTATATTTTGTAGAGCTCTGGATCAATTCAAACATGTAATAATAACAGCGTTAAAATGCATTCTTACTTCAATTAGGAAGCAAGAAACTTAATTTACAACATTTCCTATACTACCACGGAAGAAATAGAAGTGTATGCAAGCTKAGATAAAAAAGAAATCCCCATGTATTTCCTCTCATGCTTCAAACCAGAAGACACAAGCTTTAGTAAGGGACCCATAAATACCGAGAAGTTATAGGTACTCTGTTACAAAAAATATTTTTTCCTCTGATAGGATGATGATAAATTAGAGTCTGGTCCCCAATCCCCGTTCTTCCCTTTGCAGCAAATGTGAACACTTTCCTCCACTCAGAGCTTATACAGTTATCTACTGAAGACTCAAAAACCTACCTGTTGCATCAGCTTATCTCCTAAACCTAGTTAATATCTCTCCTTAGGCATGCCACTGTCACTTTAAACACGATTCTTCCATCTTCACTTGCAAATTCTTTCTGCYCTTTTTTCCATCACTATTATGACTATTATCTTAATCTTTCACGACTACAGGCTATATTTTTCCCTTATTCTTTCTTCTCTATCCCCTCATTAGTTATCCAAAAATATATCTCTAGTACCTATCATTTTATTTCCATACACATTTCAGCTAGCACTGACATTCCCCAACTCATCACTTCTATTAATAGGGCGTTGTTCTGGCCCTGAGCTATTCTCTCACCAATCCTTTCTGTCTCAGTGACAATTTTTGTGCAACAATATTGTTGTCAAAACACATGGCTTTGACTCTGTTTGGTGAGACCTTCTCTGCTGCCATTTCAAAATTTAGATTTAGAACACTGTAATAAAATTTTGGAAAACACGGTGTTTAGCCTGTGTTTCTGAGCCCAATTCGTCACCATCCAATCCACCGTAGATTGTCCACATATTCTTCAAATCCCTTTTGTTAAGCTCCTCCATCAAAGGTGCTAACACCTACCTTCAGCCTACATAAAACCAGCCAGTTGATTCATTCTGAAAAGTATATGCACTTACACCCAACTCTACTTACTCACACCCATGTGCAATCTGACATGGATGATGAGGTGGTTTATATTAGGAATGCAACCTGAGCTATATGAAGTAAAATATGGCAGAAGAAAGAAAAAAATATTATATACTGCTCTTTTTAGCTCATTTAAAGTACATGCATACTGTTTGTAGTGGTTAGAGTATTTGTTGACTCTTGCACCCATGTTCACATATGATGCATGACAATTTCCCTACTTCTGAACAACTGAAATACTATATTATAAACTAGGTGCAGCTGATAAGCACTGTGTAGGATCATTGGGCAATGTGGGTAAAGGGCTATTTCATCTGACTAAATGCTACTCTGCCTGTTACATCTGATACTCAAACTCAGCCAAACAAATAGATTTATATTAATGGCTTTCTCGATTTTTTTTCCCTATATGCTATTCTGCAGTGGAGATACTTGATATTGTCAATTAAAATTGCTCACTTGCGCCTTTTCACCTATCAGATTTGAGACAAGAACTGTCTCTCATTTGCGTTCTAAATGAGCCTCATACACATTATATGCATCAAACATTAGCTTATTCATCAATAAAKGTCTCTGCTATTCCATTACTCTAGCATTTTATGTAAGAATTAGACTGTATACTACTGTTTGCTATCCTTCTAAATATTGCTTAGAGTGTTTTCCAGACGAGAAACAGATCAAAGGAAAAGACACTCAAAATATGAACGTGCCATCTATCAAACATGCACAATTCCCTACTTATATARAAAGATTTAAAGCTTGAGACATTGTGGGAATAATTCAGTTCAAATTTTGTCATTGGGAAAGTTATGTAATCCCATCTAAACGAAGTCTMATTCAGACTTCTTAGCATGATTGGCTGTGTGCACAAATGAAACAGATCAGAACTAAATAGTTCTAGAAAAGAACTACCATACTTTTGCAGATGTTGCTCAACCCATTACACAAACTGCAGAAGGTATCTTGGGAAAAGGCAGAAATTACATTCTCATGCCGCCAGCACATCAGCCATCTCCATCATAGAACTAGGGAGTTTCAGTTTGCTTTTAAAATAGAAAGTGAAAAGCCTACACTGAAACGCAGAGCAAATTTCTATAACAAAGCAAAAGAAATAACTGTAAAATTTATAAATGAAAATGTAAAGGACATTTCCTGCAGCTGATACAGATAACCCATTAAATTTTAAAGGGCCTACTGCCAAAAGTGAAATATGAGTATTAGGTGACCAGAGCATGGAAAATGCCCTTAACCAATCTATGAAATGGSTTTTCTCTCCAGATCATGAAGAAATATACACTGAAAGAGCTGTGCATCATGGAGTTGAATAAGAAAAAAATGGGACAAAGAACGAAAAAAAATGGACTAGTAGTTTCTTTTACCATAAACTTTGCTGAACATGCTATAGGGAAATAGAGACAGCTACAACACAGGAGAGCAAGGACAAGTGTGTGCTCCTTAGTGAGCGTTCAACTGAGCAATAACTCAGTCCCTTTAAGAAGCTATGAGCTTAAAGTACAGCTGAAGTACATCAGCAAGGAAAGAAATCCAATCTCCTCAGAGATTATTTATGACAAAGTGCACCTAACTGAGACCCAATTTGTTTGTGGAATTGCAGTCATTCCATTTCAACTAAACAACAAATGAATCTGCCTTGCAGAGGATTGGTTCAGGGTATAAAAGAAAACAAAAGAGAGAAACAGATACAACACTTCATTTACACACCAATTTACAGACTAACTTACAGAAATGATTGATAAAGCAATTTTTGAAAGCAGAGAACTCTCTAAAAGAGAAGGACTTTGAATCACATCTCAGTTTTTTCTTCTGTAAAGTGAGCACTTTTTATTTCAGATTTATTAATGTATACTCATTGACTTAAAATCCATACTTTGTCTCATTATATTTCTGTTTCCCAGTTTACTTTACTTGGTTAAATTCCAAGTTTTGTCAAACTAAGACAACTATCATAATTCTTGTTTTATATAAAAGTAAAACACATTTTAAGATTAAATTTTTTAAAGTATCAGAGCACAGTATCTGCTGGCAGCTTCCTGTGGGCAAGGATACCAGAAGCAGTGGGGGCTTCCACAGGACACAGCCTGGTAGCCAGGGCTTTTGCCACTATCTCTAGTCAAGCAGCAGGGCATCCAGGGGCCAGCTGAGGCAGCCCTTGGCATCAGGCACCTTCCTGGAAAGATGCTTTTCTAGTTATTCATATTTAACTTTTATTATATCTGCTATTTTAAAGCAGTCTATTTGAAAGAGCTCACATTTTATATTGGATTTGCAGTGAAAACATTAAAATCATGTAACATTGACTAACATATCAACCAATATTTTATCACTTGGCTTGATTTATTTAAAATTAACTTTAAGTAAATTCACTGAAAATTAAGAACTGGAAAGGAATTTTGGTCACCAGTTACAGTTTTGGGTCAATTTCTGCACTTTGTCTTGTCCATACCCACAGCAAGACTTTTCATTTATTCATGCAAAGTTCCTATGAGCATGAACCCAGTCACCAAAAATGACCACACATCAAACAGTAAACAAAAATATTCAGGAACAGACTGGACAAGATTACAAGAGAGGCGTTGCTTCAGACTTGAAATTAGAGGAGGAAAAACTTGAAATTGTTCAGACACAGTAACCAGTGGTTCCAGAAAAACTCCACAGGTCCACAGAAGATGAGTAGAAAAATGAGCCAGTGTTCATCAATTAAAAGCAAAGGTGTAAATTCCAGGTCTTAAATACTACCAAAAATGGCAAAGGTTTAGGAAAGTGACATTTGCTTTTCAAAAGAAATACTGAAAAAATACTTCTTAAATAATAAAAAAAACCCACGGAAAATACAATTCAATAGATATTTCCATGCAGAAGAGACAACAGCTATCGCAAACATCCAAATAGAAGAAAGGCAAAAGGCCAAAACCAGAGAACTAAAAAATTTAGAGAATCTGTATTTGAAATAGGATAAATTATCACCTACTGAAGAATAGCGCAGAATTATTCACAAAAAAAAACCCAAAACCACCATAAACAAAACATAAAAAGGAGTACCCAGACTGCTTGTCCAAAAGCCGAAGATAAAAAGAAGAGCCTCTAGCAAACATAAAAAGAATTATATAACAGAATTAGAAGAGGTGTATTGTATTTTTAATTGAGAAATTCAAGACTTTAAAAGACATACAAAGATAACTGAATTTTGGCAAAGGGGAGAGAATTTTCCATACTAATGAAAGTGGAAAATTGTATGGAAAGAATGAAGTTAAATGAAGCCAAAGTAGAGAGATGGGACTCCTAAGATTGACATAAGTTGCATATGAGAAATATATATCTATGT
Organism: Amblyornis subalaris; assembly: GCA_018881555.1. Taxonomy (NCBI): domain Eukaryota; kingdom Metazoa; phylum Chordata; class Aves; order Passeriformes; family Ptilonorhynchidae; genus Amblyornis; species Amblyornis subalaris. The sequence goes on along the minus strand of JACAXG010000062.1, from coordinate 1,953,619 downwards.
TTGCAAGTAGCTACTTAATATCTTATTTTAATGCTGAGAAAAATATCTGCTTTATATACTATGCAAATAAAATCAACATTACTAACAACTACTAAATTTAACAAAGTGCAAAAGTCTGTAAAATGGACCAGCTAATGTCAGAAAAGGTAAAGGAGCAAAAAGCTGACCACCAATTTTAGTAGCACTATGAAAGATGGTTTAACTTAATAGTTCCTTGTTTCACCAATTATGCAAAATCTTTTGACTCTGTGATTATGAAATATTGKAAGAAGTGATGTGTGAAATGGGATTTCCTAGACACACCATAGACTGAAAAGCAATAGATGTTAGCTGTAGGGAAAATGTCAATAGATGTGTCAGGAGAGTTTAAATCAAGGAATATATTTGCCAAAAATGTGTACAATTGCCTTTGGTTTAAACATATATGCCTAATTAATAATGCGAGACTCACTAGAGGTTTTCAGTCAAAGAATGAAACTTAGAGTTGTCACACATTACATTATAGTATATAATTTACATGAATACCGAAGAAGAGAAAATAAAATACAGATTTAGCCATATCAGGACACTTTTTCAAAAAAGCTGTATTTAAAAACATGTAGGAACTTACTGTATATAGTTTTGAAACTTTCTACTACACATGATGATTTTATTATTTGGAAGAACTTGCATCCTTCTGGACAAAAAGTGTAGCATTCAGCTGAATAACTGTGCTACGCGATGGTTGAGCAACTGGCTCACGGGTCAGGCACAAAGGGTTACAGTGAATGGGGTGACATCAGACAGGTGATCTGTCACCAATGGGGTTCCACAGGGCTCCATCCTCGGCCCTGTGCTCTTCAACATCCTCATAAATTATTTGGATGCAGAACTGGAAGGGATACTGAGCAAGCTCACAGATGATAGAAAACTGGGAGCAACTGTTGACTCTCTCAAAGGCAGGGAGGCCCTGCAGAGAGACCTCGACCAAYTAGAGGACACGGTGGAGGAGGGCTGTAACAATCTTTTCATTCTCTTTCCCTGTCACTGGCCACTTTCCCTGACCACTGACAGGACCCAAGGAAATAGCATGAAGCTACAGAGCTACAGTCACACTCTTCTGGTTTTGATCCATGTTTACCTAACTCAGAGCGGCCTTTCCCTCCACTTGTCACTTACTTTTCACCAGGATTCTTTCCTCTTTGGCTGCATTTATGAGACACCTGTCCTTTGCACTGKTTTTTTTTCTTGGTTCCTCACATGTCAGTTCTGAGCTATTTCCCAAGAAAGTTAATTTCTAGCCATAATCTGTGCAGATTCAAGCAGTCTCTGGACTGCAATCTCAAAATCTATTTTAGCTTTGGTAGCACTCATACAGCTGACATAATATGACAAAACAATATAAATTATATCACAAATAAAAATCTGCCGTATGCAACAGCTTTCAGTAATCCTAACCTAAAAAAAGCATAAGCATAAAGAAACATATAAGCAGTAATTAACAGATCTGGAATAATTCACACAGATATGACAAAATACAGTTGCTTCCCAGGTTTTTATCTCCTGCCTCTCTCCAACTACCTTTAAGCATAAAGTTATCTTTTCTTGTAGGACTGCTATTTCAGATCAACAATAACAACACATATTTTAACCTGAAATAATATTTAASAAACGGGAGAGAAGGGAGGATTTAAAGGTTAGTCTAAATATTTTCTCTTTAGTTCATATTTGCATTCATTACTGCAGAACCAAATGCACATACATGAAATGTACTGCAGGACAGCATTAAGCAGAATGCTGTTGAATCGGTGTTTCACTGAACTTTCTGACAGACTGCTTTTAATGTCTTTTCAGGTTACAACATTTAAAGGACTCAGAACATTTAACTACAGGATGGAAAATACTCTTTTTGGAAACCAAAACTTAAGACTTTCATTTTCTTCTTCATATATATTCAGTTTTAAATAGTTTCATTAATTGTCTCTTCTACGCAGTTTGAATCAGGAAATATACAGCAAAAACTACATGAAAAAGCTATTTCACAGATTACGAAATTCTCTGAAGTAACAGTTATGGAAACAACTTATTGTATGCAAAGTAAAACAAATCTGTCTTCATGGAGGACTGTCAGAATACACAAAAACTTAAAGATTAAATAACTGATGAGTCTAACATATTGACACTTTGTACCAACCACGCAAATCACTCACTGTGCTTATCTAGAAATTGGCTAGTTCTCTATCAATGAGGAGCTCTCATCTCATCTGGTGTTTTCTAAATTTGTTGTGGATTCTTCAAATAAGAAGATACCTCTTCAATGAAAAGCAAAAATAATCTAAGTGGCATTTTTTCAACAGTTTTGTAAAAGAAATATGCTCCAATTATATATAAAAGTTTAAAATTAGTCAATACGTCTGTCTTTCCTAAGACTACCTCTTCCCTAAACAGTTCTTCTCTAGACAGATCATCTTGTGTACAAGAACTGACAAAAGTAGTTATAGAGTAAGAAAATGGCCTCAATATGGCCCCACACTGTAAAGAAGGCATCAATGAGTGAGGAGAGCTGAGGYTGATATGAGTACTAAAGCAGCTCTACGGCTATGAAGTTATCAGAAAAGTTTCCAAAGACTAAATAAAGGTTTAAAAACTTCTCATGATTACAGGAGTATCACCCAACAAATCAAACTAATACCCACTGAGATGTGCAGTTTTTTCACTGAACAAAAACAAAGTAAAAGGAATTTGCTCACTAGAATAACTAGTAAATTCTTATTAAATAAAAAAAAAAAAATTAAAAAGGCTTGTCATTTTGCAAAATAGACTGATTTAAGTTATATGTAAATTACACATTCCTCTTTCACAGTGTCTCACCACATACAATAATGCATTTAAATAAGACAGTGACTTACTGAACAATAGTTCAAGCGGCATGGATTTCAAATGGTGAAGAAATATTCAATTTTAATACAACCACAATCTTTTGTCCAACAAAAGCTTGTTCTCTTGGGGATTTTACTGAAGCAATTCTGAAGTAATTCTATCAGGCAAATTCTTTCAGGTTTTGTATCTTTTTCACCCCACTGATTAACTTCATTCTAAATTAAAACCTTTTTAAGTCTTTTATGCCAGTTTGTATTACATATTTCCATAAAACACTGAATTAGTACAGTGAGAAAAAAATGCATAAATACCCGTTTTATAAGATCGTCTTCCTGTTACTGAAACTGCACTYTCCCTCCATTTTCTTAACACATTAAAAATCTTCAAATTTTTAAAAGAATGTGAATAAATGGATTGCTTCAGCTCTAATATGAATCAAATCCAAAAAAGACTGAATAGAATAATCCTTTAAAAATCTGGAACAGAAACTACTCCCCAGTTTTCAATTTCTTAAAAATTCTTCAGTAGCTCATAGAGCTTTTTCTAAACTTAAAAGAAAAAAAAAAGGAACAAAAAAACTAAAAACCAAATAACAAATAAACAACAACAAAACAAAATAAGACACGCAAAGCAAAATAAACTCATTTGTGTTTCCTGTCAATTTGCATGACTTGTTTTCCTTAGTTTTTCTTCTGGCACTTAAAAAACTTTGAGATCTGCATGGCCTACTTTTACTGCCATTTCAGAAAGGATTCATGTCATTTACTTTGGAGGTGTCGGTATCTCAGCTAGTTCCCTTATCCTCTCTATTGTGAATAGAGAGAAACTGGTCACTTTTAGTACCCAATTTACATAACTTATTTTAGATGTCGGTTTCAAAATGAGATGTTATACTCACCTGGGAATGCCCATTTATCTCCACTGACTGCAAGACAGAGAAGTCTAAACAATGAACTTAGATTTAGACACCTTCATTTGGCCAGATGAAACGCAGGTTTATAGTCCCTCCAGATGCAATCTGTATTTCACGTGCCCAGTGGGCCTTTTGCTTTTAAATCCTGTATAACAGAACCTTGTTTCCTGACAAAGTTCTGCTGTGCTGAGCCAGTCACTAGTAATTTGCTTGTAAACTCTGTAAAAGATAGCATTATTCCAACAGTGCCATGGTTTGCTTTGTCTTGTCTGTATGTTTTTGTTTCTGATATTGCAGCTTAACTTCCACTAAAATTTGGACAGATCCAAGGCTAGCCATTTTCCCTCATTTTTTCAGTTTTCAAAGTTTGTATAGAAGTTGGTGTAGAGTTGATTTGATGCCTTGGTTTGGGGTGGTTTTTGACACTCTTTTTGAAGGGCAACCTGTTAGGTTTTATTTCCTTTTTAATGAGTTCCATTCTCTGAGCTATACTGCACTTGGGATTATTTTAGTATCTTCAACTGTAAGAATGTCATCCTAAACCACATTCTCTTCTATACTTCACAGCTTTCCTACAGCTCTTCAATTTAAAWTTTTTCTTGCTATCTTCTTGATGTTAAGTGTCAGTTTTTAGATGAGGTCACTCTCTCTTACACAGGTGCCCTTTACTTGAAAAAGTCCTTCACATATTTCTTCCACAAAATGTTAAAAACCTTTACATACGAGCTTCTTAGTTTAAACATTGGGTTGACAAGCAGAGCTAACAGCCAAAAGCAATAGCTTTATATTTATTTCCAAATTTCTAACCTGTTTTGGTTTTTGGACAGGCTTCTTTTGGACTCCTTTACACTAAAATAATAATTTCATTGCCAGAGACGCATTTGCTAATCCCTTGGCAGGACACAGAAGATTATCTTCTATCCCTCAAAGGACTGACAGACTGTTACTAACAAGCATTTTAAATTAAAATTGCTGTTATTTTGCAATTAACAAACAGAAATAAGTCACTGATATAGCTAAATCTCAGTAACAGAGATGAGATTGTTCAAGTACACTACAGCTCTCATTTTCTTAACAACTCTTTGATAACTCTGGGGTCAAAAGACAGTTTTAAAACAATAAATATTTAATCCAAGGGCTAGGAACAAAATAGAAAGGTTTTTCTTGCTTGATTCCCAATAGAAACACTACAGCCACTTATTGTTTAAAGTATTAATTCTTCAGAGACTCATTAAAGACATTAACTTCTCTCCATCAATATGTAAACCACTTGCACTGTATCATTTGTAGCTTTGCCTGACATTTAGTTTCATACACCAAAACCAAGGGACAAAATTGTTCTTCATGTGTGTTCATTTTCTAAATCTGAGGTACATCAGAAATAAACCTGGCATTCATCCAGTTTATTTCAATCTGGTCACACTAGGGAAAATATGCTCGGGTTTTGGCATCCCAATAATTTTCAGAACAATCAAAGATATCTCTCCAGATGAATTGTTAGCAACAAAACTCACTATCCAAGGTAAAAAAATATTGCTGATCACATATGAAAACTTTTTAAGGAAGCTTATGCACAAAGACAGTAACCTTGATATTTTTCACTTAGATGCTTTGATAAATCCCTTTTGGAAGATCAGACACTTACTATTTAAAATTATATTATCTGCACACTAAGACATATATAATAAGCACACTGCATTGATTTCAACCAAGTTGTATGGAGSAAATGCTCTGATAGCTTCTTTCCACACTTATGGCATTGTATTTCAAGCTTAGTTTATCTACATTAATTCTAGTGTTACAGTTTTCGTGAGTATAAAGTGACAATAAGTGAAAGGAAGGACTATATTATTTTCTTCCTGAATAAGTTCCTATCACAAAGTTTACTAGAGACAACCCTTAGATTTCCTGGAACGAAAGCTCAGCTTCCCTCTAGAGACACAACAGTAGAGATCCAGAAGCTACATAATCCTTGCATGCAGAAGTAAGCTTAAGAGAACAACTGTGATAACCTATTCACAAGAGTATAGTTTCAGCAGCTTTAACTCCCACCATTACGAATCTCTAATATTTTGATTTATACATATAACTTTCCAGGCTTCTTCCAGCCAGAGGTTAGATAGAACCTGGCTATTTATATAATGATAGTTCATCCGTCATACACAATTTTGAAACAATATCATTAAAGCCCATAAGTAAGAGTGCCAGGTATGCTGGGATTCCAGGTGAATTTTGAGAGCTGTCTCAAACTTGTCTCTCTTGTAACCTAGGAAATTTTTATTTTTTTTCCCATATCTCAGTATCACTCATGTAAGAAAACAGTGCTTCACTGCCTGAAAAAGTTGTTTGGAAAACATTCACAAATTTTAGTCAAACACATTTTAYTGTAATGACATTGGCTATATGTGCATTTAGATGCAAAGCAAGCTGAAAGAGGCACAACCAAAATCAACCATGTTTACAGACACGACTCTGGAAACGATGAGACAGAAAAAGAGGATGTAAGCCCTACTACATCCATTAGCCAAACCCTTGGTAAATTACAGGCATCAAAATAAAGCTGGCATTGGAAGCTGTAACTACCCACTTATCCACTGGCAGTCATGAAAAAAGTGTGTAACCAGTACTTCCCATTCTGCCATTCCTTCTTGAGAAACTAATGAAGGTGACTTTGCTTCCAGAGCAGCAAAACTGCCAGATATCTTTCAAAAACTCACAGTACATACGAAAGTATTCAAGGAGCATCACACTGTCTCTATTTTCCAAGGAACAGACACTTGCATGTAGCCATACAGTCCTGCTAAGTACCTTCTAAAAAGTAAACTTATGGTCCCAGCACYGCTGAGAAGGCAGTACATTCAGAAAGCAGTAACGCTCAAGTTTATCTAAGTAAGGCAACTGTCCAGCGGGCAAAAAATGTAAAAGACTTTTGCTGGAGAACAATCTCTCTTCTAATTTAACACTGAAAAATCTGAAGAATCTAAAGACTATGCAATATTACATTACCTGATGCCACTTCATCTCAAAAATAGCTCATAACCTGTTGCGAAGTCTGGTTATGATTTGGTCGTTCATTTTAAGTTCACCTTCAATACTTAATTTAGACTCTGTGACTTAATACATGATGTTCTATCCTCTAGCTTTCTAGAGAATTTCTTTACATCTCTTCCTAATTTAGTTGCTTCATATACTGTGGAAAATTCAACAGGATGGAAAAACCATCATGAATATTTCCAGGCTACAGTGCAATGTGCCTAATGAGAAACTTAAATTTCATTTTCTCAAAACCCAACATATGTAGTACTAAAAGTCCTTGTCAGTCTGTAACTATAATTGTACTCAGCTCACTTATAGGAGTGCCTAATTAGTCATTACTCACACTGACAGAACACATCCCCTATCTTTCAGAATCAAATATGACACAGCAAAATATTTTAGGCATGTGTTGCTAACTATGTATTTTTGACAAACTGAGTATTCCAGGAACACAGCCATCAGAGACCAAGAGATTCTGGTCTCATTTGAAATTGTCTGGCAAGATGGAAAAGTTTAGAACTAATCTTTTTATTGCCTCACATCAAGATCAACAGATAAAAATCTACAGCAATGTTGAGCTCAGACTATTCACAATTAGAAAAGGATTTCAACCCATTATTTCTTTTCTTTGGATAGCAAATAATGTAATGAAGGAATTAGCATGACTGTTTATGTCTGGCATCTAGCAGAGCTGAGTAATTTGTAGAGTGCGGGAAAGTGAAGATTGGCTGATGGGTTTAATTTGGACTTGTTTTTACACTTAAAGTAAATTTAGCTAAATTGTTTGGATACAACAATCTGAATGTTTCATTTTCAAAGTGTTTCATTTTTTCAGAACCTCTTACAGAAACATTAACGCATAATATCATTTTCTTAAAAGATGCAGTTCTAATGAATAAACTATTTGTCTGTTAGCAAACGTTGTTTTGAAGCAATATGCTTTACAGCCCAAGACTGTGAAGTTTGGAAAAACTTTGATATGTGACAGAAACTAAGTTGATAATAAAAGGTGACCAAGACATTCTTTGCTATGATATGTAAATCATAGCACTATACTTACAAGTGTTGCCAGTAGTGTCCAGTCTCACAGAATACCAGTGTCACTGTTGGATTGATTCCAGAGAAGGGCTACAAATATGACCAGAGAGCTGGAGCACCTCCCCTGTGAAGACAGACGGGTGGTTCAGCMTGGAGAAGAGAAGACTTTGGGGAGATCTTGAGCCTTSCAGCACCTGGAGGAGGCCTACAGAAAAGCTGAAGAGGAACTTTTTACAAGGGCAYGTAGTGACAGGACAAGGGTTATTGGCTTTAAACTGAAAGATCGGAGCAGATATGAGGAAGAAATCCTTGACTATAAGGATGGTGAGACACTGGAACAGGTTGCCATGGGAAGTTGTGAATGCCTAGAAGTTTCAAGGCCAGGCTGGATGGGGTTTTGAGCAGCCCGGTCTAGTGGAAGTTGTCCCTGCCCATGGCAGTTTGGAACTACATGATGTTAAAGGTCCCTTCAAACCCAAACCATTCCGTGATTCTATGTACATTTACRTTTTGATCTTTCATACAACTGTACTGCACACAACAAAGGTAACAATCTTTGTAAAACAAGCGGTCCTTGTAGTTTTTGTGGTCAACAAAGTGTCCCGCACCCAAAATTTTCCCTTAATTTTCAACAGATTCCTCCTAAAATCCTGTGACAGGAATTTACAATAAACTTTCACTCCCTTTAGACTGCCTAATTGGTACAATTTGCTAACAGCCTAGCCTGAAGGTTTCCTGGCAGATCTCACTCCCTTCACACAGCTAAACTAGCACAAAAAGGTATCTGCAGCACCTAGTTCCCTAGATGCTTATGCAAAATTGTAAGAACAAGGGAAACATAATTCATGCTGGTATGCTTTCGGCCCCTGGTCTAATCCAGTGTGGGCATTTTAGATGTTTTACCATATCCTTTTGAATACAGTATCTAAAACTGCAGGCATTCATCACGATGTAGGAATATCATGGATATATACAATCTTATATACTCTGCTTTATACTTTGTTATTTTGTTGTGAATTCATAGCAGTTGCTTCACTTTTTGTCTGCCATTTAATATCCAGTTTTCAAAGAATTGCATGTCATAATCTCACACTTTCATTACCATGTGATAACAGTCAATTGAAAGCCCATAATTTTAGATACAAAGCTCGTATTTGTTTTTTCTGCCACGTACACTACCTTTAATTTAACCATACTGATTGTCATCCTATTTGCCATACACTCAATTCAATAAAGTCCCCTGGAAAATTTTCATTGTTGGTGCTACCTTAACTGCCCAGAGTAAGTTAGTAAGTCAAAAGTAAATTGATATATATCACGGCTTACTTTTTTTTTCCATCTTATTTATGAATACATTGAAAAGCCTATGTTCAATAAAGATATTGCAAACTTCACAGGAAACCAGTCTTTGCTGATCAGAGCACCATACATTTTAATCAAGTATTTATCCTTGCAAACCTTGCCACTTAAACACAATAACTATTTAGTTTCCTTTATAACTTCTGGTAAAGTACCAGAGTGAACATCTTTTATAAATTCTGGCCAAATGTATTAATTAACAAGATTCACATAACAACTGATTCTCTCAAAGGAGCACCATATATCCAAAAAGAAAAATTTCCTTTTAAAACAGCCATGTTTGTTTGTCTAAAAGTATATGATATTTATCGATTCATTCATTAATTCTATTATCCATTCAATAATCAATTTACAAAAGGAAAAATCCCARCTTCAAATGCATTCAGATGACAGTAGGAAGAGTTTTTGTTTTGCAGTGAGCAATTACACAAAATGATGGAGACAATCGAATGTTTTCCTTAGAATAACAGAAACAGCACAGCTATATCAAAAAGTGCTTTATTTTCACACACAATTTCTTCAGTCTGTATTTCTGTCTAAAGATTGTTAGACATTTGTAACAACTGCATAAATGCTCTGCATTAATGAATGGACATTTCAGTCATTTATAGGACTGCTGATATTTTAGCCTATGAAATAATTATGTAAATTAATCTAATTTCCACCACAGCCATTCAACTTCAAACAGCTGCAAAAAACAGGACTTTTCCTTTTCTAAAGAAATCTGCATACTATTGCGTTTTGTGTCACACTTATCCAGCACCAATATTGTCCTTTACTGGAACAAGAGACCTTGAAGCCATGGTCCATATTTTAGGTACTTGCTGTGATGCTCCCCTTACCATCCGTTCACATTAATGTCACAGACAAATCTGCTCAAAAGCATGCCAAATACAATCAGATTTACGGTTAAAAATATTTGTAATTAGAGGCAGAAAGGAGCACTTAATCACTAGAAATAGTTCAGGTCTATGTACATCTTTAGTCATTCACCTTTAGCTTGCTTTATCATAAATGAGAGTTTTTCTTTTTCTGAAAACACCCACTTAACAAAGTGGACAAGATAATCAGGCTACTATATTAGCTCTGTAGCTTTTATGACCAAGTGACTCTACAGAGAAAGAGCCTGTCTTGGCCGCTCCATTTCATTCTTCTCTTCACCCACTAGATCACACTAGCGAAACAACCTACATCTTTGGAAAGAACATTGAAACGCCATTACTTAATAAATACTGCTGAAAACAACATAGGGAGTGTCATAGATTCTCAACAAAAAAACGATCATAGAATAGTTTGAGTTGGAAGGGACTTAAAGGTCTTCTAGTCCAATCCCCCTGCAATTAATAGGGACATCTTCAGCCAGATCAGGTTGCTCAGAGCCCCAGCCAACCTGACCTTGAATGTTTCCAGGGATGAGGCATTTACCACCTCTCTGGGCAACCTGTGCAAGGGTTTCACCAGCCTCATTGTAAAAAACTTCCTTCTTATATCTAGTCTAAATCAACCCTCCTTGAGTTAAAACCATTACACCTTGTTCTATCATAACAGGCCCTGATAACAAGTTGTCCTCATCTTTATTATAGATCCCTTTTAGGTACTGAAAGGCTGCAGTAAGGTTTCTCTGGAGCCTTCTCTTCTACAGGCTGAATGATCCCAACTCTTTCAGGCTGTCTTCATAGCAGAGGTGCTCCAGCCCTCAGATCATCTTTGTGGCCCTCCTCAGGACTCACTCCAACAATTCCATGTCTTTCTTATACTGAAGGCCCCAGAGCTGGATGCAGCACTCCAGGTGGGGTCTCACCAAAGCAGAGGGGCAAAATCACCTCCCTCAACCTGCTGGTCATGCTTTTTCTGATGCACACCAGGAATGAAGATTGAGCAAGACAAATGGATTTGAGCAGCAGGAAAGAGAGGAAGYCAGAAAAAAAAAAAGGGCTCCTGCCCTCCCAGTCCCTTAGAAGCCACAGCTTCTCTTATCCCCTGAACCCCCTTAAATTATCCTTCCTAGCTCTCTCTCTCCTGTCCAGAATGCACTCCATAATCATTATGAAACTGAAATTTCTCTCTCTCAAAAGTCTTGACTCACTTCTAGTTATATAAATTCTGAGATTATGAAAACTGTGGTTACAGATGATAAAATTATCAGAAACAGAAAATTTAATAAAGAGAAGTTGGAAGATAAGCAGGAACTCAAAAGCTCAGTGAAAGAAGGTTCATTCTTCACATAACAGTTTTCAAAGTTTTAGTCTATTATCTGTTAAAAAAACACCCAACTGGTAGGTGTTTTTCAGTGAAAGTAGTAGTAGTACTTTTTCAGTGAAGAATAAGACATATGGTAGAAAAATATGACTAAGCAGAGACCTATATACAGGCACAAACACGTGTTAAACATCAGATATATTTGCAAGAGCCACAGATTTCACCTTACCTTCGCCCAGGTGGATGAACATCAGCAGGTGCAGATTAGAAAGCAGGACAGTATAATACCAAAGTCACATTTAGAGATCATACAAATACAAACAGGTATCATGGAAATTCTCTGACTTCAGATGAAAAAATGGGTCTCTGTGTTTACTAAAATTTCTGATATTTGTTATGATATTTGATTCTGATTAATTCTAAAACTTTGTAACACTTTAATTTTCTACTTACAAGCCAACATCTGTCCCAATAAAAAATTAAGCAATTACAAACATTGAGTTTACATTCATCTATTTCTCTTTCTCAATTAGCAACACTAGTTTATACTACAATCAACAGGTTTAAAAATTTTATTTTTTAAAAAAGAAACTCTTAGATTTCATTGCACAGCCATGTCAAAAATTATGACATATTTGCAGCAGGTTTTAAAGGCACCATACTGTCCTGAACAAAGCCCTCAAACCAATGCTCATGAAATGAATGTTGCATAACATATTTCTATACCYATTTCAGAGTCATCAGATAGGTCAAATAAGTCAGCAGACAAGGCCACAATAAAACACCATCTTCCACATCATCTGTCTTTATCCATATGGCCAGCAAACTAAAATGCAATTCAGAAGGATCATGACTTAAAATATTTCATTTAGAAATAGTACTCACTCCAAACCATTTTAGAAAGTAATCTATTTAACAAAATAAAGGTCAAGTGCCAATTAGTATTACATGTGATTTATAATGTTATGTTTTAAGAGAAGGRACTAAAACGGACTTGATGTATTTGCGATAGTTTTTCTCAATAGGTCAAATTGCACAATTAGAAGGATAATGGTAATGAGCAGGACCAGGCCCCAAAAGAGTTACTGTGCAAAGCCTTTGACAATAGCAGGTCTGTCTTTACCCAGAGAGCTTACAATGCAAATGATATTATTCTTTGCAAATGAAATATAGAAAAGAACTGAAACAAACAAACAAACAAGCAGAATTAGCACTCTCAGTTAAAGGTGCTTTAAAGATCCTGTGGTAGTTTCCCAAAATGCTAAGCTCAAATTGATGCAATCTATCACCTGTCAGTAAAGGTATTTCACTCCTGAATCTATAAAACAGACTGCAATTAATCAAACATTTGTTTGAACTGTGTCCCAAACTATGTCCAAATGTATGTGTGGTTGACAGCTGTACTCTTCAAGCCCACCAAGCAGCATAAAAGTGATTAACCAAAGATATCAACTTAGAACTGTCACTGTCTCTTTTAGATATCCTGCTCCAAACTAATAAGAGGCGTTACCTGAAGCACTACCACAGTGAAGGGACTATAATTAACTGGTAAATTGTTTTAATTTCTTTTATTAGCCTCTACAAAAAACAGGTCATCTGAAATATTTCCTCTCTGTTTTGATACCTAAATTACTTTCTCCTTGGGATCATTACAGACAGCATGTACAGTGACACCTTAGTTGTAAGAGTCAGCTTTTACAGTGTCTGCTATTCAGACTAGAATTTTCCCTGCTGAGTATCTATTAAAAGCTGATTTTTTTCTTTACGTTTCCAATTAAAATTGCCTAACTATTACTGGAAACCAGGTAGAGGTAGAATGTATTATTCTGCCAATACTATGAAGTTCTTACGATTTCATTGGGAAATTTAAATGACCCTTCTTTTGAACCAGATCTTCAAATCTGTCTGGAGATTAAATTTCTATAAATTTATAATGTATTATGAGCTCACAAAACCCTATTTAAATCCTACAAAGTAACAAATCTTTGAAGACTGCTTTTTGCTTATACTCTGTTGAGGTCTCCTACTTTACCCTATGACAATCTTGTTTCTACCAAGCACATTCAATCCCCACATGGATCCAGCATGGTTCATCTACTCCCAAAGGAAAACTGGGCATGTTTACCAGCTGGATTGACTCTCTTAATTAAACTAATCATGCCAGAAACCAGTCCTTGATTCAATATTTTCTGTAAATAATACACTGAAGACTATGTGTATCATGTTAGGCTATTAGTATCATGGTCCACTTCAGGGCTATCAAGCATTCAAGCTTGTTTTTGCAATCGCTCCCCATGCTGGTATTCGATGATGCAGTGGTGCAGCATGAGAACCAAAATCAAGCAGAATGTCTCTCCTGTACTTCCAGTAGCTCTACCAAAGGCACCTAGGGAAGTCAGAGAAAATAATAGTAGCTTGTCTTGTTGGGAGCTGGAAATAGAACTAGACTAGATAATAATCTGGCACAAAGGCAAGGAGACAATAGAAAAACAGGAKGAGACACAAAAAATTGTCTTCACAAGCCTACATACTCCTTTTCAAAACACAGCTTGGGTTTGCCAAACATGAAAACTAGTCTTATGGCATCAATTACCAGCAAAGGCCACCAGCAAAGTTAATGCCTCATCCCTCCATACTGTTGCTTATATAGCCCAGCACTAGCTTGCAACTACTAAATAGCTTGATATTTTTTCAACACAATAAAAGACAGTAACTAAAACACAGGCTTGTATTTGCATGCACTTCCTATTTTTCCATATTTTTTTCATAAACAATAATGGGTTTTTTGGTGAGAAACRTCAAATTGTTTAATTTCAATGGTTATTTTGCTCTTCTCAATATTTAACTATGATCTGTAAAGAAACAACATAAAGAAAGGGAGATATCACTGTACCTCCCTACTACTTCAAGCACTAATGTCAACTTGATTAGCCTGTTTGTTTCGACAACTATAGTATTAGCATAATTCTTTTAAAAGAATGTATTGTTCATGTGTGTCTTAAATAATGAAAGTGGTGTTATTCTGAGACTCYTTCTTAACCATATTCAGTTCAATTTAATCTTAGATACCACCCAATTTTGCTGAAATGTCAGCTTCTGGATCAGACTTCATAGTTTTTTGTTCCCCAGACCAATCTGAAGCTTATATCTTTTTATAATATCTTATATCTCTCCATCAATTCAGAGATTCCTGCTTACTGAAAAATGCACTGCCCCAGTAGTTTCATTCTGTTTAAGTTTTCCCACATCTTTAACCACTCCCCTTAACATTCACTCCTAGGCTATTCTAGGATATATTTTCAGGATGTATCTGTACAGGATGATGGCATGTCAAGATTAATCCAGAGCCATAATACTAAGTACACATATCACCCATAAGGGATTTTGCTATCTTTTGAAAAGATCACACTTTCTTGCTTGCAGGTTTGATTGGTGGGAGGTTGTTTTCTGTTACAAGAAAAAGAGTAATCAGATCTCAGAGTAGGGAAAACCACTGCTCATATCAGAGGCACTTCATTTGGTGGTGTTTCAGCAATTGGAAAAGAAAATTAATTTATGTTGCCCAAAACCGTGCTGGTGTGATCAAATCAGAGCATTCCAGTATTTCCACTCTTCCAACAAGAAATTGTTGAAATATACCTACTTTTACTGATACCGTATCATATTACAATCATCAAGAAGAGAACACATTGTTCCTGGAGCTTGCACAGTCTTCATCACTGGAAGGTTTTAAGGACAGGCTAAACCATTCCTGACAGTGTGTTAATTCTGCTTGGAGAAACATCCAAAGGACATGAGGGTGAGAGGCTATCACTGTAGATAGGAAGTCAAAATCCAGCACACATCATTAATGTGTGTGTGTGCACGTGTGTGACCATGTGACTGACTAAAGTCCAAAAGCATCCAATTAACAAGGAATTTTGATTCCCCTGCTCATCACACTGACACAAAGCTGCAGATTGCTTGTCCTTCCTTCAGGCAGGAATCTTGCACTGAGCACCCAATGCCCAGTTCCACTGCTCAGACAAAGGATTCTTCTCCTCAGAATGGTGCTTAGAGCACTGGGGTGAACTACACAAAGCCACTTTGGCTAAAGTAGAGTCTGCCTCCTGGGCAACTGTACAAATTAATATCCTGCTATGCTCAAGCAGAAATGACCTAATCCTCAAGCTACATATTATCACAGATTTAATGATCTTTGCAAAATAAAGTTATATCATCCAGTTATAATGATCTCCACATGAAGTAAACTTGCTCAACATTTCAAATAATTTGTCAACTTTCTGTAATTTCCTGTCACTCTCTTTCCAAAGTCTCTGCCTTTCTTACGATAAATTAATTTTTTAATTTAATTTCAGTGCTGTGGTTCCAATTTTGATTTCCTTTAGTGTTCCTCATTGTTCACTATCAGTGAGCGATATATTGTACTTTTTTCTTTGGTTTTTTTGTTTGCTTCTTGTTAGAACTGGAGACTGACTCTCAGAATGAAAAAAACACTGCAACAAGATAAATTCAGCTATACAACATAGTGTAATTATAGGTAGCCCGTTTTATCTGTAAGTACTCATTCCTGATGCTGGTCTGATTCAAACATTTTGTTTGAGTGGTTGTAACTTTAGGACTTAGAGATATTTCTAACAATTGCTGATGATGTCTTGCCTTGCAGCTATCTGGATGAATTTCTATTGCAATCATGCCATGCCACTCAACTCACTAAGTCAGCCCTGCTAGAGTACTTCACAACCTTCCCCATTTACTTTGCTGAAATGGAGTTGTGTCTTCTGCAAAATTGTCTACTTCTCTGTTCATCTGGATTTTCTGGCTAATAATAGCACRTTAAGTGCTAACAAATCCTAGTCCTAGCAAAGAACTGAAGTATCCTGCACTACTAGTACAAAACTTGAACATACATTCTTACTGCCTACTTTCTTTCTGTCAGAGACTGTCCACTTCAGAAATCTTGCTTCTCTCTTAACATCTTTTGTTCTTCCTAGCCTTTTCTCCAGAAAAGCTGCAAAACTAATAATGGAAAGTAACATATATCCTTTGTGTAAATTTCCTCATCCTGTTCCAGTTCATTTTGGAACAGACTTAATGTTTTCTTTCTGATATTTTTCCACCTACTATAGCAGTAAATGTAAGAAATACTATTGACAGCTTAATTATTACAGAACAGCTTGATTTTTCTTGCAATAGCTGTTAAGATCAGCCTTTCTCAGCACTCAAACCTGCTTATAGCAAAAAATTCTCCTGCTTAAACTGGTTCCTACAATGCTAAGATAAAGTATGCATGTTTAAAATTGGGAAAAAAGTTCAATAGAAGACCTGAAGTTTCCGAATCTGCCTACACTTCCAGAATTTAAGGAAAGGGTGAATATTTTAGGAATGCTTTGTAAACTATTGAAATGTAAATTTAACCATCCCCAGGACAGACTAATCTCATCAGGGATATTATATAAGCAATATTATTCATTGCTAATATATTCTTTATTATTTAGCACTCTCAAGTAGAGCATTAAATTTTCATAGCAGAAAACACTATGTTTTGTAGTTTGGTAAATATCATCATATGCGCTGCTGTCCATATGGGGTTACTCTGTAGGCCAGATTAATGCCAGTAAGGTCAAAAGCTTTAATGGTGTTTTAGCTGTGAGGATTTAAGGATATAAGTCAAGATTTGGAAGAAGTACAATCTTTTATTTAATGTAATCATACAGCTCGGCTGCTTGCATCTAAGATCTGGGCTTGTATTCCCAAAACCACGATTTTTTCTTTTCTGAACTGACAAAAATCACTACCACTCTCTGTAAGTCTTGCCTTACTGATAGGGAAAAAAGATSAAAACAAGGGAGCATAGTTCGGAASAGCTTAGTTTTGGAAATTCTAACAAACTAGTGGCACACATCTGAAAGTGTTTCCTGGCTGTTGTTTAGAAGGAATGAAAAAGTACTTCCCTGTGAAACAACGACTGAAGATGAGGAAAATGTGATCCCTTGGTTGCTTTTTTTACAAATCATGGTGGGAGTAGAAAATCTTTCACCACTTCACCACAAAGACTTATGAAATAGTTATCTTTTAAAAAGATCATTGTTATACCTGGTACTTTACAGGCTGAAAAAGACCTAAAGAAACTGCCAGCCTAGTAACAGACAGCGTTCATAGTAAAAGAAAGAAGAATACAAAGCTATGTTAACTCAGATGCACAAATGGACTTAAAATTTATACCCACACGTGACAATTTAGTAAATTCTTTATGTGCATCAGAAAATTTGCAAAAGGTATTTGAAAGGACAGAACAAAAACACTTTGCAGGTAGACTGAGCAATGTATGTACAAGGAAGTAGGAGGGAAGTATGGAACATTAGGACTAATAAATGCTAACCTTGAGAATGAACACCTAGAAAATTATGGCACTCAAAAGAGCTAGTACAGAGGGCTATTTGTTTTTGCTCAAAAAATAGCTACGAAACAAAATGGAAACTATGTAACTGAAATAAAGAAACTGGTATGAAAGATTTTTCAGGCAAAGAAGAAAAATAAAAAGAAAAGCAAGTTAAAAATTATCTGAGGCAATGTTTTACAGATACAATATACTCATGGCACTTTATCACTCAGTATAATTTACYGTTTCAAAAGTTTCATTTATAATATAATTATTTTGTAATTTCATGTATTTTGAATCCCTGCAGGTTTTCTCATTTATTACATGAAAGTGTGTATTTAACTATAAAAAAAATTAAGGGTGCTTAGCTCTAGCACCAAGAAAACAGATGAGTAGAATCTGACAGAACTATTTTACAGACCTGGTTTCTGTAAGCAGTCATGTCCCTTTATAGCATTAGAGTAGGAATGGGCTCTAGTGACATACAAAAGAAACTCTTACTTTGATTATGCCAGTATTAATTATACAATACAATAGCTCCTCTGAGATGAATAGAATCATTGTAGCTTGTGAAATATGTGCATATCTTTTACTACTGAGAAGCACTGCAGAAGTATAATAATTAAATTAACAAATTAGAAGGTTTGCCAAGCACATAGCAAGATCTAGGTGTGTGGATAAGAGTGAATGAAATGGTAAGATTAAAAAGTAATTTCGCTTTTTAAACTGAGACTTTCTGTCATATATGGCCAACAGCATCCTACTTTTGAAAATTCAGCCCCAAGCTGAGCAAATCACGATACTGCAGGKTTTTTTGTTGTTGTAAAAAAGTAACAACAATGTAATTACTATTTGCCAACTTTCTCTATTCTGTTACTGTCTCTATCTCATTGGCAACACAGCTTCTTTCATATTGTTGTCAAAATTTAGAATCACTTCTTCCTAACTATGAAATTACTGTAACTTTTTAAAAATAATGTGATCCTAGATCATTGT
Source organism: Amblyornis subalaris (assembly GCA_018881555.1). Lineage (NCBI taxonomy): Eukaryota > Metazoa > Chordata > Aves > Passeriformes > Ptilonorhynchidae > Amblyornis > Amblyornis subalaris. Next base: position 1,934,837 of record JACAXG010000062.1, on the reverse strand, counting down.
AAATTAAAAATGTTGAAAATAAACTTGTTCATGAAAATAATGTGTTTGACTCCAATTTTTTTGTGTGTGTAACTTCTTACTGTAGTTAAACATTTGTTTTGGTCATATGTATGTGGTTTTTAACTTCTTGGTTTCATCTCCTGTTTTCACAAATGATTAAAATGCAGTAGCGGTGAACCATATTCAATGTTGCATGTAAGACTTCAGTAAATCAAGAAATTTGAACTTTTATTCATGTGCTCTAAAATGACAAGATGCAAAGTGGTAACAGTTTTTTGGGTTTTGTTGTGGTTGCTGTTGTTTTGCTGTTCATTTCTGTTAATAGAGAATCAAAATAAAGAAAATCCCTAAGAACTAAGAAATATGCTTTTCGACAACTTGTCTTATAATCTTTCCTATTTCTGGGAAATGTTCTCATCCCCTGTCTATGAATATAGAGCAAATATAGCACTCACATAGCAAGTAACATCTTTGTTATGTAATGGTGTGACATTTTAAATAAAAGTGAAAATATGCACAGCAAGATAAACATGCAGCGGAAACACCTCGAAAAGCAAAAGCAGAATGTATTCACTAGTGAATGACGGGACATGTGATGATCAGGCCTTTCTAAAAATAACTTCTTGATTCAGATCATGGAGAAACAACTGAGCTCACTTAAAATTGTCCATGAGAAAAGTCAAGTTGAAAGTAATTTGATGAAGACAGAACATATTTACTGTTACCTTTTAGAAGTACATTGYCATTGTCATATTTACAATATTTTTAATTATGATTTCATTTCCCCATTACCAAATGCCTTTGCTGATAGAATATGGTGACATCAGCTATTAAATCAGCACCCCTTTAGAAGATATCCTTTGCAAGAATAAGAAAATTATTATATAAGCAAAAGTAGTTATTTCTTAAGTAGCATTTGTTGCATAAGGACTTCTGCTCACCAGGGAGCAAATGAGTGGACTTTTCCATTTTAATTATAAGTAAAGGAACATAGTTCTTGACTGTGTATCTAATACGCTGTGTAATTGTTCATTATGATAAATTGCTCAAAAATTATTGTCTTTCAAGTAAAATTTTATTATTTCAATCAATTCTCCCAGAAAAAAAAAAAAGAAGTACAGTTTCAAAACTAGAACTCCTGCAGGTCATCCTAGAAAATTCCCTATTGGCTTCAGACTTTAAAGACAGTACTTCATTTCACAAAAGAAGAGAAAGCAACTGAAGAAGAAATACTGCCTTCATCTTACTAGGGTGTAGAACACAGAAATTCACTAGGAATTATCACAGCTATTTCACTGAATTGTATTTTAAATGAAAAAGAAAGATCTGATTTAATGTACAGGTTATTTTTCCRTCTCACAATACTTCCCTATTTCAAGGTACTAGCATTATGATCTACCAATTTCAAAAGCATCAATAAAAGTAATAAACAAGGAATCATCTAGTCCTGGTTTTGAATAATCTTCAAATATTGACCTAATAGAAAAGCATGAAGTTAAACCTGTGTAAAGGGGTTGATATTTAGAAATTGTCAAGATAAAGTGTCGTGTTGTTATCTACCTATATAGAGATGAGGGATGTAAATATATGGAGGCTATTCCAGCTTGCTGCTCATTATCTTTCTTGAAATGACAATGTTTTAYTTCAGATAGCAAAAAGGTGCAAMGGAAAAGGCTGCCTACTACCCTGGAGCATTTTCATACTGCATTTCTCTCTTCTACCAACTTCAATGAATTTGGGCAGTAGTTACTGTAAATTATATCCTTCTTATCCAAACWACCACAAAGGTAGCTTAAGGTGTTTCCCCTCTTACAAGGGCATTTCTACTTTGATATCTACGTGATTACCATGGCCATTTCCGTGTTTCAATATCTCTGCAAAACACATGCTGCATATAAAAAGCATTTGAAATATTTGACAACAAGCTCTGATATTTCAGTCTGAATTATTTTATGAACATGCTTTGAGTAATAAGTACTCAATTTTGATATTAGTATTATTTTAGAAATGTAGACTAAAACTAAATACCAAACTGCAGAAAAAGCCTAACAAGTTATTGAATCCAGAGGGACCAGACTAACACTGGTCTAAAACTTCTTGTGCCTTCTTCAGTTTTCCAATAAATGTAAAACTCCTCAGTTCATGTGACAAAGCAGCTGGCTAAATGCAGATTTAGCTGTCAGGCAGAAATCTAGGTATGACTGAGATCAAGACAAGAAGTGGAAAGTAACTCTTCAACAAAATTTTCCATTGCAACTATCTACTTCAAAGAAGAGAAAAAGCAGAAACTCCTGGTTATTATATAGATCCATCCTGTTAATTTTCTCCCCACTATTTTTTTAAAGAATATTAACAAAGTCAGCTTCTTATTTGTGAGGAGATAAAGACATCTTTATTTTTACAGACTTCAGCTAAATTTGAGATTGGCATTAATCCTCAGAAACTAGACTATACTGCTAACAACTGWTCATTGTCCTATGACTTCTACAATATTTAGGAAAACAAAAGTGCAACAATACATCACATTGTTAGTCTTACATGTTAATGGTAAGAGTTTTGTTTGGTTCTCGTCCACTGAAGAGTAGGAAGGATTTCACTGCACGTTAAAACATATTAAGAAGGAATACACAAAGAATGAAGAACTTCTTCAGATGAAAGACAGTAATAACAGCAGAAAAAATAAACTTAATATAAACACACTGTATGTATGTATGTATAATAATCAATTGACAAATTCTGGCTAAAATGATAGTATCTGATCTTGAAATAAGATATTCTGAAACAATCTTCCAATTAAAGCACTGGGTACACAAAGTTATAAAAAATATTATATGGTGTGACAGTTTGTCACGGACAGGTATTGGCTGAAATGATCTTACTAACTACTACTTTCCAGCTGAAAACTAAGAGAAAACTCCTTGAATTAAAAATCTCACCAGGATAAGTCAAGAAAAAGATCTCATATTTTGAGTTACTAAAAAATGAAGAGATGAAAAGTACTTTTCAACAAAGTAAACTTTCAAGTAAAAAAAAAAAAACACTTAAAAATTGCATTGGAAATTTTGATTATAAAATGACTACTCTCTAATTTAAAGGAATACCAAAAAATTCCAAGTGAAAGCAGAGATCCAGCTTCACTAGAGGGAGAATTTTTTTCCTTGAGGAAACAGAAAAAAATACAGCTTACAGAAGAGCATGTAGAAATAAGCTCTATTTATTTCACTGAGGAGGTCCATATCCATCTGCAGAYCATCACCAAATTTGTAAGACTCAAAATGAAACAATGTTTTAAAATCTTAAAGATAAACGTAAATTCTTCCAGCTTCAAACATCAAGGAAATATGTCAGTCTGAAATGTTTCTATTTTATTTGCTGAATAAAATATTTCAATAACAATTTTTTTTTAATTAAAATTGTAAAGTAATAGCAAAAATCAACTTCAATGTCCTATACCCAGATAACGCCTATTCTTGCTATCAACTACCAAAAAAAATTTCTTAAATTATCACGGCATCTTAATCCTTCAGTTGGTTTAGAGCAGCACACAGACTTGACATCTAAGGTCACCATCTAAACGGGATCACATAAAAAAACTGCTTCTCACAGCACGAGCAATTTACACAGAGATGAATCACTTAGGTATGATGTTTTATAAGACCTAATGTAGTACTGCTGGCGCTCCAAAACCTCATATTACAAAAAAAATCTGAAACATACCTCATAGGATGGTCAATGTCCTCTCTGGAGACAGAAAAATTACTTACATTTAGGTTCTAAATTTTTGACTGCTGTTTTACATTCATCAGAATACTTTTCCAAATGTAGACAAATGGAAAGCCAATGAATTATAGGTCAAAATTTCTGTAAATTTGAATTTAAGTCCAAATGTCTGAATCTGAATTTTAGCATCCAAATGTCAACTTGTCTATATTTACACTCTCCTTCTATTTGAAGATATATTTTTCTAGAATCTAATTATGTTTTTGGCAGAAACATCGCCCAGAGCATTCTGGAGTTCTGCAGATTTTTAACACCAGAACTCCTGGCAAAATCTCTATATAGCAGATAAAATTTTAGTAGAAAAAGCAAGAGAAAAAAAGCAGTAAAAATGAAAATTCTCTCCTCATCTCTTGCATAACCAATGTTTTTTGAGCTCATTTTGTCCTATTTGGCCAAAAGTGAAAGACTGTAACATTTCAGACTGGYGCACTTTTCACTAGAAGCAATCTGAAGTTTTTCCAGTCAATTGTTTCAAATTTTTTTTCATACAATAAGATCTTGAGACAAAAAATTCTAAAAAATCATTAAATTTTTTTAGTATTTCACTCATGTATATAAATTCTATGAGACTGTATCACGAGTACATCATGTATCATGAGTACATCACTCATGTATATAAATTCTATGAGACTGAAACTTTAGTTACAACATCATTTTCTCCAAAGTAAACTCCAACACATGGAATTCTAACAAACAGTATAGAAAATTAAACACTAAAGGCAAGAAAGAGAAAATTTTATCTTAAACTGTAAAGAAAGGGGAGGGATTTTTTGAATAACATATGAAAAGAGTTTTAAATATTCACTGTCTTGATCACCTCCTCTGTGCAAAAAAACCCCAAAATTATGAATCACCAGCACGGAGAATGAGCGAACTACTTCTGATTTCTACCAACTAATCGTATCATATCATCCCACAAAAAGAGAAAATTACTTAGTATTTGTGAGAAAAGAACATCAATAACACCATACGTCATGTTATAATTTCATAAAAGACTTTTTAAAAGTCAATATAAGTTCTTCAATAATACTACAAAGTATTCTTAAGACATATTATTAAGACACATTCTTCATTTCTGCAAATTGTTTTGTAAGGACTATGCAGCACCATTCCAGAGAAAGCCTAATTCTTAAACAGAATCAGAGGTTTCCAAATTTGTCCCTATGCTGCACAGGAGGTGCATCTTTACCTCCAGTATTCTTGACAGATGCTTTCAGGTCTCTTATGCACCACCGAAGTCTGAAGATCTACAACTTCCTTAGGCACTATAAACCAGTGCTTTGACTTTACTGTCAAAAGTTGTTGTCTCATGTGTTGTTGGTTTTTTYCCCTAATATCCAACCTAAAAACCAGTCACTCTTCTCTAAATACACGTCTGAAAAACAAGTCAGAAATCTCCAACCGGGGTCATTATGGTTAACTGACTATAAATGAGTGCCTTGTTAATATTACAGTTGAGTCTAGTTCTAGCTACAAATTATCCTAGATGGTAACTCCAAGGTTATGAGATTCCCTTAMATTTAAACCCAAAATATGCAAGGAAAATATAAAAAAATATTTTCAAGTTGTAATATGCACTGAGTATATATACACATCTAAGACATGTACATCTTAATAAAACAGTACCTACCAAAATTAAAGAATTAACCCCGCCATCAAAAAAAAGCACTAATATTAAATTTCTAAAAAATGTACAGTTAACAAAAAGAAGTTAACCTTTGGAAAGAGGGAAAAAATAAAATTCAGAAATTATGCATTTTGTGGTTCAAGAACTTAAAACATAATATGTTTTACGTAAAAATGTAAATTTAAACCACAAAAAAAATGTTAAATTGGGAGCAAGGAGGAGATTCAAATGGTATAATTATTCCTAGAAACATCGTGGACATTTTGGGCACCAGCACAGCATTGAAACAACAGCTTGTGAAGGTCACATTCTCCTAAGAATACAAGAGGGACWCTTACGAGGGCAAGGAACAGGTTGAGAAGCTGAAAAAAAAAGTTTAGGTGAGATCAGAAGACGAACATTTACTGGTTTTGTTATTGTATTTAAAAAGCGAAGACTTGGATTACAGAACTTCCAAATAAACATGATGGTACATAAGACATGCATAACTAATTTGATCAATTCCTCTACCTTCTGATAGGCTTTGAGTATTATCTCACAACCAGAGGAGAACAACATATTCAAAACATATAAAAGTTTTTATTTAAAAGCTTTACAATAAACTTGAAGTACCACGAAACACTTTTTAATGAATGGGCCTTCCTGCTGGATTCAGTTGGATGAGCATTTATTGAAGCACTAATTGTCAGCACTACTTTCAGATCTCCGTCAATTCTCATAAATGTCCATATGTTCTTTGGTTTAAAAGTGCAGCTTAATGACACAGGAAAGTGCAAGCTAATTTATCATCTTTCCTTAACCTTTTGAAAAATAAATTAGTTTTTATGAGAAACAATCACTGTAAATAAAGTAAAAAGCATTTCAATTCTATCATAATATGCTGTCATTCTGCATTAAATCTTAATGCAATTGCTTAACTTTAAAATTATTTAAAATTATCTTTTCTCTGACCGAGAGTCTAGGATCTCTAGAAGGGCAAAGAAAAAGACCAACTTTCTAAATAGCTTTATATGTTTGACATGTGACTACCCACCAGGTGTYTGTACATCTCTCTCAGCAGAGCCACATTTCTACAGTACAACCTCTACTTTCAACATATTTATGCTAGTATAAAATTCTTTGTGCTACAGCGATTTATTGTCCCTTTAAAAACCTACACTTATGTGAATCCACACTAGAGGGCGCTGCTATTTTAAATGTAAAAGCTTTTTACAGTTTTTGCCGCTTCAGAGCAGTTCAATTTGTAATGTTTCAGAAATGGTTTCTTGCTATCTGGGACAGATAATTACTACCAAATCAGAATAAAACTTATGATCAGACAGGCTTTTGTGCTGAAGTTCAGGTGTTGTGATGTGCTGCCCTAGACAACCGTACATAAAATAAAAGCAACCAACTACTAACTCATGTGCTCTAATAGAACCCATATGTAATGCTCCAAAGCAAAAAAGCTCATAATAAGCACATGACGGTCTTTTTCTCCCCATCCGTCTCACTACAGATCACCAGACACATCACTGSTACATATCTTGTTCCAAATCCAGAAGTTCTTTAATGTTTGCTATAATTGCACATCAGTGCTTTAACATTTGAATAAATTAATAAAGCGAAYGACGAATTTTTAGCATCAGAAAAACAATTTATAAAATGAATGCTGATAGATTTGAAACCGCACAAAATGGTACTGACTCTTCCAAAACCAAGAGTATGTAACTTTTCCATGTTGCATTAAGATTAAAAAGGACAYTTCACAAAGTACGTACAACTTGAAAGCTTCAAACAGCATTTTACCTCAGGCTGCAGAATAGCCTTTGCAGGAATTGACTTCCGTACCAATAATTCTCCATCCTCCTTGATCCATATGAAGCACCATTCAAGTGGTGCCTCATATCTGATCTCCCCCCCCCACTTTAAACTTTTTGAGAACATGGGCATTACTAGAAGGTCTAGTGTTTCATGTCAGGGCCCATTTGTCCTGGTCTACATTTCCATTGTTCATCCAATACCAAACCCYTCCAAGAATGCATATTATAGATAAGAATGAACTTGGAAGAAATAGTTTATCWTCTTCTTTAGCTTTTACTTCCCCAGAGACTTCTATCTTTCAGGCTCTATCCAAAGAATAAAGGGAGAGGACAAAATATTATTCTACCTTCTCTCTTTTATCTTTTCCACAGACAAAAGGAAAAGATTCATAAATACAACCAAGTGAAAGATTTTGGTGTATGTCATGGGAAATAACAAGCATGATGCCACAGAGGGATCCTATGAGAAAATGTTCTGCGAGCTAGCGGCTATAAATCCAGTTGATCTGTGCTGGATGAAAAAAAAGAAAGATTATATGCAGAAAAAAAAAAAGAAAAAATCCTCAGAAAATTATAATGAACATACACACGCACTGATTAAGGGGTACTATGTACACTGCACAGTAAACCACAGTATAGATTTTTAAAAAACAAAACAAAGTAAAAAAAATTTAAAAAATCCTTAAGGAAAAAAAAAGGAAAACTAAGAATTTGAAACATTTTAAGACTTCTTGATGTTTTGGGTGCAACTGGTGCATCTGYACTTTGAAAAACTTAGCTTGGAAAAGCTAATGGAAAAAGCCAATAGATTTAACTTGCTATTAACAAATAGCAAATATTCATATTACAATAGCTAGCAAAACATTTACACTAGAAAGCACTCATTTAAAAGATGTATTAAAATTTTAAAAATAATACATTTGTATAAAAATATGTTCTCTGTTTACTGACAATTCTGTAAATCTAATATAATCTTTGTACAAATATATATTGTGAATCATCTGCACAGCTGCAGGAATACCTCCAGCAGTTAAAACTCCTTTATTTTTTTCTGAGAATCTATAAAGAAAATAAGATTTTCATATCTCATATTAAGATCACCAGCATAACTTTGGTAATCAAAACAACCATCCACACACTTCACTGGTATTAAAGTTCAAAGAATTCTAAACACCCCATAAAACAACCTGTTTCTGGGCAACAACATACAAGGGAAGACCAACATTACAGACCCCTAAGGTCCTATTTCTTGTCCACTTTTGTTATTCAACAACACAGGATGAATGAACATRAGAATGGATAAATCATGAAAATTGTTCTTTCAGGCAACTAAAACAATTATTTCTCTTTTTTTTTTAAGCTTATCTCCTAAATGAGGTAATTTCAAAGAAATCCTTTCCTTGAATTTTACATTGTCTCTGTCAAAGTTCATGGTATGGTTTCTTGTTTTACTCCAGGTACAAATTGAAAACTGATTTTTAAGAAAATCTCTCACTGAATACAGCTTTGTATTTAACTACTGACAAGGCAAGCAAGTTTGTTTTACCATTTCATAATAACTCAAATTACATTCCTAAGAAATGTTTTAGAAAAAATAGGTCACAGTAATTCTCTCCAACAGTTAGCCAGAAGTCTGTAAAATGTTATCAATTAATATTACTTGATTTACTATGTATGATATTGCTAACACATATAATCTCTACCACCCAAGGGATTCTCTCTGTCCTGCAAGAGTAATGTTAAATCTCATAAGAGCTGAAAAATATATATTTGCATGGAGAAAAGCATAACAATTCACAGAATCAGAGTGGTTTGGGTTGGAAGTGACCTTCCATTATTGAAATCTTTTCCTCAGAATCCTCTTTTAATGCAGTAGGAAAAAATACATCCTTCAAAACTTCTGTTTATTAGCAAAAGCATTTATGACTTATCAATTTCCTTCTAGTCTGTTTTACTTAAATTTGCCCTTAACTTTTTCCCCAAACACTTGAATCTTCTATATGCACGAGCTTCTATGAGTTTGATTAATTCAGACAGCCTTCTGTGGACAAGTAATCTTGCTCAATTTATTAATCTGTTTGCACAGCCTCTTGTATACTGATGTCATCTGGAAAAAGGAGGCGAAGTTTCCAAAGGGCAGATATAGAAACAACTAGTACAGATAAATCACTTTACAGCTGTAAATACATATTTTGGCACAGTTTGTGTCTCACCACATAATGTAATTTTTACACAAGAAGATATCCTCTGTCTGTAATAATGGAAAGAGCACACCACAAAGACTAGATAACGCTTCTGAGAAGGGAATGCTGAGCTAAGCAGACCTTGTTGTGAGCCAGCATGGTCATTCCTGTACTTGTAGTTAATGTCACTTTGGAAAAGTTCCATATGTACATGAAAAGAATACTGAAGTGATAAAGTAAGAAAGCACGCTTGGAAAGAAAAAAAAAAWTTTAAAATGCAAGCTATGTGCAGTACAAAGGAAAAAATGGAAGTACAAACTGAATCTTATCTTACTTTCACTAGTCATTAYAGCCATTTAAAAGACCATTTCAAATCATTCTGTACATAACATTTCTTAAATAATATTTTTTACAAAGGCTGCAATAATTCAAATACTGTTACCAGATTACATCCATATTAGGATGCTACACCCCTCACCACACTGCAAATCTAGCACACCCTGAAAAAGAGCATGCTCAAGGAAAAGCATTTGTAGGTGTATTGTCACAAGATTTCACTTTCCGTTCCCTCTGCCACTGTTCTTAGCAGTGAATCATTCTAAGCATTCAGAAGATATTCTAAAAACGTTCCACTCTGGTAAAAATACACAGGAATATGTAAAGAGCTTCTGATTCTTCATTTCCAAAACCAAGGAAATGCAGCCATTACTAAGACATGAGGATCAGAGTTGTACAACCACATATTGTACTGAAGATGATGCAGCAGCATTTAGAGATGTACATTACCTGCCGTGGGACAGGCCCAAGATCTGAAAAACACAAGGCTGGACAGAGGCTGAGCTATGAAACCAGAACAGGAATTTATTACCATGAAATCAATATAGCCAGAAAAATGTGGGAAAAGCCATCTCATTGTTTCATTTTATTTGTGCAGAAAGAAAAAGAAATCTAATTTGGAAATGCTTTATCACCTAAAATTTGTTTAATTTACATCTTAATGGACAGGTGACATTGAACCAAGATTTTCTTTAGCTTGGAAATTGCTGAAAATGCTTAGACATGTAAGCAATTGGAGCTAGTGAAAAGCACGACAATCAGCCAACACCCATCCCACTCCAATAAGTACAGGTTGGCAYTGTAAACACCTACGCGAAGCTGAGACCATGCAGTCTCCATAGCCAGTAGTGAGTAATACCTGTAAATAATTATCAAAGCTAGTGGCTGGAGTAGACCCTAGCTAGATATCCCTTGTCCATAAAACATATCCTGAAGCCTTACATTTAGCAAGTTCATGAAAACACTTTGGTTTGTATCAGTTTTACAGCATTATGATATAGTCACACAGAAGTTTGTCTAACGCACTCTCCTGCCTAAAAACTTGCAAAAAGTTTAGCTTTTCATTTACTTTTATTTTGATCTAGATACGAAAATTTTTTGATATTTCTCTTTTGAAGTTCTAAAGTCAAAGTCAAAAATAAAACAAGGCACAAAATAATGCAAATGGTATGTGGTAAAAGGAAAACTTAAGTTTTCTGAGATTCCACAGGGTGATGGTTATTGCCAAAATTAAAAGAAAGAGAAGAGAGCAAAAAAGAGCGTGATATTTTGTATTCAAGTATAGAAATACAGGCRTTGTAGGTTCTTTCTTGAAAATGTCGATTCAAAACACATTCTCACTATCCCTACTTACCCTGTCAACTCCAGAAATTTTATGGAATGTTTCTCCCACAAAAGGTCTCAACTCTACACAAGCAGAACATTTATTTTCTAGAATCCAGGGTTACATGTCATTATGTATTTGACTAGTTATATAAYGCTAATAATCTAAGGAAGAAAAGATTTATTTCAAAGTTATCTAATATTTAGGTATCATTTAAATTAACAGCATGTGTTAATTTTTCAATCTATTAGAAGTTTTTGAGATTTTCTAGAGACCTTGTTTGTGACTTTACCCACCAAATAGCTAGCATAGTGCTAGAACTTCCAAAAAGTATTCCCTTTACCCTCACTCTATTCTGTTCTACACTGCCACTCAATCAGAGGGGAGGCTAAGACAATGAATATAAGAAAACCTTGTGATAAGAAACCTGGGTTCTGGAGAAAGTTACTCCAACTGCCCTGACACAGGCTGTTTTCTGGGGAGAAGCACCTTGTAGCACTTTCTGCAATAGCATGTTCTTTGTCCACATTTGTAGGGCTCAATTAAAAAAAAAAAAAAAAAAAAGGAAACATTTAACATCAAAGTAGGGACTATGGTATAGAATGAAAACATACAAAATCCAGAGAAAAACATATTAACATCTCTGTAACCTAATATAAATACATGTTATACATTTACACACAGAACTGTGTTACACATTTAGTCTCCAACTCCACAAAGCTAGCTTTACTTTCTATTTATTGGTATTATCATAATATAAAAAATAAATACCATTTGTTAGGAAAGCAGCCATTACAGAAAATTAACAGACATATTCTGCTTCAGGGCATGAATACCAGAAAATTGTCAGACATTAATAATGCAGACAGAGCATTTTCCTGGGAAAATGAAGATCCAATGGAACAACAGATAAATCATGCCCAACTGTTCACTGTTTGTTGTTTCACARTCTGTTGTATTTTATCGAATATGACTAGTACCAGTCTGTTACAGCCATAAAAAATTAGCAGAAATTAATATGTAAATTACTGTAGTGCTTGTGTGGGAATCCATTTCATTAATTTGAATTCACTGAAATGACTGTGTAATCTAAATTTATGAGTTTTTCAGCTGCCTCTCCACAGAGAATTCTGCATTTATTGAATTTTGCTTTAGAAGTATTTTGTGCATTAAATAACACTTGCAGGGCAAGTATTTATATATAAAATAAATTTCAAGTCATTCATGTACAACATATACCAGGCATTTTGCCTGTAAGAAGACATATAGCCTACAGTGCAAAAAAAAAGGCATGTAGATATTTCSTTTTAAAGCATTTTTAGACAGCAATGAAAACAAATTACTGGAAGAGCGAACAGAGGAAGTTTTTGAAGTTCTCAGTAAAGTAAATATTGCTTATAATTAYTTCGTTGAAATGAATGCAAATCTTCATGTTAATATAAGGGCTTTATGATGCATAGAACTTCTGGAGTTGAAGAAAAAAGGAAAAGACTAAACCACATACAAATCCGAACAAGAAGGTTTCTCAATACATAGGCCAGCTTGAAGGTTAAAGCTTCAATATCGAGTTTTGGAAAATACTAGCAAGAAAAGAAATAATAAAATTCTTTACCATTCAATACTTTAACTAATATCTGGACACAAAGATAGCAAATGGTTTCCATAATCTTGGCTTTAATATCATCTAGTTTTCTAGATGTAAAGCAGGTATCCAAATAACATGATACTATCAAAATGTTTCTTAAGCAARTACTAAAAATAACATGTTCATATGCTTTCTGAAGAAAATAAGAAACACAACACAAAAGATAGAACAAAACATTTACTCAGTTATGGAGATCTAATTTTAGAAGGATAAAAATGTGARGGTTAAAAAATATTTATATGATCAGCAAGTTTTATTTTCAATTCTTGACAGCATTGTAAAGTGGGGTTTTCCCCCAGTGTGATTCTAAATGTTTTGATATGATCTATTTGCTGGTGAGATGCACTATTAGGTTTATTATTTTGCAATATGCAATTTTGTTAAGCAACAGGATTGTTTCATTATTATGGCTCATTGAAGTATTTATCTAGGAGTGCCTATGGTGCAGTTTTACCCCTACACACTTCAGTGTTTTTCACATACAGACATGTATCCAAAAACAAAATGATAGTTCATGTATTATCTAGCCTTTGAATGAAGAAAACCACTTTGAAATGGGGCTTCAGGGGCAAGGAAAGGGAGGATTTGGTATCAGATTTGTTTAACCATGACACAATGAGGAATAGATTCCCAACCAGCAACGAATCTTTCACACTTGTCAAATCCTCCTGTCAGCATCCCCTGCAGCTCTGCTGACTACCAGAACACCTGTCTGCTCCAAGGTCACTGATTCAATGTCACATTGCTGTGAACATGCTCACACACAATTAGGATTTCAGTATCATCTTGCAAGGAATTCTGTTATCCCTGTTATTTTACTTATAATTGATTACTTTGTAATTATACTTTGTGAATAGGTATGATTTTATAAATCAGAACCTTTAACTAGTTTATCTCAAWAGCAAAGAAGCAAGTAAAGATGTGACCCAAAGAAGCATGTACAGACAGAAGTGTCGCTTAGATGGAATGGCTACAGTTCATTTATTTATATCAATTATATGGAGATAGCATTTCCATAGGTTTCTTTGCACTGATCGCCTACAAAAAGAAACTTTTTTCTTTTTTTTTTTATTTTCAAGAGATTCATTTTGTGGTTAAAAYATCATCTGGTTTTTGCTTCCTGAAACATTTCGAACTACTTTCCTACCTATTTAGGAAGCTATCTGTTTCACGATGAGATGTAAAAAAATGCTGTATTTTTCCAAATATTGAATAAACATATAAATTAAGCAACCGTTACCTGCCCACAGACCTGTATTCAGGTGTAAATTATAAAGGCAAGTAAGAACTACTACAGGCATCTCTGTTTTGCCTTGACCTTGGCATTAAAGGAATGTAATACATAACTTTGTTCTSTCCCCCTGAGTAACTGTAATGTTAGAATCCTACGTACCTGTTGCTCTGAGATTTAAACCTTCTCTTCATGTCTGTAACTATAATTTTCTATCCTAAATTTTGCAAAACATAGTAAGCAATTGTCAGGAGACACACATTCCTCAACAGCACTCAACCTACTTAACAGCCACCTCTTCCTAAACTCAGGGCTTCAAGAGAAACATTTCCTTTTTCCTATGCCAAGTTAAACTGTCCTTTCCTTCTATCCACAAATGGAATAACAGATTTTATAAGTCAGAAAATAAAAGGGGAATGATTCAATTTTTCAAATGCTCAGAGGAATAGTGATGCTACTGCTGTCCCTCACAGAAAAATTCCATTTGTCATTGCAGAAATCAGTGTAAAGATCCACTTGTCATGGATCTTGTAAATCTGTCATCTCTGAAATTCTGTAAGCATTGCATGGTTCTGCACATGSTGAAAAACTGTAATGCTTTTTACTGAAAAAGAAATAAACACATGCATCCTGGTCTCAATCAAAGAATAGCTAAAATGATASCTCAAACATAAAAAATCTGCTAAACATTCCCCAAACATTGTCTGAACCTTTGACTATTTTCATAGCACTGGCACATAGCAGTTCATTAGCTCTAGACTCTCTAACTATCGATAGTCAATATCAGTCAGAGTTAAGAGTGCAGATATTGAAAATCATCATGGAGGACAAATCATGCTGGGTATTGACTGCTGTGACTCTAAGATGCTTTACCTCTGAAAAGTGGCATCTGAAGTCCTGCTGCCATGGCTGGCTGTCTTCTGTCTTCAAAACCGACCTAACATGAATACCTAGGCACAGGCTTCACAAAGTGGAGTCATGTCAGTAAAAAGTAGAAGGATGCTTACCTAATCTCAAGTACCCTTATAAGTCTCATTCTGTAGTCACCAGCCAATTTTGCTCTTAGCAAACTGTATATATTTTTCATTTAAAGTATCTCAGCTTGTAAAAAGTTCCCAATATAATTTTCTGAAATGTAATTCAAAAGTTATCCTTCTTCACAGAAAGAAAAGGGATGAGGACAGAAAATAAAATCAATCTCAGGAATTAATTACTTTGCTTATGTCTCACAGTTTCTTTCCCTCTCAGTTGGAATCTTATAATGTGAAGAGATGAACAGCTAATCTTTCAGATACCCAAGTCCATCTTCGTATCTGATCCCTCTTCTCCTATACTCATCTTTTTTCTGCTGATTTAAGAACCACAGCCAAGGACTTTATAGATTTTTTTCAGTGGGAGAAAAGTTGTGGTGATGGCTGGTTTTGCTCATGACTTCATCGTTTATTCTTCCAGTGAAGTCCAAAGAACTGTGATATTATATAACCAGAAGCTGCAGTAATGACCAATTGACCCCACCTGCTACCAAGCCTTAATGGAGATTCTGCATCCTGCTTCAAATTATTGACAATGACAGCAAACCCCATCCTTGCCACCTCCTGGAAATAGTATACAATCTGTTCTGTGTCTCACAGACCAAGGAAATTAAAAAAAAAAAAAAACAAAAAACAAAATGAAGAAAATCCTACCACATTTCTACTACATGCTAGAGAATACTTTCACTGAAGAATCAGTGGAATTCACAGAACCATCTAGCCTCCAGTTGTTCAAGAGTTTAGTTTTCTGGGAAACACAACACATTTTGTCCACAGCCACAGCCACCTTGGCCAATTCAAAACAYAAATCATGGTCTACCTTCAGTAACAACAAGTCAAATACTCACATTTCCTGCCTAAACTCAAATTGATTCCATTATCACTCACAACTACCTTATCTGCCAATACTGACTGATCTACAGCATGGTAAGTTACAAATTAAATACCAAATGCAGCACAATTTTATTATTCACATAAAATACACAAATAACATTCTTATCTTCTGGACTCCCTCAAGTTACTATGACAAGATTCAATAACCACTACTTCTACATCAAACTGCATCTCAAATACACCTACAGCAGTATTCTATTCTTAGCCATTCTGCTCAGCACAAAACAAAAAGTGTACAAACTACTATACACAAAGAACATGGAARCTATCATACACATCATTATAAAAGCAGGTGCTTCTTGAAACACCCCAAGAAAGCTATAAGATAGAGCAAGCCCTCAGACACCATTAACATTCATTGTGTATCATTCTCTCACAATGCCCTCTTCAACACTCAGACCCTTAACTAAATAAACACACAGCTCTAGAGAAATCTATCAAGTCTTTCTCTGAGTCCTCTAAACCTCTCAGTTMTGACTCTGAGAGAAATTAGAAAATCCAGATTCTGAGAGCTAAAACATAAACTCCAAAGGATGCTAAACAACACGACGGAGAACATTAGGATACTGTTGCTTTATAATTCTCACTCATCCCTAACACAAAGTTCCATATTAATCTTTATCTCCCTGCCTGAAAGGACTTAATGACTCTACTGTGTCTTCTCTGGATAATATCCTTTCTCCTTCCTCCACCCCTGCTCCACAGGTGTCCACTATTTTTTCTTTCAAATGATACAGCTCAGTAAACAGGTTAAACTCATAACAATTTACAGTTGTACTGCAAGACCTCTCTTGCTATTTCAGACCTTAAGAGGCTCACATGGTCAAAAGGAGCACCTTTTCCAATTATTCCAATTAGTGTAGGATATTACCATCTCCTTACAAAATCTGTAAAGCTTTTACTCTTACAAAATCATMGTTACAATGCTATGAGTGTATTAAAAATTTTGTTGTTAGCATAAAGACTTTTAAGTGCTCATGTTGATGGAGATAAATAAAACAAACCATGTAGGGCTTCAAGAAACCTGATTACAATGTTCTTTTGTCTACAGCAGAAAAATTATTTCTATACTGCACATGAAGTTAAGATAATTATCTACTAGTTTAATTTAAGGAAAAGCATGCATGCCTCTTACTGCAGTAACAAAAGCAATTACTTTTGTGGTAAGTTAAATATTAGATTTGGAATGTTTTCAAACTAAGCATAATAACATTTTAACAGCGGTTTACACTATAAAAAATTCAAGCAGTGTCCTTTTATGCATCTGCAAATTTAATTTTAAACGTGCTAAAACTTTACGGGTACAGTAGTATAGAAATGACGTTAACCAGCATTTAACAAGCACAGGAAGTATACAAAGAGTTATGCAATTATTAGCTATAATTTACATATGCGTGTAAATTACACAGTAGAGGTATAAAAGCAATCCCTGTAGTAATTCAGTTAGAGGRAGAAATGCTTTTCTGAAATTTGATCTATTACTGATTTCCATACTTGCTTTCATTAAGCCAGCGAGCCAAACTTCTATTAAGCAAGTACGGTAACAAACTACGAAGATTAGCTTGTTAATAATGTTTGTAGGTTTGCATAGGGATATTAAACTTACACTATATTTATTTTATTATGCAAGCAAGCAATGTTTCTTATACTTTAATAATTATCATTTGATYTTTTACAAGGACAGAACCAATTAAAAACCAAGCTTACTTAACATGGTTTTCATGTAAGAGATCTCTACCACATGAGTTTCAGGTTGGTTAGGTTTTCCTATTATAAATTTACGGAATAGATGCAAGAGAATTTCTAATTATAATACATGTTTAAGCCCTAAATCTATCAAAGTTAGCGCAGAAGAGGTATATGTTATATATTGTCGCTTCTGGAAGCATCACATCATCCTGAACTGCAGCAAAGACTCACAGCTGCAAAGGGCAGTTAAATCTCCATCCTTCTCCAACAATTCCCTACTTGCTCTCTTCAAATGATACCCAGCATAGTACCTCACACAGCCTTTGCACAGCCCTTTTCTTCTCTGTAAATAAGTAGCAGCCATTTTGCATATGTCAAAAGGGTTTCTTGGCAGAGATTACAATACCAGGATCTATCCAAGGCTGTGGTAACAAGGATCCTGAAGTTTCAAATCATTTCAAAATATAAAAATATTTATCTGAAATTCTGCTTTTAACCATTACAGGTGAGCTAAATAATTAAATCCGGCAACATTTAGTTTTCAGTCACAATATATTTACTGAGTAAAAAAAAAAAAAAAAAACAATTTGCTATTCCAAAAGAAACATGCTTCCAGCAGCAGTATTTTAAAATTGTCAGGAAAAAGAAAGGCTGATTCCCCTAAGACTTTCTAACCGTATTTCATACATTGCTGAAGATTCCGAGTTAGATTACAGATTTTTTTTTTTTAATTTCTATCAAGGGACCATTCAATTCAAATGTGGCGCTTTTTCTTTTCTAGGTGGCCTACAAATTAAAGAACACTTTTAATGAATTTGATTAATTATATATGGTATTACCACATTACAAGATATTAAGCAATTACAAACAAAGKTCTACAATGCTTTTCTAAGTATGTGGATTAAAAAAGCAATTTTTCTCAGCAAACAAAATGCTTAAATACAAAATCTATGCTGTTTTCAACAGGAATAAAAGCAAGATAATATATCAGTCTTAAGTGTATTTTCTCCATAATCTGAAAATATACAAAGTGAAGGGGTAGATATTTTCAATTACTTACCATACCCCAAAGACAAAAACTGTTGGAATTTCTCACTTCTCAGTCATTTCTGTAGCTACTTCAACATAAATGCACCYAAACAAAGCTACATCTAAAATAAAATCCCTTATGTTAAAAATATTATATTTAAAATACTGTAAAATATTTTAAGATTTCCTTTTTCTCTAATATGCTACATTTMTTAGGAAAATATTCTTATTTCTAATAGGGAAGCAAAGGGAAAAAAAGCTAAGAAGAAACTACAGGACAACTTCTTTAAGTGTTAGGAATATTCAGACTATTTTTTCTTAATATTTAACACAATCACCTCTTTCCAGTAACTCCTGGATAAAGCAAGAGAAAAAAAATGAAGAAACTATTATTTGAAAAGTTTTTCAGACAGAACTTAGTTTGCTTCAGCAAAGAGGATAAAATTACCTCTTTTGCTCTAATCAGTGGCAGCACTAACCTTTTCTAGCTAGTGGGGATCTCAGTGGTGTGTGTTACTTACAATATTTTACCTGTGACTTTCTGACTGTAAATGTAATTTAAAGAGAACATTCAGCAAATTAAAAAGGAAATTCTTATTCAGGAATATAGTTCAAAGAGCACTGCATCAGCAATTTGGACAAGAGGAAGTGAGCATTTATGGACACAATTAACAACATCCTTGATATACCTGGAAGCAATATACTAAATCTACAGCTTGTATGAATCAGTAGAGTTCCACTAATTTCAGTGATAATAGGCCAATTTGCATGACCTGACAATCTGGCAAAAATCTGTTAAGAGTTTTTCAAGCTTTAGTTTTTGACATATAACCAGCTCTGAGAAGAGATGACATGGGAGTTGACTCCAACATAACATTTGTAGTCAGACATTCATTATAACTATACAGATCTGAAAAACTGGTTTGAGTGCTAAGGTTCTAAAATCTACAGATTAAAGGTAATACASTAATTACTTATAAGAATACCAAAATGGAACAATGTAAACAAAATTGCAGGTTTTTTCAAACTAACAGAAATTTGTATGTATGTAACTTCGTGTTTCCTTGTGTACTCACAGAAGGAAAAATTTCAAGAAAGAACATTGGATACCAGGCACCTCAATAATTTTAAATACAATATTTAAACATTTGTGAGGTTCACAAAGCCCTGTAGGCATCTCAGTTGACTCAGTGCCTAAAATTATGTTGCTAAAGCTTGCTGAAGAAAAGAAAGCTTCATCCCAGCACACTCTGTGGCAGCACAGGCATGGCATGGTCCTGGGTGACAAATTTCCTCTGGCAGAAAAAAGGTGAGCTGAAGCCCTCCCAAAGCAGGGGCCATTAGCAAAAGAGAAAAGCTGTACTACTTCACTCCCTCTTTACCCATCCTTCTTCTATTTTTGAAAGGTGGACTTAAAAAAAAAGTTTAAGGCTGAATTTTAGGATCTTGAGAAGACACAGATACTGCCCTGCTGTTTTAGACCAGATACCCAAATTCCCAACAAYTAAAGGCTTACGCCATTACTGACCAATTTAAATTCATGCCTACGTACCACGCCAGAATCTTCTATCTCAATCCTGGCCCTTCTTCACATGCACTTTATATGAAAGTGGCGTAATWAATTTAACTTGGCAAAGGGTATCTAAAGGTTGTAATTTAAATGCACATTATAATGCTTCAATCATTGTCTGAATCTAAGTCTTGCAAAAGGTCTCAATATAGACTTGAACATTATGGAATATATTCTCTTTTTTTCATTGACATGCTCCCCCGGCCTTTTTAAAAAAAAATATATCTCAAATTTTCTATTGAAATGGAGTTTCATCACAATGCACRTTTATATGCCTTATACTGCTGACTAGATTATTAACCTAAAATATTAAACAGAAAGCAATTCCTCATAGTTCTTCTGACATGTTGGAGTCCCAGACTGAGCCTCCTAACTCAAGCAGGAAAATTGCTGAAGCATTTACATGTCTCAAAAGTAATTCAAAACTCAAGGCCTCGAGGACAAGTCAGTGTCTTCCCAACCCCCAGCCCATCCCTAAACTGCCAAGCAAACAAAAAGCCCAAATAAAACTACAAGCAGTATTGCATGTATCTATGACCTATGACTTGAATTGATACAGACAAATTAGGAGTCCATTGCTTCTTGGATCAGGTAATGGTTAGATTTTGGACAGAATTTATGTGTGTTGGGGGGATGAGTTCTATACAATACTGAATGGCCAGAACAAGATATATAGCTTGGGAAGTGATGTGTGCAACTATTTATCATTAAACAGTGGAGAAATTACTGCAACAAATTCCCACATAACTGTCTCATATGCAATTTCAACATGTCTTTCAACTTGTTTTACTTCTATATTTATCCAAGATGACCTCTCCACAATGAAATAAAACGGTGTGCAAAAATGCAGCCACTGATTCTGCCTGACAGATCCAGAGGTGTTCCAAGTGGTAGTGCAGGCTATATCTCAACTAGATAGCAGAAAGAAGTTTAAAAATTAATCAGAGTTATATACGTTACAAACATAGAAATAGAGATTATTATTAAAGGAAGCCAGGAGCTACAAAATTCCTTAATTTCCTAAGGCAATAAGGCACATTATACTTTCAGTCCCTGTTTTAAAGAACAGAAATCTAAGGTTTTTTTCTAACAATTTGGTGTGCACAATTTGTTTCATGTCCTGTGTATGACGCAGCACAAATCCAGTCAAAACTATAATCCAGATGACACTTTAAATAGAATCATAGGARGGATTTAGTATGTTGGTCAGAAATAGAACTCCAAAACATATTGATCCTTGTCTAGGCTCTAGCAAATGTTTAGTTATGACTTATTTCATTTTCTGTGATTTCCATTTCATTATGCTCATAAGATAATGAGCAGAGTGCATTTACAATAGGACTAATGTACTGGTTCTATCCACAATCTTTTATTATCACACCTTTCAGGGTATGCAGTAAGCCCTTAAAATAAAAGGGCCTTCGTTATCACTCCTTACTGGCAAGCAAAGCAGCTGAAGAAGATAAAAGATATCATCATGCCAAGAGCAATAGCAAACAAGTATCACCTCCTCATAAGTTATCTTGAATATGAGTTCCTATTTCATTCCTTCCTCATTATGTGTAAGAAGTTCTCTATAATGAACGTGCACTGGCTGCAAAATTAGCCTGACTGACTATCTGAAATATTCTTTTATGAACCTGATTGCTGTTTTAATTGTTAGAATCGTGTTTGAAGAACAGTTTACTTAGAATCCATTATCATTTCTTGTTGACCACAATGAATTTCTGAAAAAAAATAGTTTCAGCTAATGCAAATTTAAAAYTTTATATAATAATGTTCTTTAGTTGTGGAGAATTTTATGAACAAATRCTCAAAACTTTCACAGCCAAAATATTCCCCAAATATGTAGAGAAAATATTGAAAATATCCTCAAACTGGCACATACAACATGGTATATCATTCAGAAGTTTACACTTTAATGCTCTCAGTAAACAAATATTTATATAGAATTTGTTTGCATGTAACATTACTATACACATATAAATGCATAATCCCTCTTATAAAAAAATTAGCATCAATTTCATCACAATATAAATGTATATACTATAGTTACTCTGCCTTCATGGATGTTTTGTAAACAACAATTTCTAAATCACATGGGGATTTACCCCAACTGACCTTAAGCATCTGAAGTCAACACATRGTTTATGCTAGAGATCTAAATCCCCTCATCAGTCAACGAAGAAAAAGAAAAATATCTTTGAAATTATTCATAAAGCTTTACTTAGCAATCTTACAGGGTGGTGAACTAAGCCCTGAAGCTTAGCATTTTCTCCCTGTTGAGTTTTACAGGAGTCTAGATGACAGTTCTACGTATCTAGAGCAACTTACAATGGATCTCATCTTTTATGATCTGAATGTCATTGCCTCTAATACTTTAGCTAAGACAAACTTCTAATTATTTGAAGACAGATYGCCACTGGCAAGACTTGCTCTACAAAGACTTGGCAAATAAGATAACATAGAATGATTTATCTTGTGCTCCAGATAGTGTCTGGAAACACACCATTTATTGTAAGAAATATGTTTATGTCTTTGTTTCTTTTAGACCATACTTTCAGGATCTTTGATATCTGCATCTGTTCTTCATTATGTTATTGCAGAATTGTTAAATTCTCATTTACAAAGGAGTGGGTGCCTACCATCAGAGAATAGAATTGCCGCCTTCCGTTTGAATAGAGATATTATTCCTCTCTGCAATGGGAAAAAGAAAGTATTTGTTTCAAAGAATTCCATGAACCAAACATGARTCAGCACTGCAATGTTGGTTTTAAAAAGAAATACATTTGATCCCTTAACAGGGATATTTTGGGACATACAGGGGAAAAAAAAGATCATGGGATCTAATTGCCTACAGAAATGACAGACATCATAAATAGAAGGGTAAACCATGTGAAATGTYAAGGAAGATAGTGACAATCAAAGAAAGAGGTGAAAAAAGCTCTCCAGAATGTACTAGGTTGTAACATTCTTKTTAGACATTGTGTCATGCTTATTAGAATGAAGATGCCATTCTCGTTTAAACTCTGGAAAGTAGTTTATCTTTAAGGTCCCTTCCAACAGCCAAATCATTTAATAATTCCATAATGCATGAAGCAATTTTTCTACTCTATTCAGTACTAGTAAGTACTATTCTCAGGTAAAATACTCTGTCCTATTTAGGACACTACTATTCTGGAATAATTTGACAAACTGCAGAGGATCCAGAAGACCAGAGACAAGCAGCAAGAACAATCAGCGCTCTCTAAATACAGGAAAAATATAGTTAGTTGAGTTTGTATAATAAAACAAGATGATTGAAATAAAGACAAACTCTTGAAGTCTTCAAATAAACACAAAGGCACTGTAAAGAGGAAGGCAATAAACAGTTCTTTGTTTCCACTGCAGACAGGATAAAAGGCAATGGGTTGAAATGGCATCAGCGTGCAATAATATAAGAAAACAAGGAAAAAAATTCATATTTGTAACAATAAGTAAAGTTTGAAACAACATGCCTAGGTAACTAAGGGATCATCAAAACAGTGAATTTTTCAAAGTAATTTAAAACAGTAGTTTACAAACCAGCATAAACACTGGCCAGATCAGATCACCTTGCATTATCCCATCACATCATGACCTTGTATCACTTTCTCCTCCCTACACCACCCACTGAGAAATTACTAGTTTTACTTCCCTAGTTTCATTTCAGATCCTTTCTGCAAATATTGTGTCAGGCACCACAGCTTCTAGAGCCTTCTCTGTCCATAGTTTCTTATTTTTTCTTCTATCTCTCATTCAAAAAGAGTAAGTGCTCATTATGTCTCATCAGTGTACACAGCTCACTATATAAGGAGTCCTTTGGACTCACAGATTCAGTAAAGCTTAATTACATGTTCTCTCACCATCTCTCCAGTCATATTTTGCTAAAAATCTATGAATCCAATTCCACCAGTGGGGTGACCCTCGCAAAGCCTCCTTGTGGCTGGGGGTTGAAGGAAACAGATTTTCTTCAAACATGCATCAATATATTTGATTGATGGCAGCTGATGTACTGAATTTTATATCAAAAATCTTCTGTAAAAAATCTGAAAGCATCTGTAATACGTCATACAAAATTGCAGGCCTCTTCAGGCCATCAGTATACAAAAGTCTGCTTAGATTTATAAGCCTTTTAATAACTGCCAGAGCTTCCTATATTTGGGTTAATTTAATTAATTATTTCATATTAAGATCGGGAAGCCTTCACAGCCATTCTTTATCTCCATTATGTGCTTGTCTTTACTGATGCATATCCTTAATTGTGAACCAATTGATTATATGAAGCAAACACCTAACTCCAGAAATATCTACATAGCCGTATTTTTAGTTTACTTCATCTAGCATACGTTATTACCTGAAAGGATATATTGATAAGTTATGCAAAAAAAAATTATAGAAATGAAACTGAGCATATGGAAAGAAGAATTTTACAATTAGAATAATAATTATTACTATGAAGTAATTCCCAAAGTTATTTAGTATTATTTTTTATGGAAAATATCAATTGCAAKAAACATATACAACCACTTTATATTAATCAATTCAATGTTTGCTAAAATATAACAGTGCATTTTTGAGATACATTAGGACTAAAATATAAAAAACCTATCATATAGATTTGTGAGATTAATACAAGGTATCTTAGAGTTTCCAAGCTGAAAGACATCTTCTGGTATTGGTGAAGTAAAACCTTAACAGTTACAAGGCAGTGGTTGCCATCCTTAGCAGGTAATGATGATGATGACAAAACAGATAATCTTAATAAACTGTCATAAATATAAAAATGCTTCTTTCCTGACGACTGAATAATTACATACTATATATTCACAACATTGCCTACTTCTTATTTATATAAGCTTTACATAATGCTACACACAGGTCAGTTATGATAGAAAATAAGACTCCTGCCTCAAAGAACTGATTCAGAGGTTCTAATATGGCCTCTCAATTCTGTGGTTTACAGGGTTAATATTAAGTAACTAATTCATTTTCTTGGAGATTCTTTGAAGTAAAAAAGTGGTAGCAGTTCATGCAGTAATCAGTCCCCAAATTCAAAACATCCTGCAGCCAGAATCATCAGTTCAAGAGTTTCCCTTACCTTGAAACAGTTCTACTTTGTTGCAGTTCCATAAAATAAAACTGCTTATATCCCCCGCACCTATGCAGCTGTTTTCAAGGTGATCAGTTTACAGTGTGTTAAGTGCTTACAGGTAGGTCAGCAAACAGAATCCGGAACCTGAAGATGGGCAACTGCAGATTAGCAGCTGAACTACAAACACTTAAACAAAAAAGTTGTTCTTTGTGGATACAATTCAACTAGTGGATTGGAAATTCGGGGAAAATGTCATCCCTCTGCTGAAGTCAAGTCACAGAAGTCTGCACTTTTTCATCCAGACTTTTCCTTAGGCAGTCTGCTCAATCTAGTTGAAAACATCAAAGTAATTTTGTTCAACTTCTTGCCTCTATTTAAAATTAAGAAACATAATGAGAAGTATGTAATACACTTACTATTAAAATAGATCTGCTAATGCAGAGAAGTTTGATACTTTTAATAGTCTATGGTATCTTTTACAAAAGAGAATAAGTGAATCAGAGTCTTAYCTAAGAAAAAAAAATAGCAGCAATTGCTGTTCTGAATTGAAACCATTTAAGTTTTGTCTAAAAGATGAAAATGTAACTGAAAAGGCATGCTCCTGCTTTCCACGTACATAATAWCTGTCAGGCTAAAAAGGTTTTACACAGATTAAGCACATGCCTGTGTTCACACACGCAAATAGATAAGYCCAGGACCTTCAGGTACAGAACTGCTGCCTTGCCCTCTATCCTAAGCAGTTGTTTCTGTATGCCAGCAACACAGCCAGCTGCATGAGATTATGATTAAACAATGCTTTATAGCACAGCTATTTCTGCAAGGACCCATTCAACACCCACAAGAGAGAGCAGATGGTTTTGAGATCCATCCATGCCTTCAGGAATCCCTGGATTAGCCTACCATCTTCTGGGGTGATTCACAGCCAAACTAMCTTTGTCTTTTCAACAGTTTTACATATCGTGGAGGACTAGTTCCATACATTGACAGAAGCAGAGGAAAAAATAAATAAAGGAAAAACATTCARAGCTTCAGTGTATCCTTCCTTCCTAACTGAGACTCAAAGTCTCATCAAGGATCAAAAAGAAGTTCATTACAGCTAAAAAAATAGGATAGTTTTAGTATCATTCTAAAATTGATGTGCCATTATATTACACACCTTTTTTGGGAGACGGGAATATTTTTCTGTTATCTTTTTTCCCCTCATCATTTCATTGATTTTACARGTACCAATGACCAAAAATATTTGCCTTAGAGAAAATATCACATTGATTGACCCACTATAGCAGCATTTCACTTATATTAACAGCTATGCCATTTACCACTAACTGCAATGGCCTTTTCTAAATTTAAGTATCCTGGTTGTTCTAAAGGTACAGTAGTACAAAAAAGTTAAAGCAAACACACACCAATAAAAACATACAGCTGCAGAGATTTGTAATAGAAATGTTAATACCGATATGGAGAATTAATAGGAATACAGGGGAGGGGAAGGAAGAAACAAAAAGAAATGACAAGGCCTATGTGAACGCATATATTGGTGAAAATGACATTAATCAGCCTTAAAGGCACTCCACACAAAACTTCATMGCATACACCAATTAGAAAAACAAAAAACAAGCTAAAACAAGGGACAGTGTACTGTGGATAAACCAAAGATCTACAGAAAGGTAAAGAACAGGGTTCAAGTGACCCAGGTGAGGAGACGAGATAGYGAGTACATCCTAAGGACTCAGAGAAGGGGCATAGGATGGAGAGACAAAAGATCATAATCACTGTCAGCTCCTCAGGAGTACAAAAGGCAAATCCCAAATCAATACATGGTCACCAGCCATGAAGAAGGAGAAAGAATGACAAAAMCTCAGAAATTATAGTCAGTGTTAGTATAAATATGACTACAGTACAGATGTACCGTAATTAAATTGAAAGGCATTTAAAAATCATATTATATTTGTAGTTTACAATATCTTTTCACTGTTTCTGTCAGTCAGAGTGACTAATGGTTCATGTATCCACATTCACAATATTCATCTTTATTTTCTTGTCTCTTTATGGTTGACCTTTTAAAACAGCATGTACTGTATACTCCTTTCAGAGAGGTATACAGATACTGTATGCTGGTATACAGATTGCATATCAACCATGTAATCTGATGCAAAACCTTCCAGTTGGATTTTGGCATCCTGAACATCTTCTATGTTACTACAGTATATTAATAAAATTACATTTTAAAGAGCTATTAGCATCCCTCTGACCAACTCCCTTATTAATTTTTAAACATATAATGTTAAGGTATGCTTGCAGCAAAAGCTAGCAGTTTTTATACTATAATTGATTTAAAATTTTAGTTTGAAACTTGGTAGATGGGTGGTTGGAAGAAAAGAAAGGAGCATAATGCACAGTCAGTCTTGGGGTTTGCTTCTGAGTTGGCAGTTGTTACAGTTCCAAAGCAAACCACATCCCCCGTTCCCCTTTTGGGCTTTCCATGGGAACTATTCTGCTTGACCCCTCCTTGCAGAGGGTATGAATTCACTGAATTAACTCATTTCCAACTTCTCCAACTGCATTTCATGTCCTGCTAGAGGTTTCCATTCCAGGGCACATCAATACTTTTAAATGGCTGTGTCAGAGAACTGGCATGGATTTAAAACACGACTTTGGTATTTTCTAACACAGCAAAAAGAAAAAGGATTAAGATAACATGTGATATTTAACCTTAACTTTTGCGCTTCTTTACAAGTTTGTAGATTCCTTTTCAGCTGGCTTACCATGCCATACAGTTCCAGAGAAAATAGATTGCACTTGCCTGTTGCTCTCAAACAGTATTTCCAGTTTACAGATCAGTCTCTCAAAAGATACTTTGTGCTGTTCGCCTGCACTTCATAAAGCTATTTGATTCCTGTCTCCAGTGGTAGACTTTCAGCAGTAGATTTACATTTCAAATCAGGAAGTGAACACAAACCATTTTCTGACCCTTTTCATTTGCATTTCCTCTGACAGGAATTACCCACTGGAACAAGGGCACCCCATTGAACCCCTTGTCTTGCCATGCTCTAAAGAACTGCATAGCAGCAACAACATTTCTTTTTTTTTTTTTTTTCCCCCCAATACTTGATTAGAAGTAAAAACTCCATTCTACAGACAAGTTGTGCAAGGACACACTGCCTAAACACAAGATCAGATAAGAAATTTTCCTATCTGGAACATAACCGTTTTAGTGCATATGTTGTCCAGCATCTTTAAAATACACAGAAGAAAACCTTTTTTGCAAATAACCAAAACAAGGAAAGTATAACTCTTCAATCATTTTTTCTCCTAAATGCTTTAAAACATAAGAACAGCCATGCTGAACCTGATCAAAGATCTCATCTATTTTGGCATCTCATCTCTGACAGCAGTTAGAAAAAGAGTTGCCTTCCAAAGTGTTTAAGATAGGGAAAGCCTATATCATGCTTCCTTCTCCCTTGACCCCATATTCTCCCAGCCTCCAACTATTTTTTATCTCAATGAATTTTGTAGCCTAGTGTTGTTTTCCTAGAACTCCATTTAATGTGTAAAATATAAACCAAGTCTAGTGTTTCATCACACTGATGTCTTGTCATACTTGATTTCATCCTCAATCTCAGAAGATGGAATACTTTCACTGTCTTAAACCTAACAACCAGCAAAAGGAAAAAAGTCATTTAATGGTGGTGGTTTTGTATATTCACAACAGCAATTTTCATGTAATGAAAGAGGATTTTAATTGCAAGAATTAACAGCTTTATTTAGCATCAACTTGACATAAAATTAGCAGTTTCCATCTGAAAATAAAACCTGAAGCAGTTATATTTGTCAATAGTTGATCAAAATAAATACAAAAATTAAAGAATACTCAGGATTTAATCATCTCCTTGGCACAGCTGACAGTAATTGCAACCATAACACAAATAATTTGTGTATACAGGCATATAAAGAAAGCACTGATGAGACCGACTATTAAAGTACTTTGGTTGCACTTCATTTAAAGTCAAGTTCAGACCGAAGCATGTTTCGGTCTAGTCAGAATCGTTTTATATCTGGACATCAGAAGCATATTCTGTGGTCCACTGCTCTGCAATAAACAGATGTTTGAATACACCCTATGCTACAGATAACATTAAATTTGCCTCTTGGGATTTACAGGACATTGGCTCTTAACGAGCAAATTTAATACAATGACAAAATACAGAATGTGTGAGATAACACACAGAAAATAATGCGAAAGTCTATGATTATCCATGCATCTTTAACCATACTTAACATTCACTATGGACTAAAACTATACCAAGAAGCATTACACCATGTGTCTCACTGTTATGCACTGTAGACTACTASTTATGTATAAAGAAAAAAAAATATGTTGGCTATTCTAAAATTGTGATTTTCTTTGGAGAAAAAAAATTAAATTAAGCATGGAATTCACTTTACGGCCATAAAGTTACAATTAAATATAGTTAAGAGGCTCATGAATAAGAAAATTAAGTCTTTCAGCAGGAATAGATGAGAACAGGGTCCTCCTAAGACTGTATTTTTTAAGAAAATAAGTGAATCTCCGATCTTGGAGTAATGTTCACAGCCCACCTGAGTCACTGGCAAGAGAGAGCAGAGTCCTGCGTTGCTTGAGGCAAGGTTACTTCATTTAAACATGATAGACAGAAATTTTTTTACAAACATTTAAAAATAYATCAGCATGACTACAGCAAACAGATGAAGGATAATTCATAATAGTTTAGGATGCAGAGAAACATTCTTTTTGTAAGCACATTAACTCAGTCTGTAGATAACAAAACCTTTTGATAGATAAAATGGCAGTTCTGAGAGGCGCATGCCTGTTCCTTGTTACTCCTCTTGTCAATGTAGATATCTTTCTGTATCCAACTTACCTTCTGGGTCTCTCCTAAGTATTCAGGACAAAATTGTTTTAACTATTTCTATAGAACAAGGCAACTGAAAATCAGATATGGAYCATTTCACCCACTCACCCACTTTGTCACCTCAAGGCTGCACTCTGTATTTTAGAGCCACAAAGAATTTGCAGCTTGTTTATAGACTAAAGAACACATATTAAAATGTTGTTAACTGATTTTCGGACTAAGAGTAAACTATTGCTTCAAGCTGATGGTTAAATCTGCCCTTCTGAACTGCTTTTAGCTAACACTGTAAGGCTTTTATGAGATTTTGGTTCAACCAGAACCAATTGTCATATTGAATGGGACCTTTAACTTTCACCTGAGAAGAAATCCCAGKCATGGGTAGTTTCTGACTTGTTAACAACTTTCCAGAGTATTCAGAAAGCTGCTAACACTTCAAGAGTTAAGCAGAACCACAGAAGAGAAAAATATATCTAAAAGAATTAATTGCACATACCAGAAGGGATTATAACTTCCATGGAACTTCTATGATGGAATGACTGGCTCCAACACTCATCTATCCTGCTTCTTGTTTCTGTATCTTCAGGCCAACCTATCCCATATCTCATCTCTCAAGAAAAACTACTTCCTTTAATTCTAATGAATCTCCCATACCCCTGGTAAGTCTTCAGTTCCTAGAGCTCTCCCTCAGTCACGTGTATAAATTAATCTCCTAAATTTGCAGCAGCTGATTATCTTGGGAGAGCCTCCTACTAAGGACTTTTTTCTGCCTCCTATTATCCTGAGGCCAAACACAATAGTTTTTGTGCCCTCTGAGATTCACCTAAGGCTCCTTCTAGTTCTTTGCATCTGCTATTGATTTATTTTGCAAACACCTCATATAGCTGTTTGATAAAGAAACAATTAACAGCTCTGAAGCATTAAGAAAGCAAAACAAAACACATAAAAAAAAAAAAAGTCCCCCAACAAATTAACCAACCAAAAAACCCCCAACAGAAAATTGYCATGATGGTAATTGTGACTACTGAAAAAAGAGTTTTGTTCCTAGGTGCATTTAGAGAGTAATCAGTAGTTCAATACATTTTGGTAACTTTCTGTAATTGAGTTATGACAAGTTTAAATGGACAGGACTAGAGGCATAATGTTTTCTGTAAAATTCACTTTTGAACTGCTACAGCAAACTCAGCTAATGTGTATGATCAAGCACACTAGTGTGAAGAGATGCTTTTTGAAGAAGAGGGCTAAATTAACCGAGTCTTGGCATAGAACGTAGASATAATACGATACACATTTGAGAAACCTATTTTCAAATTTTTTGCATTAAAGTAAGGGATAAAATAACAGACCTTAAAGGACAAGATGTCCACCTAGCAAACGACAGAAATGGAAAACATACAAAGTATAGAACATCATGCATTTGTTTAAATAATGCAAAAAGACATTAGAAAACAACAACAAACATTCTGAGATTTAGCATATATTACCTTGATAGATCATTGAAAATTACTAAGAATGTATAACAGCTCTTAAAAACTGATTTCTGGCAGAAGAGAATACTTTTTAGCTCTGTCCTGCCATTTGTTTACAATATTTTTAGTGAATTCTTCATTCATTTCAGCAAAAACTGACACAGCATGAAGCATCATTTCCTAGTAAACAACAATACAGAACTATCTATCCATAATTGACAGTAAAATTCAGTCATCCATATTGAATTGTGATGACCATAAATGCCATTAAAAACTTGCTAATTTGTGTAGCTTCTAACCATGTTTAATTGCAACATTAGAATAGCATTCAGTTTGGATTGCACAACCCAAAAAAACCAACTTGTCTGTTTAAGCCCATTTTCTCAAAACATGTTTTTCAAATACATTTTATCTGTGAGAGAGTTAAACAATTTGGTACCAGAGGCTCATTTGTACACTTCCACTACAAAATTTAAATCTATTTGCATAATCAAGTCCTACCAAGTGTTTGCCACCAAGATGAATTATGTCTTTTCTTTTAGTTTACCCTTGAGCTATTGTGAGGAATAAACTAAACACAGTAGTGCTAGATAAAATTTAGAGTTCTGACAGAGAACCTTAAACTATTCCACTGAATTAGGAACGACCATAAATGCAGCTTACAAAGTCATAATATTTCTGCATAGCAATGGTTTGGTTGAAATTTATTTAGTGTAAATATGTACCTTAAATGTAAAAATACTTGTATTTTTCATGTGAAGAGTGTCTTGTAGCCAGCATTTAAGTAGCTGTGCCATGCCTAGCTCTAATCCCTTCTCACAGTATGATTAGTACCAAGCATTCCAAAAAAAAAGTGTGAGAAATCTCAGATGAATCCCATTTGATTATTACTGTAGATGCTTTCATCACTTTGTACTGTTTTGAATCTTAAGAAATTCTTAGTTTCATTTCAGTACTGTTTGTCCAAATGTTTTTATATATGGCTCCCAAATACATGCATCTTGATAAAGTTACATAGTCTATCCCAAATTTTGGTAATAACTAAAAGGAATAAAAGTTCAAGTTAGTATTATTATGCTCACCATCATCAAGAGTTTCATGCAGAGTATTCTAACAAAACGTTTTTTGAGAGAGACGAAATGCATGAGATATTTGGGCCCTTCTTACATACACAGATTATACAAATAATCTACCATCTCCTTTTTTTCCACCAGATAACATTATTTTTCAACTCTTATTTTTCCAGATGTCTTTAAGCAAAATAATCACATTACCTTTTACTTTCCTGTAATGTTGACACAGAGAGCAAAAATATTCCTAATAAAAATGAAGACTACCCACTACAGTAAAAAGCATGTAAGACGTTGTCTCTTTTACAAGGAAACATCATGGCCACTAGGAAATTTTGCTTATTGTTATTGGCCATGAGATAGCAATTAGTCATGAACCAAGAGAAAGACAGCTAAGTGTATCAGCTCTTCAGTTCCTGAATGTAAAAAAAAAAAAAAAAAAGAATTTTATCTTCACAAAATACAAAAAAAGCCAAGGAAAAAAAATTATTGCCAAAAAACAAACAAGCAAGTTTTCTGACAAGGGAAGTTTCAAAAACTTAATGCAACATGATATAAAAGTAGAAATCAAATTCAGTAAGTCTAAAGTAAAAACTACACTGAGAGCAGAAACCTTGACATTTTATTGTGAGAAATACACTGCAAAAGATCAATTTTTTCTTATAAATTGATGATAAAACAGCAAAATAAATACATTAGCTGGAAAAAATCCATAAAATAGTAAGGTTCAAAATACCAGAGACAGAGTTTCCAACTTTCCTCAAATGAATACCTYACTGAAAACATTAACAATTCTGTATGAACTTTGTTACTGCACTTTTCATTTATCTATTAACAATAGGAGGAAAATTAATTTTTACAGCTTATTTTATCACTTGTTATTTAATAATCTGTAAATCATAAAAACTCAAAGAGGAAACAGTTTCTAATTGGGAAGAATAGTAAGCTGATGTTTTTAAAGGAAAAAACTTTCAAAAACTTTACTGGCAACATACATCGAGGTGGAAATTTTTAGCTACGGAGTCACATGAACCATGTCTAAACTTCGGAATGCATTCTCTAGAAGAAAGATTAAATACTAATCCAAATTAATCACAGAAAGAGAATGAGCAATATTTTCTGGAAGATAATCCATTGCATTTCTTGTAATTAATATTAAAAAAATCTCAAGCAAGAAATTCAGTATCAACCCTTTGTCAGTAGACTTATATGTACCAATGTCTAGCAGAGCTACGGCTTAAAATTCAAACCTAAAAGAATACATCAAACTGAAGATTTCACTGCAAAATTAAAATAATTTCCTACTGTGTTGGAAAAGTCTAAACAGAAATGTGTAAGTGCAGGAAACTCCATATTCTCTGCAAGTACCAATCCTCCTTCATACACATGCACATTTGCATACATGCATGCAAAGTGCCAAATAGCTAGTCCATTTGAACTTGCACTGTGATTTCAATAACAGACTAATCTAACATCACCCAGCACTGCATCAAATGGAGACAGTATTCTCCTCATCTTGCAACCCTTTGCCTTCACCTTTTTCTCTTGAACACCCCATTCCAATTGTGACGGAGTATATGTAGAGCTCCCCAAAACCCGAACTATGGAATTGATCTGGCTTACAATGTTCTCAGAAAACAAACAAAACCAACAAAGGATGCAAAATAAACAGAACAAAACATTTCAAATGGCTACCAGTTAACCAGTTCAGTATTATTTACTGGGTGGTTTCATGTACAGCGAGAYAAGGAGGATGCCTCTTGCAACTGCAATGTTGAATATTTGCCAAACTGCAGTGTTACATATAACATGCAACAGATCTGACTCTTCTGGAAAGTTCTGATCTACTGCACAGGTATGGCATGACAGTGTATCATGTGCTAGAAGTTCCTGCTTCACTCACTGCATCCTACATAAATATATACAGTTCTTGAATCAGAAACAAAAATTGATTCTGAAAAAAAATGTTTGAAGGTAAGTGTATGAATTCTAGGCAATTTTAAATGAAAAAAAAATGTTGTAGATAGTTTTGAAAAAAAAACATTACATCCCCATTTATACAAGAAAATRCTAGGAACAGTGCAAATTAAGGAATCTGGTTTTAATGATATTGTAAATATATGACTTTCAAAAATGGTATGGATCCCTTGCAGATAAAGTGAGAAAACTGAAGGCTACATAGTTTTCTCCACCCTCAACATAGGAAGGGAAAAAAAACAGCAAAGAATTTACTACGTGTTCTCCCACTCAAATTAAAATCCTGGTCAACCCTGGAACCATGTTGAGGACACAAAGATACACAAAATATTAGAAACATATTTTTCCCCATCTCTCAACAGTCCTTACATTTGGTATAATTCCCATTCCTTTGCACTTCACATTCTGAAGTAATATTCCTTTTGTTGCTCTTAAGCTCTGTAGATACAAATGAAAATTGTTTGATTAAGTAACCACAGATGTTCTCTCTTCAACTTGTTCTCTGGTCATTTTGGATTACAGCTGCGTAAASAGCAAGTGTTACGGAAAACTCAAACAATCCCTCTTGAAACAAAGCTGTCAGAATACATTTAAGTTAGCTACTTTTGCAATACCCTAATAAGACTAGAAGGTTCGATGTCCTCTCAAACACAAATTCAACTACAAACTACATAACTTTTCAACAAAAGAATAATGATGTTTGGCCCAGGCGTTTTTTGAGAGAAAGACTAGGACACTKCCGTTCTGAGTTCACAAAGCCATTTTCAGCTGTTAACATGTAAGCACCTGTTTGCTTTCTAGCCTCTACTGATGGTTTTGGCTAGATCTCTGCTGTACCTCACAGGACTTCAAACAACTAACATCCTAGATAACCACAAGTAGGCACTTAAACGTAACCATCAACCTCTCAAAAGCATTCTAACCTTCAATCACTGAACAAAACCAGGTTTTACCTAAACTGTAAATGATTGCCAGAAGAGAATAGACTTTTTTAAAAAGTAAAAAATTTGTAATTACACAAACTTGCAGCTACATTTTCTACTCTATTCCAGCACCAGTGATAACTCTGAGAGATAAAATCCTTTGAAGTTACTCTAGGAATTTCCCAAGATGTGAAAAATGGACCACCACCAGAAAAGCCTGATTTTTCTAACTTTAATTAGTTCTCTTGACTCTCATAGTCACTGTCACAGTATAACAGCCACTTCAGTGAATTCATCTGAATGATTAAATCAACCCAGCATGAAAATTACAGAAGCCTAGAGACCAGTTCTGGAAGCAACATGCATAACAATTTTCTTTTAGTAGCAGATGCAATTAACAATATTGCAAAAACAAGTATTCAGAATACAAAGAAACAAACCCACGCAATTATAGAAGCTGACATTTGTCTCATAGTGAAACAGATGACTATGCTAAAAAAAACAACCCACATTTGAGGAAGGCTTTATATGAAGGTAGGCCACTTCTACCTATTTGTTGTACTCTACTTTGCGTAAGTAGGCTTTTTTATAATTASTCTTCTAAAAAAACCACCTGCATTCCTCCCCTACATTCCTGCGTCGTTAATTCAATTATCACCTTATACTTGTGTCACTTTAAAATGATGTTGCCATTCAAAAGCATGAAATTACTTTAATGGATCTTGTAGTATCTTTGTCATATACCCAGCTCAGAAAGCTCCTGCATGATTTCTCTAAAGCCCATGCTTTCTTTCTCATGAAGAAATTATGTTTAAAAATATCTTCCAAGATATCTTGCTCTATTAATGTATTTACTCCTTAAAAGAAAATAAGCAAACTGTTTTGCTAGCTGCTAGCCTTATTTCTGCTAACTCCGTTTTTATTTCAGAGTAAGAAAACTATTTTTAGGCTTTTCACCCAATAATCTTACTTGCACAAATATGAAAGTTTAATATTGACAACATTCAAGTGCTGTGTCAACTCCCAAGAAGGCTGTAGGAAGTTTCTCTTAATGTTAATAGAAGAYAATAAAAAGTTTAAACAGCTGACAGGGTCAAAATTAATGCAGATATCAATGTTTATGGCATTCTGACACAGACAAGCCAACAGCCAAATTATTTAACTAATAAGGTATTGGAAATTTTTTTTTTTTWAATTTTCAGTTCATACGCCAGGCAATAGTCTGTCTAGTGTCTCCTACACTGGTTCTTCTCACCCTCCAGGATACTCAGTAACAAGAACAACAAGATACAGCATGAAGGCCTGGACAATAAAAGAAAGGTGGGTGAGCTCTGGAGACTATCTTGGATATCACAGACAGCCTGAAAAGGTCATTTATTACAGTGTTTTTAATTTCACAGAAATAGAAGWCATTTTCTAAGAAACAAAGGTCATATCATATGATATGAAGAAACAAAACATATCATATCACAGAATCAACTAGGTTGCAAAAGACCTTCAAGATCATCAAGTCCAACCTATGACTTAACACCACGTTATCAACTAGACCATGGAACCAAGTGCCACATCCAGTCTTTCCTTAAACACCTCCAGGGACAGTGACTCTACCACCACCCTGGGAAGCCCATTGCAATGTCTAATCACCCCTTCTGTGAAGAACTTCTTCCTAATCTCCAACTTAAACGTCCTCTGGCACAGCTTAAGACCAAGTGCTCTTGTCCTATCACTGGTTGTCTGGGGGAGGAGACAAACCCTACCTGGCTACAGCCTCCTTTCAGGTGGTTGTAGAGAGTGATAAGGTCACCCCTGAACCTCCTCTTCTCCAGGCTAAACACCACCAGCTCCCTCAGCAGCTCCTCAGAGGATTTATGCTCCAGACCCATCACCAGTCTTGTCCTTCCCTGGACACAGTCGAGCATCTCAACATCCTTCCTAAATTGGGGGGCCCAGAACTGGACACAGTACTCAACGTGCGGCCTCACCAGGGCTGAGTACCCGGGAAGAATGACTTTCCTGGTTCTGCTGGCCACACTACTCCTGATACAAGTCAGGATGCCATTGGCCTTCTTGGCCACGTGGGCACTTCTGGCTCATGTTCAGCCTGCTGTCAATCAGCACCCCCAGGTCCCTTTCTGTCTGGCTGCTGTCCAGCCACTGTCCCCAGTCTGTAGTGCTTCAGGGGGTTGTTGTGGCCAAAGTGCAGGACCCAGCATTTTGAGAAATAATAGTTAGCACCCTCCCTCACACTTGAACAGGTAGAGTTGCAGATTGCTTCATCATCATCCAGATTTCAACCTGCAAATGATGGCAGAAATATAACGGGCTTTCTGTTCATTTTTTAGGCTAAGCACCAAGCCCTTCTCCTAACAAAATAACTGACTCTGAAGCCCCCAGAAGAAGAAACAAATGAAAAAGTCTTCCTTAGCAGATTCCTATGAAAGGGTTCTTGAAAAGAAAGATGGCAGACAGAACACATAGCAGCTGACCCATGAGTTTGCTGTAATAGCTCAACATGGAAAATTCTAACATGGGAGTAAAGAGGGAAGCTAAAGCATAGAAGAAGGAAACTAATATCTTCCATATATTACTAAAAATCTAAGTTGTTAGAAATTAATTRAAGCCTTTTTCTAGAAACTGCTAATGTTCTATAAAATTGAGACTTCCAGTTTCCTTCCTGTATGCGTAATTATGTGTGTGTGGTGTGTGTGTCTTCCAACGAAGGTTCAGAGACTAAAAAGTCTGAGCAAGACCTCATCCCCAAGCCCCTCTTAAATGAGGCATAAGATTCAGATATTTATACACTCCTGCAAAAAAGGAAGGAGGACACTCACAAAGGCAAGCATCACCTTTGAAAATATCAAAATGTTTGGAAGCTGCCATCCGAGAATCAGAGAATAATCCTGAGTCGGAAGGGACCCACAATGATCACCAAAGTCCAACTCCTGGCCCTGCACAGAACAGCCCCAACAACCACAACATGTGTCTCAGAGTGTTGTTCAAACGCTTCTTGAACTCTGTCAGGCTGGTGCTGTGACCACTTCGCTGTGGTTGGATTCCAGCTCCCGACCACCCTCTGCGTGAAGAACCTTTTCCTGATACCCAATCTAAACCTACCCTGACACTCTATGAATAAATGAGTTAGAGAAATACAGATGTTAGATAACAAAGCACATGAAATTGAGGGGTGAATGAAAAGGCTTTATAAATTCAAACCCAAGAAAAAAGATTACAGACCATGAAAACAAAACACAAAAATAGCTGTAGACAAGTGTGGGGGAACAAACTGCTGAAGCAGAGCAGTTTGATATGGGAAGCAGTGCTAATCTGTTACGGATGGTACAGCAACAATTGTGAGAAGAACAAGCTGAGCAAGAACCACATCCCTCCTGAGAACAGAACACATCTTCCTTGAGATAGAGAGCACATCCTGCACACTGCTGATATATGCAGAGCTTTAGCCAAGGATAAGTAACAAAATGTATTAGGACTAGCTGAACAGCACATRGACAAAATGCATGGAAGTATAAATACCTGTAAGCACTTGCTAATAGTTGTCCAAGCACCCAAACTGTCCAAATGTCTACCAATAAACATCCTTGCAACATCACTGCTTGTGCCTAAATCGCCGCAGACAAGTTTTAAGACTAAATAGAGTCAAAGACTGAAAAAGGATGTCACCTGCAGAGTATTCTGCTCTTTGTGCTGTTTTTTTCTGAAACTGTCTGAAAAGATGAAGCAGGAAACAGTGAAAACATGCAGGATATCTGACCCTAAATATACACAGTGGGACCAACATAAGAAGGTAGTAGTGAAACACCAAAGAAGACAGTATGCTAAGTAAAATACAGTGAAAGGTATGACAGGTCTCATCTGCTCAAATTCCAAGCCCTGGTTAGACATGTTACTGAAAAATTTTCTAAGTGTGGGACACTCTGCAGACAAAAATTACTTAATATTCTATGAAATAATCTGAGGCATCATATACCTGATGAGTAAAGGGTAAGCTAAGAATTTCCAGGGCATAAACTCTTATTAGCCCATTTTAGCATTCCTCAATTCCTTCAAGTAAGGTTTTTGAAAAGTATATGTGTATAACAAATCTAGAGAGCCGTGTACTTTCCTACCACCTATTGAATATTCCTTTGTATAAAGCCAAGGCATAGCCTCATGTACTAATTTATAAAGCCAAGGCATAGCCTCATGTACTAATTACCAAGTCTTCTCTACATACACCTTAGAAATTATTACAGTAAGCAATGAAAATCTTAATAGAAACTCTGCATTTGGCTTACTCACAGTGTATCACCAAGAAACAATCTGTGTAATGGGAAGGGTTTAGTCATTGCCTTCTACCATCAATATAAGTTCCATTCTCATACAGCTCCATTACTCCTTTTTTCTCCTCTTTTTATTATGCTTTCTYACCTTCCATTTTTATTGTCCATCTGTTTCTCCTTTCCCTTGCATAACTTCCCATCTTGCTCATTAGCAGTAACACGAGGCAAAAACATATCTTCTTACAGGCCTCTACAAAGACATTAAGCCATTCCAGCACACAAAAGAAATCAATACTGCAGTAGAAGTGGAATACTGCCCAAAATATAAAGACAAATGAACACAGAAATACTGACAGAAACTAGGGGTGAGCACAACAATGAACCTCTGCAGCCTCATTTCATTTTGCCTATTTTTATTATTATATTGTTTGGATTTATTTGGAATATAAAGTCTACAGATACCAATTAACTATTAATGCTRAAAAATTATTAATGAATCAACTTTTACAGAAATGCATGCATTCTATCATTCCTTGATCTTCTCAGCTGTTACATAATGAAGCAAAATATCAGCTATCTGAAAAAGGAAAATGGAGGGGTGGGGAGAAGGGGGCAACATATAAAAACATCCCTGGGAGTATTCAAGGTCAGGTTGGACGGGGCTTTGAGCAACCTGGTCTAGTGGAAGGCAGCCCCGCCTACGGCAGTGGGGTTAGAACTAGGTGATCTTTCAAGTCCCTTCCAGTCCAATACAGTCTATGATTCTAGGATGATACTATAAGCCTGAAAAAAAGCAAGAAGAAATCATCTCACTCTGCTCCTTTCCATCACTTATCTGTCCTATCTATGTTCCACAGATTGAACAGACCTGAGCCATTGCACAAAACTCAAACCAATGTATCATCAATCCAACTAAAAATTGTTCTTATGAAACAGGAATTTTTACCAAACTGTTAACCCRATCAGCTAGTACTAAAACAGGCTAAATACTTAATCATTAAAAGGGAACACGAAAACAGATGATCTGTACACTATTACAGTTGTTAGTAAATCAGTATTTAGCTCAAGTCTGTGCAAATATAATGAACAATAAAAATTGATCACAACAGACTAAAAAATTCTGTTGTAGGAATACTGCCAGAGGAGGTCATCTGCTCTCTTTAAAATTTCCATCCCTTCTCTTTAAAATTAAATGAGGGCTTAAAGCATTTCTGATTCTATTCTCCCACTAATAATCCCTCATTATATTTAATTACTTACATTCTACMTAGTTATGTTATTCCTAAAAACAATCAAGCCTACTTAAAGTTACTGTTCTAGAAATGACTGGAAGCTATCATCCAGGAGAAATGCTTGTTTTTCTTTACCGCACACCAGCAATTCAAATGTTCCTTCCTTGTGTACCTTACTATACATAGAAATCAACAAGTCTCTTCAAGTTAATGTCATTCTTACATCTTCATGACTTTTTCTGAAATGCCTGATGTATTTTACATATAATTGTCTTTGTGGAATTTGCATACAACACTACATACAGCTCACCCCTATTTTCCAACTAATAACTGAATTCATTATTTTGTTTACAAAACTTTATTCATGGTGCAATTACTATCCATCAGAATGACTTGCAGTTATTCACTGTAAGTTTGTCTGCTTGTGTGGTACTCTACACATCAAATTCATCATGCTTAACTTCACGAATCTGAAACATAGGTTTGTCTAGTCTAATCACCCAGATCCTCCATCCAATTCATCCGAACAGACAAGCATGAAAAGAAGACAATTCATTCCATCTATATCAGACGTCCTTTAAAATGGGAAATACTGCTCTCTTGGGGTGCCTGCTTGCTCAGTTAATTACAAAGGAAGTCTAAGTGACTATGCTCTATTAAAAATCYCATTTTTAGACAGATTTATTTAAGTAAGACATAATCCAGTCATGACATGACAACATGATTATTTCTGATAGTATAGTTACATCACCTCTTCAGAATGACACAGACTAAGCAGAAAAAGGGTATTTGCTGTCAGCAGAGCAGAATTCAGACTAAGAGTTGTCTGCACAGCTTCTTTAGCTGGTTTGCTGTTCTTCTACAATGATCCAGTACTGCTACAATGGCAAAATTCCATTATAATAAGCTGGACCTAGAATGCAACTATAAGAAAGCTGAACCAATGATTTAATAAACATATTAGTTGAATATTAGAAAAGTTCATAGCTAAGTATGATTGCCGAGATGCAAAAGAATCCTGACGGATATTAGTGCTTATTCTATGCATTCATAGTTTATACTCTTCTTTAAATGAGAATCAGAAGTACRGTTCACAGCAAACATTAAAGAGTATCCAAGAAATATTCTGAAATACAGAGCAGCGTGTGCTGGAAAAAAATTCATTTTTAGACCTGTATACAAATATCATCCCTTGGGTCTGGATAGTGTGGTGGGACAGTACCACAGTAAATTTTCTTGTGAACRGAAACAACTGATGTTGTAAAGCCAAACCTTGGATTCTGAAGTAAATGTGAGGAAAACAGATTCCAATGTTGGTTTAACCATCTGTTTGTGTTTTCACACATTAGAAGCTTTGTCCTTATCATAAGTACTTAGAAGAAAAATCATAACAGGTATATTCAGGCCTTTAAAAGGAAACTAATCTGTTCAAACTAAAATAGCAACAACAAAAGCTTTATTTAAACCTGATATTTATCATTAATCTCATTTTTAGCAATATAGCATGAAAAGTCAATAATAAACTTATGCTCTGCTATGCCTACTGAACTCAAATACCGCTTTTCCTTGCCTCAAGTTTGTGATCAAAAGATAGAACATTCTTGGCAATGATGCATTTAGAACTAAAGATGACAAACAAAAGAAAACTGGAACAAACGAAAACTGTTGTTGTGTAGTCAGCATCACCATTTTTATTTAAACTCTTTTTTTTAAGCAATATATGTTTCTGACTGGAAAATAAAGGTCGAGAAGAAAATAAAATATTTYGGAGAATTCAGTATGAAAATACCAGCCATGTTAGTGCCCTACTGTATTAAGTCTT
This sequence comes from Amblyornis subalaris, assembly GCA_018881555.1. Lineage (NCBI taxonomy): Eukaryota > Metazoa > Chordata > Aves > Passeriformes > Ptilonorhynchidae > Amblyornis > Amblyornis subalaris. The sequence continues at coordinate 1,891,924 of JACAXG010000062.1, read as the reverse complement.
CAAAAAGTTTGCTTGGCTTACCTCATCAAAATGACAAATTACCAATTATTTAACTTTCCATGTCTCTTCTAAACATTTTATTCATATTTTTACAGAAACACACCTTTTCTGCTGTGTTTCTGAACTTCTGGTTTTTGTTGTTTACAACTAATTGGAAATAGTTTGAGTTGAAGGAATTGGAAACACTTCCAATATGCATGCAATTTCCAGAAAGACAGTAAAAACATCTGATTCATGCCACTGGTTCATACACAATGGATTAGACAATTTGCTTTAGACAGAGCCTTTTTTAACATCTCATATATAAATCAAGCACACCTTTAAAATATACTCATTCTAGAATGGATTTATTATTCTTGATTTGTAACTAACTTTCTTATGGCAGGCCTAAAAAAGCCCACAGTACAGAACTTAATTAAAATATGTATATTGAAAATTCTGATTTTCCTTAGGAGAAATGCTCATAGCTTTTTCTCTCTGTGGACAAAGAATTTATACAATTCCTGCTTTGGGATCATTTGGAATTGTATACACGCCTCAGGTATTAATGAAGATGAAAAACTTTCCTGCTTTTTTCTGTCACCCATACTAATAGATCTTAGATTTACAAAYAATCTAAGATGAAGTGGATAAAATAATAAAAGACCTTCCACCGTAAGTGTGGCAAAAGCTGTAATCCGAGTTCAGATTAAGATGTAYCAAGGCATGTAAAATATTTGAGCAAGGATTGGTATTAATATATAAATGTGTGCTTCACATCCAGTGGGAAATACTTTGAGCAATATATATAGTATACTTAGTTGATTTTTAAATTTGTATACTATTTAGCMGAATTACTGTAGCTTTCCACAGGTACAGAGTTCAACATGAGCAGTTTTGTACATTTGCAGTCACCATACACCCTAAACATTTTGGTTTTCACTTCATTTTATTACACTGCTCCAGGCAAGCAGATTTCCATTAAACAAAAATTATGTGATTTGAAAATTATTTCTAAAAGCAAGAATTCGAGGTGACATCTGCCATGTCTCTACTGGAAAATAGTTTTAACCATGAAATTTGTCAATGAAGGTTTACCCTGTCCCACATATTGAGTAGTAACAGAAACATATCATGCAGCAACCAACATGCACTTGTGCCCTGTTTCTAATCTCCAGGTTAATTTAGGGGAACTATCATCATCAACAAGAGCAAGATTTAAGGCTCTATTGTCAGAAATTAGTTTTGATCTTTGACTGTAATGTACTTCTTTTGTATGGAAGAGCAAGGCACGGAGTTAAAAATCAAAGAAAATTTGGTCTGGAAAAGAGGGAGATGATACAGTCTTTTTGCACTGAGGCATAATCAATAATATTTGCTATATTCCTGGCAGAACTTTGTCTAATTTACTCTTTACATCGAGAATTCTATGTTTCTTCCTCATCTTCTTTATTTCCTTGACTAATTAAACTCGGGATTTCCATCTTGCTTCATAAGGCTTTTTTTAAAAAAAAACAAACAAACCATTTTTTTCTTTTGTTCCTCCAGAATCTCTTCAGTGTAGCAATGTTACAGAGTATGAGTTTCCCACATTCTTACTATAACATGTGCAATGATGATAAAAAAGTAAATAAATTCTCCATTACTTGAAAACACTTTTTTAGTGATAGGAGGCACCTCAGTTTCTTCTAAATTTTATTTTCACAGAATCAGAATATTTGGAAGGGACCTCTGGAGGACATCTGATCCAACACCCTACTCAAGCACGGCAACCTACAGCCAATTGTCCTGGACCACRTCCAGATGGCTTTGTGGAATTCAGACTTCGTTATTTCAATTGGTTTTTACGTTCACATATTTTTTCAACTTCGATGTAAATAATAAGTCTATTTTTTCTAAATGAGTACAATGACATCCTATATCTGATTTTTATGACACTTATGTGCAAAACTACAGAATTGATTTCTTCATTGCTACAGGAAAGATAAATTCAATATATGCAGGCTAGCTGGTTGATAGACCTGAGATCTTAAAAAACACATCAATACAATGGTGTGGATTTGTATTTTTATTTTGCAGGTTTTGCTATTGACAGATTTATGTCCACCTCCTACTGTAGAAAGAATATGATCACATTACTGTGATAGTGCAGTAATATTATGACTCAATTTCACTTTAATGTACACTATGCTTACAAAATGGCTAATAAAGCAGTTTTCAAGACGGGGGCCAAACTAGAACAATATACATTACACAATAATAGATAGCAAATTACCACCCGGAGAAAAAAAGCATGGCAAACGGTACAATTCTAATTTATTAAATTTTTAAAACTCCAGCAGAATAATTTATAGAAAGCTTGTATGAACACAAACTCCCCAGTCAGCTCAGGTGACATACAATACTGGCTGCAAAAGAGAGTTTCAGATTTTGAAGAAAAATGCATTTTAACTCTGACAAGGTATGCAGCCCTCCTTCTTTGAATCACTTTCTTCACATATCATTAGCTGTATGCAAAAAGTCACTGGAAAAAGAATAAACCTTAGAATACCATTATACAACATTTATTCAACAATAAATAAGATATATAAAAGCATTTATTAGCTAATACACACTAAATATACCTACAATTTTTAGGTAACTGAGCATTAGTATTATCACAATCCAGTCAAGACACAGAGAGCCTTTTCCCCCTAAGTGCTATCATTCGTGTTGGAAAGGGCCATCCTGCAGTAGTACATGGAAACAATCCATTTTTTTCTTTAGGTTTATATACCTTTTCATGCTGGTGTTTTCTAACTGGTGTTATTGCTGATTCCTAGCCCAACAATTCCACACCTCTCATTCTGTCCCCCTTAGCTTGCATTATTCTACTCTGTAGACACTATCTCAGTTCTCTTAACATACAAGTTTCCTCAAAAACCTAAGCCATGGTTATACCTTACCAGAAATGAGGTGTGGTTCCTTAATCATGGCTGAATACAGAGGTAGAGGGAAAGGCGAGAACGGAAGAGTTTTAGCAAGCTGCTTTTTCCTCATGTAGAATATGCCTCTGTATCCATTCTTCTGTTTCTTTTTCAGTAAAATGGGAGCAAATTTTGGATCTGCTGCCAAGAAGTCCACTCCAAGTGTTCAACACTCGGAAGAAATGGTTTATGTAGAAAACCTGAAACAGCCACACTGCAAAACCCTATCTGCTCGGAAGTCTGAATGAAAGCAGGTACCAACATAGCTCAGCAAGGCCAACACTTCACACTTCAGGCAGAACTCAGGGGATTCAAGTCATTGAAGGACACATATTGATAAAAAATGCAGACTTTAAACATGTTCCCTATCCTCCGAATTACATAACACATCCCAAACTGTAATTTCAGGCTAAAATCTATAAACAGTAAAGAATTGGACAAATCAGAGAAAACATTAAAAACTTCTGAAAAGTCAGCCAAATTGCTTCGTCATATAGAATGCTAACTAAAATTACTTTGAACTATAAAAGGGTTTGTTGTTCACATAATGAAAAATTTCAAAATTACCTGACAAACTACAAAGTATATTGACTTAAGAAACGTTTATTTAAGAAAAGCACAAAGAAAGCGTATCCTTCCATTAAACCAAGTCATAAAATTTGCTCATATTAGCACCAACAATTACAATCAGCTGCCTGATTGACATTTATGCATAATTTCAGATAAATTTTTGGTCTTTTTTTTTTCTGTGGCATTTAATTGTCACCTTATTGACAGTGTGATTATTTGTTTTAATGCTTACCTAGCCTCATGTTTTATTAATGTTTCCCTAACAAGTATTCTAACTTCACACATGAAAAAACAGGATTTAAATACCTCACATTTTATGTCACAAAAATCTACTATATTTCAAAATAAAAGACACTATTGTTGCTAATACTTCCATTTAAATCAGGGGGGTATGAAAGAAACTTGTTTGACAAAAACCTATTAAGAACTAATTAATTTTTGGGTGCTGGTAGAATTTAACAGAGACACAAACAAAATCCCAGAAAGAAGCTACAAAAGCAACAAGAATACTACAAGAAATGGATGGGTTTGTTCCTTGTCATGGAGTTTCTTTTTTATTCTTTTAATAGCTGCTCTTTCACTTGAGATAGAAAACTGAAATACTTAGAATGAATACTTCTATTCATAGTACGGACTCACTTTACCAAAAAAAAATTCAATACCTTTTCTTGTAATTGAGTTAGTAACTGAGCTTAAATAGTCATTTTGTCGCTATAGCAAAGTAAGGATAGGAGACGTGATACTTTACAGTTCTAACAACAGGGTGATAGTCTTCTATTTATTAAATACAATCCTTTATAAATACAACATAAGTAGGGTAACTATATAAAAATTACATAAACTATTAGCAAAGTTAGTCCCTTGGTTTCTGATGTATGTTTGCAGCCAAGGAATAACTGTGTGTCAGGCTGCAACTGAGGTATTTTTGAGAGCTCCCAYTGAATGGTGTACAAACCTCATGAAATTCAACAAGGCCAAGTGCAAGGTCCTGCACCTGGGTTGAGGCAATGCCAAAAATGGATAAAGGCTGGCCAATGACTGGATTGAAAACAGCCAACTGGAGAAGGACCTGAAGCTGTTGGTGCATGAAAAACTGAATTAGAGCCAGCAATGTGCACCGGCAGCCCAGAAAGCCAACCATATCCTGGGCTGCATCAAAAGCATCATTGGCAACAGGTCAGGGGAGGTGATTCTCCCCCTCTACTCCACTCTAGTGAGACCCCAGCCGAAGCACTGCATCCAGCTCTGGGGCTCCCAGCACAAGAAAGACATGGACCTGCTCCAGAGGGTCTATAGGAGGGTTGTGACAATGATCAGAAGGCTGAAGCATCTCTCTGATGAAGGCAGGCTGAGAGAGCTGTGGTTGTTCAGCCTCGAGAAGAGAAGGCTCTGGGGAGACCTTTGAGCAGCCTTCCAGTAACTAAAGTGGGCCTGCAAAAAAGATGGAGAGGGACTTTTTACACATGTAGTGGACAAGAGGAAGTGGTTTTACACTGAAAGAGGGGAGGTTTAGACTGGATATTAGGAAGAAATCCTTTACTGTGAKGGTGGTGAAGCACGGAAACGTTGCCCAGAGACCACATGGATACACCATCCCTGGAAGTGTTCAAGGTCAGGCTGGATGGGGGTCTGAGCAACCTGATCTAGTGGAAGGTTCCCTGTTTATGGCACTGGGGTTGGAGTAGATAATCTTCAAGGTCTCTTCCAACCCAAAGCATTATATGATTCTATGACTGCATTTTATGTGAAAGAATTAAATAAGAATCCTGTTACAAAAAATAAGAGTGAACCATTCTTCAAATAAGCTTTTTTCCCTCCTTTTTTAAATTTGAGTTTACAGAAATGTAATTTCTTTAACCATTCTTCAGCTACATATTGACAGGAGAGCTGTCATCATTAACATTGCAAAGAGATGTTTGGTTGCCTTTTTTAAACATAAGTATGGAAAGACAATAGAAGAGRACTTAAGCCTGTTATAATCAGCAGAATAATGACTACTTTTAAGATGCCTCAGTCAGAGTACAGAATCCAAAGTACAAAGGCAGAAATACAAAGCGAGGCAAACAAATTTCTTTTCTATTAATTTTCATAAATAAAAGCAGGTGTTTTACCAAGGCAGGCCAAAATTTTGCATTTCTTAGTTGTTACAGTGACAAAGCAAAAATGGAAAGTACTAAATTAATTGCATAATTAGATGATCTCCTGGAACAATTTATCTTCAATAGCTACTGAATATTTTAACAATATACATGCTAAGGAGCATAAGAGAGAAGGATTGTGGTTTTAATGACAATAATGAAATCTAGAAATCAGATCTACCTTTTCCTTGCAATAAACTATTTTAATAATTTCTAGAAGTAAAGAAGAACAGGAAGTACAGGAGGACAAAAAACAAACTCAAATTGAGAAGTCTCTGATTCTAACATTACTAGTAGAAAAAGGATAGAGGTGTTACATTTTGAAATATGGAAAATTACACTTCCAGTAAAATGCTAGTAAGATTGTGGAAGCAACCAACCACCGACAAATTGTCAAAACTCAAACAGCCTTGAACCCAATCTGTCAGGTATGACATTCTTCATAAAGGATGAAACTTTGTACTGATGAGATTCCTTAGTAACAATACACCTGTGGTGGGTTGACCCTGCTGAACACCAGGTGCCCACCAAAGCTGCTCTATCATTCCCCTCCTCAGCTGGACAGGGGAGGGAAAATAGAACGAAAGGTTCAGGGGTTGGGATAAGGACAGCGACAGATGACTCACCAGTCACTGTCACAGGCAAAACAAACTCAACTTGGGGAAAAATTAATTTAATTTATTACCAATGAAATCAGAGAAGGATAATGAGAAATAACCCCAAACTTGAAAACACATTTTTCCGCCACCCATCCTTTCTTCCTATTCAACTTCACTCCCAATTTTCTCTCCCTCCTGCTCTCCAGTGGCACAAGGGGACAGGGAAGGGGGTCTCTGCCACTGGAAGAGGACTCCTCACACTACTCCCTGCTCCAGCATGGGATTCCTCCCATGGGAGATAGTTCTTTTCCTATATTATAAATACAATCAAAAGTTACTTCAAGACCCAAATCCTCAGGTTTTCTTCTGAGATATGATAACATCTGATAACTACAGCCTAAAATGATTTATTATTTAGAATTTTCATTTTGATGTTCTTGTTCAGAGCAGTCATTTTCCCCTTCTGGTGTCACTCCTATAACAAAAAAAGAGACAAAATGTACCAAGTTGCAACTTCCATAATTTACCAAAACAGAGAGAACCCCTAGGTCATCCTCATGATGCTGAAACCTCAAGTAAGAAAAGACCAGCCTCTTTCCCATAATAAAAATGTAATTTCCCAATACTTGTCACTACCATGCCCTTGCCCAAGAACTCCAGTTGCCATGTAATAGTGAAAGAGCTACCTGACGCACCACTGCCTTGAAGAGTCATTTTTCACTTACAATGGCAAACCATTATTTTTTTTTGTGATGCAGTAGGTAATGCATAAAATCCCAGGCTACATCCACCAGAATTACTTTTTTCTAGGTTTTCCTGATCAACCTCATAGCTTAAAATGTCAGGCTTCAGATTTCATAACATTATACAAGATGACTTCTACACCTCCTAATGTAATCCTCAGCATTTTCTCCAAAAATAACAAAACCAATCAAGCCATGAAATCATGCTACCTCCTACAGTAGTTCCATCTAAACAGGAAATTAAAAGAAGATCACAAACCAAAAATACAACAAAAAATCTTCTAAAAATCATGCAAACATGCATCATAATGCAATCATTTCATTCTGTCTTCCTCACATGCTAGAAAAAAAACCATGCCACTAATTTACTCAAAGTTATGTAAAGAGTCCAGTGTTACACTCACATTAAAACCAGCAAAGATCCTTCTAGATACTGTTTACTGGCTTTTAAGTAGAATAGACAACTGTTCTCAATTTAGAAAACCAAATGACACTAACCAACTATTACAATACATACTCATTACCAGCCTTTCAAGTATTCTTTATTGATCTAAACCTCATTTTAAATAGACATATTTTCAGTTTGGCTTTTTGCCAGATCATCTGCAGGTATCCAATTTGTAAAACATTGCTTTTAAAAATCTGCTAAGACTTGGAAATTTAAGCAAAGATCTATGAAGAAAAAAACTGAGTCAAAGCAACAGTTATCCTCTATTTGACTTTTCTGAGTTCATGTTAATGACTTGGAGCTTATCAATCTACATAGGAAAGCTAAATGAATTGCACTACAAAATATATTCAGCTATTGTATTATACCTGCAATACCAACAATATTAACTGAAATTTTTCTAACTCTGACAAAAAAAAATGAAAGTCAATAATGATCATGCAACTTTCTTGATTCTCACAAGGCACAATGTCTCTCACAATATTCTTGTATCCATGTCAGGACATTGCAGAACATGGATGAAAAATCGAACGTAAAAAATAAAAAGGCTGGATGATCAGGCTCAAAGGGAGTGGTTCATGGGTGGTTCTCTGCCTGGGAGCCAGTAATAAATGGATTACTGCAGGTGTCTATGCTGTCCTGTTCAACTTCTTTATCACTGATCTGGTGGTGACAGAGTGCTTTCTCAACCTTGCAGATGACACCATATTGTGGGAATCAGTTGACAGACTCACAGACAGGGAATATGAAAAGTCTGCCTCTAGTTTTGAGCTCTCAAGAAAAGGGAAGATTGATACATTGCAGCATGTTCAGCAGAGGGCCACCAAGCTGGTGAGGGACTGGTGCACAAGCCCTGAGAGCTCAGGGCATGCTTGCTCAGCATAGAAAAGAAACAGCTTCAAGAGGACTTAGCAGCAAGTCAGTACCTACAAGCTTATCACGAGGACACAGACAGGCTCTTCACACTGGTACATGGTGAGTGGACAAGAGACCATGGGTAGAGGTTGAAACAAGACAGATTCAGACTGGATATAGGGAGAAACTTTCTTCCAATGAGGACCATCAGGCAGCGGAAGAGGCTGCCCAGAAAGGTTATAGAGTCTCTGTGTTTGGAAGTCTTCAAGACCCAATCGGATAAACCCCAGGAGAATCTGGTCTGACATCATAGCTGGCTCTGCTTGAGTAAAAGATTGAACTCCTTGAGGTCACAGGGGGGTTCAATGACCCTATGATTAGGAATGTGATCCTATGGTCTATGTCTTCCAGTTTAGTGAAGACATAAAGACACGGATACTTGTCTTAAAAAAATGTCCAACTTCTTTACATTTCTTATACACAGGCAGACAAGCTCAGAAGGTTTTGAGTAATTTCCACTAACTATACTAAAAAAGGATGGCCAAAGAAAGGGCTGCCCTGCCTAATTCTTTGTTTTGAACTCACCCCTGGTACAAGTCAAACCTGTCTACAGAATTGCTCTTTACTTCCAACAGCTGGACAAGCTGCCTGAAATATACGGCAAGTAAGTCTCAAGGCTTCATTCTCTGGACATAAAAGGCAGATACATCCTTATAAGTGAGTATCTCAAAAGAAGAAAGATAAAGAAGCCAGTCAAAAAAATTGCATCTGTGGGGAATTCAGTCAGAGTAGGCGTGAATGCTGATAAAATTCTCATCTAATTCACTGTTCTCTCTTAACAATACAAAGCAAGCATTTCCCTCCTGCCTTTTCTTCCTTCAACTGGTGTTAGCTTTTAACCCATCATTAGCCATGTAACCCCCAAAAAACAAAATCTAAACCAGCTGTTAAAGTTCAACATAAAGTAGTTTATTATATCTTGGCAAGCTGCAGTGCCATGAAAAATTCCACATGCAGATGAAAGCTATGAAATCAAATTCTTACCAAAAAACGTATTGAATAATCTCTGTTACAAAATATAAAATTAAAATCAAAGATGCATTGTTAATATATCTGTTCATGCTCAGTGGACAATACCAGAAGGAATTCTACTTATTCAAGGACACAATCATACAAATTAGAGATATGAACTGGAAAATTACCCAATACACTATCAAGTCTTTCATCCTGTTGCCAAAAAAATATTCTATACCATGTATTACCCAGCATTTAATTCTAGCTAGTTCAAAGTAGATTAAGTGTTTTCTTAGTGTATTGCCTTTCACTAAGGTGAAGATTCCCAGTTCAAGGGTCATAGCTCAACAGCATCACAGACAAATTTCAGAGGTTCACAATCACTCTGCTATTTTAAGTGGAAAAAAAGTCCTACTGTAAGCAGAAAAACAAACTTAAAGGAAAAAAATTCTTTATATTGAAAAGATGAGAATAATATGCTGCCATACAACTGTGCTTGTAGAAACTTACAGCATTTTCACAGCAAGTGATTTGCAAATTCTGGTAACTTTGTAGTAGTTCCAAACAATTTTTAATTTTCACATTAACAAAATAATATTAGGGCGGTTATGTAATGGAGGATGGGCCAAAGGCAGCAACCCTGGTTTCAGATGCATAAACTGAATATCACATTTCAGAATTCTACAAAATAAAAATTACCATGTTTATAAATTTCAATGCACAAGGGAAACAGCAAACTTGCTTACAAGCCATTTAGTGTAKCACTGCTACTGGGAAGTGTTATATATAAGTGAAAAGACTGTTTTATTGGTTCATTACCATCTCTCATCTACAGCATTCTATTTTTGACTATATGACAAAAACAGAACATGCGTTACATATATCAGCAAGATATAATAAATACTAGTATCATCTCTAAGATCTTTTTCAATCAAAAATCACTCACACAAATAGCTTTTGATAGCTTATCTTCCCTTGGCTATTTCACTTCCAGCATTTGGTGTCACTAAGGACTGAACTCAGCTGTATCTATTATTTGTACTTGTAACTCCCATTTTTGGTTATGCAAAACACAGTGAGGTTGTGAAGTTTGGTGCCAGAAGAAAGGACACCAATCTCAATATTCTCCTGGGAGTTAAACATGCAATGACAAGGAAAAATCTCTAGAAAGTCTGCCTATTTCCATTTATTAGAATTTAAACGTTAGAAAAGCATTATCTGCTTCATGTTCAGCTGTTTCTGTACTACAAATGCCTTCCCTTCTAAAACACTGAATTTCCACATTTGTGTGGGAACATAATATATAGSTGCAACTTACAAGTCCCTAAGGGAATCATGTCAATTGGCATTTTAAAAATTAATTCAGTGACCTACAATAATATGAGTTTCTTATGCATAATATTTGTCAGTAGGCAACGTGGGAAGTTCAGAATTCATTTAGAGAGCCAAAGCTTTATAAAGGCAAACAAAAATATTCCTGAACTGCTTCTTCTAACTTGGTAAGTGTCTGCTGGTAAAGGTTTGTAATATAAGAACAAGGAAAAACCAAATATAGGAAACGGATCTGCATGCAGCATGGTTAATATTTAAAACAGAAAGGAAAAAGGAATAAAAATTTCTGGCAGTATATGCCCAGCCAGCTACATTATCAACCTGGTGAGACATTCAGAGCTTGTGGAAATTTTGCAAATCTTCTGAAAATTATAGCATGGTAGGTCTTATACGTGCTTAAACAGCTCACTTTAGTCACTATAAAAAAAATTTGCAAACATAAGCAGGACTTTGGGATAGAAGGCCCCATCTAAAAAGGCTTAATATCTAATTATATCAGCACTCCCTTCTTCTGATCTTACATGTCAGTGAAATGTCAGAGCAGCACCTCACTGAATGGCTTGTGTAAATGAACCATGCAGAGAGTTGCATATTGCTGCCCACAGTTTGCTGTAGTAACTACAAGTTGTCTTTAGAAACAGCATTTTTCAAGTTCTTCCCATTGTTTCATAAAGCTTATTATACTGTGCACATGAATTTGGTTTATCAATAATAGAGAATCAAATTGGCACAGAGCTATCAAAATTAGGGTCTAGGTATCACTGTATATGAAAACAGAGCATGTTCTAAGCAAGGATGAGATACCCACACTATTATAATACACTCAAATAATGGAATATTSAATATATTCAACATTTACAAAGAAAACAAAACATTATAGTCACATGAAGACAGAAGCAGAGTAGTAACTACCGAAAACTTTAGGAAAAAAGTTTCAACTTTTAACTTCAAAATCCTGCTTACAAAGCTGTTCTCAAACATTTAAATGACATAGACAAGAACCAACTTTTTTGTTATGAAAACATAATAGTTTACATCTGACTATCTATTTAAAATGAAGTACCTATAGAAGAAAACTGCTAAAAGTGATTATTATTCCATGAAAAGCTAATACAGTATATATTGTCAAATTTCCTATTTTTTCATAGAATCTGAGACAGCAAACAGTTCATAAAGTGCTTTGCAAGCAATTAATTGCCATCTGTCCCTCAAGGATAGTCTTCATTTCTAACAGTACTAAAAATATTTGAAATAGTGGACAGAATTATTTTCAATTTCTACAGAGCATTTATCAAATCTCCACACTTTTCACTGGATAAATATTACATTTTCTTCCTCAAGGAGGTAACTACAAAACGTCCCCAAACAAATACTATTCTCCATGTTTTTCCAGACTATAACTTATTTCTAAAACAAGAAGCCTTTGCCACTTTACAACATATCTCTGAATAACACCAATATTCATTTTGTCAAATATATAACATCTGACAATAATCTGAAAATTAACATTCTCAGTAACATGAAAATATCTGATTTTAAAACACTAATCAAATATAGCACAATGGCCACCATCACAGAACAAAAAAAATCTAATAACATAGTAAGACAAAAATAATACAAACAGATTGATTTCCTACAAAGGACTGGTTTGTGGGGTTTTTGGTGGTTTGATTTGGTTTGCTTTTGGTTTTGGTTTTTTGGGGGGGTTTTTTAATATGTTCTTTACTTAAGTCAGCTTCTGGCTGTAAAGTGTGTTTCACTCATGGAGAGTTGTACTCTATCAGCCATAGTTACAGTTCCAGCAGAATTACTGTCACATTCTCTAGACTGACATCAGTGTGAGCATCTTCAGAAAAAAGCACCAAACTTCTTGTGCAAATGGGCAGGAAAATTAAGAYCTCTCTACATCGCAGACTTTCAAATCTAGGGCTTGACTTCAATAACACTTGCTCCTTTAATCCTTTTTTGCTCTCCTCGGTGCTACATAATACAAAACTGGAATTCACACTAGACTTCATCGCTGGAGATATTCAAAATGCCTGGTTAATGCCTGCACAACCTGATTTAACATTAGCTCTGCTTTACGCATGTGTTTAGACTCCAAAGTTCTAAGTCTATAACTTCATAGTTAAAAACTAAACTACTTTATGATTATCAAAGAAATAAGGAAGCCAGACCCCTAAGAATGAGAGAGAGGGAATTACAGCAGTGCAGGAACTAAAGGCCACTAACAAGCTGAAACTAGTCTAACACCGATGGATGGTAAGAAGAAAGCCAAGTTAGTATCTGAAATCTGTATGAGAAAAGCTGGAATCCACATGAAGTAAAAAATAAATTTCACTGATAACTACATATTTCTTTTCACTGAACTTGCACCTACTGATGACAACTAGTTTCAAGAGCAAGATTGAAAGTGCAAGCTCTGAACTGAAATTGCAATAATGCTGAAAACGCCGAAAGAGACACTTCTGAAAGATTGCAAATGAAACTCAAAAAAGGTGAAAGAATTTCTTGAAGAATCTTTTATTAATTTTAAACTAATAAGTCAGCCTTATAATTAAAGCAGTTGGCAGATTTCATTATAGCAGATCAGATGCTAACTCATTTCAGTTATATGCAAGGGTGCAGAGCAAGACACAAGTAACTAACAAAAGAAATGACTTCACACTTGGAAAAGAGTGATATGTGATATGGAAGGCTGCAGAAATCCCTCAGGACAAAAAATAAAATGCCCAAAAGAAAAGGAAGGGCAAAAAAACCCCACAAAACCCAAATATACTTACTTTGAGGACAGAAGAAATAAAAAATGAAAGAATACAAAGTAAAAGCTTAGGAAAACACAAAACAAATACTGCTAAAAATAATACAAGAAAAGCGTATGGGATGTAGGGCCACTCCAGGTATTTGCAAAACTACGTACAACTGCAGGAGACACAGCCAAGACTGGCCAACTCAGAGTAAAAGGAAAAAAGTCACATCTAGCAAGTAGATGGATGCACAGCGCATTAAAAAACCAGCAGATACAGCGCTGCAAACTTGCTTAGAGGTCACACTTGCAAGATTCAACCTGGAAAGTGGTATTTCTTAGAAACAGAAGAAACTTTTGTGAATTTAGAGTTGAATTTAGACAATCCTAAATAAATGTCATTTCAAGAAAATGCTTTAAAAAAATTACTAGACTCAAAGCTTGATATAGTAGACAACTAAACTTGAGAGCATAGAGTAAACAAGTAATGTCAAGTCTTAGATGACTCCAAACTAAGGTGGCAAAATCAGAACTAGGTAAGCTTTTTCTTTTCTTTTTTAACTGTCATGATCAACAGAGGGAATACAATCTTTTAGAAATTTGAAAGTTTTAAATCTTGCTCAATAAAAATACAGAAAGAAACAAAAGTAAAAAACTGTATTGAAATATCAAGAGTCTAGTGGCCATTTGTTTTTAAAATATGTTTTCTCAGAAATAGTATTACACCCTCTACTACTTCCAGCTCGGGAAAAGAAGGGTAAATTGGGATGAATTGTATCAAGATGAGTTGAAGGCTATGAGAAGGGCTTCAGAAAAATTCTGTCTTCTCTCTCCAGAAGAGTAACATAGGAAATATTTTAACCACTGTATAGAATGCAAGTACGAGTAGAAACTGCAACCTCTTCTTCTGCTGTCTATCTCATTTAACTTAGGCTGGGCTGGCACAATGCACACCCTTGCTCTGGGAAACGTGAGAGCTGAGAAAGGCCTGAGCAATGAGTCACAGCCTTCATGCAGATGAGGCTCTCAGCACAAGGAGCAGTCAGGATATGAGAATCAAGGTTTTAAAAAGGAAACCAGTAGAAACAAGAAGAAGGTTCTTCCTTCTGAACTTCAAGTGCCAGAGACAAAACTGTTTATCTGCCCACAGAAACAAACATTGGCTAGGAGAAAGGAGAGAATTGGAATAATTTTAAAAGATGGAATGAAGGAAGTTCTTCCCCAAGACCAGAAAATCCAAATTATGGAAYGTTTTCGAGCACTTGCTAGAAAAACAATAGTCATTTATCTTTAACCAAGTAGCCAAAACACTGTAAGATGACAACTGCTTCTTTTGCTTCAGATTTCATATGTAATTTCAGCTATACACATATACAACAACAAACTAACTAAATTAAAAACTCACAAGGAATGTAAAAACTAGGTGGATGGGGTTTTTCTTCTAGACAGCTACACAGCTTCGACACAAAATCAGACTCCAATTGGGAAATATTATTTACAGAAAAAGTTTTCCTTTATCCTCAAAAAGGATATACATTCTTTCATGTCAACTGGAAAAGTTTACAGTAAACAGTTCTGAAGGGAAAATGTGGGCTGAAATCCTCCAGGATAAATCTCTCTCTGATGAGAAATGATCCAAGTTCATTCAACTTTACACAGCACATTCTTCACTGCAAAAAGAACACAGCGAAAGAAGAGAGAAAAAAAGAGTACATGGGGAGAGAGGGGAAAAAGGGAGACTGACTTGTTTAAATTCTGAAGCAGGATGTAATTCCAAATATAAATTAAGTTGAAATAACACAACAAAGTTTTCCTTATTCTGTCAAGAGAGGTAATTTCTTTCCTCCTTTACTTGTTATATCAGTATCATGAAAACAGCAGCTGATTTTCACAGGATGGAAGTGAAATTAAGCAGACTTACTTGGCAGCTTAATTGCTGATCAGAAAAAGACAGCTTCAGTTAATAAAAGATTTTGCTCTGCATCTTAGTGAATCAGCCTCGTTCCAAATTTCACGAAGACACGTGCTGATACACAGCTGATAAGCAATCACCGCTTAATTTTCTTTTTCTATAAAGCAGTTTTTGTTATGGTACTTATGAGCAGATGAGATCCCTAACTCATGCAATATTCACCTTGATACTTAATACAAGCAAAAAACAAGCTAAAATTGCATTCTATTACTATGCTATATTGTCAGAATAAAGATGTAGCCACAGCAGCCAAAGATTTGTTGGCAGAAATGGTTCTGTCAATCAAACTTCAAATGGTAAAAAGATTATAGATACTGCTTTCAATTCAGAAGGTATCTTTAYATATCTATATGCAAATCTGTAATTATAAAAAGGTTTTTTTATCTACATGCAATATTTAGAAAATATATTTGCTTCATATAGAGACTACTTTACATTTATTATATTTTAAACTGATACGAGTCTTATTTAGCAGGTGTCATGGTTTGATCCGGTGTGAGACAAATTTGATTGGTTAAAAACAGGTAAAGGACAGTTCTATGAGCCACTTAGTGTTCCTGTCTGTTCATGTCTCTGTGAAAGGAATGTTATAAAAAACATCTAGGAAGTGATGCAGCACTTGCTCTCACTTCCTCTCTTGCTCCCTTGCTGCCTGCTGACCAGGAGCAGGAGAGGCTTCCCCCCACTCCCGGGCCAGGGGCCCACGGCCCAGGGCGCCGTCGGGGGCAGCCGGCCTCACCCTCCACTGGTCCTGTGCYGTTCCGGACCTGAGAGGAGCTGGTCTGATGCCATCTGGACCAAGGCCAAACAGAGACGCAGCAAAGCTAAGCCGAGAGAAGCTACGCAGWGAGAAAGCGGAGCCGAGGAAAGCCAAGAAAAGGCCGAGAGAAGAAAAAAAAAGCACTCCTTTCAGAGGTGTATTGGTGAGATCGAAGAATGACCTTGCTTTTAAGATAAGGCAGAGATTTAAGTAGCAGCCAAGAGACTTACTCAACATTTGGATGGCTGCCAGTGCAGAGCATACAGGGCGGAAGGAGCCTTGGGCCCGGGGAAGCAAGCCCTGTACAGGTGCACTATCTTATGGGAGCATGTAAACTGTTATAAATACTTTTGTAGGCATTTTCTGCAAATATTAACCTATTCGCTAAGCTAGAGAGAAAGGAAAGCAGTCATGTGAAAGACTAAATATGTAGGCCAGCAGCCAAACAGAAGAGAAGACAAGGAGTGGCAGGAAGTGCCAGAGAAGCCATCTTTACCAGCATCAAAACCCATCTTTTTCTGTGAGCTGTGCTGTATGATCTGGAATAATACCAAACTAAATATCTCTTTAAATCACAATTTAGACATGGGGGAGTTTGAAAAATTCGACAGCCTAAAATAAGAACATTTTTATGTTGTGTGCAGCTGAAATTTGCAGCCTTTGGAGATTATGAGTAAAGCAGGAGCCGGTACCTGAGTGCCTTTAGGCTGGAATTACTTACTCTTAAAATGTTTAACCCCAACAGACTTTTCTTGTGACCCACAAACTGCGGAGTATATTGTGGGAGGGAGGATACACCACTGCAAAAACCTGGGCGCACTGTGGTGTTTCTGGAAGGTTTGGAACCACGCTGAAGATCCTTCTTAGGGAATTGTCTTCCGTGGTATGGATCCCACTACACTACAGAAAGAACTCTCTTTATTGCCACTTTATGGGATAAGAACTCTTAATCATAAGATCAGAATCTCATGTTTATGTCCTTTACGTGATCAGTGAGAAAGATTGGAATGTATGGGGGGAAAATGATATTTGTATATTATGCCTTAATATTTTCATTATTTTTTTTCATTCTTTCTATTCTTAGTAGAGTTAGTAAATAAATTATTTAATAATTTTTCAAGTTTGCAGCCTGTTTTTGCTGTCTCCTATCCTCTGAAGAACTAAGCGTAGGGATCTGGAGTTTGCCTCTAGGTTAACCCTTGACAGCAGGAAATCAATTACTGCCCTTAATTCCATCTGAGTATGACTGGTCTGCCTAGAAAGCAATAGATTAACTATGAATTTATGGCTCAATATGGATACCAGCCCACAGCCAAAAATTTGCTATGTAACCAAGAACATTAAGCAGTCCTCTGGGGTAACGTATAAGCAGAAGTAACTCACACAATTCAGCACACAMTATGGGAAGAGGTATTTTAACCACGTGTTCACCTTTTTTGGTCCAATCCATTTTGAAAAGAAGCTGTGCATATTGTCAACATAAGGAATGGTATCTCAAAGCCTCCTCATAAATTTTAAATGTCCTAAGAGGTTTCTTCATCATCATGTGAAATCTGAGTACTGTATGCTTAAACTGGGCCGTAGGGGGAGGGGGTTAAATTAAATTATGTATTTTGATGAATGTGTCCTTTTATTGTCCTGTTTATTCATCAACATTCTGTAAAATGCCTGAAAGTAAAAACATTCAGCAATATTATAGCTGTGTTTTCTTAGATTAGCCTTGTTTTACTGTATAATCCCCTCAAACTTCACTGGTTTTCATTGCAGTAACAGCTCTTCCCATATATCTTCCATTGTGCCTTAGAGATTCTATTATTTATTTTAGTATGAAGAACACTATAAAAAGAAAGTATTTTTAAAATGTACCATGAAATTCCTTAAGGAAGGGGTTTTTATATCATTCTAAGAAAATAATCTCTGAATTCTAATAATAAAGACAGAGCATCACTTCATTGTAAATACAGGATAAGAATTGCACGTCTTCTGTTCTGTCAAATGTAGTAACACTGAATACATTTTATTCTTTGTAAAGCAAATGTTCCCTAGAATAATCCTTTCAAAGAAGGAAGCTTTGCTGGGTTATTTTTACAACTGAACTAGAAAGCAATGAAGTGAGTATGTCAGTGTTGCCCGGTTGGGTATATTTAGCAAAACAAAATCTTTGTTCCTATTGTTCAGCAGGCTTAAATATTGTCATGACATTCTTTTGTCAGTAAATATTTGAGAGGCTGAAAATTTCTAAAGTTAAACCAGTATCTGTAAAAAAGAAATGCATTGAGACAGAAATACAAAACCAGATTTACTCAAGTTTAAACACTACCATTTTCTTCAATACACCTTGGTCTTCTCCCAGAACCATTACCGTTTCCACTAAATTTAACACACATCAGAAAGGTATCACAGCAGGATTTTTTTAAACAACAAATAAAAGTATTAGATACATTATGAATCACAAGTATGAGAAATACGACCCCAAAAAAATTTAAAAAAAGAACACAGGTGCAGAGTTGTTTGTGGTTTTTGTTCTGTGATTTGGGAAACAGTATTTTGTGTAGAATTCATAGTAAACTTTGACATTTGATAGCAGAATTTGAAATGATCATGAAAAAAACCCTACATATAACCAATACATGTGTCTATAGACACATTTCTCACTATACTATAGCAGTGAAGTTTAATTACGGAATTATGTGAACCTTTCCCCTGCTTTCTTACATTGCACAGATTTCACAATTTCAAGTGAATTTCACAGACACAAGTTAGGAGTATGAAAAAAATGGCAGAAGTAGCTAAAAATTAAATAAAAATATGTCATCTTAAGAACACCATCACTAAATAATGATGGCTATGAAGAAAAATTATCATGGCATTCATTTTCCTCTTCCAGAAATACTTCTTCATATGCATCTTGACATCACTAAGTTACAAATTTAACACTAGCTTGGAGCTAGTAATATTAATAATGGAAGACACAATGTTAATGTCAGGACTCAACACCTGGTCTATGGATACCTTCCTACAGTACATAAAGTACTGAAACTGGAGATCATCTTTGAGTATTTCTCATCTTTCTACAATATCTATGCAAAGGAAGGTGAAGTATGAGCAAGAAACACAGTCTTCACATAACTCACAACTTCTTATTTTAGAGAAAAGTGAACTGGAGAGATTCTTCAATTCCAAGCAATGCTCTGAAGACTGTGTTCAGACTCCCATACAGCCCATCCTGAATTTTACAGAAAGAGCTACTGAGATTTGCAATACTGGCACAATTTTCAGCTAAATCTGAAATTAAAATTTGAAATTAGTAATCAGATGCACAGATTTGTGACATTCCCTGGATGAATAACAAAAATTATCCGATAATTTTTGCAGTTTGTTGCCACAGGAAGTTGTAGAGAAAGTAACATTTAGCAGTTTATGGATCAGCTGTCCCTGAATTTCTTTAAGAAGCAGCTGGACCGATTCAGATACTATTTAATGGAAAGAAACATATCCAATGGCTCTCAATGATGAGGAACTACATAGGATAGGGGACACAGATAGGGAAACCAACTGACATTTCCCATATTCTTTTGCCAGTTTGGAAAGAGATGCTGAAGTAAATGTTTTCTTTGTCAGAGAGTTCCAATAAGTAGCCTTAAATTTCACAGAATCACAGAATATTCTGAGTTGGAAGGGAGCAACAAGGATCATCAAGTCTGACTCTTAAATGACTGGCACATACAGGGATCAAACCGATGATCTTGGTGTTATCAGCATCATGCTTTATCCAACTGAGCCAATCCCAGTGGTCTTGAACTTACAACTGCCACATCCCAGGTTTTGACTGTCTGTATAACTTTGGCAATTGCTTTGCCAAAACCTTAATTTATAAATCTGTGGTTAAAAAGATCTCCCAGCTACCCTTCTACCAGAGCCCTCACCAAGGCACTTCATTTCAAGATTTACTTTGGCTTGCAAAAGTTGGTGCTAGGCCAACTTTCTCATATTTGTTCCTAATTGAAGGTACTGCTCCTTTTAAACCTTCCATGCTTAACAAGAATCTAAATTATTTTGTTTTAAAAGTGTTATTAATTTTGACTTTGATCTTATAACCTCATTCCAGTGTGCAATAAAATAAAACACAGCCTTTTTGCTACATGATGTTAGTTCTTGGTAATGTTGCTTTTTCAAGTAAAATCTCTGTCAGGAACTTTTAAGATGCATACAATACAATGTCCTTAAAACTATTTACTGTATTTAACAGATCACAAGCCCTCACGTAACACTGACATCTCCATAAATTTAATGAAGTTTTTTTCAACTTTCTTGCATCAATTGGTATTCAATTTATCATTCCTTGCACTCATTTCACAGGTCTATACTACATTTTCCAATAGCTTACCATATTTAAATGCCCAAAAGCTTCATCTTAAAAATCTCAGGGATTATTATTGCCTGTTATTTTCAGTGAAGTTTATCAAATAGGAAATAGTAATAATACAGTGCTTAGTGGATTTACAACCAGGTTGATTGTTAACGGGCACAGGTAACCTGAGAAAGGAAAGACAGGAAGAAAACAGGAAAGAAGAAATTAAAAGGTATTATCTGCTCTGACAGAGAAGATAATTGATTATCCTTATAGCCTCACTTACTTCTGATACTGTTCCATACACCATATTAAATGTAGGTATTAATAGAGGAACTAAGGGTCAGAAGTTCCCAGTATATCCAATACTATCAATGGAGCTTGGATTTTGATGTCCCACTTCTGATATGTCTATTTCAGTTAGAGCTGAATCGCCCTCTGCTATACACACTGAGTGTTAACGCAGTATATTATTAGTTTAAGATGAATTTTCAGGTTGGACAGCGGCTGAAGCTCCTGTACAAAACACTGTCCACTGTTTCAAAGTGCAATAGTCTAATTAAGTAGTTAGCTAAACATGTATGTATTTAAATGAAAATATTGCTTTTAATTTTTCACTTGTGTGTGAGAACTTCAGCATTCTCTTTCAAACCCTCATCATAAAATACTGCCTGAAAATCCTCTTAGATCAATGTGGTGAGAATCTAATTAAATCAAGTGACTGAACTGTATCCATAAACAGTGGTTTTAATTCTGTCAACTTAGTATCACTAATGCCATCCATAAATTTTGTCACATTTACAAAGAAACCATGAAAAAGTCACAGTTTCACTACATAGTAAATTCTGCTCTCTTGTGTGACTTTAACGGGCTCTGTTAGGATAACAGCAGCCAGCCAATTTAAAATTTTCAGGCTTCATTTTGTCAGCATCTGTGATCCAAGGGGTCATTCATTAAATTATGACCTTATTTCTTCTGTGTGGTTTAACAGACAGAAAGGGAGGAAGGGAAAAAGAAAATAATACTGTAAATGCAAGAACAGTATGGAAACTCCCCAATATTATTTAGTTATCTGCATGTATAACGCATTAACAGATGCTTTATCTCAACAGGATGAAAATTTGACTGCAAAACTGAAGATCCTTGTCAGTCAGCTATTACAGTCTCCCAAAAGGAGTATCCAAGATTGGTACAGTGAAGAGTATGAGATGTCACCCTGAAATTTAAGATATAACATGGAAGATATTTTTTCTGAACATTAGGAAATTACATGTAAATAATCATTAAAACTGTATGGTGAAACATATTCAAATAATTTCATTACTATTTGATCACCTAGTTTAGGGACAGAAGTGCAAAATTCATATAAAAGTATGTTTTTATTCTAATTAAATTATGTGTCATTTATTTGGCCCATCATTTAAAATAAAATGTCTAAGGATAATTGATAAAAACTCATTTTTGGAAGTGCTCATTTTTCTCCATTGACTAGAGAGAAATTCTGGTGAGTAGGCTTGATTTATGATATCTAACTATTAAAACAATAGAGATAATTGGAGTAAGTTTAATGCAGAAACCCTCCTTGAGGCGACAAAGAAATCTATGTGGAGTTTCTTGAATAATGATGCTTTTGTCCAAAATCAGCATCCTTAGGCATGACAAAATATAAATAAGAATAAAATAATAAGCTAGAGACTTCATCTTTAAGCCTTCATTTGAGACTTCTGAAATTAAGACAAACAAGTCATAAGATGCTACGAAGGAAGGAAACAGGCTTGCTCACTGGCCAAACTATAACAGATGAACTAGTCTATTGAAATCTGTTTAAGGAAGTCTACAATGATAAAGCAACACAAAACAAAATAAGAAATAAAATGAAGATGTCACAATCCCATTTCTAGAATTTCTACTGAAAAGAAACTCCACCAAAATGCAGCTAGGATCAACAAAATAAAAGAACAGTGTCAAAAAGTGTCAATCATTTCATTTTTTCCTCCATCAACAGGCCTGCATGTGTTTATTACAACTGGTTGAAAGAGGCAAGATTGACATCCCAAGATTTACACACTCAAATGAAGTGGGAGATGCAAAGCAGTCCATTTTTCAGCAGCAAATTATCTGTGGCTTGGGTGTGACCTCAGATGCAGAAACAATCTAAGCACCAAAAACCATTAACTGGAGACAAACCTAAACATGTGTTTCTTTAGAATATAACCTCTATATAAATCTCAGTCACATTGGTTCAAGTGGTACAAATTCCCTTCAGCTTATTAGTATCATCCTGAATATAACAACCCTAAACAAGCCAGAAAACAACTTGAGGAAGAGATCTTATTTGCCTGTAAATCACAGAATGGGTTGGGTTGGAAGGGACCTTTAAAGGTCATCTAGTACAACCCTTCTGCCATGGGCAGGAATACACAAGTCAGAATGATTTCTATTGTTTTTAATGGGCCCAAAATCAAAAAATAATCCATATACATATATATAGATATATATTCTATACATGACTAAGTTGCTGAATTATCCTCATATCCAATTAGAGGATTACCATTCTAGCGAGAGGGCCTTCAGCTGCTGCATGCACACTCCATGCAATCTGATGAACACAGATTTTGTTTTCAAATACAACACTGTGTCACTCTAGGATCTAAAAATTTGATATAGACCACAAACACATCTATAAATCAATATACTAAAAGAATGTAAATACAATTTTATATATTTGATTTTTTAATAAGGTGTAAAATACATCCATTTAAAATTTTCTCTTTTGCTCTTTTTTAAGTCTTATGATTTTCTGAACTGTTTTAAAATATATATTGGATTTGGATCCTAAAGAGAAAAATAATATTTGACAATAATATTCTGGACTTGTAAGAGCAAAACAGAGATTACAGTCTCTCTTCTCACAGGCGATATGAACCTCATACACTTTAAGGAATTACAGCAACAGGGATTCCAAATCCTTTCACAGTCTGGGTTCTCAGCAGCACCAACCATTGCTTTTGTTCCAAGTCAGCCAGGGAAAGGAAAAAATTACTGACTTTCATAAAGAGCATACACATTTAAGAAATTTTACAGCGTGTGTGAGTAACAYGCTGCAGTCATTCTGCTACTGCATGCCAACTGTTTCAAAATCTGACCTCTGTGTGTCCATAATTAATACTTCCCAAATCGATCATGTAATCTGAAATTGATCTGCAAGTATTACATACACACAATAATCATTATTCAATTACTATGCAAGGCTCTTATCTGCCAGTTTGTCTATCATAGATACTTTTTTTAAAAGATTATAATCTCGCCAATTCACATTTGTTGAAATTTTTGCTATTACAGTTCTCAAATTCTGAGTGTGGGTAATTTTCTTCCTAAGCCAAAGATCATTTTGAATATCAGCTACTCATACAAGTCTATGTTAGTTCCCCTTTTGTACTTGGATCAAATTTCCATAGCAATCTCCAAAATCAGTTTATTCTTAGAAAACACATGGGAGACCAATCAGGAATATTTGAATACAGCAATCATAAACCTGTTGTGTTCAAAAGGGTTCTTCATGAGATAACATTAAATATTGTACAACTTTTATCTTCATGTAGATGAAGCTCATGATAAAAGCAGTATAGATATGTTTTATTTGTTCACTTTGTCAACTGAAAGTATGGGACAAGGAACAAAACAGTAAAATAATAAAATCTTCACTCAACCTATTCCAGTATCAGTCATATTACTATTAATATATCATAAAGCAGGAGTATAACTGTTAGATTAGAGATACCAAGATTGATTACTTCTAGCCTGAAGTAATGCTTTGTGCTAATAAGAGCAAATGTTCTGTTCATGTTCTCTGAATATCAGGAGCTGACACGTTTGCAGCCATGCTGCTACCACCTAGAGAATGTACTTGTTGCTGCCATGTAACAGCTCACAAGCTTCAGCAAATAGTATATACAGCTGCACACAGGAATTGAAACAAGCCACACAGAACAGCTAAATGTAGTTGCTAGCAGAAATTTCTAGAATAGCCCAGGAGGGCTTTTACAAATCAGGACATGAAGAGTTCCTTCAAATTTAAATTTCCCTTGATGGTTAACTGCTGCTGCATTAGCAAATCTTGTGAACTGGAAAACCCTGCTGAGCTGCCTTGCATATAGTTATGCTATTGAAATGTGAAATGCAATTGTTAAGAGTCTTTGCAAGCTCTAAGTATTTTCAGATGTATCAATTCATTCACGTATGTATTAGAGAGTTATGCTGTACCTGTTCACTAACCACAGACAAAAGCTGATTAAAACACATATAACAAACATGCACAAAACACCTGTTAAGTGTTTTAAAGGAGAAAAGTGTAATCTAGAATTAGCTGAAAAAACAGCGGCAGACTTTGGAAGAATGGGAGACAACACCTTCAAAGCTGCAGCTTTGATGTAACACAACATAAAATTAACTATTGCACTCTGTAAATACTTACATAAACCCCAACCCACTTTATGCATTCACAAACTCTGTAGTCTCTTTGACACCACAAATGGCCACAGGATTACAAATGAGAACTGAAAAGAAGAATGAAACTGGAAGGCCAGCTACTCAAAACTCTCTCAAAGATAATCACTGAGATAATTTCTCAAAAAGGATAGGCAAAAAGGGAAATCAAGGGAAAATATTCTACATGAACATGCTCAGCTGTTTCAATCATAAAAACTAAGAAGCATCTAGAAGTTTCAGATATTAAGATGCATTTTTTTCCTGCTAAATTTGGGTTCAGACATTCAAAGGCCTTTGTTTAGCTAAATCAGGTTTAACTTAATGTTAGTTAACATACTTTCACATCATAAATTTCTCCCAGTAAGGAATCACTGCAGCATTGCACTTTTCCATCACTGTCAGTTTTAAAACAGGTCTCTAGATATCCTGGGATAACGTAAGGGTCTTAGAAGGTCACAAGAGGCCCATGAAATATTGTTCTTACAATTTCCTAGCATTGCAAGGTGTTTAAAATATGTTACAATAAATGTATGTCAACCATACCAACATTCTCCTTCAATTATCAAAGGTGTGCATGCTGTTCCTATGAAGTAGTGGTTATATTGACCTGGAACAATTTATGTTCTTCACAAGTTTTCCAAAAAAATCACCATTCACAGTGAGGAAAATGTAGTTAACAACAAAGTCGGTGGAAGCTGTTTCTATTTTAATCAGAAATGTGACACCATCTCATCATAAGATGCATGGAACAATGAATCTAAAACTCTAATTCTGTCTCATGGATTCAGGTAAGCTATATCAATTAAGGACATGGAAAATAATTTGTAATCGAGTTTTCCCCTGTAATGTTAAAAAGGTAAGCCTTCGAACTCAAGTAAAGTGCAAGCTAAAACAAATTTGCTGTGGAAAAAATACTACTGTCAGCATCCTATAGGACTGAGGAAAAGACTGTGCATGATCGTGCATTTAAAAATCTTCCAACAGTATTTCTTTACTAAGGTCAAACTCAGCACCAGTTTAAAAATAGCCTGTTCTGAGGGCGAAGGGGATCTTATGCAGACGCAAACATCACAGCAGGCCTTCTGGGTGTACAGGATGCTATTATCCTTTGCTTGCTGACAACATACTTCCCTTTATATGGCAAGACCACACTTCTGTCATTACAGCTGCCCTAGTTCTTGAAACATCAAAGTTATTGTTCTGAGAATGCCACTAATTTATCCCTTAAAGCAAACATATAAAACAACACGACACAGAAATATGCTCACTAGCTATCTCTTTTTTGCCTTAAGATATACACTATTAATTACTGAAAGTCTAAATGGCATTATGCTATGGATTGTGGGTTTACAAGAACAATAATTTTAAGTTTTCACTTCTATCTTTTTCCCTAGTCCAAAATTTCTGCATCTATACTAATTTTTTACATTTCACAAAGGTAGCAATAAAAAAGATACTAACAATAGCAGGGAAAATCAGAGCTGAGTGGTGAGAGAATTGCAGACTAGACTGTTTTGCTCCATATTGGCAGAAGACACAGGTCGAGTTCAAATCAATTTAAGTTCTATTTATGAAATAAATGAAAAATATTTTTGTCAATTCTTCCTACATCGTCATTGAATTACAGACATGACATGAAAATTTGCGGGTAACCCCTGTCTTTGCTTCTAGTGTTCTATCATGTTAATTTTTTCGCCTCATTTTAGGTGCCTTTTACACTTTACTCTTGACACATTTTTCTCTGATTTTCAGTCCTTTATGAATGAATCCACTCAGCCTTAATTGAAAATTTAACAAGTGAACAAACAATTACTTGTGTACTTTAGCAGGCTCCTCTTCTCACTTGGGAACTATTGTTCACACACATTGGCAAAGCATTTCCCTTTACTATAGCATGTTAAACATGTCCCAATCTTCGGACGTTGCTTGTAGACTGCCACCCACTCCACACATCTGTCTGAACCTACTCATTGTTTCTCCTTTAGAGAATTTACAATCTAGTAATAAAACCCAAATGCAATCTTACCACTCTCTGTATGTTCAGCTATTAACACAACAGGTTTTCAATGCGTGACTAGGTCTTTTAGAAGTGGTTATAAGACAAATATCACAACCCCATAAAGAGAATAAGAGGGTTTTAGAAACTCCACTTGTATGCTATAAAACAAATTAAAAACATCATAATGCATATGGTAAACAATAATTGGTAATGTTGAATTCTAACCTTCTATAGCTATTATGCCTCACGTCTTAAAAGTTCCATTGCTGAAATTCCATTTGATGTAAACAAATAGAATAATTCAGGTTGGAAGAGACCTCTGGAAGTCATCTACTTCAGCTGATGGCCAAAACAGATGCAACTGGAAAGGCAGATCAGGGTGCTTGGATTTTTGCTAGTCCAATGTCAGTTAAGGAGGTTTCATAGCCTCTCTGGCTAATGACTTGATAATTCTAATTCTACYTTTCCATTTTCCCATGTATCTAGTCAGAATGCCCCTTGTTGCAATTGTGGCCCTTGTCTCATCCTTCTGCTGTGCCTCTCTGAGAAGGACATTTCTCTGTAGCTAATCAACAGATAGACAGTTGACAATAACAATAATGTCTCCTCTCAGCTGAACAAATACATATGCATGTTTTTAAAGCTAAATGTTGTTCAACTGCACTTTCCAGGAACAGCTGATTGTGCATAAAAAACCAATGTTACTTTCATGAGTATAGCCTAATATAATTTCCCCAGAAAATACAGTGATTATAAGGTTAATTATCATTTTAAACCTGATAATTTGCCATTCCCTTGCTTTTGCCTTTGCTAACAGGTTGAAAAAACAGAAAACAAGGCCAAGACTGCTTATTACATGCAAAAATATTCATGTCCACAATATCCTTAGCACAGGTCAAGACCCATGGTTTTTCTTCCAACTTCACCAATTAGATTGGAAATAAATATTTTTCATGCATAAGCAAAATTCACTTTGTCAGCATATGTGTAGTTAATTGAAAGGTTCCTAGAAGTAACATTCTGTAGTTAATATTTATGGTTGCTCATAATAAAACTGACTAAACTGGCTTAGGGGAAGTTATTACTGAAAGATATGAAGTCAGCTGTGGTAATATTTAATCTAGAATTTGTCCAAGAACACAATGTRTGAAATATTCTGTAAAATAAAATATCTCCTCAATATTTCCCAGATTGTACACACAATGAAAGCAGGCTAACTGCCAAAGAAAACAAAAATAGGCTAAAATACTTAGATATCCTTTTGCATACAAAGAACCAATTTCATTTGGTTAATTGCTTATGTCCAGGACTTAACACATATATATATCAAGCTTCATCACTTAAGCAAAATTACTGCATTCTAGGATTCAAGCACTGCTGAATCATACTATAACATCCTACATACATTTCTCTGGTAGAGTTTTCATTCTTCTGCAGTAGCGGAATTTAGGATTGGAATATGAAAGGCTTGATGCTAAGGAAGCGGATCTGAAAGATAATGGTTTCATATTGAAAAGAAAGAGTAAACTGATTTCCAGTTACTCTACCAAAAAAAAAATTTTCATTACTCCCTCTCTTCCTAAGTATAGAACAACTTCTTCATAATAGAAGGTGATATAGCATCTTTAGGTCCAGAATGTGTACCATTCACAATTCAAGTAAAGCAATATGAAAGGTAAACTCTTAATCTAGTGAGAAGTTGATCTTAAACTGAATCTAGTATTTCATTAATTCAGCACTCAGCATTTCATCAGTGCAGTGGAACCTAAGTTTAAGTACTTTGATTTGTTATCTTCTCTAGGAATCATAGCTGGAACATCGGCTTTACCTTAAAGCGAAGGAAATTACTTTACTTTCAACAAAGTATCAGTTTAACAATCCTCTAAAGCATCAAGCTACCTGATCACCAGATTAAACAGAGTATGTATACATACAGAGATTATACAGAGAATGTATTCAGAGCATACATTCAAAAATTATGGTCCATCTATATTTATCATAATCAAAAATACACTCGATCTCAAGTGCAAGAATAATCATATGAATACTCATTACTTTTTTTATCCTATACCATCACAAATTTTCAGTCTGAATTTACATAAAAAGGAGGTGTCTAATCTCAATACCTTACAGAGAAKGAGCACTGGAATTCCACATTAGTTGCTGAAACAATCATAATTCCTGCCTCTTCCAGCAATGAGACTGTGTAGCCTATTTTACTGACTTGTAAAACCTTTCCTAGTTCTAAGTACCTACAAGCAATGCCAGTCATAAATAACCAGTAATTACTTCTCAGCAGTTGGAAATGTACTGTGAAAAAAATGTATAAAATGTATTAAATATTTTCCTATTAGAGTTGTCAAATTTTCTTAAGGTTTAAGAAAAAAAAGGTCAAGAAAAATGTACTGTTACCTTCCCGTACATATATCGCAGCAGACATTTCTATCACCAGATTCTGCTAGAGGAAAGCATATTCCTAGCATCTAAACTATGAATATTTCAAAAAGTAAAAGTGACATTTTTCTAAATTAAGGCAGGTTTCAAGCTCCTTTTGCTCAACATGATCTTCACAGGGCAGTCAGCCATTGCACTGTAAGGCAGAGTTACAGGATCAGAGACAGCTTTCCAGCCAACCAAATCATGGCTGCAATTTCTGCAACATTCCAAGCAGCTGTCCACTTAGACCCAGGATCTCCAACATACTGTGACTGCCCATCATCTAGAAGAGTAGAAAAAACTATGCTATGCTGTTCCTTTTTCTATTGAATTTCTGTGGAACAGGTAAAAATTATGTCATTTGGAAAACAGTTTTTTCCTCTTCTTCATATGCCAGATCATTAAAAAGTGAAGTAAAAATAATTAAATTGAATTCATAAATTTGTTAATTTTGAGATTGAAAATTACTTTTAACACTTCTCCTACAGCAGAATGTAGGTCCTCCTTATGTATCAATTAGCTGCTAACTGATCATCTTACAATTTGAAGATCACAACRTAAGTTTTTCCTCACATCTTTCTCGCTTTCCAAAGAATAAGACATACATATATTTGTATGTAACTTCAAATTAACCTGGTTTTATTATTTACATCCTAATCTAGCTGAGTCGCAACACAACTATAACTCACAGTTATTGCAGTGTAAATACAGATGAGTCAAGAAGCAAAATACTTTAAAAAAACGAGTACAGGTCTATAGATTATCCTGTGTAGAACAGCTTTAATTTTGATGCTACTGAATTGGTACTAAGGTGGGTAAGATTATTTCCCTCCACTTTCACTAGAATGGCTCTTAAAGAAATTTTATGCTACCTACCTCAGCAGTAAATTCAACCAAATACCACAGACTGTGCATCTGACTTTATTATTTTTGTCAAGTCCTTCAACGCTGCATTTTAAATGCAAGACAAAGACTATATTATATGTAGGAAAAACAAAAAGAAAAAGAAACAAACCCCAAAACCAAACTCAAAACCAAAAAAAACCCCAACACCACAATCAAGCACCCCTCCCACCAAAACCTACCAGCAAAAGACACAGCAACAGTGATTTATAGTTTTCCAAAGCTGTACTCTTCAGCCACTCTAAGAGCAATGTCTCAGACAAGAATGGATGGAATAATCTTATGAGCAGTCATTAAGATTAAACAATTCACTAACTAATAGGAATTCACATTTTAAACAGAATTTCTGATGACCACCCTGATGTCTAATTTCTTCATGGGATTCTAACTAGAATAAAAAACCAAAATTCAAATAATGGTCTGTTATTAATTCTAAACATTTGCTTTTAGATCCAAAATTATTGATCTTATAGCAAGGTTCTAGACACACATATATGCTATCAAGTTCCTTATGTAATTTAATAATTCCATCTGATATACATTGCTATGGTTGAACAACAATTTCTTCTTATTTTTCAATTAACAGCAGGTCACATAAAGGACTACATTACCCTAATGTATATAAGGTTCATGTCTGCTTTTGTCCAATCAGTTTTACTGGGTAGTCAATGAAGTGGATTTAGTAAACTTGCAATGTAGTATTCTAATAGATACTGTAATAAATATTGAGCAAGCAACAATTTGTTTCTTAATTCAACAGCAAAGTACTTCATTCAATAGTAAGGCCAATAAAATCAAAATCAACCAGAATATGAAGTTCTCATGGCACCACTTACAGCACTACAGTAGTCTTCCCAATCAACATCTCTTTCACAAATGGCAAAGACCATCTAACTGACTTCCACATCATTAACTTTTTCAAAATAAAATATAGTTATTTTTAACTCTCCAAATTGCAATTTAACCACTAAACAATCTGTAAGCCATAACATTCATTTATGTTACTTTTTGACCCAGAGTCTACCCAGACTCTTTCCAGCAGTGATTCTTGCAATCAAATCTTGTAAACTTCCTAGTCATACCCATAGACTTTAAATTAAATAACCATAACTTTAACTGCAACAACTTCTTTCCTCCACAACTGCTSAGTTTCCACAGTATTGCAATAATTGCCTATTAAACCCATCCTGAGCACTTCATAATAAAACCAAGGATCATGTACAGTATCTGGAAAGTTTCCTTAGAAAATGGATTTTACTTTATAAATAGAAGATGCAAGGCTTTCTTCCACCGACAGTATTAACACACTTATATATACTAAGAATAGATTTTAACACAGATAATAAAAGTAGAACTACATATTTGAATTTTATCAAGAAAAGACAGGGGAGGTTTTTTTCCCAGCTAAAAGAACAGAATAGGAAAAGATTTTCTGAGGTCACTGAGGCACAGAAACTAAAGTGATTATTTAGCTTCTGTGTCAGCACAACCTCCTTTGCAGTGTCCTACCTGCCAGAAGACAGATGACTTGGTACAGAGACCTAAGTACAAACAAAAATAGAATAGAAATTGGAAGACTTAAGAAGGCCAAGCAGAGGTATTCGTTAAAGGCTGCTCAGTATTTTAGTCAGAAAGAAGCTTTTGTAAAAGTAATGCAAAAACCATTAAATATCCATTCATGCTATATCTATCAGAATTTAGTAGAAAGTCTTTTCATAATTACGACTAATTCAAATTCAAGACAGTTCCTTCAATAAGTACCTTCTTACTGTTATTTATTTTACAACGCTAGTCTCAATAATGAAATTCCAATTAGTGATCTTCTATGAATAGCATATATTCAGTTTGCACCATTTGAGAACTCTTGTTTTCGTCAACTAAACAGGACTACATTCCTCCAAAAATTGGATTATTCAGATTTGTGTGTATAGGGTGAAACTTGTTGAACTATCACATAAAATCATCATCGCAATTATCTTTTCCAGTTCTCATTCCTGAACAGATGCCAGTGATGGACAGAGCCACAGAAACAACCTCACACACAGCACTTTGATTCTTCCTCCAGAATGATGATCTGCACTGGATTTTTCAAAGACTAAACACACATAAATGCTTAGCAGTTTACCCAAAGTAAGGAACTTTACTGAAAGGTCTTAGCATAATCTTACAGTCAGAGGAAGCAGTGACAGAAGCCACTTAATATCCCCCATAAGGATAATAAGGATAGGAGACAAAGAAGGATGCCTTGGGGTTTTTTTTAATGTCAAGGAATTTTCTATGTAGAAAATTGGGCTTGTATTTAAAGCAATTATGCTCCTATATGAGAACTCACAAGAAGCTGACAAAATATACAACATTTATTTCCTTATTTTTATAGCTGATCTTTAAAAACATGTTTTTAAACGTAGTGCCCATTTAGCTATTGTAGTTCAAACTTTTAAAAGCATGTTACCATTCAGAATGTACAGAACAAACAGCATGGTTTTCTTCTTTTTTCTTCAGATTAAATTAGCATAGCTATTTTTATTTGACACGTAAGAACACATTCTAAATTAGAAATGGAGGGACACCTGGCAACCTATCCAGCAAGTACGTTCCTGCTCTCAGTCACACCTTGGAGAAGGTGTTCTCTCTATTACAGACATAGCACAACCTCTAAATTAACCTCTAATTTTTGACCTCAAGGTTAAAATTAGTGTCTGTGAATATTTACAAGCTTGACATTTCATCATTCAAAAATCTAACCACCTTATTTATACTGCAGTCATTGTTCACTCCTTTGTTAAGAAATACTACTAACCAGTTAAAGAACAAGACAATTTCCAAAGTTTTATTTATCTAAAATAAAACCATTTTAAATGTCTGAATTAATAGTGTTGTGTCTTCAATTCAGAAAAACCTTATTCAAATTTTGTCAGATCAATAAAATACCCATTCTGTATACACACACACTGATTTTG
This sequence comes from Amblyornis subalaris, assembly GCA_018881555.1. NCBI lineage: Eukaryota > Metazoa > Chordata > Aves > Passeriformes > Ptilonorhynchidae > Amblyornis > Amblyornis subalaris. The sequence goes on along the minus strand of JACAXG010000062.1, from coordinate 1,858,665 downwards.
CAATCTTCGACATGTTGCACCAACTTTTTTCTACCTTAAGACAGGAATTTCGGAATAAAAAGAGGGCATGATTTTACAATCAGGACAGGAGGTTTTCCATAAAAGCAACCAAAATGAATTCTAGACCTAGAAATCACTCTTTGGCAATATCTTTTTATAACAATGCCTGCATTTGTACACAGTAAAAACCAAGTTATGTACAGGTAAAGTTGGCAAAAATGTCCCTTAATCCATATTAGAAGAGCACTATCTCCATAAGTACTGGGAAGTGCAACTGCAGCAGGTATTCTCAAGGAACTGCATAAGCTGTACAGCCCACACTGTGATGCATATGGCTACAGCTACAATGCTGCTGGCACTCAAACTTTACAGAGTAAAACCAGATGAGAGAACACGACTTATCTTATAACTCTATCTACAATATCTGATAAAGTTCTACACAATTGTTGAGAACTACCTCAGCAGAGCTCTTACAAAACAAAATGCCTGTTTCAACACAAAAGTTATTGAAAAATCTTGTCTGCCTGGCAAAAACATGCATTCGTCTTCAAAAGATGACCTCATGTGCCACATAACTATTTTTTCTCTTTGAAGATAAATAAATGCATTTCCAAAACTAAGAAAATAAAACACGTTTTTTTTTTTTTTCATCTGCTTAAGAGATGCAAAGGTACTATTCTGGAATAACAGAAATTACTTTATTTAAAAGTTATTCCTGTTTTGATTTTTAGTTATTATGTCCAAATAATACACCAGAACCTAAATTAAGCACTCGAGCAAGCAATCTAGTTAAGAATGATACCGTTTCACTTAGTTCTGAATCGACTTAAAATTGTGAGTTCAAAAGTTATAACATGTAACATTGAGCTCTCTTAATTCTGGTATTAGTAAGAATGAGTTCAAGCTAAAGGGAAAAAGAAATCTTCAAAAGGCTGAGGTAAGATTTAACTATTTGTAAAACACTAAACTGCAATTAAAGAAATCATTTCTTGCTACCAACTTATTCTCTCTATTGGTTTTACCTGACTCTAATATTCTTAAAGATTAATGCCATTCTAAATACTATGTCTAAAACAAGGTAAATGCACATGTGTGCACACAGTGGCTACTTCACAGCTGTGGTTGAGTAGTTCATCTACATCAGGTACAGAGACCGGGATTACAGAGACACATGCAGTCTTCATTCAGTACCTTAACTAGGTATAACCACCACCAAGTACTTGGGGACAGGGTGTTCATTTGCAATCAAAGTCATAAAATAACAAAAATATATATGATTATCAAGAACTAGATTGGACRACAGAGGAAAAACGTTTGGATCTGCAAGCAGTATCAGAATCATAACCACAGACTCACTGATTCTCTCTGGAGGTGTCCAGGACCACCAAGACTAACTCATCTCTCTGACTTCTTCATACCATCAGAGGTACTGTGTCATTCTGGATAGCTGCTGTTTCTATCACAATTCCTAAAAGAGATTGTTGACATCCCAGCTAGCAAAGTCCAGTGTAAGAAGAGGGCCAACAGCCAAAACTTGGAGCAAAGAGATGAGTTTGGACGGCCCTGGTCAAGCTGCCATGAACAAGTATTTTACTTCAGCACTTGTTCTGCAAAAGACCACCCTTCCACAACCTCCAAGTTATCTTCTGCTACAACTCAGCAAAGAGGAGACAGTGGACAAATGTAAAGCAGGCATGAATGATACAAAAGAAAGGTTTACATATCCATTTGCCTATCTCAGTCACACGAACATTTTCTCAACGGAATTTCTGACAGGAACAGAAAAAGTAGCAGCTGATGGGAGACGGGCCTTCCTTGTTCATGCCCTCCCTGTTCAATCAGATAATTCCTCTGAGGACCAGCAAGTAAAATTCATGCATATACATAGGACATCTGTTCACCAGTGAGTTACAGAAATCATAGGTAAACAATCAAAATGAAAAGGATAAAAGTATTAATCCATTTAAACAATAAAAACTTCATGTAACAAAATTAAGTCTCAAAAACTGACAAGTACAAAGCCACATCCAGATCCCCTACCTTCCAAGTCTTTACAACACAATGAAAACCTTAACAATACAATAAGGTAGCAGGTCAAAGATGCTTCTAACAAACCTATATCACAAGGTACTTAACTTAAAGTTGTTACTGATATATGTAAATATTGAAGGATATTTTATATAAAAACTATTCAGTAGATTATTTTTACATTGTTTAACTTTGTTTGTATTGATCTTGCAGTGCTTTTGGAATTCTCTGATCTGATTATTCAGTGGACTTTCTAAAGACTAAGAAAAACTTCAGTACAGTGCATAAATACAACTTCTTCCACGTGAGATAAACTCCATTAAGATTAGGCAAAAGTTTCCAAACATACAAAACCCCCACAGCATCCAAAATACCAGTTGTCATGCTCAAATATACAGCAAAGTGAAAATAATCAATGCAGATGGCTCAGACAGAACCACAAACGTTTGAGAAGTATAATAAGATTGAAAATATTAATTTTGTTTTCTGATCAGACAATGTGCTCATTTTTTGTTCAGTCTACTAATTACTAATCAGTTACACTGACTCTTTTAAACATCCGCCGGAGCATGACTTGGGCAGAGGGATGCATACACAGGCAGAATCACATTTTACAGCAATCGTTGAATGACTGAAATTGGAGTCCTTTTGAAATATTATATCAAACATGAATGAATTCATATTTGTACCTAGACTATTTACAGAAAATTTTATATGACAGAAAATGAGACAGATCACTATGCAAATTTCAAGTGTCTAACAAAAGAAGAATACATCAGAGAGTTGGCTTTAAGAGCTGGTAGTGAAAATTGTCTTACAAATTACCACTATGGTAAAGAGATAGGCAAAAAAATGGGACAATTAGAAGAGAGAGAAGACAAAAAGGCAGGCAGATAATATAGCTTCTAAAGACATTTCTGTTATAACCTACATATTGTGCATTTCAGTTACAAAACTAAAACCTTAAGCTTAAGCTATCCAAGCATATAGTATGAGTATGTATTATATCCCTGTGTCAGTTATGAGCACTTTGACATTCCATTTCTATTTTACATTAAGGCTGAAATGGAGTTTCTGTCCTGTTAGTCTTAAACATTTTCAACAGTGAAACACTGCCACCTTTTGGCTTGATACATAGACCTTTCAATTTTAAATGTAGAATTTTAGTTTTTTGCTCCATTTGTCCTTTATGGAGGTGGTTGAATTCTTGTGATCTTACCTAAAATTTTATTCAGTAGACATACTTCACCAGGAAGAAAACCCTACAGTATTAGTTGATAAAGAAAATTTTTCTCGTAAGTATAAGTACATAGCCAAACAAAAACTATACTCCTTTAAGCCACATAATGTTGTATCTATTTTCTCTCTTTATCTTACAACTCTTTGTTCTTGGCAGTTTTGGTACACATACATACTGTATCACATAATATCTTGCATTGCATTCCTTTCAAGTAAAAACTTGGTAATGCATTCTTTGAACATCTGAGTTTTGAAAACGGATTATAGAAATAACAATAATGCATTATTAAAAATGTTATGTTCCTTGCTCATGTATATACCTACATTATTGTAGATGGCATACTGATGGTTCAACATCTCTATAAGCATGTATTGAAATGTATGCAAAATTACTTACACCAATGACACAATGTCCCCTCGTTGTACATCATAATTTCTAATGCTCCAGTGGTTTAAGAGTACTACATCAGATGCTTGTCTTCCCCCAGGATTCAAACAAGGCTGAGAGAAAGGGAGAAAAAATAGACATGTTTAGATCTACATTTCCTGTATCAATCTCGCACCTAATTCTCTTTCCGTCAACAGTTGTAATCCATTAAAATCTTAAAATCTCCCACTTACTGTAAGAGGCTAAGCATCTGTTGTATTACAGGAAATATATTTCTTTACTAAATGACATGTTAAATATCATTAACATGTTATTTAGTGCATGCAAATCAGATTACATCAGATACATACTTATGCCTAGCCTGATGAAAAGAAGGGATTGCCTGTACTGCCTATCATTTAATATTAAAATCAAAGGAGAACCAAGTACACTAATTCCCAGGAAAAAAAACAAACAAGCAGACTTTTTGCAGGCATATTACTGCTTACAAAAGCACAATGCATTAAAAATGAAATATGTACTTGTAACAATACTAATCTCAGCATCCTTTGCAAAGGGGAAAAACAAGCCCTATACCTACAGCACTTGCTGACACCAGCAATAAACGTGGGCCTTTCATAACAGGACACATAGAAGCAAGAATTAAAATAACCAAGTAATTAATGGGTGCAGAGTGTTAGGAGGTACATTAAATCACCCAAAATTATTTTGTGCAATATGACATGAAACCAGGGAACCTGATCAATGCTCACTCTGAGTTAACTCATGGGAAATGGCAGAGGAAGGAAGAAGCCCATCACAGTACTGTCTTCATTTATGTTTGCAAGGCTTATTTTAAAACAAAGACTCCTTTTACTAGATAGAAATTATTTAAGAGTATTCCGGGCTGAAGTTTTCTGATAGCTTATTTCTCAGAAAGCTTTTTCAGACTCTTCAAACACAATTATGGTATCTCCCAAGTTGCCCAAGAAATGACCTCTCATTTAGATTCTAGAGTTAGGTGATATATGCAATAAAGCAAAGTATTGAAACTAGACAGCCCCTCATTTGTCAGTATGATAACTGCAATATTAGCTAAACAGTTTTTGTTTTTTTCTTTTTTCTTTTGTAGAAGAGGCACCTACAATCTAACTTGAACCACGACATGAACCACTGGACTTTCACTGATGATATTCCCCTCCCCAGACTGATAGTACCTTTGATGAGTAAACAAATAGGGAGACTGAAATTAACTCTTCTCAATCCAAGTAATTACACAGTGTTGAATTTCATTCTGGTTTTATTCAGTAAAACTTTGCTCTCAAATAAGATGGTTACTTAGTACTTATTTTTAACTTCAAGAGCAATTTAGAAGTGATGATTTCTCTTTACTACAGTTTCATCATTCCTCTTTGCTAAACAGATTGGTTGAAAAAGACATACTTCAAATGTGACTTGTGAAAACTTAGCTTTTCAAGGTGCAAGAGGAAGTCATGTGCTAGGGYTCTCAGTAGGTGTAATTCACATGAACAGTAAGCAATATGATAGGTCAAAAGAATAAACATKTCAGGGAGAGGGGGAAGGGTATGACACAACAGGTTTTGTTAAAGAGCAAACGAGGCTAGCTACGTTTTGGGCCATGGACTACAGGCAAATTTCTAGTCAAATAGGTCTGTGGATCAAAGCAGGTCACTTTAACATCCATAGAGATATAGTCCAAGTCTAAGCTACAAATATATTAATACTCTGCTGTTTTATCTACTACACTCAATGGACTGCAAGAACCATATAAATGAAAAACAGAAGCTAATTAGCAGTCATTTGATTAGTTGTTTTAATCAGGATTTCCAAAATTATTTACCACCTTTATAGCATTTTCCACCAAAGGCTGAAATATTTACATASAAATGACTTAGATACAAATTCACAAAGAATTCAGTCATACTCATTTTGCCAAATGCAGGTACATATGGGCCAGGAGGTAACACCACTACCTAGTATAAGGCAGAGGCCAATCTTACATAGCAGGAATCATCCATATGATGTGTCATATTCTCACAAAGTAAACTCCTGAGTACTCAAAAGTATCTGCCTTAAAAGGCCAAAAGAGAAGAATGAAACAAATAGAAATTTTAAAACCATTTTCAAAAGATAATGTATTTCACAGCTGATACGTAGAAAAGATCTAAATGAGTCTTCACACACTTTTTGTATCCAATAAACTTACATCAACTACATCTTACAGAGAAATACACCAGGTAGTTACAGTATTGCCCTAGCTGCATCATCCCAGTTGACTCCTATTGTTTTCTGTATTTAAACAAAGGAAATACCTTAGAATTGAAATACATTTAGGTATTGCATAAGCTTTTTGACTTAGAGCCCTCTAAATGCATTTTTAACAATAGCTGATGTGGTTTTGACATACAGAGTGGATATCCAACTCATCATACATTAGAATCATGTTTGAGAAAAATACAAGTGTTAGGTTCTTTTTTTCTTTCTCACAAAAAAAAACCTGACAAATGTGCAGACAATAATACTATTTTGTTAGAAGAAACTTAAGGAAAACTAGAATGAGACAACTTTCAATTTACATCAACAATTACTTTTATCTATTAAAAAAAAGGCTAAATCCTTCAGCAAGCCTTTCTCTGTCGTAAATAATACAAATTGTGATTCCACAACAAACAAGTATAGAAACAATACAACTTATTCTTCATGATATTTTTGCTAGTAGTAAGGTTTCAGGTCTAGCAAAATCAAAATACAGCCTCTGCAAAATTAGTCAACAAATAGGGTTACAGGAGCTTTTCATAAGAAACAGAATGACACAGAGGCTTCTTCCTTCCTCTAGTTTGAAGCATTATAACTTCTTTGTTCAAGTTTCTCGCATAAAAGCCTGCTACAAATGAGGCACACAGGTCTTAATTTAAACTGTGGTGCAGAAGCCACAAAACATTACTCTTTCCAATTACTAACTAATCTAATGCTAAAAGCATGCAAATTGAGATCCCCAGCCATATGATGAAGCCTCACAGGACAGGAGGTTCCATAAGAAGGAGGGTAAAAACATGCCCTTTTACTATAAATAATGATTAACTTGATAGTTGTTATGCTGCTAGTGAAGGTCACAACTTACTTGCTTGTAGCTTGGGGAACACAAAGAATATTCACATGAGCTTACAGGCTTAGGTACAGTAATCCTAATAATAAAGTTAGGAGAAACTGCCACAGAATAATTAAAACTGCTATTATGCATAATGGAATAGAACATTCAATAATGTTTGCTGTGGAAACAAGAGTGCTGCGTCAGAGATCGCTGGTCAGGCCACTTGCTATAATCCTTGGTATTGAACTGTTTGCAATAGATATTGCATGTAAAGCTGCACATATGCAGTCATATTCCATCGCACTTGAAAACAGTCCATTTAATTTAATAAATTTACAAATTTATAAATCCATGGGGGTTTCCTTTTCCACATCTTTATGTGTGAAGAGTTTGTAATACCAGACAAGCACTGAAACTCAATAAGAAATAATGTCCATATGACAACAAACATTTAAAAGTATACAGCCAGCACTACAAGAAGTCACACAAAAAAAATTCACAACAGGCAGTTAAGAAATCTTATTACCAGTTATTTGTGTCACTTACACTCAATGTTGTAAACAGATTACAACTCACTTGAAATCCACTATTAATAGAATGCTAGATGAGCACAGTCTAAAATCCTAAGCAACAAAAAAAAACCAAAAAAACCCTCCCAAACAAACAAACAAACAAACAAAAACAACAAAAAAAAGGCAAAAAAATCATGTGATGATTAAAAAACCCAGTAAGTTTTGAAATAAAACAGAAGGTAATGAAACAATTAAAATTGTTAAAATTATAAACTGCAATAGTTCACTATTATTCCCTATGGGTTAGAGTTAGTAAAAATATACACGGAAGACAGCGTAAGTGAAATTACGACGGGTGGCTGAAAGCACTATAAAAATACAAAATCGGCTTGAGACAATGGAATGCAAGAAATCTGTCTTAATTGATCTGGAATAAATTAGAAAATTTGTATTTTCATTAGAAGCTTTATTCAGCATGCCTGTCGGGGTGTCAAAAAGTGTTCCAATCGTCAGTAACCATGAAGCAGCAGTAAGGCTGGTCCAGAACTAAAGGAGAAAGTGTGGGGGTAGAGAGAGTGCACAACAGAGAGCAAGAGTAGGAGAGCAAGCGTCACACAGAGAGATTAATTTCTTGCTTCTTGTCAAAACTTTTAATTTCAGGCTCAGCAGGAGCCACAATTACAAGCACACAAAGCCAGCTAGACATTTTAGAGGTCTATTACAAACAGACTCTGGAAATCTTACCATATCCTCAAATTGAGACAATAAGGTGTCACTGGAAGCATGTGGTTGAAGCATATATGACTACAAACTGACTGAACTGCAGTCTTCCTCATCCCTATAGCTTTCTGATACACAGATCACTCTCCAAAGAACACAGGTAACAGAATTGCAACATGATGACCAGTACTCCTTCAAGCTACTCGTAAAGAGAGGGACATATTCCTCATAGTTATGTCCCTATCAGACTTGATTAGACATCTAATAAATCTTGGCAAGGAAATCAGTATCTTATTAAAAGCACTATGATTTTTTTTTTTTTTGCAATTCAAAAAACATCCATATGCTTAGAAGTTTAAAACAAACCTCTATTTCAGTTGTTTCAGAATAAAACCAGAGAATTTTACAGACACTGAGGTGTCAGTAAAATTACAAATGTCAGCTTTCAAGCTATCCATATTTCAATCAACAGAGAGAATGTTTAGTTAGCAGATACAGCAAGGGAAAAGCTTCAATTTTAATAATCCAGTGAATATATATTGCTTTCCCTAGCATATCCTTCTTTATCAGGTTGAATAAATCTGAGCAAATAACTGCAGTGTTTTTCAAATCTTCCATGGATAAACCACAGTTTTACATATGCTCTTCAAGTGAGTAGAGAAGCAACACTCCGAAACAATACCAGAGCCCTCCCAAACATTTGCGACTGACTTCAAAAAAACATAAAACTGAGGTATTAACCAGAGAGGCACAATAGACTTGTGGAGAGGGAAATCTAAAAAATTTCTTTCCAGCTGCTGAAGTAAAACTATTAAACAAGAACCCCTGTTCTTGATGTGAGAGCTGCCTGCTGAGGTTTCTTGACAAGAGTTTAAATATCAGATTACAGACTGCCACAAAAGACACAATGCCACCTTGCCATTCCCTCCTCCCCACCACATGCTTTTTAGAGCATTAAACACAAATCAGCCAAGTGTGGGATCAAGCCCAAGTTTTCTAGCTCATGTGTAAATTCTGCATAATTCAAACTCCAACAGCGGGTCTTGATTGCTGTGAAACCTCTCTTCAAGGTTATTCAGACAATCAGAAAAGAGAGCTTGACATCAAAGAATCGAATCCTTGCTCTCTGCTAATTGGAATGTTACAACATCGGAACAAAATACGTCATAGTTATCAGTGGTGATGCACAGCAACATACAGTGCATATGATTTAAAATGCAAAGTAGCAATACAGAAATTTGCTATCTACATTAAAACATAGCTTTTTCAAGTCCCAATAAACAGAGGAAACAAAATAGTGTTCATGAGTATTTTTATCATCTAAATGTTACACAGCCTATTTATATTTATTTGTTTACACTGTATAAACATTCAGTATAACCAAAGTAAAAACAGGGAACTGATACTTATGTCCTGATAAGCATAGGTAATAGATGCCACTTCCAGTATTCTTCACTGCAATGGTGCCATACATGTTCACTAGTAAGAGCAAGTACAGCAAAAAACAGTTTTGCCTTACAGCTACTATAATGTAGCAACTAAAAATTAATAAAGCCTCTTTGTGAGTCATCAATTCAATCCCAAGAGACAAAAGGTATTGGTTCAAATATTCCTAAATGTCTAGGAAGATATCAAAACAATATAGCTTTATCGCTATTTCTCCATACATTTTCCTTTTACTGACACAGGATTTTGGCAAGTTTTATTCTCAAAATATTTCTTTAACATCACAAAATATTTAATAAAGTAGAAATTAAACTATTCCATACTAGAATGTTGTCATTTAATAACAATAGAGAAAAATATTTTTTTTCACCTTGCTATTATCAGTGGAGAGCTACCTTTTAATTTCCTGACAGATATATTCAAAAGATATTTCCAGCAATACCTGCATGGATGCTCCTTCCACCCTTGCGACACAGGCAACTCTATCCAGGAAAGTCACAGTTACAGGAACAGCAACGAAGAAACCTTTCAAAAAGGCTTTAAAGTATTTCTTCCCCAAACCCTGAGCCTGTGCCATAATCTGAAAAACATGAAGGAAAGAAAAAAAGTTGTTATAAAACAAATTTGAAATAACATCAACACGTAGCAATTCAACATGGAATAGTTAAGAATAAATTTATTATCTGTTAGAGTCTCACAACATCCAGAGTGAAAAAAAAAAGTATGCACATGAGAATGAAAAAAAAGCCCAAACCAACAAACTAGAAATCTTCATTAGAATTTAAATGTGTATTCTACAGAACAGAGCTTGATACTTGACATTTACCCTTTACCTAATTCGACCATTTCTTGTGATCCTGTGCTAGCAGAAGTACTTGAAAAAAATGACTCAATGGTAACAGGTAAGCAAGAAGCAAAGTGATATAACCAGACAAAATTTAATAATGCATTCTGGGAAAAAAAGCATTGCAAATAATTTTCTCTCCATACACCAGTAATTGTTAATTCCTGACCCCCAAAGGTGGATTGTGTTAAACAAAGAAAATTTGCAACACATTACCTTTTCTTTACTAAGCATTTTCACACACAAAAATGCATCATTTCCACACTTATGGTAACTACAAATATAAAATCAATTCAAATTGTCACATGTATCATAGGGACACCATAGCACAATGATGCCTTGTTCACCACCGCATCACAAAGGTAAAAGTGTGTTGGCAGACTGGGCAGCTACATAATGACTCATGGGATGATTCAACTCCAACGCCATGTATTATGCCATCTCCCATCTTTTTATTTAGGCTTGAAGCACTGAACATGCTTGGAAAACATCTACCAACTGCACAGAAACACAAGCTGTTTGATTGTATCAGTCATACCTCTGAAAAGTGAGCTGAATATCCAGGTACTGCTGCAAAGACACAAGACTAATTTAAGTAACTAGTTTCACTCTAAGAAATGCTGCCCTTCACCTATTGCCAACTCCCTCTTAAACTGCTTCTTGCACCTAACGAATCCCTGGTAGCCCCCCCCTGAAGATCAGCTTGTGAAGTCCCTGCTCCCTCTGTCTCTCCTAACTCCAGAAGAAAGAAGGAAAAAACAGACTGTGCCATGAATTTTTTAGTCTCTCAGTGTGTTTATATTCAAGACCATTGAGTTATTTTTCAATTAAAATCATGAAAAATATAAATATATGCAGTTTCATTCAATCCTCTTACAAATAAAGTATTTAGAATTTCACAATGTAATCTTTTTTTTGTTGCATTTTCAGAAACATGGAAGTGATGAACTATTTGTATGCAGAATATAAACTGAAATCACACTGATGATATAGTACTGAAGGTAGCATTTCTGTCACAGATAGAGCTTCTTAATTCCAAAAAGCATTAAACATAGGAGAGAAAACCCAGTTCTACACAGTAAGCCATCTGCACATTCTTCACTAAAATTCCTGACAGATATTAATAGCTTTGCAATGACAAGATCTGTCTTCTAAAACACTATTATTTCCGACATTCACCTTCAAAAGACTTTAATTATTTTAAGTCGAAATATTTCATCATCTATAACTTGCTCAAAAGTTAAAATTTGCGTGACGCTTGTAATTCGGTCATTTTCTTTCTGAACATTTCATGAAAACATTTTCAATTTGCATCAACAACTTTTACAAATAATTTGAAATAGGTTGTGAAACAGAAAAAAAACCTCACCATTTCAAGACAAAAGCTATATTGAAGAACTTATTATTAGAATCAATCCACCAAAAGAGTCCATAGCAAAGCTTTACCTTTGGTAAATATGGCCCATAAAAAGAGAATCTCTGAAAATCAGGSTTTTGTCTATATTTTAACTACATCTTTTAACTACATCTTTCTTTTAACTACATTTTTCCTACACCTTAATACCCTTCTCTCAATCTATTTACTTTGAACTTCACCTCTTGAGTTTTCTGGCTGGAACTCTATACCTCTGCTACGAGGTCTGGCATATCTCAGACCTCCTCCACTCTAACAGCAATGTCAGCCACAAAACACCATTTGAAGACCTTACCCAAAAATAYACTCACCATGTTGTCTAGAGAAACTTGAGCAGAAAAACATTGCTTGACATGTATCACAATATGTCTGATTTAGGAATTTATTTTTTTTTTTAAATCAGAAGCAGACAAATTTACTTCTCTCAAAATTCCTCAGAGTCCAACCTCTTTTTCATTAATAATGAAACATGAATATTCACCCCATTCCTTCTACTAAATCTACGGACAGATGTTGTTATAAACTTCTTGCAAAAGCCTCATGCTAGTATCTACAGAAAAATCTAGTATCTAAAGAGAAGTTATTGGTCAGACAATCCACAGGAGACCAACCATATGCTTCCTAGCTAATTAATAGTGACACAGAATCTAGCAGCCAGGTTAAAACTGCTAAGACAAAACGCTACATTCTCAGTACATCACTTGGACAAGGCAACACCAGCAGTATTAAGCAGTTATGGACAACACTGGGAATTAAAGTCCTACTTCTGTGAGTTTGAACACACACAGCCTTACATGGCACAATATGAAAAAACATGAGGGGAAAAGCACGAACAGCATCCCTACAAGCAATCAATTTGCRAAGCCACCACCAAAGCCAACAGCTCATGCACTGAAGGACTTATCTACTTCCCTGAATTCATTTATTTATTTTCTCCTCTCCTCTCAGCACCTGATCAAAYCACTGATTTCATCTTCCCTCTACACTAAGATGAAGAATCCTTCATTTAAACTTGCATGCTACATTCTGAACCTTTCCTGGTTCCCCACTTCCCACCTTCCCACAGCTTTTCCCATGACAAGCTGAGCCAGCCTGTAGAAGCCTGTCTTCCCAAAAGACAGCAAACATTTGCACACACATTTTAAACAATTTAAACTATTTAAAAACAATCCATCTTTAACCTAAGTCCTTTCATATAGCAAAACATGTTCAACACGAGGTTACTACATGTCAGTATCTCACTGAACAGTGCCCAYATTTTTGCCAGGTCTACTTCATAAGCTTTCCCCTCCAAAAAGCACAGACAAGCATTTACCATTGGATAAGTAAACGCACAGGCAGAGTTGCCATGCAACTGTTGACACAATAGTTCACCACCCAACTGCCAGTAAATGGAAAGCTACCCATCATTCCTTCCAAACGAGGGGCTTCAAGTTGTCTTGCACTGCCACAGGGGAAGAGCTGAAACACAGGCAGCAGAAAGGCAGTTTGCAGCATTATCTTCTGTCAGTAAGCAGACATGTGAATGGATCATCATCAACTGATAAACACCGATTAAAATGTGCAGTATTGTCTTATATTTTGGTGGTTGTAGGAGAAAAGAATGGAAAAAAGCAATAATAAGCATTTACTGCAGTCACAGGAAAGAATTTAGGCTAGTAAAGGGTAGACACAACAAGGACCCTTGAAATTAAAAGAAAAGAATCTGGTTGGGAGTATTTTTTATAAAGAAACATAATATAGCTATCGCTCCAGAAGATAATATTCTGCTCTTAGAGATTTCTAAAATACCTGTAGATTTTAAAAGCATCATGTTTCCAGAGTGAAATTCTGAAATACAGTGCAGTGTCCRGTTTATGACAGCAGGCTTAAATGTACATCAGTGAAACAAGCGAAATATTGTTTGCTGAAAAAAATAATTTCCCTAACACATATTCCTGGATCTCTGCCCAGTCTGACACCTTGAATAAGATCTAAAAAATCACAACACTTAAAAGATAGAAAAAGAAAGAAACAAAACCAAACACAAATAAAAATAAAACCAAACAGAATAAAAATATTTTAGAGATGCATACGCTTTTCAGCATTTGTAAGTTACACTTGGTTTAGGGAAAAAACCCCCACAGAATAATTCAGTAGAACTGACAAACTTCAAAGCAACAACCTTGAAAATTTGTTTGAAATGGAAACATAGACAAGATCAAAAATGCTAGAATATAGCAGGTCAAAGCATTAAGAATTTCACATTGTGAAACTCAGAGATTAAGGCAGATGGAGCACAGCATTATCTGGACCCAAGTATTTGGTGCACAAAAGGTCCAGGAATTATAATGAGCCTCTCGTGGGTACTACAACATATGGAGCAGAGATGCTATTTAGATAGCTCTCTATGTATAAAATGTTTATTTTTTTCTTACACTTGCCTGCACATTAGAAGACACTGTTTATCAAACAGCCTGCAGAAAATCACCAAGCAATTCAGAAAGCCCCGGGTTACAATATATTTGCAAACCTAGGTACTTAAAAATTACCCACAGAAGTATGATAGGAAAAATAGCTGTAAAAACAAGGCATTAGCAGTCATCCGCAAAGGAAATAGAATGGCCCCTGATGTGCTTCTACAAGAAGGCATGTGAGGGAACAGGAAGGAGGGAATTACAACCTTTATGCAAAACAACTACCCCACCAAGACTGCTATGTTAGTTTGAAACGACCTCTTTGACCTTGTTCAGGAATTGGTAAAAGAATCCATTAAAACAACCAACTTCTCTGTCAATCACAATATGCATTTTTCTACAAATCAATGGCATCACACTAGAATTCAGGCATATACAGTTTGAAAACAGAGAAGACTTTCRTAACAGAAAATATCACAACACATGAATAAGCCAAATTTTATTGTGTCCTATGAGGACATAAAACTGAGGACAAAATTTTTTGGTTTAAAACTGGTCTAACTTGAAGACAAGGTTATACAATTAACAGAATCCCACTCAGTATCAGAATTTGTGTGATCTTTTAAACACATACTTTTTCTACAATCTCATTATACAAGGCCAGAGCTACTGTCATGCAGCCTGACTCTTTTCCCACTTTAGTTGTACATTACAATACAATAAGTTTTGCATTACAGTGATTACTGTAAGGGTGATTTATAAAATTTTTAAGATGTTTACGAATAATCACAGACAAAGACTCTCCAATCAGTTAAAGTTGTATGTTTAATGACAGCACTGGGACAGCTGCGTGCCAAGACGCAGTGTCGACTTCTAAAAGAGTACACAATCTATTTATCTACAAAAGTTTTGAATATTCAAGATACACAGTCATAATACAAACACCTCCCGTCTCTCGCTTCTTATGATAATTAGTTAAAAGTCATTAAGCATGCGTAATTTACTCCTTAAATGAGTCGGTGGTCATCTTAAATTGGGGAGAGGTCTGATTTTGACGAAGTAGGCCATAGTCTTCGTCAATGACCTTTTCATTCTTGCACTTTTACAATGGATCTGACCCTAAGGTCTCTATGTTCTGCCCTCCCGATACCCACGAGCAGATCCTCCAAATAGAGGAATTAATACACGTCTCCTTTCTTTCTGATCTTCCTAATTCAGTTTCTCTGTTTCCCATCGTGGGCACAGCTGAGCAAACTTCTAATGACACACAATCMGTCAGAGGCCTTCTTCTAGTTTTATTTCTCAGCCAAATATTAACTTCTTAATTAACTACAGCTGAATTTGTCTGCTACATTGCTTTAGCTAACTAAAGATTAACTCTTTTAAATTAAAATTAAATTCCTTGTAAAATTTGTGTTTCAAGGGTACAAGTATGCAGACTTTTTAGTAGGCTGATTGAATTCACAAATTTATCCAAGTACAATCTTGGACATGATGATGATGAATGCCACAGAAGAATCAAAACAGATTAGCTCATGTAAGTTTTCAGTTAACATAATCAATATAGATCAGTGCATTTAAGTTTTCATTTAAAAATACTATCTAGTTCCAAAAAGAGCTCTCATTTCTCCTTCAATAAAGACAACTCTATCCTGGTATTACTCCACTGTAGCTGTAACACATCTATTCAATTAATGKATTTATACTCTGCACACAGTTTTTGCTCATTGTATTCCTCCATCATATTATGCTCCCTGTATCCCCTGGCACACAGACATTAAAGAATACCCCTCTATTTTGAGTTTGGAAATATCACAAGTCATGATTATGACTGCAGTATTACTAAMCAAGCAAATCCTAACCTAATCCAGTTTCAGCAACTACACATGTATGCTCTGCTGTTCTCTTTTTTCTTTCTTGCAAATTAGTCACTTTGTCCTGACACCCAGATGTTTCACTTGTTTCAAATACATAGCAGCAGATTTTGTTAGCTTCAACTCCATTTTGTACCATTTTCTTAAGCCTTAGTTTGAATTCAAGCAATTACAATTTCCATGTAATAGCTTCCATTCCCATGAAASATGCAGAATTTTTTCCAGTATACCACAATAAAGAAAAACAATGATAAAAATCCATTTTGCTAATCTTCTCAGAGCTATAACATACAGAGAAGTTCCCAGAAGCAGACAAAACCAGATCAACCATAACGAGCTTTCAGCTCACAAACCAAACAAAAAGGCTTAAACAATCATCAATATAATCAGCTACAGAATTATTGCTGGAAAGAAAAAAATATCTGTTTAATGTGGAACTGATTCTTCTTTTAATATAATATTATTACATCCCATCACTGGGATCTATGTCATGTATAAAGGCTCAGTTCACATACAGGTTGTAACTGGATATAAATTCATATTACTTATTATTACAAATTAATTTTGTGTTTCAAGAACACAAATTCTACCCTCATGGACAATCTCGTATTTCCATACAAAACATTTCACTCTTGAAATATAAAGCAAAACTGGAAGAAAACACAACTGTAGGCCAAAATTACTCTCAGCAATCAAATTAAGAACTAGTTCAGGATGGCACGTAATCAGCCACCTCTCAGTTCCGACAAGTTATTCAGGATTCCATTTTATACACAAAAGCATCAAAGGAATTTAAAAAAAAAAAATTAGTAATTGTTACAAATCAGATCTTTTCACAGAACTTAAAACTTTAGATGTAATGAAATATCTTCCAAGTACTATCACACAAGCGACTGGCAGAGTACCAGTTCTTCTAACATAAAAGTTAAAATATTTGGTTTTATTTATGTTTCTGTACCTTCAAAGAAACTAAATTTTTAATATGTACTCTATAGAAAGGAAAGTACTAAATTACATCAATTTTTGGATCTCACTTAAGAGAGCAACATAACACGTATTCAGCTTCTTACAACTGAAAGTTCTGTGTTGCTTTCAGTGTAAGGATTCAATGCCTGCAACCTAAGTTAATTTTCTAAATTGATTTTAAGTGTCCTTTGCAAACAACTACCAGCTACTGCTATGTTTTGCTCTCAAGTAGACCGCATAAATGAGGGATTGTTTCAAAACTTACTGAATTTGTAAATTATATTTACAGTAAACAATAGCATAACCTTTGAATTTCAATAAATTTGCACATTTATCTAGTCAACTCTCTGGATTCTTTCCAATACCATGAAACTGTCATGTTAGTTGTGGTTATCCAGAACCAAATTTAGGTAAAAACAACAACAACAAGAAGGAATATTCAGTTTTCACCAAAATATATAACCTTAAGTATTCAGATAACATTCAATGAGCAGCCTAAGAATAACAGCATTCAGCTTCAAACACGAATATTGTCAGAAACAAATTCTTCTAAAAGGTTCTGCATTTGGGTTAAGAACAACTAAGTTTAGTACAGAAGAGGGAAGTTTCTTCCAGCACAATGGAAAATCAAATGAATACAAAAAACAAATGAATACAAGAAACAAGATTCTTAGCTATGAATCTTTAAAGCATGTCAGTATGCACTGAGTATATAAGGACAGAATAATAACTGACAATAATATTTATTATGCTATGGACAAATAATTCCAAAAGAAAGACGAGAAAGTGCTTTTACTATTTGAAAGGTATTTTCCATTTTCAGCATACTTTACAAAAATAGCAAGTTCTCCCACAAATACTGTAAAGGCAGCTTCGTGCATCCTGATTCAAAGCAGGGAAATTAGGACTGACTCTCCAACAGAACGTTCCCATGAAACCCAGCAATAAGACCTGATAAACCAACTACTAACTGTCTACTGTCTGGGGCATATTAATAAACTAAATGTACAAACTAATACAGAAAATTATGCCTTTGAACAATAATTTCCTTTATTTTAACAACTCAGGTTTTATCCTTGAACATTAGAGGTCACTGTGGGACTTGTCAAAAGCAGACCTAGTACACTGTGTAACAATCATTCCCGACCATATTGATTTTGAGTCTGGGATTTGTGACAACTTCAACTGCCATATAAGTTTGTCAGCTCTCAAGAATAAGTAAAACAACTGAACAAGCATAAAGATTCAGATTTCCAGAAACAGCTGAAATATGTGGTGCGCCCTGATCAACTTATAAAGATCTCAACACAAAATTCCAACTGTGACTATGAAACCATTTGAATCTTAAAATTGTTAGCATGCTTAAAATGTTATTTTCACGGATCTGGATATCACCCAGTACTATACCATGTGTATAGTTATTTACCACCAATTCTAGAAGAAAGTTTATTTTGGTAATGTCATACAAGTTAAATGAAAGGATCTGTAATTTTAAAAGTAAATTAAAGACTCCTGGAAATCTCCCAAACAGAGTCGTTAAAAATGTTACACTTTTTTACAAAATGCCTGTGTATTCAGTTACAAAGCTGCATATTGGAAAAATCAAGTCTAATTCTGAAAGTTTCTAGAGAAATTATTTCATCTAACCTGAAAATCCCCAAGAGGTTCTGTCTTCCTAGTATACTTTGTTGACAATTTCTATTTTCTTCCTAGCTCAACAATGAACAAGTATGTGTGACATATGCTTTTAGGGGAGAAAAAGAAAATAAAACTGTGCAGTACAAGAAAATTACTTAGAAAGATGTAAGGCAACTTTGCCTTTTTTGGTATCTTGGTGTGCTCAATGAATTCCAGTTCCACAGAGCAAGAATTATATGATAAAAAAAAAATTTAAAACTCCCATCATGGAATACTGGCTACTTAAAATATATTACAAGATTTTACTTGTTGTTCAGCTGCATTTTTTCTAAGCTTTTCATCAACTTCAAAAAAATGAATCTTTCTTAAAAAAGGTAGGAACACCAGAGAGACATGTCTAGGAACTGGCTTAATCACTTCAGCTTCAAGCTTTGCCTTTATATGCAGAAGCATTTAACTAAGAACAAACTGCAGGACAATCATCAGATGTGGAAAAGCAGCCACTTTAAGACAAATTATATCATTATAACAAAAAAACAAAACCAAACAAACAAAAACCAAAACAAACAACAACAACAAAAATTTCTCTCCCGAGTGTCCAGGATGTAGGCTAACAGGAAAGCCACTCCATCAGGATACTAGAGAACTGCCATCAACTGCAGTCCTCGTAGGACAAATACAAGATCTGTCAGAAGTTGAATGAAGCAGAATAATGCGTCAGGTAAGAACTGCATCCAGTCCAGGACCAAGAGCAGTGCACAGCACAAGTCCCAGTTGCAGACACGATGCCAATGAACGGGAACACAACACCGGTGAACCACAAAGCTGACTCTTCCAAGCCCGTTCCCCCGCCCAAGCACGCGTTGCACTTCCACCGGCGGCAGGGCACGACCGCCTCCCACCCCGCCTCTGACAGGCAGGGGGTGCAGAGAACAGCGGTGCTTCTCACTATGGGCTCTGCCAGCTCTTTTTAATCCCTTCTCTCGCCATTGGGAATCGGTATCTCGGTAATCTGAACGACGAAGACAGGCGGAACCTTACACCCGACAAGCTGCAGGGAGGCGGCAGCGTGGGCCGGACGTGAGCGCTACTTCCGCCAGCCCCGCGGGGACCTGCCCCGGGGGACGCCCCGGCGCAGGGGCGGGCGCAGGGGCGGGGCAGAGCAGAGGCGGCACCGAGCGCTGGCGCGGGCTCGCGGCCGGGCCAGCGGCGCGGCGCGTCCGGCCCCGCCGCCGCACCTTGAGCCCCCTCTGCTCACGCCGGTCCCCGCTCCCTCCTCCACCAGCGGGCTCCCCGGCCGCTTCCCCGCCGCGGTCTCCCAGCCCGCCCGGCTCCCATGGCTCCGCGCGGCCCCCGGCCGCTCCCACCGCTTACCCTGTACTCGCTGCCGCGGGGGGCGGGCCGCAGCCGCCAGGGGTCACGTGACGCGGCGCGGAGAGCCCGCGGTGCTCCCGGAATGGGCGCCCAGAGGAGCGGAAGCTGTGCGGCCGGCCGGGCTCACCCTGTGCCCCGCACAGAGCAGGACAGGCTCTGCACGAAATGATGTGCAGCCCCTGTAGTTACAGTTTGAGTCCCCAAAAACGTGAGGATGCTGGATTGCAGTGGCCGTGTTTTCCTTCAGTGAGGACAGAGATTCAAATACACAAGGAGTGTACTCTTGTGGCCATTTGTTGGCAATTGAACAACAATAAATCTCTATTTGAATACTCGTGTAATATTGGGAGTTCTTAATATTTCAGTACAAACCAGTCCTCTACCCTGCGTATGTTGTAACTCACACAAAAGGGCGGGATTTTTGTTCAGCCGATGACTTTCCTAGTTCATAACAGATTTGGCCTGGGCTGATGTCAGCCGCATCTGCTGTGCACAGAGCTGTCTGCGTTGTACTGCCAGTCCTGCCTTCCTGGGTGGCAGTTGGGTTTTCGTGGCTGCTGCAGATGGATACTCTAGGGCTCGTGTTTTCAGTCAGTGTTTAGTTGTTTTTATCAGTGACCGTAACAAGTGCAGGTGCCAGTATGGTCTGAAGCAGGAGGTTTTTCCACATAGCTCATGTACCTTCAAGAGTCGATGGGCAAGTTCATAGCAGGGAAAATCCATTACACATTATCACATACGTAGGAACTACCTCTGGCTCACGGAGTTCCTAACTGGATGCTGGGAGATACTTCTACCAGTCAGGCCAGTGTCGGAACCCAATGTAAGATGACACCGCTGCCTGCGTCTGTGCAGTCAGTTATTTGCAATTTATTATTAAAATATTATTTTTAAGCTCAAATATAAAATTGTTTATAGTTGAAATTATCTTGACTTTGAAGCTCAGCTACAAAAGTATGAATGCATAGTTGTCTGTAGTCTGACCACGTGTTTTTACAGAGATAAAATATTTTCAGAGTTCTTGAGATAGGAGTCAACTCTCTTAGAAGACAATATGATAGAGTACTTATTAATCAATTGAATTGGAAGGCACACTGTAATACCATTTTTAGTACAAGGTTTTTGAATTACGTATACACAATCTATAAAATTTCTTGTTACACACTATTCCAAACACAACATGCCCAGCCACTTGTAAAATCCGAACCTTTCAGCTATGCTTACCACTTTTAATGCTTAAAACATTTTCACAAAAAAAAAACCAGAATTAGCTTTGGTGTGATTTTGTTTTCTGAAATACATTATTTGATATATATCACTTGATGCCAACATATTTGCTACCCAGGGTAAACCACTGATTGTTACCCTATTTCACTTTTTGTTTTCCCTTGATGTATTTTTACATAAGCATTACCTTTACAATCAAATAAGTCTCACTGACTTTGTTGTTGGTTACCCTTTATTTAATGCATTTTTTAATACATTTGAATCGTGCTCATTTTAAGATTCTACAGGGAGGTTTTCAGTGCATTGTGTAGAAATTAGAAGAGTATTTGGCCACTGCTATCCACCATGTCCATTTTCATGTAAAAATTTTAACTGTGAAATCTTCACAAATTGTTTACTGCAAAACACAACATTGTACTTTTAACTGAAATGTTAGAGAAGCACCTTACGGGAATGTGCCTCAATGCTTCCATGCACTTGAAGCTGACAGTATGAAATATTTTCCACTAAAACTCTTGAGCTGAAACTCTTTTCAGATTAAAGACTTTTGCTATAAACCTTTCAAGACCAAATCATGGCTTATCAGTTCTYTTCCTTTTGAAATCAGTTGTGTGCTAAGCAACTAGCAGGAAATGCCCATTCTTACTCTCTATTTAGTTGTAGATTAAGTGAAATTTATCAAAGCTGATACTAAAGTTCTGAGTTGCAACTGATGCATTACCAATGTTTCACCCTTTTATTTTTCTTTTTTTTAATAAGTATTCCTACTGCAACTGCATTGGTACCCAGAAGTAAACGACGGGTTTTTTTTGCTTTCAACTCTAACGAGGAAGTACTGAAAACAGTAGGTACTGAAAATGTTTTGCTGCTTCTCTGCTTTGATGCATCTGTGACTGAAATAAAGAAAAAGTGACCCTTTTCACCCACTTCTTCAATTACTTTTCAGTTGAGAGTACCATTAAAGCATTCTTGGCAATCCATAAAACTTTTGCACTACAGTATCCATTTAAAAGACTCTCAACAGACAACAGCAAGCTTTAAGCTAAAAACACACTTAGTTCAGTTTGCTCCAGGTTAATTTCATTTTGCCTTTTAAGAACATGGAGTTACTCAAGACCTGCTTTGAGTTGAAATCAAGTACCATACATTTGCAAATACAACTATCTGTAGGGTATTTAAGGCATTTTTATCTTCTTCTATATAGTAAAGGAATGAATATTTGAGTGGTGTTGAGTGTACTGCTCTGAGGAGGTGTGTTTTGAAGGAAAATATTGGGCTGGATCCAACTACTTCAGAGCACAGAAAAGGTGCAGTGAAAAAAGGACACAGGATCAAAAAGCCTGATTGCTTAAATGGATATTGCGAATGAACACTTTGTATAGTCCAGCTGTGGCTTGAAGAAGTTGTGGCCCAAGGGCAGCAATCAATGGTGTGGCATAGAAGAATAAATCTCAAATGTGCTATTGTACTGGAAAAGATATGATCGCAGCATCTTCAGTGTTAAATTATTGTACATCTCCGTTTCATTCCATGACTGAGCACCTAACTCCTGCTACCTTCTGGGCTCTGATAATGGCTTGTGAGAAAGAATTACACACTCATTTTTGTGGATTTGGGGTTTTTTTTTAATGGAAGTTTATATTCAGTGGGCGTCATCTACCCACATACATATAATGCAGCTATCTATAGACGAACTCTTTGTCTAAATTTCCTTTATGTCAAGGAGGTGACAAGGTACTCTTCTAGGACAGGATTAATCTCATTCACAGGTGAATGTTGTAAAAAAAATAAGAGAAATCACATTTTAGAAAGCCTGTTCTTCATCAGTTGCTGCTGCATGCATCTTGATGACTCAGGTGTGCAGGAACCTTGCCATGGGAGGAGAGTTCCCAGGGAGCTGACTGAAGGCTGGTACCAAATTCTGTGTAACAGTGGTGGGAGTATACACCAAAATTCCCCGACTGATGTTAATATCTTTGCACTCACCCATGGTTCAGAGCTCTTTACTTACACAGGAAAATTTGGGTTGGAGTGATTATGATGCTGTATGGAAGTTACCTTAGATAGATCTCCAAACAGACATCTCTGTTCCTTTGTGTTGGTACTCTTTTGACCATGACATACTATTTATGTCATGCCTCATACATACTGAAACACAATCTGGTCAGAATAAAGTAGATTTTGCTTCCAGTTCATCAGGCAAGCCACAGAGCATAAAACTCTGTAGTGACCTCTCCACCTGGGAAAAAGAGAGGAATTGGAACACAAGAAATTTATTCCTGGAATCCTATCACTGGTCAGTGAAACTAGCATAATCTTTGAAGGCCAGAAAATATATCAATAGTTTATGATAATCARCTTCATTGTGTTGGCTTTCCTTAAGGAACAGTTATTACCCTCATATTTTTGCATAGGAAAGAAGAAAATGAATATAACTTGCAAAGTCAAGAGTCTGTTGTCAACATAGGTAAATTCTTGACAGAGTAATGAAAGATTTTTTAGTCCAGATTTAATAATTACAGAAAAAAAGAAAGGAAAAGTGCTATTACAAGGAAAAAAACCCCCATCTGTATAATACACAGCTAACGGTCTTATAAAAACTTCCTCATATTCACCTCTCTGTCACTGGTGTCTTGCTCACCCCTCGGTTGTTTCCACAGGTCTTGAGATGGTTTGGTTGGATCCAAGTGTGATGGGAGTTGTTTGTTCGCTTTTCTACCCCTGCAACTGGCTTTTCCCAGCTTCACAGGTCAGTGTATTTTTAGCTGACTGACAGTGACTTGTTTACCGCCCCGAAGTTTCCAGTGTCATCTTGCACCTCCCCCCACTCCTGTCATTCCATGACTGTAATCCCCTGCATTGCATTATTATGATAAGGACATAAACATTTCATTCTACCAACTGCTTATTACCACTTATTACTACATATTATGGTTGTATCACACGAGTATATAAAATTATCAGAAAGTAAAACATAGAAACATAGAATATCTCAAGTTGAAAGGGACCCAGAAAGATCTTTGAGTCCAGCTCCCACTCCTCACAGGACTACCTAAACTAAAGCATGTGACTAAGAACATTGTCCAGATGCCCCTTGAACACTGGCAGGCTTGGGGCTGTGACCACTTCCCTGGGGAGCCTATTCCAGTGACTGACCACCCTTTCAGTAAAGAACCTTTTCCTTATGTCCAATCTAAACTTCCCCTGATGCAGCTTCATTCCATCTCCTCATGTCCTTGTGTCGTAGCACTGGTCACCAGTGTGGAAATCAGTATATTAGACGAGCACCTGCTGATCATTAGAAAATTGTTGTTACGGGTAAGCAAATTAAAACAGGTGCAGGCATGCTAAAGCAAGCTCAGCAAACCTACAAGTCTGGAGGGTTTGCAAAATCAGTATAAAGTTCATGTTCTGCTGCTAGCCATAGCAATAATGTGTTTACTGAGCCTGAGCTACTGGGCTACATGGGCCCTGAATATTTGGAAATGTGAAAGTAACTCAGCCTAATATTACTTATCGCTTGATAGGTTTCAGTATATTTAATCAATTTAGTATTCAATTCTTCTGTGTAATGTGTAAATCATTATCTCCCTTTTAAGTGAGGAGCAGAGGTTACAAAGGTTAGTAGCAAAAAACAAATGTAGAGCAATCATGGTAGATTAATGATTATTAAATGCTTAGCATAAAGCAGACAACATTTACTTTACTATTACATACAGTACATTCTTTCAGTACTGTCAGATTTAGAGGCTTAAATTTACCTGTGTGGAGTCAGTGTTTCTGTGCTGTCCTTTCTCATTTCAGAAGCTTATTTTTGAATCATTTCTCCTGTACATGCATTTTAAAGGTGTGTAATTGACTGGTTGCAAGTTGTTAGGCGGTTGATGAAGTGTGAACGAGGCGCTGATTTGTTTTCTTTATTTACATGTTTCCCACAATGCTCTGATGAGAGCAGGATGTGGAGGCATTTTTACCCTTTGTATTATTCTTTCTTTGTTTCATCAGAATGGAAGTGGTTTGTGAAGCCATTTGCAATTCCTCAAATTCCATTAAACATTGTGTCCAGTGTCCAGGGAAGCCTAAATCAAAAACATAAGAAGTCCTACATGAACACAGCATTGCTGTCCCTAGCACAAATAGCCAGGTTAAGGAAGTGCTTTTTTCTGACTGTAGCAGTGCATTTGACCACTCTCGGCTCGTTGTTTAATAATATACTGCTTTTGAAGACATTTCAGGACCTGTATCTTGTTTATTACTCGGTCTTCGGGCAACCCCCCCTTCAACCAAGCAGTAGGGAGGGAGACATTTTAAGACAATTTCATTGCTGGGTTCTCACAAAGGCCCTCATTGTCTACTCTTGTTAAAGGTGTCTGCCCTGGAGTGTTTGTAGCCACTTTTATTTTAACAGTGTTTCTAACAAGCATAATAAATAGCTTGCGTACTGAAAAGTCCATCTTCTTATGCATGTACTTCTGAAAAAACCTCTGAAAAGCCCTACCCTTAATTTTACTGTATTAAGTAAAATCAGCATGAAAGGTTTTCAGTAAGAGAGTGGGAGCTGAATTAGAAGTAGAGGAGCAGGCTGAGAGCTACCGAGACAGAAACAACTGAAAGAGCAGAGGCATGAGGAAATTAAACCGAGGCATGCATGGCGGAGTGTATTGAAATGGCAAATAGCAGTCTGGAGGAATTGGTAGGGGACAAGCTGGGGACGCACAAGCAGAAATATAATAGAAAGCGTGAATGAATATGAAAGGCAAATGGCAAAAACAAAGAGCCCTTTATAACAGGCAGGAACAATTAAGCCGTGTAATCATAAAATCCTGTCGTGACTGAACTCCTGTGCAATTAGTGAACGGACACATACCCCAAGCACAGCACTTTGAAGAGTATGGCAACAGTTTCTGTCTGTTGTTCCCAAATCATGCACCCCCGCCCGCCTACCTCAGTCAGCAGCAGCATTTGTGTTACCTTTGTTTTCCACGCGAGCAACAGCAGTGCCAGCCACAGACAGTGACAGCAGCACACGCTGGGGAATCAGAACCTCCCTGCGAGCAAACCCAAGGCTGGAGGGGCGTGTAATTACTTCCTAGTCAGCACCATTAGTTCCTAGTGGCACCATCAAATCATTCTTAGAAGGTATTCTTTATTTATTTATTCTTCAATTTTTTTTCTCATCTATTGTTACTTTAGAAATTATAATACATTCTTTACTAATATATTTAAAACAAGGATGTAACACCATGTTACAGGAGAACAGTGGGTGTCACTGCTAGGAGCAATTGGCATCTCCATTTCCCTCTGTTTAGTATGTATTTTGGGTACCTTATTACAGGTTGTAAGGTCGTCATGTTCTGAGCACATCTTGTTTGCTGAATCAATTTTTACTTCTAATCGTATAGCCTGGGCTGAGCTAAAATGTTTTCTAAATTACATCAGCACCATCTGAATCCAGAATCTTCAAAGAACAACTAGCTGCAGTCTTTTTGAAACCTCCCATGGGAAAAATTCCTTCCAAACACATGAAATTAGAGCTAATAAACGACTAAGGCATCAGATGCAGAATTGAGACACTTAAATCCAGAATAATGGTCCAAACCTACTGCTCAGCTGTTGTGTAACCTTGTGGATAATTCCTCATTTGACCTGTAAGTTCTTTGTAAAATCCTCCTTTCCTGCAAGCATACAGCTGCAGTTGCACATACCTAAATCACAGCACAGAACAGATGAGCCTTTTAAATCTGATATGAATTACCAGAGCATGACTTATCCCAAAGGATCAGGATTGTCAAAACATCTAACTTATTTTAAAATAGCAGCATTTAGTGTACAGGCACCCATGTAGTTAGTGAAGTCTGTAGGGAAGCAGATTTTGATCCCAGTTTCCCACTCAACCTTTGGTTTCTCTTTGAAGCTCAGGAGTTCCTAGGGTTGATCCATACATCCCAGACTGAATGTGCTCTCTGACTCCATGTACAAGAGAGACGCTGACTGCTGTTGCTGAGGTGTAAAAGAAAATGATAAATTACTCCTGTAATTTACACAGCTCCTACTTCATTCAGGGTGCTCAATGCACATTCTAAAATTTCCTGCTGGACCTCAAGGATTGCAGTCAAAACAAGTTTCCAAAACCTGATCAGTTTGGCATAAAGTTTAGCTGTGGTACTTTGTAGGAGGAAATTCTGAACTGTGTAGCTTAATTTCATACCTCTGAGTCATGTTCATGTTCTTTGGATAGAAATTTTGAGTCATTAGGGACTGCTTTTGTAAAATACTTGGTCTGAAGGTGAGTGAGTTTAGATGAGGATACCTGAGATAACAGTGATTATATGACTGAGTGGATTTGTGTCTCTTCTTGCTGTCTACTCCCTCAGTATCTTTACACACACACACACACAAACACGCACACACAAACACATATATAGAAGTAAAATTTCTGGTTGTAAACTACCTGGCCAGTCATCTCATCTGTCTGACCACTTTTGTCCATCCAACACACCCTGGTCTGTCCATTCTGTTGGTGTTTTTTACCCTGGATAGACAAAATCCTTTGTGCCAGCCCTACCCATGCTACAGGGCAGTAAAAGGCAAAGGAGACATGATGGAGTTAAGGCTTTGGCTCACTTCTCACTTTCTGTCTGCTGGCTACACCAGTAAAACACAGTGTAGTTTTCAGGGGCACATAAACTAGTCAAATCTAATGCAGCCATTTTTTACTATACTGCATTTCTCTTCCCATCACTCAACCTTGTTACTTAAGACTTGATGGAAGATTTTTCTTTCAATACTGAGAAAGAGTCTCTTTTTCATTGCATACTTGATCATTTTAAAACATTTTATAAACTCATTTTTTCAGGCTTTAATCTTGACATTTCTGCATGAACCACTGAAGCTGAATCTCACAAAAAACAGCCTCATCAGGAGCTAAAAATATGAAATTTAATGGCAGAAATTAGGGAAAGCAATGGAAATCATTCTCAAGCTTCTCCCAGACTCCAGTTACATGTATGCATATATCTTCTTGCCTGAAGGCATTGCAGTGCAGCTGTTTGGACTTCTTATTAAGATGAATCTCAGTGATAGCATCCACTTAAAAAGAGTCATGTTTTTAATTTGCTTATATTTGTATGTTCACAGGTAAACTTACAAGGCTCATTTTCTTCTGCAAAACTCTTCTAGACCTCCATGAATGTTCCTACACATTGAAACTTTTAAGGCTTAGCAAAAAATAATTTGGAACTTCAAGATCAAAAGATTATTATCAGCATATAATATCTGCTGGTTAGCATCTTAGAAAACTGAAAATGTGTTATGTCCAGGAAAATTCTTCAGCAAAGTGGTAAGGAAAAGAATATATGTCCTTTGTAGGGAAACAAATGTAATATACTCTGGGTTTATATAGTTAGGGCTAGCTCTAATACCAACTATGAGTACCTAGCCTTTATGTTTCTGACTTTCTCTGATTCCCAGCCCCAGGAATGCATTGCCCTAATGGAAGCACCCATGAACAGCTGGTCCTCAGAGTGGCCACTCGAAGCTACCTGGTTTCTTTAGTCAATACTAAAGCTGCAGGGACAGCTGTGTTTGGAGCTGCACCATTGCTGAGGCTCGTGTGCCTCATTGCACTCAGGCGAGAGTCCCAAGTGCTGTTCCAAATCCTGCACCAAGGACAGGCACCTTCATTAGCTCTTTTAATGAGCCGTGAGCTGTGGTACTTTGCTGCTGGTGGTGATACAGGCAATGTCTTATTTGCTGAAATGTTCACCCAGGGAGCTAAACAAGTTGTGAGAGCTGCTCTCTGACTCTGCTACAGCAGGCGACTATTAAATGAAAAATAAAATTAGCTAGGCAGAGTGTAGGCAGGTATGTAATCACAGTGTCCTGCTCCCCCCAGAAACACACGAGCGGAATCATGTTGTGTTTGACAATAYGGCAAATTGCTGATTGTGTCACCCAGACTGGGAGAGCTTTACAAGGGGCACTTTACCCTGTGCTGGGAGCCCATTAAGGAGTGCATTTTCGTGTCCTGGGGAAGCTGTAGATGACAGTGCTGCAGGGTATTTTCCAATGGAGAGCAACCAGCACACCACACGTACAACAACTAACTGAGAACAAGACACATGACAAGGAAGAACAAATGCACTTCTTCATTCTGCTGGGTTTGACATTCATATGGGTTTAACTGGGGAATCTGTGTCCCAGGTTCACCAACTAATATTTACCACATTTAAAGTATAATACATATAACATTAATACACGCATACTAACCTCAAGATAATTAATAGTACATAATATTTAACATAAAATTTAGGAAGGGACTGCTAGTATACTGCAAGTTTGCTCCAAGTTGTGGTATGGTCTCCACAACCATAACTACATTGTGATATTCTCAACGATGGTCAAAGATTTACCTGGAAACTGCATATGGATCATCCATGGACCAGCTGAGTGCTTGTTGTGGTTTGACACTGGCCAAAAGCCAGGCACCCAAGAAAAAAAACCCAACAAACACTCACTCACCCTCCCCTGGTCCACAGCTGGACAGARGAGAGAAAATTTAATGAAGGGTTCGTGAGTTGAGATAAGGACTGGGAGAAAACACTTCAAGGGCAAAACAGGCTCAACTTAATGATATAAAGTGAATTTATTGCTAACAAGATCAGAGGAGGAGAATGAGAAGTAAAATAAGCCCTTAAAAACACCCTTTTCTCCCCCCAATCCCTCCCTCCTTCCCACCGATGGCACAGGGAGACAGGGTGAGGGTTTTAGTCAGTTCCTCACCTGAGATTTTCTTCCGCTGCTCAGGGAGAGGAGTCATTTCCCTGCGGCACCGTGGGGTCCCTCCCACAGGAGACAGTTCTCCGCGAACTTCCCCAGCGTGGGTCCACTCCCACGAGCAGCAGCACTCCCAAAACTGCTGCACTGTGAGTCCATCCCACGGGCAGACAGTCCTCCCAAAACTGCTGCGGCGTGGGTCACTCTGCCACGGGGTGCAGTCCTCCAAGGACGGCTGCTCCAGCCTGGAAGCAAGGCCTCTCTCTCCGTGGGACTTCCTCTGGATCACAGCATCCTGGTATCCACCCACTCCGGCTTGGGCACCTCCCCCATGGGCTGCGAGTGGATCTCTGCATCCCCTGTGGACCCCCATGGGCTGCAGGGGCACAGCTGCCTCACCATGGTCCTCACCACGGGCTGCAGGGACATCTCGGCTCCGGCGCCTGGAGCACCTCCTCCCCCTCCTTCTGCACTGACCTTGGTGTCTCCATTGTTGTTTCTCTCACATATTCTCACTCCTACTCTTCTCTAGCTGGAAATTTACAACTGTGCCCAAACTTTGTTGTGATTTCTTCTTAAATCTGTTATCACAGAGGCGTTACCATCATCTCTAGTTGGTCCAGCCTTGGCCAGCAGCACGTCCATCATCAGAGCTATCAGGGATTGGCTCTGCTGGACATGGTGGAAGCTACTAGCAGCTTCTCACAGAAGCCACCTCTGTGGCCCCCCCACTACCAAAAACCAGGCCCTGCAAAACCAACACAGTGCTTTAACCATGGGACTACGGGGTGAAAGAGGAGGTACTGCCTCTTCTGGTGACATTTGGTTGGTGTCTGCTTTCTAGGAGGAAGGCCGTGGGAACTATTAGATTGAGCACTGCAGATCTGCACATGAGCTAAATGCTAAGCTACTTGGCATAGTGCTGACACCAACATGCCTTGGCTATGGCAATTTGAAAACCTAGACAATGCTAAATGCAAAGATATACATTCGTACAGACTTCTAAATATCAACAAAGAAGAGTGAGGTCAGGCCTTGTACTTTTGGATCTCTTATTTGAAGACTTTGGATGACTACATACGCTGGGTGCCAGTTGAATACATATATTCCTTCAAATGTATTGCATTCAATATATTGTGTATATTCAGGCAAATTCAATAGCTTTCTCCAAGTTAGACTGTTCTGTTCTGAGTTGCAATGCTGTAAATCCAAGTAACTCCACTGAATCTGTTTGTCAAACCTCTTTTTTTAAATGAGATTGGGATGACTGACCTCAGTTTTGTAACTAAGCCATAGAATGAACTATTTCTCCTAAAAAGAAAGAGGTAGTTTGCATAAGGAATTCATAATTTTATATATTTTCCAGGCACCTGAGACCTAGGTTTTAGGAAGAAAGGGGAAAATACCAACCTCTGAAACATTAATTGTGAACCCTCAAGCTTTTAACATACAGTAAAATATTTATTCTTAATAAAGAATAGTGCATGTCTTGTGGCTTAGTTAAACTAATCTGCAAACAATAAAAAGTCAAAAGCCTAAAAAACCATATCTTCCATAAATACTAGTACAGATTGTMAAAGTACCATGAATATTTTGTGCAGTGAGTATGATGATGGCAAAGAATCTTTATACGTCTTGAAAAGGGAAACAAAAACATCCACTTATTTTGTGTCAGGTGTAAAGCACATTTTCATATGATGCACAGAGATTATAGAATGAACTAAGATCAAATATCAGAATAAAATTCCTGTATTTTCTGGATAACTCTGTAAATCATATGCACTGAGCCCCATTACAGCTCTGTTCAGGGGACTCTAAGATATAAGCAATCATCTCTGCTAGGGAAAATTCTGTGTGTGAGGATAAAATATAAATTAAAGGTAATAATTCTATAATGTTGGTCTTTTAGGGATCAGACTATATAGGTTTGAAATTTGGGGGATATGGTTTTTTGGGTTGGACTTTTTCACCTCTTTATATGTAGTTTGGTGTGAAATCAGTGTGGGGAATATAAAAAGTTTTCTGTATTTGGGACTGAAGAGGTAATGGGTTATTATTTATTTGGCTCTTSCAAATTGGTAATAAGTACTCTGAAATCTGTGGAACAGCATCCAGATGAATCCAAACTTTTGCTTTCACAAAGCTACTCTGATTATCATTCAGTTGCGTAAAACACATTTTTTGCAGTAATGTTGTGTGTAATAATTCACTGTAATTATTGAATTTGGTGGATTTAGTACACTAGTTGTGCTTTTAGACTTATCAATTTACTTCAGGTTTTACACTTGATGGTTTTTTTACACATGTGAGAAATGTGTAGATTGTTACATGCCCCATTGCTCTCATTTATTTCTGACAGCTTAGAAAGAATATGAATTCTTTTATTTTGCATTTTTTTATTAATTGTTTGCTGTATATCAAGTCTTTTTCAAATTCTAATGTGTAGCATCACTTGATTTCAAAACACATCACAGAAATAAAACACAACTACATAGTAATTGCACTTTTATGCTTCAATTCTCTACCACATCAGAGCATTTCAAGATTAGTCTATTTAAGATGATTGCTTCTGAACTATCTGATTGTAGATGGTTTAAAGAGCTTTCACTTTCACCCCAAGTATGTACCTGATCATATAGACTTTTTTCATACTCTTGTTAGATAAAGTAATCTTAGAGGAAGGAGCTTAAATAAAATTATGTTGGTTGTAATCTCCCTAAAGCAAAAATATTGCAGTGAACCAGTCTTGAAGTTTAAATACTTTTGTTCCCATTGTACAAAAAATTCGAATTACACAAAGAACTAAATGGGTATTCCCAATTGCATAATGCATAAGCCTACCCCAAATGCTCATATTAATAAACCACTATATTTGAAACACTCTTTAGTCTGAAGAGACAAACCAAAACAAAAAGTGAGAACATAAGCACTGGAAAACATAAACTTATTTTTGCTTAAATAATTTTATAATGTCATTAAAATAATGACAATAAACTGTTATTCCACACATTCTCTTAATATCTTTGTTATCCACTACCAGTCTCAATTTATTATGAACATATTTAGAAAAAAATCAGAAACTAGAGTCCCTTCACAGCTCATTTGTGCAAAAACTTATCCCTTTTGAAGAACTCAACATCTTTTTGACCTGAATATTACCTGCAAGATTTTTCTTTGGGTGCTGAGAACTCATACAGCAATGTACTCACCTTAGTAACCCATTCGGCCAAGAACATCCTCCACTGTGGAGTCAGTATTTCTGATATGTTGTTTATTCACCTATTTTCCAGCTCTACTATGCCATGATTTCCCACTGGAAATATGCTTGAGGATGGGAGCCTGCCCTTTTTTCTTACCTTGTGTTATTCTGAGCGTGCTGTGCAGAAGCATTATTTTACTTACTGAAATGCAGGCAAAGCAGGTGAGACAGAGTGTTCCATCTTCCCTTGACTGCTGTATGACCTTGTCAGTATGTTGCTTTCCAGGCATGGCGCTCAAGACACCTACAGAAGACCTGGGAAGGAGCCACAGCAGTTTGTCTGCTCCAGATAAAAATAAAACCATCTGCAGCAATACCCTTTGCGCAGTGCTGCTGACTGAGTTGTAGCCAGGCTGAGGATTCAGCAGTGAGATTAAAAAACTGCCATTTTCTGTCATTGTAAAGTAATTTAATTTTAGTGCTGCTAAATATGTTATACAAGGACAGCATGGCACGGATGCTTTCTTGCCCATAAGATCCTGCCTCACTGCAAGCACTCGCACACATTTCAAGGCACCAGTTCTAAACCGGCCCCTCAAAATAAAGATGGAGAGGCAGGCAAAGCTAGCCTTCTAGGGAGTGTGGTGTTCCTTCAGGGGTGCTGCATGGATAACTACATAAAAGGTTAAGTTATGGTTTGAAACTTGTCAGTATTATGTAAACAATAAATTCATAATATGGTTTAAATGAAGTCTCTTTTCTATTTCAGGTAGACTGCTGTCTATTGCCTTTTTCTGTAGAGGCCAAGGTAGAAATCAGGAATGAGCCTGTGGTTTCCAGGGCAAATTCATGTTAATGTAGCTGCAGTATTTATTMATTTATGTATAATCAGTGTTTCTAGAACAAAATGTTACAACCCTGTGTTTCACAATACACAGGGTTAGACCAAAATAGCAGACTAGCCAGATGTTTTGTCAGCCCAGCATACCTTCACAAAACAGCTGTCCATTCTGCCAACAGCAGCCACAGCTTTGGCTCCTTTTGTTACCCAACCAAAGCAATTCACCTCAGCAATTGTCATTTGCTAATTAGTTTGAGTTACACGATCATAGCTGAGATTTTGGCAGCCTGTTCTAGAACAGATTTATTAACGATGATCAATTATGACCAGGTGCAATATCTGACAGGTTTTTTTTTTTAAATTGTTGCTTGCCAATATATGGGAAGTCTTCCATTAGATAAATGTAGTTAACGAGCTGACCCTGCCATCTGCTGTCATTTCTGCTGCTGCTTCTATGGTTTAGTGCCTGCTCAGAGTCTCCCAGGTCACTCCCTCTCCTTCAGCTCAGAATGGAATACAAATCTTTCTAATGAGCCCACGCAGTGTKGAAGACTTGTCATTCAAGCTGTGGCCTGGTTTCATGTAGCACAACTGCTGAAAGCTTCACTTGCAAGATGGGCTGGTGTTATCTTCAGTAAAAATAGCACTGAACCAGAAAAGGCTCGCTGAGAGAATTTGCAAAATCCACCAAGTTTCCCAGTTTTCAAGATAAATAAGTGTAGTGTTGGTGAGAATGATAAATAGCAATTTTGTCTTGCAATTTGACATTTTAATTGTTTCTGTCTTTACAGTGCTGCAGCTTGTTGCAGGTAAGACAACTATGTGCAATACTGTGACAGCTGATTGTGATACACAACTATAGCACAAGTACATCACTGCTGCAGCAGTAAGGACACCAAAGAGAGGGCAGAATTCCATGGTGCCCTTCTATGTCCATACCTCACCATGTCTGAGGCACATGCAGAAGCACACTTCCCACAGCAAGATGGAACTCACCCATTTTTTGTCGTTGTGCATGGGCATGAGGGGCCCACAGTGAACTGAATTTTACCCTTTGAAAGTATGGGTTCRAGAGCTACCCAGAGAACGTAGATGTTCTTCTCTGAACGTGCAACCACAGAATGGCCTGGGTTGGAAGGGACCGTAATCACCTGGTTTCAACCTTCTGTGCTGTAAGCAGGGACACCTTCCACTAGACCAGGTTGCTCTAAGCCCCATCCAACCTGGCCTTGAACACTTCTACACATGGGGCATCCACAACATCTCTGAGCAACCTCTTCTAGCACCTCACCACCCTCATAGTAAAGAATTTCTTCCTAACCTCTAATCTAAACCTACTCTTTTTCAGTTTGAAGCCATTCCCCCTTGTCCATGACCACCTCTGAGCTAAGAGATCACATATCACTGATCACAGTCTTTTTTGCCTTATTTCTTCTATCCTACCATGTCACAGGACCGAGCGAAAACAACCAAACAAAACCCTGAAAACCACTTTCTTTGGGTACAAGACAAATAACATAATTCAAATCTACACAGAGAAAACCACTTCCCAGCATTATCTCACACAGAGGGGAAAAACCCAGTAAAGCATGTGGTAAAAATACAGTACTTCTCAAAAAACAGCAAATATTCCAGAAGTCAAAAAAGATCTTTATGGCCCAAAAACCAATTTTCTCTCTTTTTTCTCCCTGCTTGCTCCCCTATAGCCCCTGTCTGCATGTTCAAAGTAGCAGGTTATGACTTGCTTTGATTTTGCTTGCTTATCATCATGCAGCTCAGGTTTTACAGCTATAAAAAGCCCACTGAATTATAGCTTCAGGGGGATTGACAAGATGTGCTTCAGTTCTGAGACAGAACTTGGAGGGGGAGCTGCAGATGCAGGAAAACTCTCCTTGGCAACATAAAAAGCCTCTGTC
Source organism: Amblyornis subalaris (assembly GCA_018881555.1). NCBI lineage: Eukaryota > Metazoa > Chordata > Aves > Passeriformes > Ptilonorhynchidae > Amblyornis > Amblyornis subalaris. The sequence continues at coordinate 1,822,777 of JACAXG010000062.1, read as the reverse complement.
CAGTGTGCACAATCTTCCTTTGCTGAAGTTAATGGCCTGAGAAGAGCTCAGCACAGTAATATTTGTTGCTTCATCTCCTAATACACTAGCTGAAAAAAAATAGCTGAGTTTATGGATGTGTTTTGTTTCTTGTATAGTGTTTTGTGGTCATGTTAGACTGTTTTATTTTCTGCAGGTGGGACCAAACTCATCAGGTACCAGCTGCTTTCACCCAATTCCTCTTGGACACATGCCATTTCTAAAACCTTGGTATGAATCTTCAGATTAATTTTACGGGGTGCTATATCACATCCTTGGATTTACCACAGCACTGTATTTACAAATGTGAACTGAACATCTTGAAAAGGAGCATAGAGGTCAGGCTGCAGCAGACTCTGCTCCAGACAGCACATCTGCAGCAAGCCCTCCTCTTACAACACATGGCAAAAAAAGAGACTGGCATGGGAGTTCAGATGGACAGGTGGCTCTACAGAGTGTACTCAGAGTATCAGGGCAAATCATTGCACAAGTTACATCCCTCGAATGTAAGCTGACCCCAAGACCCAGAGTAATTGTCTCTCAAATCATCTTAGTCTTAAAGTGTAGATTCAGCATTTCTTCCCTCCCCTCTACCCCATGCTCAGCAACCCTAAAATAAAACCAACATCCCCCACCCTGTGTGTCTACCTGGCGTTACATTCTCCATGAAAAGATCAGGAAACAAGGCAAATGATTTCCATTTATAGGATGTGCTAGGACTGAGCTTCACCCTTTAGCAAAACCTGTAGGACATTACCTACACCCCACCTCCTGATTTTAGTAAATTACCTTAGTCCCTGTCCTTGAGCTTTTCCTGTGTCTGTGAATACAAACTCCTACAGGAGTAGCTTTAATGGTAAACTTCCCCCTCAGCTTTTGTTCCCAAAGCCCTTAGTTGATAGTCCCCCCTGGGAACAGTTGCTGTGCTGCATCCCCTTCAGGCTGTGCTTTTGAAATATTCCCCACAGGAAAGGCCGAAGTAGCTCCTTGCTGATGGTCTTTCTTTTGAAAAGCAAGAGGAAACACCTTCAAGGGAAGTCAGTGAGGTCAACAAAATCCAGCAGCAATAGCAGTCTCTCACAAATAAGCAAGAATGTAATGCAGAGAAATTTTCTGGAAGTAAAATACATTGAAATACACAAGTGGATCTAGTTCCAATAGCAAATCAATGATGTAAAACATTTAAATATTTAACCAAAAGTTCAGCAGCCTAAGAGCTATCAGAGAAGCTATTTACCATGAAATTTGGACATTGATTTGCTTCCTAAAATACTGAGATGTTAATTGCAAAATGCACTATCTGTTATGCACCATGGGTTAAGAAAATAACTGTTTAGCAGGGAAATATTTGAATATTTTGCAGGGCTTTGCTATTTAGAAACTCTTTGCCTTTGCAATTCATGGCAGTCAGTCTTCTCTATCCTCTGGTGAGCCACAGCAAGAGAGAAAAACCCCCACCCCAAGGCCTTTTTCAAATAAAAACACCCTCTATTTTATCAGGACTTCCAGCTTCCCTTCTACCCCCTTCAGCTCAAACAGCACTTAAGCTGGTATAACATTATGCTACAATAGCCTAAAGAAATATATTGGATGCTTCAGTTTCAGGTAACATTTCATTTTCTCACAGTATTAATTCTCCTGGTTGAGTGAAAACACACTTTCATTAATTATCAGGCCATCAAGGGTTTTGCCTAAGTTTTATTTGCACCCCTCTTTTTTTTTTTTTTCCAACTGTTCACCTTCTTTTCCCTACTTCTAACACAGCCTTCCTGGGATAAATTTCAGTCAATTAAAGAGGAATTGTGAACTGTGTCCTTAACACAAGCTTTAACTTGGGTAAGTTTGCCCAGCTGTGCCTGGAAGGCTCATGTCATAGGCTGCATCACTACTGAAGTCTGACAGCATTCAGCCTGTCAAAACAGATACACCAAGTTCCTTACTGAGAAATCAATTTTTTAAAAAAATATTTAATGTTCGTTCTTCTGCAGCCTTATTTTACCACCCAGGAAGAGTCCCTAACCTGGTGCTTATTGCACACATGAGGTATGCAGCTCTAAACTTTTCCTATTCCTGAGGTTTGAATAGTTTGGCTGTTTAATCCCTAAATTTTTTTTGGTAAATGTTAGCCAGACTAATCATTCTAGTTTCTTACATGAAATATATGTCAAAAGCTGAATCTAAATGTCAATGAGAAAGTAAAGACAAATTAAATTAATATGAAAAGGACTTTCCCCCATAGAATCTAGTTCAAGGTGAGAATCTCAAGAGCTCCAGTGGCAACCATCTTTCCACAATGTCCAACCAGATGGGACTTTGCCATTCAGCCAGCATATGTCAAGGCTCTACCCGAATCATCAGAAATTCCAGCAACCAGTAGAGTTCTGGAGCAAAGACCTGAGTCTGTCAGCACCTGGGGTTACTGAGACAATGCTGCTACGTGCCTCACTGATCACAATTATACTCAGGATGCTTTTCATCATTTATACCTCAGGCACTGACTCCTGCCTATTGGCATGTTTTTGCTCTGTCACTGTGCTTTTTGCAGGCACTGTTGGACAATCAGTGAACAAGAACAAGAGGGCAAGGGGCCACTTTCATACAGAAGAGAAGATTTACACATAGCTATACTCTGTTCCATGTGAATAGGGCCATAACTACACTGCCCTGAAATCTTTACTACCAAGGGGTAACTTCAGCTTTGTGCTTCTTTCAGGACACACCTATTGGCTATGATCTGACCTGGGACATCATGACTGAGTTCACTCACGCTATGGAGCTATTATGCCATCATGACAACCGGTCTGAATTGCAAAATTTCAAAGCCAGCCAAGTTTGCGGATGCTTCTGTGGCATTCCAGAGACATCAGCATCTCAAATATGGTATTTGAATACAAGATTATGTCACCTATTACACACACATTGGCTAACATTCAAGCTATTGAGTAGTAAGAGCAACTTGTTCTCATAGGTCCTCCTATATGAGCTTCTGAATTACTCACCATCATCCAGAAAGTGATACAATTATATTTATGACTAATACATAAAATTCAAACAAGACCTTTATTTACATTAGGTTTTCAAGCGGTGGGTCTTGCAACATACATAACAAAATTTCATACTACATTTTTTATAGGTAATCAGGTTGAAAGGCTTATCTACAGAATCAATTTGTCAAAACTGGCTAAGCAGAAAATGTGTCAACTCAGTTTTAGAGTACTCTGTCAATTTTACACTGTTTTCTACTGTTCAGAGTATTACTGATGTCATGGTTATAAAAACAGAGCACTCATGCAGGTTAATTTACAGTGAACTCTCTTGTTCTGAACTTCCCTTGTTCAGAAGAGCATGTCAATACTCTCCACCTCATCTCACAAAGCAATTATGAATCCAAATAGTGAGAAAACTTGATCCATCAGGAGATTTTCAACAGAAAAAAAATTGGATTTACCAAGTAAAGGAGTCAGAACTTTCATTCTGTGACTGAATTATAATCTCTCATTCTGTAGAAAATAAGTTGTACTGTAAAGATTAATCAAGTTCTTTTATTTCATACTAACATTATGCAGCAACCAATATGACTGTCTAGGTAAACAGAGACTTTGTGAAATGTGTTGCTGCAAAGCTGACCAGTAATGCACGCAAATGATAATGTCATCAACTCTGCTTACTGCCAGAAATAAAAAAAAAAAAAAAAGGCTTCAGGAGCAAATAACACTGATTCATACTGTACTGTGCTCAAGCAGTAGTCAGCAAAACCTATTAAACTACACGGGTGGGAAAAAAAATCAGAGCAGCTTTGTTATCTTACTTGTGACACCTTATTTAAATTTCAGGCATTACTTCTTTATATCCGCATAAATATGTAGCCTCCTACAAGTTTTATGATGTGGTTACAGACAAAAATGTTATAGTAGAAAGCAAGAGCTAGTTCAAGGAATTTCAGACTTTGAAATCAGCAAGATACAAAGCTAAAATTCATATGTTCCTTTTCAAGTTATGAATACTTTCACTAAAACATAAATATTTTAACATATATTATTTTTTTCTGACATTCAAAATTGTAAAGTCAATATGGCAGAATTATTGTTAAAAGCACATATTTACAAATATTCTTTTTTCCATACATAAAGTATTTGGCATAATTATAACRATCTTACTGCATACACAACTGTTTGCTTCTTTTTCACATAATGGTACACTCCTTATTAAAATTTACCAATTATGTACAAAAATACTTGAACATTTATTATAGAAAACTTCTATAACTACTGTCAACAGCTTGTAACTGCTGAAGGTTTAATTGAGAGAATATAAAAAAGTGGTCACTTTCTTCCAGTTAAACTATCAACAAGTCAAACACAGCTAAGATCAACATGAGCTTCCCAACAGAAGAGGGAGAATATTTTTAACAGTATGATTTAAAATGCAGTTCACACACATCTGTTCCCAAGCACATTTAAACAGTCAGTAAAAGAAAGAGGATACAAAACGTACATACAGAAGGTGCTTTTTTTTTTCCCTTCCTTCCACATTCCTATGTCTTGGCATTAGCTTTCCAGAGCTCTTCAGATGCCAGTCACTAAAATACAACCTAAGGCCAAACACCATTCTCCAACAATAAAGGTGATGGTGATGAACTCAAGCTAAAAAGCAAATCAAAAACCTGGCTCCAATGGCACATACACATCCAAAGAACTGTTCAGAATTTTTGCTAGATTTTTACAAAATTATTAATGACCTTTGCAGTTAGATTTTGAAATGTATGGATTGATAACCAGAAATTTGTATTTTTAAACATTTGCTCATTTAGTGAATTGCCTTGATACTAGTCAGTACTGATTCTTGTTCACAAGTTAAACAAACAATTCGTTTGTACCAATTTCATACACAGATTGTATTCTAGGGTGAGCTTTCAAAAACAGCAGAGAGCCTTCATTAGCAAGCTGCTAGCTTTAAAAAAAACCCCAAAACTAAAACAAGAACAATAACAACAACAAAAAATACATTAACTGGGAGAATAAAAGTAAATTGCACCTCAAAAATAATAAGGATGTGTCGGGTACAGTTATACACTAACGGCACAAACCTTATCAGAATTCACCAGAATGGTGCTGTATGCTGAACGAAATACAGGTATTTTTGCATCTTAAAAATAATGTAAGCCAAGTGTGTGTTTCAAAAATTCCAAACCACATTCTTACAACAGTTCTCTGCTGTATAACTTGCATTATATCTCAGTTTTTCCACATACATTTGAAATGACCAACCTGTTCATCAGATAAGAGAAACGACTTTCAGCCTACTTGCAGAAACATCCTAGTCTACAAACTACTTTGTTAGAAAGCGTGCATTTATCTCTAGTAGTAAAGATCCAGTCAGTATATTCTGCGTTTTGTAAGAAGCATTCGGCTAACTCAGATGAGAGTTGTAGGGTTTTAGATTTAATTTTTTAAATAAAAATAAAGTACAAATAAAAGCATTTCTCAATATTCACCACCATGAAATAATACAAAAAATCCTCTCATTCATGCTTCCTATAATATCTGACAACCTAAATTAGTAATTTCATTTCAAATGTGCAACATAATATTAATAAGCATTTCAAAATTACTCAAAAGAGAAGGTGGACAAAATATTAAAGTGCCTAACTAAATGAGTTTTACAATTTTTAAAAAATATTATTTCTTAAACAGTAAAGAATGGGTTGCAATTAAATATAAAACTGGCTTCTCATAGCTGAGAGACTTTGCGGGGCAGAGGCCTGGGCCGGGGAACCTGCTCAGTCCTCCTGCTGCTGTTTTCCAGGTTGTTTGGCCGAACCAGCTGTGGCTTGGGTGGCAGTGCCGGAGGGTCTGCGGCGGGCGGGATGGAGAGGCTGTGAGGTAGAGGAACGGGTCGTTTCAAAGTCCGCTCGTACACGCTGTAAGGTGGCGGCGTTTTGCTTTCTTTTCTCACAGGCTCCTCAGGAACGCTGTAGCTTGGGACAGTCACTGCTGGTTCGCTGCCTTGGCTTTCAAAGCCCGATGTCTCTGATGTGCTACATCGGCTGAGCGAAGAGATGCCGCTGCTGTAACTCCCTGACAGTGCAGGGGAGTTGGATATGAGCCCTGGGGAATGATACTCCACTGGAGACGGTGTGAATGATTGCACAGACCCCTGCTCAAAAGAAAGGGCAGAAAAAGAATTTACCTCGCGAATATGAGGGAGTGAGTTTCTGTGCTCGGACTGAAAACATACATAGATACAGTGCATGTTCTCTGAGCTTTGATAAACAGAAATGGTTGTGTCCCTGTTTAATCAAGATCTGGTAAGAAACTGATAAAAAGCTMATTTCAGTAGTGCCTAGGTACAACTTAGTGCTTATGCCAGTAATTCATATAAGTGGAAGTAAAACTGTATTTAAATGTTATCTTACTATCATAATACCCTGGAAAAATCTGGAAGTCTTTAGAATGCACCCTTAGTTTTCCCAGCTGTAAGTGGAATGCATCACTGGGCACAGGGCATACCTGGGGGTGTCCTGCCCCCTAACGCCAAAGCCCAGCCACTGCTGCTAGTGCAGGCTCTCATATCCCAAATTCAGTTTCCAAAGCTTTCCCTCACAGCTTTTAGTGCATTGCCATGCAGTGAAAAGTGCATTTACATCACGGCATCATATCCGAGTGTACCGTAACACCAGTGTCGGAGGCGTAGTGCAAAGCAGGTGTTGAAGTAAGAGCCACCACTGGGCACCAGCTCCCTTCAGCTGCTGTTCCTGCTCCCATTCAGGGGCAGCAGCAGGATGGCAGGAGGTGAAGGCATCGCCTCCCTTCCTCTTCCGCATATCCCAGGTGTTCCTTGGACACGCAAACACAACGCCCCATGTGTGCTGCAGGGACAAGGGCCACATGGAGGGCATAGGTGGCCAGTGGCTGCACCAGCAGCCTCACAGGTCAGTAGGGGATGGTGAGAGACCGGGAGCTGAGGGCCCAGGCAGCAGCAACAGTGCTGACAAAGAATAAAAGGCAGGGACAATAAAGGCCTACCTAAAACCATGAAGCAGTTCTATTCCAGTGAAGCAACTTCAACTGAAAACTGCAAAAGGTTAGCCCATGCTTTCCAAGTTGAAAAATTTTTGCAATGTATCTAATTTTGACTGGAGTCATCTGAGACAATCCAGACTTATTGGCCTCAAGCCTCAGGCAAAAAAAGGGTGGAAAAATCAGATTAAAGACAAATTTCTCACTCCAGTTCTTGTTAGGCTGGTTGACGCTCAGCTGCTCAGCTTGAGGTTAGAGTGTGAACCATGCAACAAAGGATGGGAGTGGAGGAAGAGGAGAGGGGCAGGGGTGTACAGAGCTGACTGCACTGACTTTATGCTGTTGAGATAATTTTAGTTATCCATCTAGGACTGGATCCACAGAGCACTGAAATCAATGGAGGAAAAAAGAAATCTTCATTTACATCAGTGGGATTTGTACCAGGATGGTTTTCGCTGGCAGCACAGTGTTGGAAAAAAGGCTAAAATCTGAGCCCTGTAAATGGCTATGGAAAAGCAGAGCAAGTTTTATTTAAAGCTTAATACCTGGTGAAGACATTTCAGACATTTTGAGGAGCCTGTTTAACTACTTGTTTCATGTTCCATTCCTCTGCATGTGAGGAGGCTGCAGCTAAACTCCTATTCCTACAAACTCAGGGTCAAGCTTTTCAAATAAATTATGTATTTGGCTCCAGTTCCAAGAACACTTGAGACTTGGATTAAGTGACCATACAAATGATTTAGAACCTTTTCTTTTGTCATTGAGAACAAGAGCAAATATGTGTAAAGCCTGCAGGGAGGGGTAACCACTTGATTCCTGACAACAGTGCAGACTGCTTTTACCAGTGGCAAGTAACAGTCTAAACACCAAAGCAGTCTGAAAATTCATGGATTCTCAAAGTGAGATCCAGCAGTTCTCAGAAGTATGTTGGGCCAGCATTCCTCTTCCAAGCAGCAATCCAGACTTGGGGTGTGAAATGCTTAAATTCTGTCCAGACCTTTAGAAGAAGAATGTTAGGACAAGCTTCAAACATCCCTAAGAATCATCAGCACTGTGTCCACTCAGGAACAAAAGGAAGAGTCACTCATCTTTGTACATGATCCTAATGTTCTAAAGAGCTTCCTAGTAAGCAATTAGGGCAAAACCTGGGATTGGTGCTCACTTCAGCAGAATGGTGGTAGGAGTATGGCACACTGATGGCCAGCAGAATTGCTTTGTGTTGAATTGCAGACACAACTAGAAATGTTGCAGGTATATGGGAAGGCAAACAGGAGACTGACTATGGACTTGTAATTAGGGACATCAAGGGGAAAGGAAATATTTTGGGGTGCCGTTTTCCTCCTCAGGCAATGTGTACCTCTGCAGCATTATTTGGCATTGGGTTGCTGAGGGGTCACTTTGGCAGGGCTGCCTCCCTCTGCCCTTCCACTTGAGTACCTGAAGCACCTTTCTGCATGAGCAGTCATGCTCCTTTCTATTTGCTCTCCGTCCACGTTGTTGACTCTTGTATTTCTACCTGCAGAATTATCTCTGCTTCAATGGGGTGGCAGAGGCTGTCCCCGAGACCAATGCCATGCACTCTGCCAACACCAGGGTTTGCCTGGAATAAGCAGGCTGAGTGTTTGTGCCCTCCATTGCTGTGGGAAACACAGATTACCAAGTCAAGTTTTCCAACAAAAAAGCAGGTACCAATAGGGGGGTACCAACACATGCAAGTATCTTGAAATAGAAATGAAACCTCCTCAGTTTAGCCTGGATCTCAAATTACTTTTAATGTTTAACTGCCAGAGAAGAACCAATGCTTATTCACAGCCTATGCTTAATGTTTTGTGCTGGCAAGTGTCAAAGTACTTGCAATTTCTTACACAACCTCCCCGGATCATTCTACAGAGGAAATTGATATTAAAGTGACTGAAGGAGGGTTACTCTCTAACACATCCTCTCATTTAACAGTTCTGAATGCTGGAAGAATAAGAGGAATAGGTTGCACGACAGGTTCTCCTTTGCTGGCACCTCCCCTTCTTCCACTGTTGCAGACAGAATACTGTTTTTTGTATAGGTATATGACAAGAAAAAGAAAACATAATATAATTCCAAATAATGTACATTAAATATATACCATCTACTCCACAACACACAAGACCTATCCCACAAAGGTAATTCAGTGCAATAAGACAGTACCTTCATTGGTGATCTGCCAGCAGGAGAAGGGGAAATGGAGGCTATGTGTCTTGCTGGTGATGCTGTAAAGTTAGAAAGATTTCAGTGCACTCTTGGCATTACAATTTTCACTAAGAAATCTTTTTAAGTGGGTAGGATATCATTCGATACATAAATATCATCTCTAGTTCCCTTTAGGTACTGGGCCAATGGCTGTAAATAGTTTTAGAGATTTTGTTTATTTTCCTTTGTTCTCAGGATTATCTTGCAGTACAACCAAGTATAAGAAATTTCTGCATCTGCCTTTTCTGACAAATTTTATATCACTGTAAATTGGTTTATAATCTACCAAATGATAACAAATTAAAAAAGGAGTCAGTATAACAACATTTCCCTTTTTGTTCTTAAGAAATATATTATGTATCTGTATGTCAAATAAGAAAAAAAGGAAATACATAATATACTTATATCAAACATTTACCTGCAAAGATACTAAGAAACATGCCTGGACAAACTCAAAGACGTAAGTATAATATGCAAAAAGGTTATTCACTCCTTTGAGAACAATTATATTTACAGTATCACTTGAGCACCCTTTCCTTTAAATGGAAGTTAATCTTTTGAAAGGCAAAATGGTTATAGTAACAGAACTCATGTACTTGCATGGTTGCTGTGCATTTTCTGGCCAGTAAGATTCTTTGTGGTTAATGATCATTTCTGATTCCAAACCTCCAATTATCATAAAATCAAAAGACTAAATTTGATCATCCTTCCTAGTACTAGCATGAACTGTCTGAAACTACTCATTCATTAAGTGAAGGGGCAGAGTATTGGAAACTACAAAGAACATTAATGAGATGAAAATACCTGCAGAGGCAGTTCTGCAGCCTTTCATGTAAGAAATCAAATAATAAGTTAACCTGCCCAAGAAGTTAAACATTAAACAGAGTGGAAAGAATCTAAGCTCTCGAGTACTGGAGCTTTACCTGAAATGTCTATTAACTCACCAGTCTGTGCAGGTCTTGGTGGTACAGGAGGAGATATAAGCTTTCCACTTTCTGATGTGTTTCTGGCTTCCTTCCCACTATCCAGGCTCCAGCTGCTGGGGGTGGTGTTTACAGCTGGAAGAGAATGAAAGAGCTGTCATAGGCATCAACACTTCCAGTTCTCTGATTTGCCTTTATCTCTGAGGGTAAAAATACACAGAGTGAAAACACCAAACAACTCAATAAGCATGCCTGAAAAGCTCTCGTGATTACATCTGCACTTGCAAAGCTCTTAAATAGCAGCTGTCAATCTCCTGGTTGCCTGATGGATGCACCTGGCCCTCAGGTCAGTTTGTGACTGTACAGCAGTGGGGGCCGTCAACAGCAGTAGCAGCTGAGATTGCACTCTGGTGCACTGCAAATCCAACCACAAAGCGAGATAAGCTTGAAGCCTCTTAAAGCTTGAAGCCTTTTAATATAATCAGTTTATCTTTGCACCAGACTCATATTTAGAGGTTTCCAGGCAGAGGGGAATAGACTATTCATAAACTGTTTCCATTAACTCGTTTTATACAAAGAAGGGACTAGAGAAAGGAACTCGCCAAATTCCTATCAACCTCCTTCATAAAGCTTTCTGTTTTAAATAGCTGTTAGTTACCTGCATAAACTACAAATTCAGAATTGAAAGTAGGTGGACAGAAGGGCACAAAATGTAGGGAGTAAAAACTCGAAGAAATTAAAAGTGTCTGACAGAAAAAAATATCAAAATAAGAAATTATTATGGACTGAGAAAATTTCTATACACTGTTTATATCCATGGTCAAGGATCTCTGCTTGATCCTGTAAATTGTCTATCACCTTGACATGCATAAAATTGGCTATTTATTTGTCTGTGTTACCTTAACCAAATTCTATGACTTTAACTGAATGATCCCATAAGGTCTGGAGGAGCTTCCTTGATAAAACTGGATTATCTCATGTCATCAAGAAGTCACCAATATTGGAAAGAAGTCAGACAGACACAAAGACAAGGCATTTAACATGGACAGGAGAAAAGCTAATTTGAAAAACACAACTTTCAACACACTTCCTGAAAAAAAAAAAAAGAGTTGAAAAAAACTGCTTCAAACCTCCCCATTCATCTCCCAAATACACCACCAAAAAAATCCCTCACCTTAAAAGCCTCAAACCTTTTGCCCTGCAATGACAGTTTCCTTCTTGTGTACTTGTTTCAATTGTGAATACAGAATGACATGCAAGGACCCTGTCCTTATTTACAAAGATGAAACAAAAAGCAAAGTATTGTTGCTAACTGATGGCATCAGTTATCACTACTGTAGCAACACTGAGAGCTCTGAGGACTGCAGCCCCACTACACATTAGATTAATAGAATAAGTACAGTAAAAATAATACTGGTCTCATATCTGAAACAATATTGTTACAGTATAATCACACTTTGGTTGACCCTGGGAGCAGTGCATAGAATAATCTGTTTTCTAGAGGATCATTTTGCTTTGTTAGTGCCAAAGTATGCAATACAGTATTTGCTTTTTATTGTAAGCTCTCACCTAACAGTATGGCTTCGCCCTCATCCTAAAACTCACTTGGAACCAGACCTAAGTACTTCAAATGCCTGAATCTCTTGACAAGCCAATTTTTTTCTTTTAAGTCATCCAACCAGTCAGTTCTTTGGACTGCTAAAGCCTTCAGGAGAGAATACTTCATTTTAATAATTCTGTGATGTGCTTGGCTGCATAGACCAGTGGAAAAGTTTTGCCATTTCCATGTTAAATTATTTCATATGTTTTTCAGCCATGTGAAACCACCTGTGTTTTCATAAAAATTTGAACACAAAAATACATATAAAAACAGTTCTTATTAAAGAAAATCTGATTCCTGGTCAGTTCTTATTACAGTATATTCTTAAAATAGTTACTTTCTGTACACTTATTTTACTGTATCCTTTATTCAACATATCACAAAGGTACCATAATGAAATGATGGAGCTTAATATTGATGTGCGGCACATAATGAAACCATGGCACAATAACTATGTCGACAATATTGGATTTCCTCATGCGCAAAATTATAAAAGGCAGTGTTTTTTCTAGGGAAATGCATATATTTCTCATTTACTCTAATTAAAAACAAAATCCCCAAAAAGCAAGAAACCACAAAGTGATGTTTTCACTCAAAGTGTAACCAAAAGCACACTGAGTTAATATTTGGTAAAGAGGACTTGCAGGTACCAAACTTCAGGACCCTGTCCATTTCTTTACCTTCTCTGTGCCCCATTCTCCAGAAGCTGGCTTTTCACCCCATATGTCTCTCTTGAGAAGCAGAAAGGCCAGTCCTCACAGGCAGCCTGGTGCAACCTGCTGCTCCATCACCCCCTCCTCCAAACTTCTGGGTCTTTTTTGAGTGCAACGCTCAGTTCAAACACCATGTTCTCCCCTTTTTGACAAAGTGTACTGAAACTTGGGTTTGTTAGCATAATTTATTAGTGAGAATATTTTGACATGTGGAGATGACAATATGCACTCAAAAGTGTCGGCATTCTACAGGAACACGATGGAGTAATTACATTTTCATCCTTCCAAGATTGGTATGTTGCAGCATTTCCACTCACCTTTGTCAGAGCCCGGCAGATTGGAATCACTTCGTGGCAAAGCACCATCTCCAATATGATTAAACAGCATTCTCTGTAAATTGAGAACAGCACGGTTTACACATAGCTGCTGTTGTATTTCAGTAGCCTTTAAGAAAACAAATGTATTTTTGATATTATCCCCCCTCCCCACAGGTCTACTTTGAAGGTAAAAGTGATAAACATCACATAAGAACATAAACAGTTTAATAAAAGTATGCGTTTACAGATAGGGAGGAGACTAGTTTTCTGAAAACTGTACACACAGAAATTGGAGGAAGGATTATTATGTACTGAGTTCTGACAGTTTCCAGCACCTTAAAAAACATTAAAAAGCTCATTCCTAAAGCAATATTTTGATAGAATACTAAACAAATGGAAGGACAGATTTGCAATAATTTCATTACAGAATCAGAATTTGAACGAGATAATATTCAAGTTATGGCTGATACCTAAGAAAAGCATTGTGTATTGTTTTTCAACCCTGACTTTTTTGGTAGCAGTCTTCTTACTTGTCTTGTGGATAAGAGCTGACCCATAAAGCGTGTTTGTCTTTCCTTTTCTTAATATACATTTTGTTTAAAAAATCACAATAAATGTATGAAAAAAATGTAAAATTCTACTGGTTATGTCTTTTGGCAGCATTCAAATAATCCATGGGTCACTAGTTTGTCTTGAAAACATATGTAAACAGCATACAGTTAATTCTACAAGTAATTAAGATGTACTTCCCAGAGGAAATGGGAACAGATAAGCTTTACTTTTTCTTCTGACTTTTTTTTCCTTTAAAAGTAAGATCAGACAATCAGTGAAATCCAAATAAAATCCTATTATTGTATCTCTTTCCAGTGCTCACAGAGGACCGTGCGGAGTTGGTGAGGCACTATGCTGTGGTTCCACAAGATGGCAAACCCAGCTGCAAGGTAATCTAATATGTTGCAGCTTCATGTTACAAAGTGAGGAACAAATACTTGCACCCAGTTCAACTTCACTTTAAGCATCTCAGAGACAGAATGCTTTGGTAGACTTTGAGCTACACGAGGTGTGCTGTAAGCCATACTAAAGTCATACTGGATCAGGTAATATCTGTTTTCCTGGAGTTACCATTAAACTAAGGTGGTGTAACTACATATGTACTCTAATGTGACAGAAAATTTGCTCGTATGTTGCTGCCTGGTCTGGATTTAATGTTTTCTGTTGTGAAGGTAAAGAGCAAAGGCTGAAAAAGCAACTGAAATTGGAGGAGATAAAGAGACACAAGCTGAATGAAATACAGAGAAACAAGGACATACTAAAAAGAGTGAGATATAAAACCACATGGTAGAATAAGAGCGATCACAGGATGTTTAATGGCACGCAAATGGAAACTCCAAAACTGTGAAATTCAAAAAGTTTCCTTAGGAAGAATAATAGCGCAAAAACTAAGGAGGCTTGTTGAACAGTCAATGACAGCAGGCATTCGTCTTCAGAGTATGGGAAGCGCTGGAGAGACACTGTACAATCATTCATTCAGCCAGAGATCACAAAGCAAGCACAAATGGATGTTGACTAAAAACAGCTGTACTTAACATTGCGCATCAATTTCAATGAGGCAGTGGATGCAGTACTGCTGTGGTCTTGTTCTATGAAGTCCATCAAATTTCCTTAAATAAAGGAGCTATGGCCTGAAAGACTTGAAGTGCAAGAATTTGCCTGTGTATCTCATGTTTCCCAGTTGAAACACTAATGTGAATACTGCTTGCATTAACCTGTAACAAAGTAATTCATGAATGGGTGGTCCTTTCCTCTCAGTGTGAAGCTCCAACCAAGACTGTTGAAGTTAACCACTGTTAGAATAAAAGTAGAAAGGACAAGGAACAGTTTGAGCGGCTAAATTCTAATCAGAGTTGCAGGTACCTCTAAGATATCTCCTTACAATTGTCCTGAGGATTTCTTTTCCCCTTCTTTATCAGAAGGCAGAGAAGCAGGATTTTGTTTCTGATCACAGTCCATTTTTACTGCTGTGGGAACAGCGCACCAAAGAAAGAAATTTCACCTTTCCCTAGAAAGATATATCCTCATTTATGGTTATAAAGGCAGAAGGAAACAGTCAGACTTCTCACCTTTGAAACATACTTCACTGTATGAGCAAGTTAGTTTTCTACTTACCCTCTCATGGGACACTGAGGGTAGAGACAGATTGGGAGATTTTCCTGCTGGGCGAGCCTCAGAGAGAGCGGAGACTGGGCCTACGAGCTCCTCAGCCTCCCTTATGGAATCTCGGATAGAGTGGGGGATAGAAGTCGCATTCCACTTGGCAAAGCAAGAGTTTGTAGTCTGGGAGCAAAAATGGGATAATTTTTCTTTGCGGCAGACTGTAAAACCGCTGTATTTAAAGAGCATCTCCTGATCTTTCCTGTTAGTTGTTTTGGTTTCACTACCACTGAGAAAGTGCCCAGTAGATATATTCACTGTAAGTAGTTCCCGAGAACTGTCCTTAAGTCTGGCTAAGCTTCAGTATTACTTCTTAAGCCCTGAGGTAGTAGTATGAGGACTTAAACAGAAAAGAGATTAAAAATTAAATCAAGAGCCAATTGAATAACTGAAGAAACAAGGGACGAGAAGAGAACTAATGAGAAACCAATAAATAATTTCTAAAGTAAAGGATCCTGGAGTTGGTTTGTATCAGAGGCAAAACTTCTGGTAGACATGGGAGTATTGAAAGGACAGCCTGTAACACTGTACTTATGTTCTCATCTTTCTTAACTTCAGCAAGAGATGCATTGTGTGATGGCAGGGATTAAAACAGCAGCTGTGTTAAAGGAAAGCACTTTAGGAAAATAGGTCCATTAAGAAGAAAAGATGAAATAAGGACTCAATATTGGCCAGTTCACCAAACTCATTTTGCATTTCAGAATACTCAAAAAATACATGTTTCATACAGACCAATATAACAGTATTTTAAGGTAAGAACACAATTCATTCTTTTCTCTGGAGTAACAAAATGTCTATCATTCTTTTCTGAAACTACATTGAAAAATAGGAATTGCCACATGGAATGGGTTATTATCTCACAGTGGCTAGGATTAGCTTTCTCAGAAGAAATAAAGGGGACCTCAACAAGGACAACTGCCATGATAACAGTTTTTCATTCTTTGTCTTCTTCCCTAGATTGAACAAATGCTGTTGTTCCACACAAGCAGGCTGTGTCATCTGGTAAGTCTCTGAGTAAATGTAAAGAAACAGACCTACACCTAAAGAAATCAAGCAGAAATGTGATCAAGCACTATGTATTCTATTTGCATGTCTTACATCTAAAATATTTTAGAGTATTTGCTTATAAAAACATTTAAAAAAACCTCAAAAATTAACAGCAGTGAGCAGACATTGAATCTGCTCAAAGTTCAACATGTGCCTTTATTTGTCTTCTGGGCTACTTGTGCTCTGAGGACTCCCAACAAACTCTTACCTGCGAAGTTTCCGAAGGAGTAGGGTAGATGGCACTGCAGGGCCTCTCTCTGGGAGATAGGCAAGAGTTTTCTCGGGAATGCTTATGTTTGTCAGACAACAGAGGAGAAGCTAGAATATAAATGTGTCAAGTGATTAAATTCACATTGTGAAACTCAGACATTTCAATTCTATGCCTTTGACAAAAAAATCCTCTGTCCCCAATAATTAAGATTCCTCAAATAATTGGCTAAATTTGATGTCTGACCAGTGATACCAGGCAGAAATTGAGCTGTGTAATGTATTTAATATGGTTTGCCAGAGGAGATGACCACTGACCTCTGGCACTGGATGGAGCAGAACTGGTCACGTTAGGTGAAGCAGAATGAGTAGAACTCAGGCTTGAGGTAGACGGACTAGGCTGTGTATAGGAGAGATGCTGTTGTTACCACATCACACTTACTGGTTTAGAAAACAACAATTAATAGCATACTTTTGACTAGAACAAAGAACTTGTAATTTCTTAGAGTAGTTTATCAGTAATTCAAAATAGCAAACCAGTATAAAGAGCATTAATCTAACTACACAAAGATGTAGTAAAATACTAAATAAATAGAAATTTAATTAATACAGTAAAATAATTAAATTACAATGTGATAACTGGACAGAAAAGTCCATGTAATATCAGATGACTTTGCATCATAGTCCATTGCTACTTATTACATTTGTAAAACATTAATGCTCCAATTTAAAAAGGAGAAAAGGGTTACATAAAAAAAAGTTATTTCTAAGTTAATGAGGTTAACATCCCTTTTAAAGATTTAATTTTTAACAGAAGTATCAGCAATAACTTTGACATTTCCAAATAAAATAATAAAAGCATTAATTTAGTAAATAGCCTTGTAAGAAAGATTCTGGATAGTTTGAAGAACGACAATAAATTATACCTGCATGTTAAAAACTTCATCTGAGCTCTCTGACTGCCCAGTGATGTTGCTGACTTCAGCAGAAGCTTGAGATGACAGCGATGAGGATGAATACCGATTGACAGCTGGGTAACTCAAGGGGCTATTATAAGAATAATGAAATACAAAATAGTTAACTCTAATTGTCAATCATAATTTCTCATGTGAAAACAGCACATGTTTATTAATCTTCTAGTGGAGGAGGGCCGAGGAAGGGAGAAAGAGAGAAAGAAGGAGAGGGAATATATATACCAGCCATTCAAGATTGAACACACTTCAGGCAGACCATACAAGAAATAATGCACATAATAGAAATATTTATGGGTCATCATCCATGAGTAGCAAAAATACATCCATTACTAGTATTTAACTTGCCTGCGCCGTGGTATTACCCTGGCAGCATCAGGGCTCATAGAAACAGGTATGGAATTCCGGCATACACGAGGACTTCCATTTGGGAAATGAACAGGGCTAGCTTGTACACAGGCAGAAAATTCCTGGTGAGTTATTAAAAGAAGATTAATTAAAAATGAACATAATATCATTAAGCATTTTGTAAGATACAGATGTGTAGATAACTACATATAAATGCAGTTATATCTGAATTTTGGATCAGCTTCATCATTAGTATCAAAAGTATTTTAACTTTTCACTGATGATAGTAAAATATGACTATTAGTAAAATGTGACTACTTTTCTCTGCACGGTATGGAAAGTTTATGTTTCTCTTTGCTTTGTGGTACTACAAGGCTACAAGCTGTAATGGGAACAAGCAACCAAAAGATGTCACTGTTTGTTGCTTGGGAAAATGAGCTAACCCTTAGTGCAGCTGAACAGTCTCCTGGTCTGTCCATGCACCCGCACATGTACCTGTATTCCCAAGCTTGACTTCATCACGAAGAACTGATCCACCAGCTTTTTGTGCAAAGGCCTCATGTCCTGCGGCACCACCTTCTCGTGCACTGCCAAGCCAAATTCTAGAATCTGGGCCTGCAGAAAGGGAGAAACATATTTTTGGTCCATTTTCTTTAAGTGCTCATCATCAATTAGGATACTAATTAAAAAAAACATCCAACAAATCACACGTTGCTGCAAAAGCATCTATCTAAATCTCTGAAAGGCCTGTAACCAAACCAAACCAAAAGCAGTAACACACAAGAGGATTTATGCCTCTTCCCATTCAACTTTCCCAAGGGTTTCACCTATGCAAGTTCAACTGTAATATTAAAAACCACTATGGATAACAGAGAAAAATCTGAATAAATGGCAACTTTATAAAGGAGCAGTTCTAAACCATAAATAAAAGCCATTTTCTACAAGAACAGTTGTAAAAAGCATGAAACAACAGCAATGGTCACATCCACCAGAGACCCTGTAATACAGTTGCAATGAAGTCCATGGTCCCCTATCCTATTTCAACTCCCCAGAGACCCCTATTAAGTGGTGGCTTGATGTATATTCTTGATACAAGGCATGACAGGTTTCAGAATTACATTGCTAAAACTTTAATCTTACTCAAATTTGGTCACACACTTTCAAAATATTGAACTGGTTACACGAGGAATCAGATAAACTCAAATTTAAAAACAAAATAGCTACAGTGTGCTGTAATATCTTTGGATGAGAGCTCCTGGCTGATGTTTTCAGGCAGCCTGTGAGCGGGCACGCAGCTGCACAGCATCCCTGACCTCGGGTCAGGACTGCAGCACATCCATCCCCACACACAGCCATTCCAGCCCTTCCGAATGCTCTGCATTAAATCATCTGTGAGTGCCAGATAGGGTTTAACTGCTATCACTTGGAACCCACGTTTTCCTTACAGGAAGTTATTGACTCCAGTTCTATGTTGTAAAGATTAGTGGGATTGACTATAGCTTGATAAAATAAAATCACAATGTAAAATACATTGTCTAAGTGAAATTAAAGTGAGCTCAGTGAATCTACTCTGATTTATACTGTCTGAGGATCTGTCACTTGGCTGATCTGACCGAAAGATACCACAATACTGATGAAAAATGGAATTTCCCTCTTGCCAAATTCCAATACTGTGACTTCTTTATTCCAAACTGGCAATAAAATTTGAAACTTCAACATGCTGCATAGAACAAAGATAGGTAAATGCCAGTTTAAAAAGCTGAAATTTTAATCTTTGATTAAAAAAATTCAGCATTTTCAAATGGAAACACTTAATATTTGATGCTGGTAGGTTGTTGTCTTATAAATGAATGGAGAAATAATGCAAGAAACATATAATAGAATACCCACCTGCTTAATTTAATCACTTTGCATTTATTTTACTGCCTACCTACTTTGCCAATTACTACTAGATATCTTTCATTGAAATAATATTTTGAATGCTTTTCTGCTCTTATGGCAAACCTTGCAATGAAAATATTTTTCTGTCATATTGGTAAAATACAAATATTTGCTGAAGCCATCAAATGTTTCAATGAAATAATGTTTATTCTGTAGTAGTGATAAAATATTTTGTGTAAATATTTGTGTATGAGCATGACAGGACAGGCCTCTCACTCAACCTTTACTTTACACAAAATAATTTGAAGTGATTAAGGTGATGATGGAAAGGACTAGGGAAAAAATATTAACAAGGCCCAGAAACCTGCTTGTATAGAAAGTTAAACTCTCTACTCAGAATCTAATTCAGAAAACACTGAAGACCACAGGGCAATTATTAACCTCTGATATTTTTTATTTTATTTGGGGACACTTTTAGCTAGAACAGCTGAGCAGGCCACATTGTCAGTTTTTTCCCCACTTTACCTGCTCGAGCATCAGTTCTCTCAAGCGTGTGATTTTCTCTCCATCCTCTGGATGGTTCAAGATGTATTCTTTGACAAAGAATGCCTAAAACAGAATAAAATTTCAAAGTAACAAAAAGTGAGTAAAAACACACCACTTTTTTCTTTTTTTTAAAAAAAAACAAGTTTCTATATAATATTGTCAAATATTTTTGAAGTTCCTTTCAACTTCAGTAATGGATAATACATGATAAATAAGTAATTAATCACATATTCGTTGGTGGAGACTATAGGCAAAAAACCGTAGCCACTCTTAAATGGAATTTATGAGTTGTTCAATATGTAAGTCAGATCCTGAAAATCAGAACCTGCAAATCAGAGTTGAAACCAAAGATAGGTCACCTGAACTAAGTATCTCTTCCCCAATACTATGACACAGAAGTTTCAAATAATTACAGAGTTTGATTCTTTTCTTTCCGTACTAGGAGCTTCATTACTTCATTTTAACAACAGTGTGGAATTGTATGCTATTATATGCATTGGAGCTGTGACATTATCTTCTTATTCACTCCTAACATAAATAACGTTTTGAAGAACTCACAGTGACAATGATGTCAAAAAGATACACTTTGCACTTCAGGAGCATCTGACCAATATCCAGGTGTGTTTGTGAGCTTACATGACTTTCCAGTCTATCTCCAATGCTCAAACTGCACCAGCTTTAATACTCCAAAGTCATTTCACCCACCACCAGTCTGGACATAGCACTCCCACAGTTTGTTCAAAATTGCATCTTTCTTAACATAGCAACTATTCTCGCCTGCAAGAGGATTGTATTGAGTTTATAACAATTCTTGATACTACATTTATTTCACATGGTCCTTTCACTGCAGATAAGTAAATTATAAGAAGTCATGTTTAAATTGTTAAAAGAAGCCCCCTGATACTTGCTAAAATCCCAACCCCCAAACTTCTGAGGGTTTTTTCCCTCAGCTACAAGCTTAATATTCTTCCAATATCAAGCAGGTGGTGTCCCAGCGGTTTTGGTTTTATACAGATCTATAATTAGACCTGTGAGTTAGAGATGTAATAATCTAACTTCAAACAAAATCACAAATACTTATCAGAATTTGACTAAATCCAGTCATATTTTTGGAACCAATGGCTTCCAACAAATAATCATTAAAGGGCCTCTACTCTTCTAGCACATTTAAAGGAGTGAGAAGAAATGTAAGTTATAGTACAAATTGCAGTTAAGAGGTGTTAGTGGGAAAATAGCTCTTCATGTTTTCCAATCATGTTTAGAAAGTTTTTTTTTTAAATCTGTGGTTCAGTCTACAGCCATTTTTTAGCATACATAAAGGTGCTGCATAATAATGATTACTTGTTTAAATTTTCCTGGAATCTGTTCCTGTATTGAAACTAGTGAATGGATAGCTTTAACATCTGCAATACCAAGGTGCTGAATATGAAAAGATATGAAGGGAAAAAAAAAAAAAAAGAAAAAAAAGAGAGGAAGACAGAATCAAGAAGGCAGCAGGCTGGCCAAAGGACACTCCTTAAAGATTGGAAATTGCCTGAAGGGAAGGAAGATATTGGTAAAGACATGGTCACTTACCTCAAGACCAAATGCTCCAAAACTGACTGAGGTTTGAGCTTCATATAGGGCAGAAGGGAAAAGCAAGTGAAACAGGTAGGCAGGGAAAAGCATTTACAGGGAATGGGATAACAAGAAAAGTAGAAGATAAGAACTGCCAAAACATAAAGACTGATAAAGAGTCATGCAAAGAGAAGAATTAGGGTGAAATGGAAGAAAAAAGCCTCACAATTATTGCTAACAGTTTCGATGTTTACAAAACAAATTGCTGAAAAGTCCTATTTTAATATAGTGAGAGGCAGAGGGCAGGAGGGAATCAAAACATGAACAATGTCTAAGAGATCAAGACTTGCAACTAAGGACAACAATAAGAAAGGAGCAAGCTAGAACCTTTAATACGCTTGTGAAGAACAGAAAGCTGTGAAGAGACACTGAGCTAGCTCTGACACTGCTAATTCAAACCAGACATAGTTCTGACATGACTGTATTTCTCCAGGGACTCCCCTCAGGGCTCTTCACTATGCTAAACAGTTTTGTTGTTGTTTAAAGGCAGTTGGGAAACATCAAAAATGTTACTGCTTTGCTTTAGTCTCACAATTTTCATAACACTGCAGTTCTGATGACAGATTCTAACACTATACTGGACTCAGTTTCTTGTAGTTTAATTAAGATGAAGTTTTATCAAATTTAACACTGTTGAATGAACACTGAATCTCACAGCCTTTGAGACAAGTGGACAGAATGTTATTCAACTCGACATTTTAAAAGGAACAACCAGAAGACCCAAGTATTTCATAAGACTATTAGGAGAAAGAGGAAGATCAAGTTGTGCTGCAAAACAAAAAAAAAAACCCCTTTCTTCTTCCTGCAGTTTCAAAATTCCACAGAACTTTGTCTAAATACAGCATCCCAAATATTTAAGGTTCTCCTAAGGTGATTCAGAAATTATAATAATGAGGAACAATTGTTGGAAACAAATCCAGTGCTAGACATTTCTAAATTATACTTATTTTTTCTAAATCTCCTTTCCCCTCCCCCCCCCCAAAATAGCTTTTCTTAAAAACTTGGAAAAGACGTACAAGAAGGATCTAGAAAATTATGATTCTTCAAGATAACTTCTTGTTGAGAATTTTATATATATAGATATGTATATAATGACTAGAATGTCAGCACAGAAAAGTAGATTTGCTAGTTGGCCAGAAGTAGTTTCTGTCCTAGAATAGGCAATGTATAATAATAATATACTCACAATTAACTATTTAATTGAAAATCCCCAAACAAATCACTAAGAATGCAGGGTAATTGTCAATTGAGTCATCGCTGGAGTAAATTTATGGTACTATCTGCAGCAAAATCGTTATTTCAATAAACTATACATCTTTAACATCACCTAATCCAAAACTGCAATATAGGTATAATTATAACTATTATTCGTATAATACTTTGTGTTCTTAATTCATACAGAGGAGCTGCATCTGTACAGGGAAAGAAATCGGATTTTTAATAGACAGAGAGTAAATTGCTTACCTCTTGGTATCTAGCAACTCCACCATTAACTGCTGCATCAATGACCCCATTTAGACACATTGTGAGAGGGTTAATGTTCTGCATCTGTCGAGTTTGACACTGACTAATCAGTGTTCTCAACTGTTGGTTCTTATTTTCCAAGACTTCAATAGCATTCTCAAGGGGACTCATTTCCACCTGAAAGGGGAGTGAGAAACATTGCAAACAACTTACTCTTCAGTTGAACAATGAAATATATTACAGGAAATTTTTGATTTCTTAAAATAAAACAATGTTATTATATGTCCTAGAGTACTGGGACAGAGAAAGTTCTTCTCACCTGGGCTACACTCCCTGAGTATATGCTCTGAGCACAAAGAGATTTGATTGTATCACGTAATCAATGATCAAAATAAGCAATGGTCGCTCTTCTGTAGATTCATTATCTGACCTTGAGAGATGACTCAGCCCTTGCTGCAAAACATTCACATACTTTCAGCCAGTGGTGGAACTCTTGGACCTCAGGATTAAACTGTCCGTGGTCACTTTATCTAAAATGGGCTTGGGGTCAGGGAGCTTCACCAGTTTAAGGGTACAGAGCAGAGCTTAAGTATCGGTGAGTTAGTTTCCCCACCCAAAGTGAAGTCAACAACTAGACATTATAGATCAGGAATTCGAATGTAAGCTTTGAGTTCAAATGATGATCAAGTTATAGTCAAAGGCAGTCCTTGAGCAGGATGTGCCTCTCATCTCTCGAGGGCGAGGAAGTTCTTTCACAGGTAGCATGAACTGCCAGAATAACCAAAGCTAAGCAATGGGAAGAGTACAGGCCTGCAGCTGCTATAATTTGCCAAAACATACAAGCACAAATCTGAGTCATGACCTCATACATGCCCAGGGAAAATTATTAGAGTTTACTTTTGGAAACGATGATTATAATGGTAACATGATAGTAAACTGAAGGTCTTCATATTAGGGGTCATATTAACCTAGTAGGGACTCAGCAGGAGTCAACTAACAAAGTTCTCATGTCACACACGATTCTTTGATTTTTACTAAACTCCATTTTTGGTTTTCTACAGGAGAATATCAGAATGGTAAACAAGCGACATTTTGTTGCTATTTTAAGAGAAAAACACAACAGAGTTTTAGAGAAAATCAACTGTACTATGGTATCCTTACATTTAATGGGATTATTCTAAGACTGGGTTTGACAAGAACAATAGTTATAGACGTTATACTCCAGGGCTCAGCAATTGACCAATTATTTAGAGATCTTTATAGGAGGAGCACTCCTCCGAATACAACTGGAATCTATTTAAGGATTTTCTAAGAAATGTAACAAGCCAGGAGAAGAAATTACAATGTGTCAGTAACACACTGCTACATTAGACCCTATTCCTACAGGTTCTGTTGAGCAGCTCATGGTGTTTATTATAGTACAGGAACTTGGAGAATGTTTACTTTTCAAGGACACTGAAGGATACCTTAAGCTATAGATAGTCTAAGTATTAAATGCTACATGGTACTGACTTCTAAGTAATTTGCTGACGTTAAATGTTGCCTTTGGGTGCCCATTATTGTTCTCAACTTCTTTTTCCTCAACTGTTTAAATGAATCATAAGGGTGGTTCTTAATAATACTTTTCAAGACAAGAGAACTCAAACAACTTGATATACTTTGTAAATAATTTTGTTGTATCCACCTTGAGATCTTGCTGAAAGAAATTACATATGGGTAATAAAGCAGTTAATCAAATAACATATGATTAAGGAAGTAAACCAACCCACAATATATATTGACATGAGTCTCATACTCACCACTTCACGTTTTTCTACTTCAAACCAACGAGATATTCCAGGTAAACTCTGCACCAAGATCAGCGTGGTCCTCTCTACCCACAGACTCTACAATATACAAAACAAATTTATTTGCCTATTTGACTCTATATCTTCCTTAATTATTCCCAGTTTTCTTTATGAATACCTTCACTTAAGTAATAGTATACATTAAAAGAAAGTACTAACATCTAAATTCCTACTGAAATGTCTATCCCATAAGCCGATGACGCTCACTTTTCTCCTTACTTTCTAGGTCCTACTACTAAGAAATAATTTCTGCTGATTCTTCACTCTTAAACATGGAATTAATCTTTATTATATGTTGTCCCCAAATCTCCAAAAGTCACTTACAACTGAATTGGTATTTTAACATTTCTTTTCTGAGCTAACATCTTAGAACAGTGAGAGTTCAGAAGCAGAACTTACAGATCACAGAGCATGATCAGCTCTCCTCTGTGAAGCCCTATTTGAGATTCCAGAATGCACTGGCTAATGGGATACTCAAATGTACTACTCGTAAGCTGTGCAAGACATTTGTAAAATGACAAATCAACACATAGGATAGTGCTTACACAAAATATAAGCTGTACATTTAAAACAAAGCCTAAACTTAATTTAGAAGACAACAGTGACTCAATTTAGCTTATTTATTAACCTTACAGTTCTTTCCTCTAAATTTGTAACAAAATTATTACGGGATAACTATTTTTGTCTGTCTGACTACCAGATTATATTCTGCATCAGGATGTGTTTCTAGTGGGTCAGAATCAAAATTACACCAAAAACTGAATTTTCGGTGTGGCATTTTTATTAGGAGGAACAGAAGGAATTTACATATTAGGGAGGGAACTATTGCTTTTCCCTGAAACAATCTCTAAATTCAGAGGTAGTTTTTAGTCTTGATATCACAGGAATAGATCATTATGCAGTTTAGTCAAAACTGTCTCTCCTTGCTCTGGAGAGAGATAACTTTATGCAACCCTATCCATATCCCAGATTACCTACTTAACAATGTTTTCCCACCTGCCTTAGAAACTTTCCCGGGACTACTCTGCTCTCTCCAGTTCTGCCTTCTATATATCATAGATGCAAAAAAACAAACAGGTAATTTTTTCACTCCTAGTCACATACACAGCAAGACCTTTGCATCTTCCATATATTTTTTGTGGTATTTTATTAAAAATAAGAAGTGAAATAGTCAAACCTGAGATACCATCTCCTCTAGAGAATTTGTTATACCACATTCAGTTGAATAACGCAAATACAGATGATGTTTCAATAACGCAGCTCTTGTTGATGTTACAAATAAATCCACAGGTCCAGTAGATCAGGAAAGGGCATGATACTTTACCTTGAATTCGTTTTCCTTGTCTTTGGTCCCTTTGTGAAATGGCCTGTCATATCGGAATCGCCAGATGTGATTTACTTTGTAAAAGCTCTTGATATTATCAGGAATGCCATCTCTCTGCAAGACTTCCTGGTTTTCTGGAATTGGTGTCACTGCATAAATCTGCAAATCTATATGTAGAGAGTTAAGGCTATCCCACTTTATTCAAATTAGCAAAGCATATTGACTCCTGAAACATTACAGAAGAAAAACTCTTTAAAAAGTGTGTATCATGAAATGCTTCTATACTATTAATGGTTTGGGAAAGGAACCAGAGAGTTTTTTTGGTCATTTGAGAATTCTTTGTACTGTTTTGTTGAAAATTTGATCTTTATTTTTGAAATAGAGTACATAGAGTAAATGGAATTTAATTAAATATATTCTTACACACAATATGTCATGCCACGCTAACATAATGTATTATAAGAAGTTAAATTACTGTAACTTGAACTGATACACCATTATCACAGTGGTGATAGTTCTACAAGTATTTTTAGCTAAAGAAATAATGTCAATAGTATGTCAAAGAATTTTTAAATAGAACCAAAATTACACAGAGAACTTCCAAACATAATAGAGTGAACTGGAACAAAATGCAGGGGAATTCGCACCTACCGTTTATTTCAGTGGAAGCACCACGTGATTGAAAGTGGCTATAGGTGTACCTACGTTTTTTAAAAGCATAAAAGATCTAAGTGCGGAGTATGGCTTTGTGATTATGTGGATACACTGTGCTTCTGCCTGAAAGATGGTCTCATCTGGCTGATTAGCATGTTGCATAGCAATGGCATGTGGGAACTCATTCAACATTCGCTGCTGGAAGGCCTCCAGCCTTTCATAGTCATGTCCTCGGCAAACAAATTCCTTATTCTGAGCAGAATGAGAAGACAAAAAGCAAGAGCAAGTTACATGAAAATAATTGGGTTCCAAACACACGCTCTTAAATATAGACTTTGCAGGCAACTTTTGCATCATTTTAAGAAGGGAAAAATAAGAAACAAAAGGCAAGAATGAAAATAAGGAATATAGAAAGAACAGATTACTTTAGAAGAAGGCAATTTTATCATATAAGGTATGTTTTATTCAAAATTCTGGAAAAATGGAATAATTATGCTTCAAAGTTTAATAAAAATCTGAAGGGAGAAATTGTTCTTAGTGGATCAAAGTATGTAACTAACATGATATATCGGACTGTATAAAATATGTAACAGAAACATAATCCAACAGACTGTTAAGGCAATGAAATAGGTTGGAAATCAATTTCATGAGGAACTAAGAAAATTTGCTCTGATGTTATACAATTCTGAAGAAAACTATTGCATAAGAAAATTGTAGAAGGCATTCAATTTTCCTTATCCTCTAAATGTTTATCAATTATCAGCCTGGAAAATTAAAATGATCCAGTTTTTGTAACACGAAGTGAAAGAATACTCCTGGCATTGAATTTTGAGAGTTGGGACTTTCATAAGAATTGCTACAAGAAAAAAACCATAACAGTATTATTGTTCAACTACAAACTAATATGTGAAAGCTTTATTATGAAGTTTATTCTTTATTCCTCCAACAGCAAACACAGCCAGACTTGCAAACTGCTTTGCCATAAAATATTAAATCAAATGTATTAAGTTTGTCCTTGTTGGTGTTGCAAACAAGGTTATCTAGGTTTAACTTGAAAAATGCATAAGATGCATAAGCAGTCAAAGACCTAAGGTTTGAAAGTACTGCACTGTTGTGGAACCTCTTCCACTGCTTTTACTCCTTCAGTTGCCGTTTAGCAATCTAAAGGTTAAATTCTTTCTAATTAACATTTTCAAATTATACAGAAGTTATATTCAGATGACTATTAGGTAAAATCAAAAACTATCTTCTCATCAGACTCTGTGCATCACTTTTAAAGGAGAGAGTTTCGTGCTATATTTACCATTTAGAACTTGTCATTTTCCCCACCACTAAGGCAAAGACAAATTGGGCTTTTTAGGCCTCCACCATATAGAGGAGGTACTTTCATCACTTATTTCAATTACCACAAGAAGAGGAGCTTGGATTATGATTGCAGCTGCTCCATGAATAAGACGGATTCTGTCTTCTTCCCAAGTGCAGCTAAACCACTGCAGACTGTGGAAGAGGGGAACAGTGCAAACACCACTAACATTTTTCAGGGCGCTTCAGTAACTTCAGAATTTCAGATTAATGATCAAGAGTAATAACTTTATTATTTATCAGTTTTAGTACATTGATAATTAATGAAATTCAGCATGTGGAATTTCTAAGTCACTAAAAAAAAAAGGAACTTGGTAATGTAATTACTTACATGCTAAATTGCTGGTTATCCCACCACCAGTGGATACTACTTCTGATAGTCTTTCTCTGAGCACCCACCAGCAGAAACAGAACAGGACAAAGGGAACAAACTACCACGAAACACTGGTCTGTGGAACAGTATAGGTGCATGGTTTCCAACATAAACATGAATATTATGTTTATGCGGGTCTCTAGAAGCCTAGCATTTGTCTTTTCATTAGTCAGGACATCTTCTTAACCCTGAAACACGAGGGTAAAGAATTTCTCACAGAGTAAGAACTTGTATATGGTGTGAACAATTGAACATAGCAAAAGTGATTATGAATGACAGTATTCCTCCATTCTGTTTATTTTCAATTCACTTACTCTCAAGAAGAATGGGAACTTTTTCCCATAGAATCCAACTCTGAAAAATTCTGGCTCCAAACGCTGTTGATCCATAATTTTATCATACAAAGATGCTTCCATCATCTGTGTGAGATTTATAAGAAATGCAATTAGTCTTTTTTGAAAATGTATTTCTACCATAAGCTATTACAAAAGGGAGGGTCTTTTAAGTCTGGGGTACTGGAATTGCAGTGTATCTCTGAGCAAAAACTAGGACATCCAGAAGTTTCTGAATGCATCAGATTAAGTAATTATACCTCTTAAGGATCTGAAAGTTTCCAAGAATTATAAAAAATCCTTTTAAATATAAAGTACCTATATTAAAGGGATAAAATAGGAAGAGTTTGAAACATATGACCCAGTAATCTGCTAATCATCCAAACACATGGCAGTAATGTGGTCAGTTAAATCAGCAAAGTCCAATTTCCATATTCAATACAGTTGTGTCCAAATCATACCAGATTCCAATGATTTAAGCTTCAAATATGAGTTCATTTAAAATAAAAAATTAGCATAATTTTTGATCAATATATCCAGTTTTTATTTCACCCAAAACACTGACACAAAGGGATGTTAATGCCAAAGTCCCCTTTTTCTGATGGTATTTTCAGCAAAGTTTTTAATACTGTGGAAAAAACCAAACACAGTCTTAGCCCTATTTTAGGCAAAGCAGACAGTTATTTAATATGCCTATGATATCAATGGCTGCCTAATTACACTGCTATGAGAAATCCCCCCGCCTCCACTTCTGGATTAACATAGGTGGCACAGATATAGTAGAAGGATATTTCAAACACAACACACATTGAGTACAATTAATTAAACATGCATAAACTAATCATTTTATTCACAAGATGATATGTCAGTCTGCTTATGCTTATAGGATTCTGCCATTGGCATATCTAAATATATATGGAATAAGCAGGTAATAGGGAGTACTGCCACATAGCTCTGCATTGAGAATTTTGCATAATGTTGTTAAGAAGCTCTGGATTAAAGGGACTTCAGTCAGTCCTAGCAGCAAGCATCCTACACTCACAGGAAACTTAAAAGGGAAGCTGTAATACAAAACTGAATCCATCAGAAGCAGATAAGAAAAGGGAGGACTGAATAATCTTTAAAATACAGTATCTGAAAGAATGAGAAACAATGCTTAGAGTTCTAAAAGGAAAGAGACAGCAAAAAGACTGTACCAAGAAAGACTCATTTTTTACTATATTCTATATAGTGTATATATATATATCTTAATATTACTAATATTAAGCAGACCACATTTTTAAGCAGTAAATTAAAAAAATTGCAAAAGTGTATATTGCTTGTGGCAAGCTCTTTGCTTGCAACTAAATCTGCGAAGATATGCTGCTGCTCCTAGTGAAGGACTGCATAGAGCATGTTCCCTGATAAACTGTAGGAAACTAATGAAAGTGAATGTGTAGGATTATTTTCCTGCATAAGCATGCACACAAAAAGGATGCAGTACAGGTACAAACATTGCAAGAACACTAATTTTATAATAAAATTAAGCAACCTGGTCTAGTGGAAGGTGTCTAGCAGGGGGGCTGGAACTAGACAATCTTTAAGGCCCCTTCCAACCCAAACCATTCTATGAAGACATGATTTTCCCATATTTTTTTTCAAAAAGCTTACACTCCTTTTCTATAATTCCTATTGTAGAAAAAACCTTAGAGTAAAAAATAAGATTTGCAAACCAAACTTCAGGACCATTCTGTGGTAAATTTAGTTTTCTAGGTAATATTTTACAATCCAAACTAAAAAGCTTTTGGATTCCTGACTGATGAAAAGTATTCAAGTACATTACCCTCATCTTGCTGAGGTTTCTGTAGTCATAGTAGCTCTCGTACTGTTCTGCAATTTTCCTGCATAAGATAATGCCATTTTCCCAACACTGCAAGGAAGCAAAAGATGTTCAGTAATTCAAAGCAACTGTTTCACAATTTGTGATTTATTAGTGGTCTGTTCTATCTATACTAAGTCATATTTCTTGTAACTGAAAATATTTAAATAAACTGTCCACTAAACATACTGATAGCTTCTGAGTAATAGATTAATTCTTTGAAGAATTAAAATATATTTAGAGACTTTTTTAGACTATGCACAAAATGTAAGTCACTACRAGAGTGATGGACAACACTTTTGACACTACGTGAGATGGACTGAACACAGTATGATTTTTACATTTTAAAATTGTATTCTTAACACATCTTCATTAATTTTAGAAGATTGGAAAATCTTGTATTGCACCATGTGAGGTAAACTCTGTAATATAATTACAGAATTGTTTGAAAAACGTGATAATCAACATCCATTTGATTATGTTTATTAGGCTTACATGGATTTTACRCTAGTTACACAAACTGTAATGCATTGCTTGTTTGTCAGCAAGACATATCAGAGCACTAAGTGTACATAAAATCTCAGACTACAGGATAATTACACTTGCTTAATTCAGAATAAGCATTTGCAGTGATGACAATGAACTGTGATCTCCCAAACAAATTCATTTTTAGTTTCTAAAAGATACAACATGATATTGTAAGGTGTAAACATAGTCTTTATAATCCTCACTTCAAGGTCACTAAGTGAATTTCATTAGCTTTATAAGGCTCATTTTCACCACCTTTAAAATAGGGAGAAATTATACCATCTTTTATAAAGTGCTTTGACAGTTACAAAACCAACTGCTACACAAGTGAAAATTATTCTCATATATAAATGGGGGATTTCTAGGATACAAACATAGGATTAGAAACCTACTGCGTCGCTAAGTAACTGCTTAATCAGGCAAGGACAAACAATTCCTCTCATCTAAGAAAAGACTGAAACCCTGGAACTAATAACCTAAAATGAGTGAACTACACTTCCCATATCCACTCAGTAAAATAGGACTATTTTACCTTTCCTCTATCAAAGTTTTGGATGATGGTCAGATGGAGACACTCCTTACGTTGCCACTCTGTTTGCATGGGGTAGTTGAGAAATTCCCTCAGCGGCCGATCAGACCACTCCAACAGCTCATCATACAGCAGGAGTGTGTAGGCAGCCTCTGCAAGACAAAGTACAACATAGCACTTATGAACACCACACAAATAAAGCAGACAAACAAAGTACACAGAGAGGTGAATGCTTTTCTTGAGATGCACCTTTTTAATGGGTAACTGATTTATTTTGAGTATTAGGCAGATGGTAGTGCTGGTTTTGGACAGAGTTACTATCTACAGCTATCATAAATTAAGCTTAAAATTTTCACACATTATTTAAAGTGGAGTCACTGGGACAGTTTTCCTGGAGTCTGACAATAAAAAGGAGACAGAACAGAAACAATTTCCTGCTTAGCCCCAGTCTTCCCTACTGCTAAGGAGAAACTCTCAATGACACTGCTGTCTGAACAAAGAAAATAGGACTGGAGGATGAGGAACATCAGTAGCAAAAGAGGAAAGAAGACTACAGACATAGTCCAAAAGAGATCAGGGCTGCGAGGGAAACGAGGAGGCAGATGTGTGCTTAACAGAATCCACTCTTTCCATGGAGAAATAAATCCCTGATAGCTGAGCATTACCAATTGGCCATAACACGCAATTTAGAAGTTCATATGCAATATTTGCCTGGTTTTAATTTTTAAAATTTTATTTAGTTTTTGGTTTGGCAGGAATCAAACCCATTGTTGCTCTCTAGTTGGAGAGCTCTGTAGTAATCTTTACATCATAGTTGGTAAATATTATCTGGGAATACAAAAATTATTATTATTTTTACTTTGATTTCAGGAATTTCAGAAATCATACACTAAAATAATGTTAAATGAATCTCTCTATTGGAAAGTCAGACTTTGGTCCATTACAAAACACTACAATTACTACTGGCTATGACAATTCAATTTGCCTTACTGAGCATATGTATTATTGATTTCCAAGTTAGTAATTCACGGTTTCCACTCACAGGACCACTTTGCACGAGTGGGTCAGTACAAGAATGGGCCATGTTCTGCAGATGTACTGTATTGGGGAAAGAAGTTCCCTACTGGACTTATTTTATTGCAGGTTTTATAGGTTGTACATAAGGCAAAAAAATAACTAGAAAGTACTAAAGTACTTTTTGTGCTAAGTTAAATTTGCCCCAGACAACCATATCCTACTTCTGCCTCTGCCATATGAGTTCCCATAAGACAGGTGACAAGCCGAACTCCACAATATTTTTTCTAGCAGTAGTGTTCCTCTACATGTCCAGCTAAGAACCTGTGGGTGAAAAAACATCACTGCAGCAGATATTTGTGGGAGATTGTGCTTTGAATCCCAGTATTGTAAAATGCTAAGTATGGTGCACAAACCGATGTTGTGCTGTGATAAATCCATGCAAGGGAGACTGGCTCAAGTTGCACAGACAACCTTAATTCTGGCATCACACAATTCTCAAGCTGCTTGACTGGTAACAACCTTTCTCATAGTTTCAAGCTACATTTTTGAACTCAAAACATGAAGCACATCTATCTACCAATTTTAAAAATCTATGAAATTGATAACAACAAATCATTCAAAATCATAAGGAAGCAAAAGATAGCAGAAAAGCACATCAGGATAGCTCACTATGGCCTTTCCTTTCTAAATTTGGCATCCAAGTCCTTCACTTTAACAAAATTTTGTCTGCCATAACAATGTTGGTTTTTTAAATTATAATAAATTTATATAGAAGATTTATAAATTAAGAATGACCATACTGAATTAAAAGTCTGAAGGGTTCCTCTACCCAGCATTCTATGTCTGGCAGTGGCCAACATAACAAATAAAATATTGGTACCTCAGCGAGAGGTCTGTAACTATTGACTTGCACCAAAACAGTAAGGAGAGATAAATGGGGTTGACTTACGATGTGGGAAATTCAATTTATACAGGAAAAATTCAAAACACTAGACATTTCTAAGGTGGATAGGTAAAAAGACAGTCTCATTACAATTCTCAGGTGACTGAGGGGACACAAGGAATCAGTGCATTTATGTGATTCAGCCTGAAGAGAGGTATATTTATACCTGTAACTGAGTGCTGTGTAAAGAAAGATTTGAAGTTATGTTTTATATAAAAAAGACTTTTTTTTTTAACAGAGGAGTTTTAGAAACAGTCCAGGAAGTCCTACTATGGAAAGGAGAGAAACATCATTTTAAGGGCAAGCTGGCTTTATCCCTAGAATGAAACTGTGCAGTTAGCAAACTGATGCTGCAACATGTAGGA
Source organism: Amblyornis subalaris (assembly GCA_018881555.1). Taxonomy (NCBI): domain Eukaryota; kingdom Metazoa; phylum Chordata; class Aves; order Passeriformes; family Ptilonorhynchidae; genus Amblyornis; species Amblyornis subalaris. The sequence continues at coordinate 1,788,540 of JACAXG010000062.1, read as the reverse complement.
ATGCTGTTGAAGTATCAAACTTTTTTTTCTAATCCTATGTTCTTTAGATCAGCTGATTTACAAAAGTCTGCATGTTATCTCTGATAAGGCAAGGCAATGGACTACACAAGTCTGTTTTCTAATTATGGGTGTGAGACAATTCTTATTTAAGGCTCTCATAGAGAAAAAAAAAAGGAAGTGGTGAAATCTACCATGGCAGAGAATGCAAAAATCACACACGTTGATAATAAACAGGTAATACAACAGATAATAAACAGACAATACAACAAAGTCCTGGAAATAAATTTTGAGCAAAATACTGTTTAAAATAAGAATAGATGGCAAAACAATTACAAAAATTGGGTTCATATCACTGTTGGAGGTGAACTGGACACATAATAGTACCAAATGTATAAAGGGATCTCAAAATTGCTGAAAGAGTTACTAAGACCTGTTATGTAAAATCAGAAATGAATGGTTTGGCACAAAAGCCAGCTGTAGCAAAGAGACTTGTTGATAATCAAAACTCTCTTCTGACTCACTATTGCCAGGTCACATGAGGAAATTAAAATCTCTCCTTAATATATCCTGCTAGCTAGTCTACATTTAAATCCATGAACTGTAAAGGAACTGCAGAAATTCCAGGTGAACAATCTTTCTTATGGATACCAGAAAAGCACAAGAAAATTTGCTGTGACAGTAGGCACCTGTAACCTGTGTACTAGTGACCCCCAGCCAACCAATCTGCTTTTAAGAAGAAAAAAAATCTAGATATTTTGAACATACATGATTGCAATTGCAAACACTGGAGAAAAGATGGAGGTATTACAAGGTCAGTAAAATATTTTGGCAAACAAAGGGCTGTGTGATTTAAAAGGACGCTGATTTTATCTTCTCCAGCAATTATTGATGGGATGTAGTTACCCAAATGAAGTGCATTTTAAGCTGTATAAACAACAGCCATGTGCAATATCTTCTTATTTCTTCATTTAAAAGATAACAGCCAGCCCTGACATAAAATTAGCATTGAGAAATCCTGAACAACAGTACTGTAAATGCAGTATGTGAAGATTTAAAAAGACATAATGAAATTGCAATACCTGTTACAAGTTTTAGGGTCTCTACATCATTGTAAGTGATATGAGTCTTCCTTTTTTTTTTTAACCTAAAAATTAGGTTCTGAAACACAGCTGTGTGGAAACACTACACCTAACAACAGATAGCCAGGAGCATTACAAAAAAGTGTATAGGCTCAGATACCACTAAATGAACTCATAAAAACTTCCTCTAAACTTTAGTCCTTTAGAGTGAAAAATGACCATATCACACATTTATTGCTAGTGCGTATCAATAGAAGTCATTTACATGCAGCATCACATAAGCAAATAGGAGAGTTGTGAGGCTGACAAAAGCAGTATTTTAAGAGACATCAATTAGGCAAGGAAACTCAGCTGTTGCCTGGGTTGGCATGTTCTGCACTGAGGATACAGCTCACAGATCTGCAAAAGACTGCAAACCACAGACCAGTCCTAAATATCTTTTTCTACTTTGTATTCAGTTACCTGTGAAGTTTTGTGCTTTCAGATGTAGGTCATAGAGCTTATGAATATAGCGAATATACATCTCTTCCTTGTTCAGTTCAGTCTTGTAAAAATTCTAAAATAAAATTGAATTTTATAATAAAATGTAGTAGTTAATAAATTTATGATAATGGTTACAAATAAAAACTTCAAACATAATGTTCTAGAAATACATGCATAGATTTGAAAGTTTCACATGTACAAAGTCATTACACAGTAATGATGCAGTAATAGAGTAAGAAATAGTAAATAAAATGGCAAGTTTTCAGTAGACAAATCAATGTGCTCCTCAATGTTTTTTAAAATTCTCATAGAACATAAGAGGAAGAACCCGATAGAACTGAAATCCGACAGTTCTTTCTTTATAAAAGCTAATCCATCCTTATGTCACTTAACATCTTGCTGAAACTCTACGTTAATTTTAAAATATTGACAGCCTCTGAATTTTGTAGTCATCTTTTAACAAAATATCTACTGCCTGGTATGTCTGTTCTTCCTATCATAGCAAAATGCCAGAAGAACTTTGGTAGTTTTATGAACAGCAGTATTGTAAACAGCATAATCCTGAATTAAAACTTTGTGACTTCTTCAGCACTAACTGAAGCTGGGAACTGGTAACTGATGCATCAATACTGCATTGTGTCATTGAAATATACCAAGTTGCACTCTAAATTGATATCCAGAACAAAATGCCTAGAAGTGGCTAAAGATTTCTGAACATATAACTGCTATTTGTTGTTACATGGATAAACTATGGACTGCAACATCCTAATTCTTAGTTCAAAACATTCATTACTTATTTACAAGCCCTAAAGCAAAGTATGAAAATGTTACGGGGAGAGGAGCGCAACCCTGTAGCACTGCTCACGAGAACTGCCGCATTCACAATGGTCATGCAGCTGAAGTCCTCCAGCTAGACATACTCAGTGTTCAGGTTAATAAAAATTTTAGGCTAGAAGAGTCTAAGCATGTGTTCTCATTATGGATTAGCAATTTCCGTTCTATTATTTAAGTCCCTATTTTGAACTCTAAGCAGTTTTTCTCCTAATGCACAGTATTCTTATTCTGTGCCGCTGCTTCCTAAATTGAGTTATTATCAAGGAAAAAGGTGGGAGGAACCCTATGAAAACATAAAAATAAAAACTTTTTAGAGAAAATATTTTTTAAACTGGTTTGAGAAAATTTACCATCTGTTGTTTCTCTGTTGTGCAAGAGTACTAAGAATTTCTTTGAAAATGATTAGGATATGAAATCCACCTTAGCCTGTATGAGTCATTGAAAATCCCATTAAAAAGTAATACGATGTTTTGGGTTTTTTAAATATTTTAGTTTTCTTTTTGTACAAATATTGGATGATTTGCTAATAATAGATTAAAAACTACTTAGGGATGAAAATAATCCAGGTGCTTTACAGAATTCAGATCATGCCACATATTTTGACATCAAGCCAGCTGCTTTATGACTTCGTAGTAAATATCCTCCCTATTTAGAGCACTATTTTCCTACTGAAGAAATCCTTTGTTCTCTTATGTATAACTGCTACTTAGAAGTGATACCAAATTGTTTCACTGACGTCAAAAATGCGGAATTACAAGTCAGCTTATTTTGGCTTTTTTTTCTCTGGCTAAAAATACAGCTTTTCAAAACATTCATCATGAAAATGGAAACTTTCCAAGGTTAACAGAAGTCAACAAACTTGTCAGTGGAAACTGGCCTAGAATCAAAATGCATCTTGTAAACAAAAACGGTATCTTTTTTCATACTATGGTTTTGCATTGTTAGTTTGCTGTAATGATGATAGCACGACAACAGGAGGTCTTGAGCAGCATTTCTGCCTTTTCGACTGGGGCGAGAATACTCAGCCTGCAGTATTCAGAAGATATCCCATATTAAATGCTATAAGAACCAACTTGCATCGGTTATTGGGGAAGAAAACAAGAGAAATCATGAAAGTTTTCTTGGGTTTGGGGAAAGAGGAAAGGCATGTTTGTTTCTATGAACTCAGAGGTCAATTAAACTTGGAAAGTACTTTAGTGAGGTTTATGCAGTAGGAAGAGATTTAAAAATGAATAAAGCAATATTGGAGACCTCTCAGAACCCAGCTATAAAATGCCAAGGAAGACTAACTCCCCACTGTATCAATCTCACCCCGAAAAAAACAATCTGTGATCCTAAGTGCAGTATTATTCTGTCAAATTCCACTCAAATTGCAACAAGAACCAAAGTATCTCCTATTCAAATGTGTATCTGTATAGTAGAGAATGCTCAACTGAAATCAAAAAGGAAAAGAAAAAGTATTATACAAACCAAAAGGCTAACAGTGCAGCCAATCTTTTTGCCATCCACTTCTCCCATTTTCATGCAGTCCCTAAAGCAAAAAGTAATGAAAGTCAAAATGAATGATGTTTATCCTCTTACAGTGAAGCACACCTCAGAAAACAGACATATTTGACTCTGTAAGCTGACTGAAATGATGGCATTTGGGTGAACAGCTGACCCAAGTGGCTAAGGGACTTCATGCCTCCTTTTGTAGGACATTGAATGTCTCAATTGTTAAGAATGTCAATATTTTTTCCTGGCTCTGTCATTACTATGTGACTTTTTTCTATGACACAGGAAAAAACAGTCAGTATAACCATGCTGGAATAAAAGAATAACAGGCAGACATCACTGTGTAGTCACTAAAAGAACTTTAAGATAACTTTAAAACATTCTTGCATACATGAGCTAAACAATTGCCCCAAATACTCTCATAACTAACAGCACACCATTGTTTTGAAAGACTGGGAGTCCTAGAGGTTGTAATCCAACCGACGCCTGAAGAGAAATAGCACTGCCAGGCTTCTAGAAATTAAGAGTTCAGTCTCTTTGTTGATGAAACAGCTTTCCTTTCAAACTATCAGTGATGATAGCAAGAGGAGTACTAGGTCTCACCATGTGTCCCTATGGAATCAGGGAGAAAACCTTACACTTAAGCTCTAGAAAGTGCTACAGTTGGTGGCAATGAGGAGGACAAAGCTGAAATCTGAAGGCTCTACACGGGCTGACACTAAACTGAGAAAATCGCTTTTAGTCTCATACTCCTGAATGAGAGTACACGCCTCTCATTTCTCTCTCCTTTGATCATGTGGTACAGTCAGATGCGAGGTGTTCACCCAGAGATCATATCTTTGTATACATACCCACTGTGGCAGCTGACACTGTAACTAAGCATGATTGACATAGTGATAGGAATTTTACATACTGTGTAAAACAACCGTCAGGTGATCAGTACTGAGCTCTGTCTTCAGACAGACTTGAATCAATAACCTACTGCCAAAAGTTACTACATTCGTTGGTAGGAAACTCGTGCACACCACTGGATTTTTACTCCGTGGGGAGACTACTTGGTTGTTTTCATCCTGCCAGTTGCATTTTCCTGTTGACTAAGCAGCTGCTGTCAGAGATCCTGAGCACTTACAGCTGATGTATCAACATATCCTGTGCAGTCACCACTTGAGCAAGATAACCGTATTTGTTTCCTAATATTTCAAAGATGACAAGGCTACATCTAAATTGTGATTATCACTCACCTGTAGTCCAGGAGCCTCTCCATGAGGCGAGTCACAGTGGCAATTAATGAAACACCACTTTCCCTCCATGTTTCCCGCTCAATTTTCTTCAGCAGACTGAAAAAAAAGAAGCCAGAAAAATTTCACTGTTTATTTTTAACCGTTACTATGACAACCTCTCTGCTTTTACCAGTAGCTTAATACCTTAGCAACATCTTTGATAATTAGATTTTCTTTTACAAACACCCTCCCAAGAAGCACAATTTGCAAACAATGTCTTACCTAGGATAAGGACCAAAAAGTGGAATTCTAGTCCAGGAAGCATTGACAAAACAAATGATTTTTATATTAGGTGCATCAGGTTACAAGATATCAAATACCTAATTTTCAGAATACATTAATATCCCAAAGACTTAACACAACTCTTCCATAAAATTCATATATTCACTTCATGCTGGTACATCAAAAAACGAGGAATTCAAAGGTGTTCCTTGAAAAGAATATTCATCAGCTCAATATACCTTCTCAATTTTTTTAACAAAGATTTTTTCTTCTCTGCTCTGTTCTCTGATATTTCAGTATGCATGACATTTAAGAACAGGGGAGCGATTTAATAAGATAATTCACCCTCTTCACTTGATATTTCTTTCTGAGAACATACTATCATGCACATGTACAATTCCATTGGCTCAAAGTGTCATAAGATTATTTTATTAAAAACTGTTGTGCTGAGTTCTTACACCAATGTAAATGCCGATTACACATTTAAGTGGAAAGACTACAAAACGGTGTTGGAAGTGGAGCAGTCAGTAAAACTATACTTCATATAATTTTCTTTATTATCATTCTTAATATAATTCTGCTACAGGCATCTGATTTTCACTGCTTAAGTTTATCAAATATTAATCATTTAGGCATGAATTTCCCACATTTCCTCTTTAAGAATGAGCAAGGAAATATTTATCTACAGAGCTGTGTTACTTTTATGCTTTGGTGCAGGAGCTTAGGTGGATGACACGTCCATGGAGATATTTCAGCAGTCTCCCTGAAAATGCACTCAGTTATGGTTTATTTAGAAGCCACCGAAAATTGCCACATCCATATACTCAGAGCTTTCAAAGTGTTGTTAATAGCATCTCTGAACCTTCTGTCTGCAGTGGGCAAGCTGTCAGCTCCACTGACCTCCATCTACCCTGAGCATGCTCAGTCCCTAAAAACTCCTACATCCAAATTTCACCAAACACGTTACAGCGCTCAGGAACTCCTACATGCCAACTGCACCAGCTATACACTCCAGCTCCRCTCTGCTCCTTACAGACTCGGCAATGTCACAGATGCAATCCTCCAAATGAATTTGACCTAAATGAAGCTGTGCTCTGCTGGAAGTGAGGAGGAAACACTGGTCCTCATCCTGCACCCTTATATGGATCTTAAACTCCCCTCTTCTCTTTAGGAGGCAATCAGATGTCTTTCCCTCACAATCAGAGACTGGCTATCTGTCATTATTAGCGGGCAGATGACAAGGCCATCCTTAACCAGAAAAAGGCTGAAGCACTAAGTTGGCATCTCAGTTTTCCACACAGAATACACAGGCCGTCTTAATTCACTTTTGAACCCCTTACATTCCTTCCAATACAAGTTTTTGTGTCTAACAAGAAATAAGAGTACAGCCTGTTACATTATTAAACCTTGATTACTGCAATGACTTTTCCTTTCTACTTTCTTTTAACCGTGTGTTAAAAAGGAACATTTCAACCTAGATTCAACAAAATAATTACCTATAGTTCCTCTAGAAAAACAGTAGAAGTATGACTTATTTTTCAAAACAGATGGTTCTTATCTGTATTTGACTTATGTATTTTCTTTAAAATTGCATTGGCATGTTCATTATAAACATACAATTTCTAATAATGGGTTGTGTAGATACAAAGTACTTATTCAAACTGACATCAATGTTGTCGGTTGAAAATTTATGACTTGCCTTCTGATGCATGCCTTCCTCTCTCCCCCACACATTTCCACCACAATGCACAGAACAAACACTCAGAATGAAAAAGCTACTTGAATATATCCTTGCTATATCTAGGTAGAATTGTATCCCTGTTCTTACAGATCCCAAAGCATAGCCAAGATGCTATCTTCTACAAAGCACTAAGGGGGATAAACAACATAGGGAAACAATAAAAATGTTTCTGTCTATCCACGCTACTATAGCCTAACATCTGGGCTCACCTGAACAATTATGGTTTGCTTTGTTTTGTTGGGGGGGGCATGTAGTGTTAATTATTTTTAATCTTGGGTACCCCAAGAGTAAGGGAGTGCTGATCCAGAGTTCTCCAGGGAAGAACACTAGGCTTAGAACCATGTTCAGGCTAGCTCAATCCTGCAGTAAATGGATTTTGTATGCCTAAATCACACAGTTATTCAGACCATTAGCTCACAGGCAGCTATTCCTAGAGGTGCCTTAAAACATCTGGATGCCTGTTTTGGAGTACAAAGCATTCACTATAGCCAGAGGTTCCCTCAACGAGTCGTAAGGGCTCTCAAAATACTCACTCCAGACAGAGTCTAATGGACTGGGCAGTGCTGAATTCAGTCATGCATTTGGGGAAGAAATTAAGATGACTGAAGACAGCACAGGAGAGACAGCAGTCATCACTTTTTATATAATAGCTTCATGGCTAGAGAAATCACCCAGAAACTGGCAGAGTTCTATAATACGTGCCTGCTCAGCTGAGTGTCAGCTACAATCTCTTCAAAGAGAAGCCTCATTGTCAGGCCCCCAGCAGAACTCATTAGTCCAGGCTTTGTGCTTCAATAATGTGGCCACCTAACTTCCAAATCTGAAATGGCTTGTCTTAGGCCAAACTGAAATACAGCTACAGAAATAATAAACTGGCAGCCTCTGTCGGGTTCTGAAGAGCTACTTGAGTATATACCTTGGCTTCTGAGGATTTTGCTTTAACCAGCAACTGTTTAATAAAATAAAATCATGCTTTTCCCTGTGCTAATTAACTCAGGAATTCAATTGCAGTGTTACAGTGTAAATATAGATCAGAACAGCTTTCATACCATAATTACAATGGATAGCAATTACAACATCTATCCATGCTTTGCCGCTCCTTCAAATGACATCAGGAGCTAATCAGTGAGTGGCCACATTCAAGTCCCTAGAAAGACATTGATTCAAAACAAATAGCAGTCACCTTCCCTCTACTTTCACTGTCTTTTCATTTGATACAGATAATTCCATTGTAGGCAGTAAATTCTAAGCACATAATATTTCAGATTTCTCCAGGGATGCTTATAATTTATCCTTGAAAATAGGTGTTCAAAGGAAAGATGCAGTGATTGTCTCTGGGAAAAAAAAGCAGGTAACGTGGGAGTTAAGAGATTTAAATTCATTTTCCAATTCAGACAAAATAAACAGAAAGCATGACAAAACCTGAAAGTGTCACACCCACTGCATTCCGAGACTGTATTCAAAGTAGGTGTGTGCATCCCCTTGGCTCTCAGTGATAGCTCTCAGCGATACCTCTCACTATCAAAAGTAACCATGCCTAATCTTCAGAAAGATCAGGTGATATTGTAGCATTTGATTCCAGTAACGACTACAAAACCAGCACTCGCTGCAAAACTGTATTACTATTTCACAGTCCTTGGGTACCTGCTACATCTCTGCCACTTCAGCCTAAACAAGTCTGCTTTCTTGCACTGTGTAAAGATAATCTAATATTGCTTGTTTAAATTACCTGCGGAAGAAATAAGAAACCCACAAATCTCAGGCTAACTGACCCAGTCTCTTGCAGTCCACTCCCTAAACTGCCCATCTGATTTTCATCATTTTCCTTCACAGACACTAGAACAATATGTCATCCTCCATTTTAGATTAGTATCTTCTACAAGCTCTCCTCTTGAGAGGTGGTAATGTATATAGTCAAATCAAACTTAGCAAAAAAACTAATCCTAAATACTACCTTTTTCTTAAGCTGGGAGTGAACTTGAGCAGTGACTCTGAAATTTCTCAAAGAGTCTAGTTTTAACGTCTGTTATACCATGACAGAAACAAGTATACTGATGCTGTGAGACATTTTGCAATTTAAATTACCATGACTATGTCTTCAGCATTTAGATTTATAAAAGGCTCTCACTATTTTTCATGGTATCATGTTTAACATTCCCCAGTTTAAATCTAACTCAAACACATAAAAATCTTAGGAATTGTATTTGATACCAATATGTTTTCTTATAGAATTTTAAGTTATTTCAGTGATTGACACACTGATGTATTTTGCAAAAGAGAATGCATTTAGACTTCGTTTTATAATTCGAGCTTTTCCCTTAATGACTTAATTTTTCAGTTAGAATACTGTATTACTAAAATATTGGAAACATCTTACCTATTATTGTTTTTATACAGATTATGAAAATGTCATGAATAATTACAAGGAAGTTCTGCTTTAGCATACTGTACTGCTGTTTGCTATTATTCATTCAATTCCATATTATTTTGCCTAGTGTCTCTACCCACTTTTCTTTCTATACATGATAAATATTTAGAAACTCTATTTTTTCAACTTGGTACAATTACAGATTATTATTATTATTATTATGTGTTTGCTATTTACAGACACCAAGATCCAAATCTTGTTCTTTAAGCAAAGACAAAAGAGCTAAAAATAATACTTAAAGAAGAAGGAATGATTAAGAAGCCATATAAACAGGAAAAAAATCATGTATTTAATAGTACTGAAGAAAACACAGCAGCTTGGAATCCTGAAGAGGAACAATGCATCTCCTACTAAAATAAACACATCATAAATAAGTGAAATCTTTCACTTTGGTGGAATTGAGCCCRAGGAACAAGAGAGACAGAGTCCAGTTGGTTATTTTGTACCTGTACTCTATGACAATCATTTATTTCAGCCAGTGGGATAAGTTATGGGCAACTTTAGGGACTTCAGCACTATCATTAGCTTTTCCTATTCGATGTGACATGTCATTTATTAAGAAAACACTAAAAGCTTAGCCAGTAATATATAAAATAAAATTAAAAGAAATAATCTTATCAGAATGAACACAACTGTTTACATCAAAAAAGAAATCAACAAGTGACATTACTCAGAGGAGTACAAGTTTCTAGCAACAGAAAATTACTTATTAAACGCTTTTTGTTGAATTGTCATGCCTTGTTTTCAAAATGCTCCATCTGAGCTCTATCTGCACCCTATGCAGTTATGAAGCATTTCTTGCTTTTCTGATTTTAAAATTAGTAGGTAGAGAAAGAGAATGTTCAGTGATATAACAGATTCAGCCTTTCCCAAATATAGCTGTATGCAAGAAGTACCGCCAGACTTTACAGATGCTATACAACACCATGAAATGTTTTATTCTTCAGATTTTAAGAAAACAAAAAAAAGAAAAAGAAAAAATGAGCATCACAAGTGCTTTAAGCATTACTTCTCTACAATGACATTAGCATCTGATACTACCAACTGAACTCAAGGAATTTTAAGATAAACATATTACTCACATACTGTTGAAGAGTTCTCGGTATGTTTCATCACCTTTACCTTCTGACATTAGGCTGTCCAATTTGTCAATCAGCTTTGCTTCCACCTGCAACATATAAGTGTGGTGTAAACAGCTTCTTTTTCTTTTAATGAGATTAGAGAAAATGGAGGGAAGATCTAGTTTTATGTAAGAGACTTTGCTAAATGCATATTTTAGAATTATTGGTCAATCATGTGATAAGTCACTTCATCTCTTTGAAGCTGTTGCCATTCCCGAGGTTTGTAGGGCTTTCTCTTTTTTTTGGTGGGTTTTCTTTTTTTTTTTTTTTTTTTTTTTTTGAGGGAGGGAGCTAATTTAAATTGAGCAACGTGACTTTAAAACTACAGGCTGAGTAGCATTTGCTGCTGCTAAGGCAGCTATCTATTTATGGAGTCAGAGGAAAAGCACACAGCCCAAATAAATTGCCTGAATTCTCATTGCAAGGCTGTAAGCACAAGCTCTTTTCTTAGACTTAAGTAAAAATATCATCTTTTCTGACCTGTACCCCACTCTTTATAATGTAATATTTATAACTGCCTGCACTGTTCAGAATACTTGGGGGCTCAGACTCTCCCAACCCTCTTACCTGCCAGTGTATTTGGTTAGAAATCAAATTTGCTGGCCTTACATATTAGCTATCAAAGAAACTTACAGTAAATATCCGGTGGCTAATGGCTCCTTGTAAGTGTATTGTTACAAAAAAATATAGGGGTGATGTGTGTTAATATTTGAAACCTCCTTTTTATCAGTAATATATTAACAATCACAAATCTAGGGGAGAAATCAAGCAGTTGTCAAGTTATTTTATTACAGAATAAATCTATTACAATTTACACTTAAACCCAAGCTGAAAAGACAGAGAAGCAGAACAAGTGGATTTTTTTTTCCTTCTCCCTCCTTGTTAACATTTCAGTGATAATTTTTAACAATAAGCTTATATATTGATAGTGAAAAGCTACCTACTTACATCACATGCACTCCATTCTTAATAGTTTGTTTTGTGTTTCAGATACAGCTCCCACCCTAAGCATTGTGATTGCCTGGGAGTAATTAAAATACTTCTACTTTCCTTCATTTTGAAGCAGCAAGCAGGAAGGAGGGCACTGAGAATGGTTTGAGGCAGTCTGAAAGAACTGAGTGGGAGCTGCGGGAGCAGATGGCACTCTTGGTCGTTCCTTCCTAGCCCATTAAGAAATAGTTTGAGCAACAAGAATACTTGGATCTTTACTGAAGAACATCTGATCTCTTTCCATAGTAACTGGAAGGGAAGCTAGCTGAATCCTATTTAACCAGTAGTCCGTACTACTGTAAAGCAGAGGTGAAAAACCACTGCAACAACCTTGTTGAAAACAGCTCAAGTTTTGTTCTTCACTTCAGCAGGCCATGGATTTTATCCCTCATCTTACATAACTAACATGATAGTATTAACTGGACTATCTTACTAGCCCTGCAGAGAGTAAAAAGGGAAAACCCTTGTAATCCCTTTCCAACAGGTAGAGTTGTGGATACCTTCTCCACCCTGAACCACCAATGGAACTCCAGGTTCAAATCCTCTAGGATTCTCTGCAGTGTTTGATATTTAGTCCTGTTTTATAAACAGCTTCACACAAAGTACCTGTTTAAAGTTGCCACTTCGCCTTTGCTCCCAATCCATCATGTCATGGAAAATTGGAATCATTACATTCCTCAGGTCTGGCTGAGGGATCAAGGTCACTTCCAGGAAGGGGCCGATCAATGCTGGAATAAAGTGAAGCTTGTGTTCCCCTAAAATGAAAATGAACATAAACTTGAATGTGAATTGGGTGTCCTGTGAGTTATCAAGCAATCCAAATGCAATCTGAAGAATGAAAAAATAACACTCTAAATGTCTATAGGGGTTTTTTTAGGCACGTGTCCATCACAGCATGGGCTATTTCTGAAATCCAAAAAATGAAAGCTATAGGCAATACAAGAATATAAGGCCAACATAATTTATCAGATTTTATTATGCAATACTGAATTCAGAAGTGACAGTGGGTTAGCTGTATCCCAAGTTAATCCTCCAGAAGGAGAACAAACACAGACAAAGCACTCTCTGGGCATTTCATTTATATTTCACATGAATAATTTGGTTTCTAAGTTCTACATCCTTGTGTTTACAAAATGGTTAACTGTCTGATATTCTGTGCTCATCAAACAGAGGTAAGTACTTTGATTTTTACCTATCTTTAGTTTTGCAAGTATAGAAATGGAAATATGTGTTTCAATTGCAGGAAAAGGAAGAAATTACTCAGCTGTTCTCAAAACAACTTGCTTTAAAATCAGTGCTAAAACATCTTCTATTATCTCGCCACATTCGACTTAACAGAAAACCATGTTCTTGTCAGAAAAATTAGAAATGGCATACAGTAAGCACTGACTATGTAGTTTCAGTTTTCCACAAGTAAGACTCCTAATATCCTCAAGATAGAGGGATTATGAATCAGGACGCACTGATTTTCCAAGCTGGGAATTAATTTACATCCAGCCTAACTCTGGATATTCCTGTGGGCATTCACCCCTGCTTGCTGCTCTGTTCAGTGTCTGAGTTTGTGCAAAGGAAAACAAGAACTCCCTTTTCTGGAAACATCCTAGAATGCATATCCATATGAAAACAAGGTGACTGCACAAGGATCAAGGCTTACGATGACTCTTAACTGCTACAAGAACTGTACAATGCTGGCCAGCATAACACCAATTAAAATAAATATCCTGACTATAGTATTTAATTGGACACATTACCAGATTAGCTCCATATTGTATCCCACAAAACTCACCCCTACTGAAAGGCATCATTTGCCTGCATCTCAAGTTTTCATTCAGCAGAAAATAATGTGAATGGGGAGGTGATGCACACTAAGGTGCGTGTGCAGGAAGGAGATGGCAAATGGGAGTGGATCCTTGATATACCAGTTTTGAAATATCCATAATGTATCCACTTAATTTAGAGGATCACTTAGTGAGTAAGAAATGCTAAATATTGGAAATAAATAAAATATGCTATTTATTAAATGTTAACATAATATTAATAAGAAAATTTTTCTTATTTTGAACATGCCTCTCTCTAGTATAGGCTGATCAGAAAAACCAACTTTTTGCAACTCCATATCTTGCTGGGGAAAAGACTGATAGAACTGAGATGACAGTATCTCAGAAAGCACCAGTGATGGTCACCATATCTTTAATGAGCCCTCTAATGAAGTTAATATTGAATAACTGAAATGTAAAGATGACAATCATAGCGTCCAAATCTTCTACTCACTTTTGATTTTTTTCTCAAACAACATTCAACTGCATTTCTCTGACATTCATACTTTCAAACAGTTTGCACAATTATTGCTTAAAAATATGTGTTCCTAAGTTTATATTCAAGCATGTATTTTTTCCGTGTTGTCCAATGTGTCATTTATACATTAGTCACTGACTTGTTTATGCCTTTATATTTCAGTGCAACTAAAACTTCGGAGAAGACTTGATGCAAATCCAGCATCTAAGGAGAGCTTCAGAATTAAGATATGTCTTTTCCTTAAACTATTTGACAACAGGACTAAAATTAAGAACGTAAGCATATTTCAAGGCATAATAATTCTGCCCAAAAAGAGTAGTACTTTCTTAGTTTTCTCTGATGGTATTCTCTCACTTCTCTGTGAAGAAATAGGGATAGGTCAGATACAGTATCAAGGCTTAGAAAGCTGAGTTTAGGTATAGAGAAGGGAAGTAGAAATGACAAGCTTTTTCCTAAACTTGAATCAAGGCTTCATGTCTTGAACATAATTATCAACAACTCCTCTATCACTGGGAATATATTTAATAGGTGAAGAACTAGTAATTGGTTTTCATTTTATGAGTTAACAATGATGTGTTTAATCACTTACCTAAATTTTGCCACATACTGAAGATTTCACATCCCATTGTTACCCGCATGTCACCATATCTGCAATGTATTAAAAAAATAAAGCAAAAAAGTGAAAGATAATTTTAGAAAATCAAGTTTATATGCCATTCTGTGACATTATTAAATGAAATGTCTCATTTGTAGTCCACAAAAAATTACTTTGACAGTGATGATTCCTTCCAAGTTTTTGCTCTTTCAGTTGTACCCAGCTAAAACTAGATTCCTAAATCCAGGTTCATTTGAAATATTGTCAAAACACTACACATCAGTAACACAGCAGTGCAGCAAAAGCTATTTTTGGCAGTAACATGCTCTAGTTCTCTCTCTGAGAACAAATAGTTTTGCTCTAGCTTAAAGAAATACAATTAATTCATACAGACAACAATGCAGTGCCTGGCAGAAACACCTGAACAAGTGTGAGTCGACTTATGCATTAACTGGCAATGAGTGCTGGCACTGCCACAATGTGGCTGTTTTGCTCCCAGTATTTGAAGCAGTTTAGGCGCCCGTGCGAAGGCTATTGGCTCTATCGCCACTCATATGAAGACCTGTACAAAGGGCCAGAACCAACTCTGGTTCTAGTCAGTGGACATCCTGTTATGTTGTCCTTTTGGTGGGCCCTTTTGCAACCTCTCATGTCTTGCATTTTGAGAAATTTTAAATCTATTACAGTTTCCTACAAGCTGACAGCAATACTTACTTTTCTAAAACCTTTTTCTTCTTGGAAGGTGTGAACATCTCCAGTTGCAGACATAACTGGTTTATAAAAATGACAGCAAGAAAAAAGTAGGAATCCCATATCTACAATAAGCATATGGCATTTGGTTATTTCATTTTCTCAGTACCACAATTTATGACCACTCAAGATGCAAATTTTCAAATCACAGCTCTTGTTTCAGTCTCAACTAATAAATTACTCAAACTGGTTCCAACTTAAATTTCTTTGACTCCAAATATACTTTTCACCAACCCCAAATGTTCAGCAGAAATACATCTATTTACATATCCTACATCTCTAAATGTAAAAGTTTCAAAGTTACAGATTGAGTTTTTTCATCCCTCCAAATCAGAAAGCCTTACTTTTGGAAACTTCTTTTGGGGTATATTTAAATAGAAAACTACAAAAGTTATGCCTTTAAGTCCAAAAACCGAAAAATTATGACACCTCAAAAGCTATCACATAATGCAAGTGACATTCTCTGTCCACAACTTTATAATACTATTTGCAAGTCTCCCTTGCTACAGCCTTCACTGGACAAAACTGAAGACAGGTTTTGTTAACATATTGCAAATATACAGATGTTTTGTGCTCATGCTTTATGCCTTACCTGTTGAATCTTTTACTTAGATTTAGAGATAAAATTAAAAATAAAGTGAAATACAAAATATTATAACCTAATTATAGCTGCCCATTACGAGAAGTGGAGGGGGAGCCCTATTCCAGACACTGCAGTTCAGCAGGACAGCAATAACATCTCTAAGAAAGTTTAAGGAAAATAGAGGCCTTCTCTACAGGCAATTCTTTTATCAGTTTTAGCCTCTGAACTGGCAGAAATTCATAAAGAATAGGCTTCTTCGTGTCCAGTTATGCTGAGTAGATAAATCTGCATTCCTGCCAATCTGTCTAACARGAGACTGGATTTTCAGAGAAGCATCCACAACCCTGCTGGAAGTCAACAGGAGCTCACTGTCTTCTCTAGGAAGGAAATTCTGCACTTTTCATGATGCAGCAGTTGGACTAATGTCTCTTGGTTGGGCAGAATATTCATTCAGGTTTCCATGGAAATGGGTCTTTTCAGACGCATTCCTAGATCTTCTCATCTGAATCCTAAAAGCATAATCTGTAATTCACAGTTTATCATAGATGCAATATCTCACTATATGAGGTACTCACTAACATTTTTAACTACCTTCACCATGGAGTGTCATAATTTTCTAATTTTAATTATGCAGCATGTTGATTGGTCTTAAGAGAAATTACAAAAATATAAATCTGCATTTTTTTATAAATTTGCATTGATTAAAAAATATTTTTTCTTTCTGTAATAACTAAAAAAACACACAAATAATTAAATTAGTTTTTATGATCCAAAAAATTGCTATGCAAAAACTCTAAGTAGTCTAACATAGAGGGTGAAATAACAAAATGAAAAATAAGATAAAATTTAAAAAACTCACAGCACTCACAATTTTTAAGACAGTCCTGTATTTAAGAAAAAACTTAATCTCCGAGCGCTTGAAATTGCTGATTTAGTACATGTTCTAGCTGTTTAGATGCTGGAGCTAAATTTAATAACCACCAAGCCACAGGATGAAGTAGCAGCTATTGCATCTATCATTTACTCTACCTTGTAATCAAAGTTTTCATTTAAGAAGTTTTTACGAAGGGCATCCGAAAGGTACAAGACTGTAGTAATGATCACACTAGGAAGAAAAGAATGAAAAAGACAGGAGTTTTCATTAAGTGGAAATTCATATTTAATACTCAAAGCCAGACAATTTTCCAGTGAAAAAACAGATGTAGCATGTCTGGTGGCATCAAATACTATACTTTCAACATACCATATAAATATCTGACTAACAGCACCTATGGACAGAAAACATGCACATTAAGAAAAAGATAATAAAGTGTGCTATAAGAATGTGCACGGAAAACACACATTCTATATAGAAGAATAAAATTGATCACGACAAATCGTAAACTTTGTTCTGCAAATAATTCCGATATCAGATTTTTTACATACTTTGTCCTAACAGTATTAATACATACAGTTGTACAATTTGTTTTCAGCTTTCTTGATACTGAAAATATGTGCATATAGATTATAAATATAAAATATTTAGTAAATACCAGTATTGAACATTGACAGCCCTATGGACAAAAAGTCTTTTTAATGACAACAGATACATACAAAACTGCATGAGCTCTGAAAGAAAGATCTGCTTCTAAAGATCTCTATGCTGTATGTTGTAAATAGTCATACATTACCCTACATTTACACCTGCCCGAATTATAATAATCTATCTTAAATCAATATATACAACCAAGATCATTTCACACTGGTTGTCACCAAAGGTCAATGATGGCTTAGTTCATTGTAGTGACCAACTTTAGTAATCTACAGAAATAGAACATCCTTTGACATAATTTAAATATACCTAATTTCAATGATTCAACCCTTAAACTAACTTCTGCAGCGCTCTTGTCTACCTACATATTTAGTCAACCCAAAAATCCATATAAAGCATTACATTCTTTTTGAAAGAAGTCAGAAGTGAATGCTTACAGGGGAGAAAAAAAGCTAAAACCAGAATGATCTTTTTGCTGTTATACTCCTGTATTTTAGAACAATCAACTGTTTAAAGACTTTCCAAGAAAAAGGTTATATCTACACACTTCATTTAATTACCATCTGTCTATTATTAATACATTCAGTTCTTCTTTGAACATAGTTCTTGACCTGCATGCTGTTACAATGCTAAAATTTGTTTCCCTTTCTATACTTTGTAATTCATTTTTTTTACTATTTTTAGCAATGCATTCAAGACCAAAAAAATGTTAAATATAATAACAGAAATATATATATTTCAAGGTTATAATATTTTTCCTTTTTACAACACTGGAGAATTATATGTTAGCCAACCCACTCAGAAGATAAATTATATTTTTCTTCTGGCACTTTTGACAGTTTTCACATTTATAAATAAAAAATTACTATGTGTAATTTAACATATTAGTAGTTCAAATGTTTGCTTCCATCTCTCTACTTTTAAAATTACTGTCTCTGCCAAACTTTACCTTCTGGTTTGATGTGTCTGAACACCTGTAACAGCCAATTCTGATACTGTTTTTAGAACAGTGCTTGAGTTTCGAGTTTCATTTATTCCTATTCCATTGCTCGTGTCATTTTCATACATATTATTTTCTCAATAATTACACTGTAACTTTTCTTTCCAAGTACTGTTCCATGCTTAGCACTCGTCTGTAAGTTAACCCCACTTTTTCACCAATGGAGAGTTACAGCCTGTGTACAGCACTCACTGCTGCATCATGGAATACAAAGTGAAACCTTAACAAAATGCAGTATAAACAAAGCTAATAATCGAGACATGGATAAGAACAGAGCCCTGTCATTCTTGTTGTTGTGCATGATTTAATTTAAAGCCCATATGTTTCACAAAATGGAAATAATTTGTATGTTTCAGGAAGACATTCCGATAGAAAAACTCAGTTCATCAGAATTACTGCTATGTAAAATTTCAACCTAAGTCCAAAGTAATAAATCCCTGAAAAATTGTATTCAAGAAAAAATTCCACAAGAACTGTAACCATACTGCCAAGTTTACATTACATAGTTCTATTTATGTCTGAGACAATTCCTTTCTTGCTACATTCCTTCCATGGCAGGTGAAACTGAAGAGAAAGATCTGCTTCAATTCTTATAAGGAGGTGAATAAAGTAGACATCTTAAATGCAACCTTTAGAATATTTTTTTAAGAATTTTCCTGACATAACAGAATAATTGCAATGCAAGTATTTCTTGCTATAGGGATCTTAGCTTGGGTTTTATTTATTTGGTAAGCCAAAGATATGATATGGATTAGTTGATAAAATGTGGGTCTATAACACAAGAGGGTATGTTGTAGATAAAAAAAACCCTCAAAACACCAGATTGAACACACAAAGTTGAAGAAGTTTTTGACCCACAATCTGTTATTCTGAATCTACAACAGTCTAAAATCAGGTAGAACAGAAAGTAAGCTAAGGTTAGGGGTGCTCTTTCTCTTTTCCTAGAAATAATGTGTGTTATATAAAAAAAGCAAAAATGCACAAAGCAGAAGCAGCAGCCACAGGACAGCTGCCTGATCCAGTACAGTACTCACGTTCCAAGTTGATTCTCAGCCAGCAATTTCCAAACAACAACAACAACAACATTCGTTTGAAATCCATTTGAGTATCAAACTATAAACCACTGAGTTTGTGACAAAACTTGCTTTTCTTCCTCTTACCACCTGCCACATATTGCTGAGAATCTATGCCTGTTTTATAGGAGAAAAACCTCTGCTTTTAGCTACTAAATTATTCTAGGCTCAAACACAGGACACTAACCCAATTAGCATGGTCAGGCCATTGTTGATGGAGTGGCTTCTCCACCAAATTTTCAGAGCAAATCTTTCTGCAATAAGCTGTTTGAAAAATCCAGAATTTCAACAACTTTTTACTGCCTGGACTATGCTCTGGCAACTTGGCTTTTGCCTGGGCAGCCAGTGGTAGAAAGTGAAAGTTTTGCTTTTCCATGCTGATATAGGACAAATATATAACATTAGCTTCTCATTCCATCCTTTGCTATTTCAGAGTGAAATATTCCCAAACACAGAGGTATCTGAACAGAAAAAAAGTTTCTTTCATATTTCATAAAATAATGAAATAAATGTTGAATCACGTATATGTGTATCTATTGCTATGTTTATAAACTTATTCATACACGCATGCCTATGCATATTTATTTTTTTGTGACAGACTGAATGCCAGGTTCAGTTGCTAGCAACATTTTGTATTACATAAAAGCAAAAATGTTGTTAAAAACACTATGTATTACATAAAAGCAAGAATTTTTGTTCATTGTAGGAGTATCAGACTCCCACACCATGGGAGCTAACAGGATTCTTCAAAGCAGCCATACTGATGACACTAATGCTAATTTGATGTCTTCCTTTACTGTGTATTCCATGTGAGCTAATTTTATAATAATAATAATAATAATAATAATAATAATAATAATAATAATAATGTATTTCTGTCATTACTGAATTTGATAACCAAAAGGATTCTCTGCGTCACGTCCCTATGCCCAACTGTCAGTAGATACATTTGAAATTCCAGTGTAAGCAACATACTATGTAAACCTTACTTTACAGATCAATAATTTTAGTATAAAT
The DNA here is from genome assembly GCA_018881555.1 of Amblyornis subalaris. Lineage (NCBI taxonomy): Eukaryota > Metazoa > Chordata > Aves > Passeriformes > Ptilonorhynchidae > Amblyornis > Amblyornis subalaris. The sequence continues at coordinate 1,768,024 of JACAXG010000062.1, read as the reverse complement.
AATACTATTCATACATCTATTTGTATGCTTATAATATTCAAATTGAGGATTGGATGACCTAGCATCAATACCATTCAGCAGAATGCTGAAAGGATATACATAGTTAATTACACAGAGATCTTGAAAATTAGAGCTTCTTGCATACCAAGAGCAGCAGAAAATTAGTTCTTTGTTCAACAATACATAGTCATAGTATGTTATGTATATCAAACATTTGCTTAGCAAGTAATTGAAACTCCTTTGCTCTTCAACTCCCTCCTCAATTGTTAATGACATGACACGCCTGGAGTTCAGCTGAGTGTTAACTGCTCTTAAAAGATGCCAGACAATTAAAGCATTAGACAAGTCATTCTTTTCCTAACCTTAACGTAACTGAAGCAAGTGACCATTAYACAGTGATTTCCAGTTGAGACTGTGAAGGTCTTCTCCAGAAGCTTCAATTTTAGTTAGGCATATTTTGCTATAAAATTTAGTATTTCTCTCTAGCGCTAGGCAACTGATTCAGACATCTTCCTATATTATGGGGTGCTCCTTTGCAGTTACAAATAGAAGCTTTGCTTAGAGGGCCAGCAAGCTAGATACTACCTAGTTGATGTAGAAAGAATGTCTACTCCTAGAAAGAAAGAAATTAAAATTATGTTTTTCATAGTATACATAAAGCCATATTTTGCCACTCAGTAGTAACATACATGTTAGAAATATTAGATAACCATAAGTAATTATTTTGCCTTGCTGCATGTATGCTGATTAGTCCGCAACAGATATGGTTGTTCTTCATGGTTATGAAGCTTTAAACAGAGTTATTTCTGTCTCATTGCTCAACTGTTAGAAGCTAAGGATGTTTTTGTATATTCTCCTTCCATCACAGAATACAATTTTAAAAATCTACTTCTCTGCTTTAGTGCTAAAAAGTTGCCTTATTAAATGTTACTTTATCTCTCGAATTTTAGAAGTAAATTGGCAGTTTATAATGCTAGCCATTAATACCTTCACATGTTGGGCATTGGAACATTCAGAATTATAGATCATACATGTGTCATCAATGAAACATCTTAGTTTCTGGATAGTTACAGATTTGCCTTCTTGAGCTCCCAGTACCTTCAGGGTTGGTTAGGTTTTTTTTCTTCCCAGACAGTATCCAAGTATCAGATGCTACATAATTATTGAAAACACTGCAACTAGAATGAAAAAAACCCAAACCCTAGAAGCCAGGGGGCAGTTATATTTTTATACATAGGTATTGTCTATTGTAAGAATTATGGCATTTTAAGACTTAAAAATATTTCAGGTAACTGCAGTTCTTCATGCACAAAAAAAATATTCTCTCCTCCTTCTCCCCAGGAAAAGCTTATTACTTGATAATATCCTTGCTAAGACTTATTTCTTCCCTAGGCTCAGACAGGCTAAATCTCTCTTCCTGTAAACACCAGACAGTTTGAATTTTTATATCACTCTAGGGACAGGGAAGAGAAAACTAGTGCTGCTGTTGATGTGACTGCAGCGTCGAGTGGAGCTCCCATGACACGCACACTGCCTTCAGCTGAGCCACAGTTTCTCGAGTGAAAGGCCAGACAGGTGAGAAGGTGGCCATYGGACACAGGAAACATGGCAGTTGGTTTATTCCTGGGAAGCAGGAGTTAGAAAAGACCCAGACTGTTGCTGGATCACTTTATTCTGCTCTTAAAAAGATGGGCTAGACCTTCTAGCTTTTTCTTTTAGACATGAATGAAGCAGTGAGTTCAGGAAGTTTTGCCTTTAGTTCTGAAGAGTCTCAGATGCCTGGAAATGCTCTRGCTCATCAAGTGAAGCTCAGGAAGAACAGCTCACTTCTCTCTGTGGGGCAGGCAGTGCCCTAATTTTGCATCCTGCCTCTAGGCTCTTTCCTTTGCACTTAAAGATTTTGGGCTGGAACAATTCTGGCAAAGCTACTACTCCAACTGTGCTTTTGAACACCTTGAGGAAGCTGAAGGAAGGCAGTTACTGCCATTGCAGTGAGGGATACGAGTTAAAGGAAGAAGCTCCCGTTCAGAAACAGCTCTGGAAAAACTAGTTCTCTGCAGCCGAGGAGAGAACAGAAGCCGATTTTCCTTTCTGCTGCCTCAAAAAGGAACGGTATAGGAACATAGGAATAATGAGGCTTCAGCTTCCACCACGCATTTGAGTGCACCTGGTCAACCCCGTTTCATAGCAAACTAGCACTTTGTCCACATAGGAACAAATTCCTAGCAAGGCAATTATTGAAAGCTGAATGGGTAAAGATGTGCTTATATCCCACTTGCTAGCAGACGTGCTTATGCAATTGTGTGTTATCAGGATCAATTAGCTGGTCTGATGAGCTTCTCGTGGCCATCTCCCACCAGCAGTTATTGTCAACTTCTGCCTATCTTCTTTGCCTGACAGAACTGAGCATAGAATCATCTCCTAGATGGTCAGAAACAACATAACATGGATTAATAAAGGGAGATGTGCGATGGTAACTAAAATATTGGTGAAGAAAAATGCTCCTTTTGCAGAACTTGGTATCATCTGAATATTACCAGCCATGAAACACGTGCCAAGGTCATTCCTAAACCGTAGTTCTGTACATGTCAGCTGTTGCAAAGCCATCTGCCAAGCCAGCTGTTATTGGAATATATAGCAATTTCTTACATTATTTATTTAGTCTAAAGGTTTCTATGTTTTTTCCTTCTTTCTTGTGTTTCACAGTTTATTTCTTAGGCATGATTACCAGATGCAGGCTGGTATCAGTCATACCTTATTTAATATCATACACAGAAACAAATTGTCACATCCATTCTTTAATTAGCAACTTTTTTTTTTTTCTGGAATTCAAACTTGGTAAGATTAGCAACACTGAGGTAATAAAAATTAACAAAGAATGTTAATTTTTTCAAGTCATGACAAAGTTTGAACACGATTATGCTTGCATATCCACACACACACCAAATGCAGATCATGAACAAAAGTGTTGTTGAATTTAATTGTACCAACAATGTTGCTACTAGTAGTCTGTACAGCACCACAAATTTAAATTCTCCTTGCAGCCAGCAGGCACAATGCAGACTTATCAAATTTCAATCAGGCATTGTAACACATACCATGAAAGTTTAAGTCAATTCTATATTCTGGATTCCTAGGTCTGCCCAACACAACCTCCCCTCCTCTGCTGACACTGATGTTTGTATAACTGTGTTGACTGTTCAGCTGGCTTATCAGAGCTAAAGCTAAGACTGCAAAAAGGATAGGTGGTGATATAGGTGAAATAAAACTCAATAGTTTCAGACTGGTTGTAATTACTTCTTAGAAATGCTGGGAAGATGTTTCTTTAAAAATAAGGCCTGAGCAGAGAAAGAATGGCTGACAGGCAGGTTTCATCTGAAAATCTCACTAAGCAGTGCTTAGGGCCATACGTGACTGTTGCCTGTGCTGTACTTCATTTTCTGATTTGCAATTTTTAATTTGTGATTTTTCTGACAAACACTAAAAGAACAAACAGGCAAAAATATTGTTAATGATATTACAGCTGATAATTTCTTCTTGAGAGCAAACAGATCTTTACCAGCTCAGCATATCAATAAACAGATTTGAAAAGAAGTTCTTTGGAGACTTGTCATTTGTTACTTGGAAAACAAAGCTGTTGATGCTTAGCAGCTTTATTCTGTAAAAGTCTTTCTGAGTTTTCAGTTCTATGTGCTTACTAAAATTCAGGACAGAAAAAGGTACAGATTATTTTATAAATTTGTAATATAAAAGAAGTCCAAAGATTTAAAATCTTACATTAAAAAATGAAAAACTTCAGCCAGCATTACAAAAGATATATTGAATTTTTATTACATACATCATATAACTTCATTTTTATTACGATCTGTGCATACTACCCGTATTTTTTATTAATATTAAAAATGCCTTACTTGTTTGCAACCAAACGCATCACTGTCCAGTCTTTTGGAAACATCTCTGGTCGTATTAGTATCCGAAATACTGTGAAAATCTGCAGCAGGAAATCCTTTGGAAGGAAAAGAAGTAGTCATATGTCTTTGCTGCTTTAAAAAGAGCAATGAGCTTTAAAAGCATTTTAATCATAGAGAAAAGAATCATTATAGAAATAGCAGAATTGCACTTATTTTCACAATAGATACACCCCTGAATGTTTTTTTTTATTATTCCCCAAGAAAGCTTCTAATAGTGATTTAATCCTTTCTTCTTAAAATGAGGAAAATAATATAATGTGCCATTTGATTGACAGCAACGCATAAAAGAAATGTCAAAGATGCATTTGGTTTCCACCCATACATTCCACAAATGCGATGTCGAGAACAATTTGCAAATCAAAAAAGCGCTTTACAAACACCAGAGAGTTCAGAATATCTCCTTAATCATGCCAGGTTTTCATCACTTTCAGATTTATTCTAAAAGTGGCATTATTTGGTGGGAAAGAGAGASAGTGTATGGACAATTTTATCACTGATTTGGCAAAGACCAGTGACACCGTTAGAGATGCCCAGGCCCCATAACTGGTAGTGCAGCTGTCTGGCTGTGTGCAGGTTGCTTAACCATTCTGCCTCATTTGCTGGATCTAAAAAAACAGTCAACACATGTGAGCTACTTTGAATGTAGAAAGCACTGCTTGAAAGCTTTTAGCATTATCGTCTCCTATGTCATTTAACTCACTAATAAATAACTAAACTATTCCTCTCAGCACATGTTTTTTTCAGTTTTTCTTTTCACAAATAAAACTAATAGCAAGAGTAGTACTTCTAGTGGGCCATCTTGATTGTGTAGAGTACTGCCAGTATTCTTTTAATATGAAAATGGAGCTTTTGACAACACGAAGAGCATGAGGCAAGTGATATAAACATGTCTAGCAGAATCAGTGCAGTACCTGACCTTGAAATGTTTGGTATTGATTCTACCCACATCACTTGTAGAGAGTTACTCCGAAACACAGATGAAATGAAAATACAGCCAAAGAATACCAAATAATTTTGAACACCAAAATATATTCTCAAGTGCATTTATCGAAGTGTAGATGACAGGCATTGCACAACAGATGTCTTTCATTAGAGAATCACTGTAAAGGGGGATGAATGCAGGCACTGGGGAAGGCAGATGAGATCCCCACACCCACCCACCAGAGAAGATTACATAAAAAAGACAACCTGTTTTCTGAGCAAGATGCCAAAAAATTATCTGTATTAAAGAGTATAAACGATACTGTTTGAATGCAGGTGACCAGCTTTACAGATAAACAAGTACCTACCTCTACAAGCAATACATTTATTCCAGACCATTTTTCTATAGCTTTGCACCTCATACTTTAATGGCTTTTTATTTTTGCATAGGTCACCTCCCTTCCCTGCAGTAATCCCACAGCTCTGTGCCATAATCCCAGCAATATGGCAATGCCTTGAATGTTGCTGCATGTCACCTCACAATAAAAGTCTGGAATTCTTCCATATTCCCTTTTTATCCTGCCTGTTGTCCAGACACAATACATGTTGCTGCCATTAGCGATCTAACCAGCTGACTGCTGAACTGAAGAGGCCAAATGGCTGTTGTTGGGAAATCATAAAACCATGCAGGGGGCTGAAGATTTAAAACCCAAGGCCTGTGTGAAGTGTGAACTTAGTGCCTTTGAGACAGCTTGTTCAAAAGTCGTTAAGAATAACAGACAGAAAGGAAGATCATATGTACTTCGTTTCTTTAGGTAAYTAGGCTAGAAACATAATACATCTTTTATTCAAACAAACTTTAAAATAAAGCAAATGTAGACACTGGCATTAAATTTTGAATCATTAATACCAGGCTAGTTATTTCTAATTTTAATAGAAAAAAATAGCAAATTGTGTCATCAATTTAGTGATAAGTGATATTAGATGCAAAACATAGATTTAGTAACAGATTTTAACATTTAAAAAACATTTTTGCCGGCAGTATAAGTGTACTAACATTTGGTTGAGTACAGATATAATCAATGTCTCATATGTCTTCTACCTTGAGAGACAAAAAGGAAGTAATTTTGTCCTTTTACATACTCTAAATACCATCTCTTAATATTCCAATCTAGGGTACATATGATCTAGTACTATAAGCTTTAGTGCTAATTCACACCACTTAAACAACTTCACACCTGAAAGATGAGAGGCCATCCAGAGGGACCTGGACAAGCTCAAGAAGTGGGCCCATGGGAATCTCATGAGGTTTAACACGACCAAGTGCAAGGTGCTGCTCTTGGGTCAGGACAATCCCCTGTATCAGCAGAGGCTGGGGGATGAACAGATCGAGAGCAGCCCTGCCGAGAAGGACTTGGGGTGCATGAGAGGCTGGACATGAGCAGGCAAAGTGCACTCACAGCCCAGAAAATCAATTGTATCCTGGGCTGCATCAAAAGCAGCGCGGCCAGCAGGGCAAAGGAGGGGATTCTGCCCCACTGCTCCCCTCTCGTGAGACCACTTGGAGTGCTGCATCCAGCTCTGGGGCCCCATCACAGGAAGGACAGGGACCTGTTGGAGCAAGTCCAAAGGAAGCTACCAAGATGGTTAGAGGGATGGAGCACTTTTCCTGTGAGGAAGGGCTGGGAGAATTGGGATCGTTTAGCCTGGAAAAGAGAAAGCTGCAGGGTGACCTAATTGAAGCCTCTGAACAGTATCTGAAGGGAGCCTACAAGAAAGACTCTTTAAAAGGACATGTAATGAGAGGACAAGGGGACAAGGGAGAATGGCTTCCAACTGAAAGGGAGTAGGTTTAGATTAGATAATAGGAAAAAAGTCTTTACTGTGAGGATAGTGAGGCACTGGGACAGGTTGCCCAGAGAAGTTGTGGAAGTCCCATCCCTGGAAGTGTTCAAGTTCAGTCCAGATGGAGCTCTAAGCAAGCTGGACTACTGGAAAGTGTCCCTGCCTGATCTTTAAAGTTTCTTCCAACCCAAGCCATTCTGTGATTCTATGATTAAATAATATAATACCACAGTTTGCTCAATGAAATTTTCAAACTGTAATTAAGTGAGAAGCACAGCCTTCTGAAAGACCAAAAACCATATATTCATTTAACCAAAAACTGCCTTGGAATTTCTTGCAGATTTCCTTGTATGCATGTAAAATCCTCTGCAAAGCAGATCAGACYCTTCACTGTATCTCTTGGGGTACATCTATAAAGCATATTTAATTTGGGTCAACAGTCTGGTTTGAAGCTAATTGCTTGATGTTCTATTGCTTTGGTTCATGCTTCAGGGTTATCAGGCTACTTGGGATCAAGGTTTTGTAGAGCATCCAGAGCACCAAATGACAATAAGAAAGAGGATGGTTTGATAGTGAGCTGTCACTTCCTGGTCAACTCATCTATCCCATGGCCAGCTCCTTTGCCAGATCTTCTTTCCTTCACTGCTTTCTTAATCTACATCAGAAGCCACCTAAATGAGTGGCTTTAGAACTACCCCTCTGTCCCAGCACTCATCCTTTCAGAAGTCCCATATGTGAGTGGATGCCTCTGCATTGCAGGAGAAGGATGGTGGCTAGAACTGAGCTTCTCCACCAGAGACACTCCCCATGCCTACAGACCTCACGCAGCCTGCGTCCCAAGGCCATCAGAAAACAGAGGAATAAATTGCACTTGGTATTAGGGTTTGGCACCCACCTTACCCTGCTCAGGCTCCTTAAGCTGGAACAGAGGGATCAGAGAACTAGTAAGGTTTACACCCCTCCCTATGAAATACTCTCTTTGCCTTCATCAGATCTCTGTTCTGCCACATTATGTAGGGTACATTGCCAATGAACAAAAACTAGGCCTTCGGGCATGTGCTTACTTGCTTTGTCTTCTTTTAATTTATTAATTAAAAACCCCACCCATATTGATCAAAGCCACTTTGCTGTGGTCCAAGCTGTATTATGCTAATATATACTGTTTTTTACATTCACTTTCCCACCTCTTTCCTCCTATTTATAACTTCCACTGTTACCTTTTGTCATAAATTCTATTTGAGCTTTTTCACAGCAGCAAATATCCACCTACAAGGGTGCCTCTGTTCTATAAATTGCAGTAAAATACATTTACTAGAAGAAGAGAGCATTTTGTGGTAAGCAAAAAGAACACAGCTTTAAAATAATACTGAAAGATAAAAGGAAGCATTTAAAATTACTGTCTTGTTAAAGTCAGGGTTTCAAAAAGTGAGTGAATTATAGTCCCTGGTTCTACTACTCAGCCATGAAACCCCTGTCAGTTCTTTTTTATTTCATTTGCATGTTTTCAAATATAAAATATTTTTCCTATCTTCTGGAAAAAACCTCTCTTAAAAAACTGCCAAAAACAGTCACCATGTCAATTACTTAAGATAAATATATTTACAAAATAGAGGGAATATTTCCATAAGCAACCACTTGTTTAAGGTATCACTCAGATGCATGTCTCATAAATATGTGTACATGTCATTCCTTCAAAGTCTCCATTTTGCTTTTCCGTGTTTAACAAGCTGGAAACGGCCTTTAGTAAGTTTGGTATTGACTGCTAAAAAAAAAAAAGAACTGCAAATATAATTTGGTAGGATGAACAACAACTTTCATTCCTTTTTTTTTGCAAGTACTTTCATGAGTGAATTTTTGTTTGGAGGTGTGGTTTGGTGGGAGTATTTTTATTAATTGTATCACAAATGCTATGCAAACATACATTCACGCAAGTACTTGACATAGTAACCTTGAGAATTAGTCTGGAAGAAAGATGAAATGTCGTGTGGTATCAGTGCCTAATCATTCAGAAGAGATGGTTAATTATAACCAGAGGTAGCTAAAGCAAAGAAGCAGAGCACAAAGCAATTCAAAGGCCTAGGTTACACTCAGATAAGTCCCTTATAAACCTCATATCAGATTTGTAACTCATAACATGGCTTCAGGAAGACCCAACTAACCTTGATACCACTGACTGGGTGCAAAATGGGGAGTCAAAAATGCAGCAAGCTGATGGTAGTTACCAGTGAAGTTTAAATCCCATCTAGCCACTAGATTAACTAAGGCTACTATTTCAGCTTCTAAAGCATCTCAAGGAAAAAAAACTTATCACAGATATTTACAGCTTTTGAATTTTCATTAAGCATACTGATATAATTTACTAAGACACATATCTTAAAGCAGTATAAAGTAGAAGAAAGTTACACACTTGGCAATCAAAGCAGAAAAGTAAAAAGGAAAGTGGCAAGATGGTTTAGATAGCCTAGTCATACACAATCATCTCATGATTAACAGCAGTGTCAGCCTCACACACTAGCTCTCATCTTTCCCTCTTGCTCTCAGTGGTATTTGATATTTCCAAGTGAGCGGAAAAAAACAATGTATTATTTAAGATTCAGAAGAGAAGGAATGCTGCATTAATGATGATCAGACTATTGCCACTGAATCACTGGTGGAGCTGATGCTGATTTGATGAGCTCTGAATGGAAATAAACTCTGGACTTGGGTTCTTAAGACCTCTGTTTTGATAGCTGATGGCACCAGCTACAGCTGCTTTCCATATGTCTCTGCGTAATAGTAGGGTATGTGCGTGGGGGGAATTTAAATGTGTCAAATCAAACACCATTCAAGCATTAATTCTAGAGATTTTTCATATTCTAGAAGGAAGAAAAATCTGAATAAACTCAACGCTATATTTCACAGATACATCAAACAGAAATAAAGCCTGAAACCTCCAGGAATACCTGTTTAGAACTCAAACAAAAGCCAAAATATTTCCACTAAAAATGCCTAGGTTCCACAATATTTACTAAAAATTGCCTAAGGATAGCAACTATGCTAGGTGAAAATAGATGCTGTAATGCTCATATAAAAATCGTCCACCCTCTACAACTCCTAGGTAGTGCTCTTGATTCATGATAAGTTCTTAGCAGCATTTTTTATCTGTCAAGCTCAATATGACCATCTCACTCAAAGAAAAGGCACTCACAAATGGTATGCTCTCTTCAGAACAGCTCTAAACAGCTATCAGGAATTTAAGGAAATCTGAAATTGCACCATGACTAGACTCCCCTTTTCAGGGCAGTACTTCAGTTTATTAATTAAGGAGTAACATCTAAAATATATTATCAGATTAGGACATGATTACTGGCTGAATAATGTGCATAAATGACTACTCAATATTTTTTGTGTGGATCAAATTTGGTACTACATAAGCTTTTCAGGGTCTAGCAGAGTGTAAATCTTAGTGTATATCTTTATGCAGGAAATCTCAACTCTTTAAAATTTGTTTTAATCCCGCCCCTCCTGCAAAAAGGATTTTAAAATGTTGTAGCTCCACAAACCCAGTAACTCAATTAATGAAATTGGCAGAAGCTGTCTTCAGAGCAGCTACTCTTTTTCATGATCAAACAGACAGACATTATAAGTCTGACATGTCCTCCTGCCAATGGACATGCTGCACAGCTAAGAAAAATGGAGAGTTAGTTGAATACGTGTTTCTCAAGCTGCATGTTTGCTATTGCCATACATAATTTAATGAAATGAATGAAAAAAAATGCAAATATAATAAGCCAAACCAAAAAAACCCAACTGCCTGACAGGAAAAATCAAACAAGCAGTGTAACCTTAGATTGACACCATCTTTAAAACAGGCCTGGAGGCTAAGTTCATGGCTTTAAAGCAATGATGTAGTCCCCTCCACCCATATTCTCTCTGGTGTTATTGTAGAAGCAACAGCAACCTTGCCCCACTGTAAGAGTGGACCCGAGTTCCCAAGAAAACCTGTGCCATAGTTAGCTAAGCTGTAAAACACATGGCATTTAAATACTAAAGTGATTCATCAAAGCACAGGGATATCTTAAAGGGAGATAAATCAAAAAGAGAAATAAAAAGACCTATACAAGTGGAAACACAATTCTGTTACTCACCCTCAGATCTTCCTTTGTGTTGAAGCTATCAAGAAGCTGTTGATAATGTCTATCAGTCATTTGTCGCAAGAGTGACAATAAACAGGAGACAAATTCGCCCTGTTCAGATAAGCCAAGAGGAAAAATATTATAATGTTTTCTGCACTTGACCTTAAACTGTTATATTATAAGCACTTCAAAATAGTTAACAAATGCAAGGGAAATTAGTCTACAATTAGGCTTCAAATCCGCATTTTGTGAAAATACATTGATTCATCTATGCACTTCCCAATTAAAGAAATATTTTTCCCTAAATGGAGTTTACTAGCTTAGAAAAATCTATTTTATATAGTTCCAGCAGGGCTAAACCAGTAAAACTTTGATTTGTGATTTCTTTCCTTTGTATCTGTTTTTAAATAAATTACTTAGATTGCTAAAATTACAACCTCTTTAGTCAACTCAGTTTTGAAACAAATATAAAGAAACACATTTTGCAACAATTCTGGTAAGAATGCTATTGTTTTTCGTTAGGCAAGAAATTAATGGAGTTAGCTGCGAATTTTTTAAAACATTTTGCCATCTCAAAAAACCAAGATTTGTCAAAAACAAAACTCATTTGTAGGACTGAACAAACTTTGAAAATGTTTTGATCAGAAATTTCTTTGGGCCTACAGAAGAATTTCTCATTTAAAGAGCAGAGAACTACACTGGATATCTCCAGTGAGCAGTCAAACAACTAAGACATTATAGGAGGGAACAGGTTCTCCCATTCTCCCTTTCCTGTCTTCTTGTTCACTTTTGAACTGGGAAGAAACACTGAATTATATCAATCTGGTCTGACTGCAGAATGGATGAGGACAGGAAAGAGCCAAAGGTCTGGTTTGCATCTCAGTGCTTAAAAAGAACAATTCTGAAAACTTACAAGCTTGCTGAAAAATGGGAAATATATTTCTGACCTGTGTCTACCAGCAATGGAGAATGAGACTGGGAGAACAGACAGGTGTGATAACAGTACTTTAAAATGGTGTCTTTCATTAGTTCGCCAAGTCAAATTTCGGGAAGATTGCCCTCCATATTTCATTAAAAACAGAAAATAAGATTAAAAAAAAAGAAGTATGTTTTCACAGGAGTGGCTGTTCTGGATTTTACACTGGAAGGCCTAATTCATTTGTGATTATACCTGGTACACTCAATCATGCGTGAAGTGATGGCTTTTACTGGCAACATGGTGATAAAATAACAATTGTCTTGCCCATAATAAGAATCTACACTGAAGTAATGATTCCAAACGAATTACCTCCCTTTGTTTTACAGCGCACATAGCATTCATAAAAACATAGAATCACAATCTCCAAACAATATCCTAAGGCTACAAAATCTCCTAATCTTCATGCTCTGGTCATAAATATAAAGGTTACGGCTCCTGTCTTGTAAATATCTGTATACTCAATTGCTAGCTTGAGTGACAAAATTCGTTTCCTGCCTAGGCATTTTAAGCAGTCATTTTTAGTCACCTTTCTTCTGTGTTGCCACATTTATTTCAACTTATATAGTAGTATATTAAAAATCAAAATCTATTATAGAGAGCTGTACTATTATAGTTGACAGACAGATTAGCTTTAAAAGGGTATCAACTTCAGCTAATTGTTAACTGACTTCTAAATTTGAGCTTTTAATTTGAATGTAGGTAGCTATACAGGCTGGTTTTTAAAATAGCAATGAACATTCAGCTTCATTTCTTGAACTTAACATAAAAATGTATGTTGTAGGATTTCTGCCAGTGTTGGCCACAGACTAACTTTCAAATCATGCACAAAAGAAAATTCCACACACGTAACAACCGTGATAAAAAACATTTAGGGTCTAATTCCAGTGTCAAAAGTCAAGCCAGGCAGTATACTAAAATCACTTCGGTAGATTCCTTCAGTAACTTTTTGTGTCTTATTCAAGGAGTACAATTATTAAAAAACATGGAGCTCTCAATTAAATTGCAATTCATTTAGGTTCTGAGGGACTGAACTTTCAAGATCTGAAATCAATTAAAGTTCACTTTAATTGGACTGCCTTCTGCCAATTCTTTCTATGCAAATGCATTTTTTTCTTAAGGAAATCCAAAGGTCTAATTCACTGACAAACTAAAGCAGAAATTTCACTTTCACCATTGCATTRAACTCCATGTTTGTCAATGCAACATCTGTAACACTGACAGCCTGAAGCCATGTCTTCTTTGTGCTCAGTTTAAAGCATCACATCCATCTTGTGGGTTACCATCTAACAAGACTGCTCACTGCAAATTAAATGGTACCTAGGTATCAAAGCTACTTGAGATGAAAGAAATGGTGCAGTTATGGCAGCACAAAGCCCAATGCTGCCTGATTTTATGGTGTTTCCTTGTGAAGAAAAACAGTGACATGTGGGCCTAGGAGATCACACTGAGATGAGTTTGGGACTACTTCCACAAGGAAGACTATGTCCGGTTCGAAACTATGACAGAATTTTAGCCAGTGTGCTGCCATGGTACATCTCACAAAAAATATTTTATGACACATGCAGTTTGAAATAATGGTAACATACTGAACAGACTCTACTGCTGTAGTCACATTGAATACTTTCTCATACATGCTCTACAAATAGTTCCAAGAATCTGGCTCCATGTGTTGCCAGAAGCCCATACTGCATGATATTTCTACATAAATGTATATAATTGCCTTATGCTGTGCTGTGAGTCACTTCCACATTAAGTATTCTTTGAGAGCCTGCAGTGACAATGACATGGCTTTTCTGATGCACAAAAGAAAATTTTGCAGCTTGAAGAATTAGGCTGTCATGGTGTTTAATGAAAATGTAATCTGCAAGCAAGGGGATTTTTCATAAGAAACCAATAAGATCAGCGTTTTGCTACATTAACAGTGTAACACCACCACCCTTTCTTCAGCTTAGATTTTCTTGTAGTGGCCTGATATGCCACACAGCATACATTTGTAATTTTGTAATTTAAAGAAAAATACCCCAGACTCTTAGATGTACATTGCTGTTGAATCACAGTGATTAAAGCATGGTGTTATCTTATTACAGAGCTTGGTCAGATCCAGAAAACACTTAATATACAGTTTGCTCTCTGTGGGATAAAGTAAAAAAGAAAACAAGCAAAAAAACCCAACAACACATTTTTTCCGTAGCTATTAAATATTTTTGAAATGTTTCATCTCGGAGGAAATTCTGGTTTGAAAAACAACCATCTATTCATTAACGAAAACTGTTACAGTGTAAACAATGGGCAATTAATTAATAAATCAAATGTATAATGAGATGGTAAATCACTCAGCATAGTATGTTTTCCGCACAAAATGCTAACCCCTCACATCTTATTGGGGTCACATCCCTGGCTATATTAGAAACAATTTGCCCTTGAAAATCAAAGTGAAAACCTTGCTGCAAATAAAGCAAAATAACACTTCATTTTGTTTGATCAATGCTCATCACAGGCTTTTCTGTAGATGCCTCTATTTCAAACTTCTAATTTGCATGAGTTGTTACAGCAGGTTCACCAAAACATCATTTGCTAATCTTCTAAATCTACCCTGTATTCTCAACTTCATGTGGTAGAAACAAAGCTCAAATGCTCAACCTAGAGAACAATAAAATGCCTTTCAATTAATTAATTTGGATTTGTACAAGTTATCACAGATTCTGCAGGCATCTTTGGAGTTGCTTCATCATGACAAAATGTATGCATTTCAGGAACTGTTATTGATTGATACTCTTCTATTTTCAGGAATTCAAATTTACAGAGAGTTTCAGAAAGCTATTACATTGCCAACAAATCAACATACAGAAATAATAACTAACTTGAACGTTTCAAAAGAAATGTTATCTTTTGCACTTGGTTTTTTGCTTTGTTTTGGGGTTTTTTGTCAGAATTTATAAATAAATTTTATGAAAAAAATTTCTATTTCCACTAAAAATGAGTAAAATGCAGGAAATTTTTCATTGTTCTACTCATTCTCTGTTTTGTACCCAAACTCTTAACACTGTTAATTACAATGTAAAGACAATATATTCATAAGTCTAGTAGTCCAGCCAGTGACAACTGTGAGCTGCTTCATTGCAAGAAACTTACAGTCACGTCTTGAAACTGGAGGCGCATAGCGGAGCCTGATGGTTGCGGTCGGCTGGTGATCTCTAGTATGGTCCTTAATAGAATATCTAGCAGACTGTTTACAATCACATCAATTTCTTCCAGGACTGATTTTTCCTTAAATAATAAATAAAACATTTAAGATTTTAAAATAGAAATATGACCACAGGCATAATTCCTTTAAAGCAGTTTTAGAAACAAATTACAGTTTTACTATGAATTCTACGTTCAAGAAACAAGGACTATTCTCTAATTCAGATATTGTTTAATTCAATTCATTTTTTCCTAACAGTTTTCAATTAATTACACTATAGAGAACAGTTACAGAGATGACTTTGAATATGCAAATTAGCATAGCTCTATTTTCAATTGATGTTTAGAAGAAAGCAGTAAATAATATACAAGAACTTTTCAGGCAAGATTTTTATAGGTAACATTCATCTTTTGGGGAAATTTCCAAGAGAGACTTAAATTCCAAAAAGCAGAATCCTGTTTTCACACTTTGAAACCATCACCAGAAACAAGCAGATGGTGCTCAACCTTCAGGACCTGCTTCATCAGTAAGGACCTGCTACGTTGCTTCCCAGCAGCTGAGTAGCACAAACAAATTAGTCATTTATGTAAGCCTACAACTGCTTGCACACAACATCAATGCAAAAGAATCAAAGTGTTCACTGTCAAAAGAGACCATGAATACCTTAGTTACATGCATGAAAACACTTGATAAAGTCAAGTTGTAGTTACTTCTCCTTTTTAATTCAGACGGAAATACATTTTTCCTGCTATAAGACTGTTTTCAGTCTCAATTGCAGCAGACCCCACTATCTTAATCTGAGAGATTTTATCCATTATTTAAAATGACACTTCTTCACAGAAAGAAACACTTCATAATCAAATGCACACAACCAACCTAAAACTCAACTGACAAACAAATAGATCAACTTTGCCGACACTGAGGTGTAGGAGTGATTTAGGTTTTTTATTTTAATTTTGCTTCCTAGACAGCTAAAGCATATGATTTGTAACAAAACTCAAAATTCCTGTTTGGACTTAAATTGAATCTAGTGTCAGGCCATGTTCTCTGTCACTTCATCTAGCATCAAAGAACTGTTAACTTGGCTACTTACGAAAACAGACAGTACACAGTGTAGTTAGGAACTGTATTGACCATGAGGACCCCACTTTTTACTACTACAAACTACTTTTAGAATCACCAACAGCTTTAATTTTTAAAGTTGCCTTACTGCAAATTCACTTGTTCCCTCAGCCTCTAAATTATCTTGATTATAATGGAAGGACTGAAATTCTGAACTGATGCACAAAAAACATGTCAAAATCACAAAGTTGTTAACAGTCTCAATGACTCAAAGACTACTAAAAATAGTAGCTGCATATCCTGAACACTGGGGAGAGTTTTATGTAGACATCCACCTGTAATTGTGTACATCTCTGGCTTGGTGACTCCAAAAGGAAGATCTCCTAAAATTCAGACCAGACGTAGGCCTTTCTCCCAGTACAAAACCGCAGCTCTGCTTTAGCGTCTATTACTTTATCTTGTGATAAGGCTTTATACTAATCCAGGAGCAGCTGCAATGAACATGTTGTTACAGTGCCAAAGGTGCAAGCCACATCCATATCAAATCACCGATGGAGCAACTTTAATTGCTGATAGTGATATGAAATGAAGAAGCACATAAAAGAGTTCTCACTAATGCATTATAAGGTAATGCATGCTGGCCTTGACATGCATGTACTGAACTAGCTACAGGCAATGCTTGTTTTTAATTGTCTTATATCCTATTGCCTGTCAGAACCTATCATCACCTTCACATTTGCAATATATCCATCTAAGCGAGCTCTCATATGAAGCTTTCACAGATTAATTTGGAAACACAAACATCAGAAATTGGCCACAAAGTTTATCCACTAACAACCAAGTGCAATCCACCTTGCAATACTTGTATCAATCTGCTTACCTATATCAGGCCAGTGTCCTCTAAGAATATAGAGCCCACAATAGAAAATGTCCCATTTCTTTCTTTCCTACCCAACACTCAAGAAGTGCTAAAGCTTGTCAGAACACTATATGATACAATTAAAATACTCTTGCATGGAAAGAAAAGGGTCATGAAAGAATCAAAATGACACGTTTATGCAGATTTATTACACAGAGAACTCTTTAAAATGCTCTTGGGCAAGGTCCAGCTTGTGTCATTAAATGTCACCGAGCCATATAAAGAAGTTCAAGTGGATGTGACATGCTGTTTACTCACTGAGCTGTTCTTCTTGATGAGGCAAAATATGTTGCTAAGGATACGGGCACACATTATAAGGTCCTTCTGCTCTTGTAAATGCATGTGGAGATGATGTAAAACTACTGGAAGAAGAATGTATCGAGAATCTGAAAAAAATGAAAAATTTTATGAGTAGGAGCTTCTCATAGAGTCATTTAATTTTAATACATATATAAAATGTGTCTTCAGTCTAAAGCAATATTTCTCATAAGTAGAAGCTTTTGCCTGCTTTAAGCAACATTTTTGATAAGCAGAAGCTTTTACTTCATAATCATAATATCTTAAAGCAAATTTTTGAAGAGTAAACAATATGTTGAAAGTCACTGTGTTATATCATGGATAGAGAAAAACACCACTATATGGAATATACTATATATAAAAGAAAATTTAAAGTATTTATTGAACTGCCATGCAAAAAAAAAAATATTAGAACAGTAATACTTGTATTCAAAACAATGTGAAATTATGCTCTAGTGGTCCTGCCATGTGACAGGATCCATTTATAAGCCAAGGTTATGACAGAATTCATCTGGAACTTATGCTATTCTACAAATGAGTTCTACTTTACAGACCAGCAATATTTTCCGGTTTCTTTCAGAATTTTCACTTTTCCAGATTCCTCACTCCTACTGAGTATGAGCAATTTAGACTGTTGGTGTCTACAGAAAATGATTTCCCTTTCCACTATTTCATTTTCTAAACACAGCTCTTTAGTGCAATTTTCAGTCCTGAATTCTCTGAAAATTATGCAAGAATATCATTAACATGCTTCTTATTTCTGCTTCTTTTTATTACAATTAAACACAATATTAAATGGGAAGAACCCTAATACTTACACTTGCAATAACACTTTAAACACCTATTCACAACTTGATAAATTGGAAGGATTTTATCTGTTTTCATTTTGTTGTTGTTYTAAAATCTTTTCCATAATTGAGAAATTATATTTTCATAGAAACATACTTGAATAATTTTCTCTATTAAAATTTTAATGATTATGAGCTACATTATAGAAATATATTCATCTACTCAGTTCCTTTGTTCATTAATGCAATTATATCCTAAAAAATTATTTATCTAGCTGGAAAATTACTCCTTGAAAATAATTATGCCAACCAGGTATTGTTTGTGGATTATGCTTTCTATAAACACTTTTTTCCCTCTCAATTATTTCCTCTATTTTTACCAGGAGGGAGAAGAAGGTAGATTTATTCTGAGATTTTATTTGTTTAATGTTTCTTTCACTCACTGAAATACAGCACTAATCTTGTTCTGCTTTATTATTCCCTTGTTTTCATTGTCTAGTCATCTATATAACACAAGACAAATTGCATGGACAAGCTGATTTGTACATGCTATTTAAGTATATTCTTATTTTTGAAATAAAAGCTTGCCTGCTCTTTTTAAATGGGTGTTTCATGCTTATTATTTTTTCAGGAGTTCCTACTAAAGAAAATAATAAACAAAGACTGCATGGCAGTAGGCAAAAGACCATCAATTGAAAACCAGCGGTACAGAAACCCAACACTGGGCAATAAATAGCCTCTCTCCACTGACTGCTTATTTCTGCAAGTGCCTCAGTAGGTTTTCATCAGGACTGGCTGGACAGTTCCTATCTGCCTGTAGCACCACAGCCAGGCAGAAATTTCTCAATCAAACCAAGAAGGCATTTTCTTTTTCTCTACCTCAGTCCAGAAACTTAGCCAAGTGTTGCCCCAGGTATTCTGAGATATCAAGTGTGCACAGCTGCCACTGACCCCATCCACTTCAAGACTTCTAGGGTCAAAAGGAAAAAAGGCAGGGAAATGTCTAATGTGCAGACCTGTGGTTAGGAAAGCACCACCCTCTGATCCCCACTGCTAAATCTGCTTATTGATTCCCGCTGGATGAAAAAACAGAGCTAATGCCTTCAGCTGAAGCAAAAAGCAGGACCTTCTATTCGTATAAAAAAGACTTAACCCCTAGATTACAGGGGATGGCTCCTTTTCCTTTCTTTTAGGCCTCACATGCATTGAATTCTTGATTATCTGGCATTCCATCATCACGAGACAAGATGAAGGGTCCACTGCATAAACCAGCCTGTGGTTCTGTGTTGGCGTACTTTCCTGGCAGGCAGGCAACAGAAAGCTCAATCCAGGCTGACAGAGCGCTGAGCCTGGTCTTCCATTCCCAGGTAAATGCTAAACTACTACTCAACTCCACAACTACCACAGAGCAGTAATAGTAGCTCTTTCACACATTTCATATATGAGCATTATTGTTTGGGCCATAGGTCCTCTCTTACAGCTATAACTCAAATCCCTCAGCCCAGAAGGTGAGAAGAAACCAGGAGCAGCCCTGTGACAAGGTGTTTCTTCTTGATTAACT
Source organism: Amblyornis subalaris (assembly GCA_018881555.1). Taxonomy (NCBI): domain Eukaryota; kingdom Metazoa; phylum Chordata; class Aves; order Passeriformes; family Ptilonorhynchidae; genus Amblyornis; species Amblyornis subalaris. The sequence continues at coordinate 1,748,382 of JACAXG010000062.1, read as the reverse complement.
CTAGACAGCTTCCTGATGAGCCCACAGAGCATTTGGTACCTTACCTGAGGTGCCTTCTACTTTGTGCACTGCTTACACGTAAGTGCAGCATCATGAACTCCATTTTGAAGACCAAAAAATCTACATGGAGCAACACATGACTTGTAAATAGCCAACTCTTACACACAGTGTGGCCTGAGGCATCTCAGGCAAAACTGAGCACCCTCATTCAACTGTTTCAAGTGTCCCATTTTTGCAAAAGCTTCATAAAATGATCAGAAACTTTACCAGACCAAACAGATTAGCAAAAAGCATCTTACAATGACTTGCAACTATACATGGGAGGCAATAGTGCCAGTTATTGAAACAACCACCACATAGATCACAGCTTTAGACATATTCCTTATACACCCAGAATCTAAATACCCCTCTGTGTTGATCTGTTTAGGTGGAGAGATGTAGTGGCATTACAGAAGAGGAGAACTGGCTCATTCACCTCTGATGCAAAGCAAGGACTAGGCGAGAAACTTTGGAGAACATTTGTCTCGGGTTACTCTTTTTCTCACTAATTGTCAGCTGCAATGTCAGCATTGGATATAGAAAAATTAATGAGCGCAAGGAATGGTGTAACAATCAGAACTCTGAGCCATCAGTCACTGTCCTAATTTTTCTTCAGTGCAGGAATTCAAATTAGCTGACTGTTTAAAATTCTAATACTTGCCCTTTACAAATATTATATAGAAAGACAAGAAAAAAATCATGACACAGAGCTTTTCAAGTACATGCTTGGCATAATTAGAAAGAGGGCCATCTTAGACTCTGGGCAATCCTTGTGACTTTCCTATGCAACATTAACATTTAATATTTAACACACAGCACAACTTTTCTTCTTGATTTCCATATAGTGGTAAAGCATCTGCAGAGACATACATCACTTTCTTTAGCCTAGAAACGTTTTTAAAGATGGTCAAAACTTCTGCCTACTTGGAAAAAAAATTAGTGTAGTTGAACATTTTAAACAAATAAACAGCATTCTCCTTGAACAGTAAGAAACAAGGAAGTTGCTCTCGGTTTTGATAGTTTTACTTGGACCTATTCAATTTATGCCCCCTTGTTTGGATCAAATACTGGACTTAAGGATGGTAGGAGAAGAAAATGCTTAAGCCAAAGAAGCAGCTTTCATGGCAATTCCAAAACCAAACATATATGCCTGTTCTGTGACTGCATGGACATGTCACCATTCTCAGAACAGTTAGTAGGGAAACTAACTCAAAACTCGTAGAGAGGACTGTTTTTCTTGCAGTTAAAAGAAAAAAATTGCCTGTAGTGCAGAAGGAAAACACAGACATGGCTCAGAAAGTCCTCCCTTGGCCTAAAAATAAGCCACTGATCAAAAGCATAATTTGCAAAGACTGAATTTTTCTATGTAATATACATCTATCTATACCTCCACAGGTGTGTATAGAAGCACTGACACACAAACAATGCCAAAGAATAGTACATTGCTGTGGAAGGCAAGTTMAGCAATACTAATTAATCTGAAAAAGACCATGGTGTTCTTGAAAATAGTACTATGGATCAATGTGTAAAATCTTGATGTTTTGAAAAGATTTACTCTTTTTTTCAAACCTGTGTTAATATGTTAAGTTTAATGCATTTTAATGAAACTGAATTCAGGATTTGTATAAACAAGTTCAATAATGATAGGCTCTTTGCATTTTTATAGCAATCAATTTGCTTGCAGTGATTACAGAGATATCTTACAAGTCTCATTAATGAGAAGATTGGAGTCTTTTGAAAAACAATGGAATGAGAGGCTAATCATAATACTTAACTTCTAGAATTAAGCCTCCTTATCAGTTAATGGTATCCTTTCCTGAACTTGCTAATTACTTTTTTCATTCCCATAGGAAGTCTAAAATCTAACAACATATTTTACACAAGGCAGTTCAAAGTTATTAAATTATTCCTACTGATTGTGTCAGATATTTGTCTCTGAATGACTACTGAAACATAACGTTTCCTACATGTACACTCTCCCATAATATACAGAATGCAATTCTTAGATGAATTCATTCACAAAGACAGAATGAGGGAAGCAGTCAATCTCAGAAAGAAAACAAATAGATTATCACTGTTCTAATCCGTTTAATTGCGGGATTCAGTGTAATTAAGGAAAACAATTTAAAAAAAGGAATAAGTTACATATAAAATAAACACACTAAAATTTACGTATGAAATCAAGCATAAACTTGGGATTTTTCCTAGCTTCATAATATAACTGATATATCTATATAGTCTAAATGGTCATAAAATTAAACCTGTATTTGCTTTGAACAGCTGCCTCACTAAAACGACAAGTCCTACGCAACTACTCTTGCACAGAAGTCCAAATCCTCATATTTTGGGAAAACACGGTTTCTTGCCATGTAACAACAATTTCCATGTGGTAAAGGTCTGCACCACAACTTATGAACTGGCTAAGACACAGGCTTTATCAATATGGTGGGGTTTTTTTTTAGGATTTTACCTACTAATATAATGTCTCTACTGCTAATTGAGATGTTGTATCAGTCGTGATTCCAAGAAAACTCATCCTCTTTGGAGGGCAAAACCTAGATGTTCCACTTACACACCTCACATTTTCATAGCTATTGAATTTACAAGCTCTAAGTAGTGCCCTTAGACAAAAAAACAATTGGTGTTCTGCTAATTCCTGTTAAGCGATGTCAAGAAGGACATGGTTCAAGATGTGTTTCTCTGTTATTGGCCCTAACTCTTCCCAGCAAAACAGATTTCACTCTTCCTCAAAAGAAGCTATAATAATATTTAATGCAAAAAAGAATGCAAACAAGTGTGCTAGACTACTGATGCATGGGAAATAACAAAAGTAGACATTCTTCTGGTTACAGGCACATGCAGACCATCAGTTTGGACATTCTACAAGTATCAATAGGGATGAGTCCAAAGACCAAAATACCCAGGAGGCTGGAAGAAAAGCCAAGAGGAAAAAAGTACTGATGATCTTTATTGGCAGGAAAATTGCCATCTGTTTGTTTTTAGACAACCAATGAATTGTACAACAAAGATGCAGATGAAAATATAGAAAAATAGAAGTAAAGTAAGACCTTAACACCCACTAACTTCTCACAAGAGCTAGGCAGATAACTGCTGTTGATAACTTTTGACAACCCTGTAGCTGTTTCTTATAGGAAGAGCTGAAGTTTAAAATGGTTGAAACAGAAAAAGGTTCAAAGCAAACTATATCAAAACCTTAATACAGATCCATTTCAAACATCCTATCTACACATGATCAGTTAAATACAATATATAACTTCCATTTACTAGAGAGACAGGCAAAGACTAGATACAACAAATGCATCTGAAATTGTACGGAACCTGTCCGCATGGGCACCTTAAATCAACCCCTGCATGCCTGTTGTTTCTGTTTTCAACAGATTCAAATACATCTCTGAATTTTAGTGAAAGAGTAGCTTTAGTGTCAGCTGATTTCTGCAGGTGTGGGAGCTGATGTGTTAGTTGCTCAGGCCCTTGCAGCACAAAATGTGTAAAACTCCCCCACTAAACTACCCTCATTTGTTTTGAAGTAAGCTCCAGATAACAGAAAATTTTGTCTAAGAAGTACCCTCTTCAGTTTCAGATGTTTGAATAAATAGTTATTTCCTATGTTCCTTCTACTTCCATGCATTACCCAGCACTGTGTCTTGCAGCATTCATTATCTTCATCTGGGAGACAGAAATCAATTCTTTTCACAGCAGCAAGCCTCAACTTCCCATTAGGATGTACAGTTTACACATTAACATAATATAGTGCAATATTTATTTTCACAAGAGGATTTCAATAGGACTTCCTTCTAGTCATGGACTGAAGGCAAGTCTACTTGTATTTTTGTACTTTAAAGAGAGGAAACATTAACAGCAAAGAGATCAAGATTCTGATCTCCACAAGACCCTTCAACTTAATGATGACCAAAATTATACTGCACAAGTGTTTGTCTTAGCTTCCTATCATGGACATTGGGAGCTTATATTACTGCCTGATGTTGTTCACATCCGTTTCCCTGTGGTCTAGGAAATTTATATTTTATATGTGTGTAACCCACACTCCAAGTAAACTTTAACATGTAATTTTCATTGCTTTTAAAGCCAAACCAACTTCTTAATAATGAAAATGGATTTGAATAAAAAACTGACTTTTTTTACAAAAGGAAGCGGACATAAAAGTTGTCATACAATTGAAAGTAGATTCAAAGTTCAAAGGAAGTCCCCAAGAGTCCCTTACATGGCATTAAGTAACTCTAATTACATTTGTATATTTGGATCACCTGGTTAGGCTGACCTAACAGAGATAATAGGAGGAAAACAGCAATGATGCTACCTGGTCCTGAAGTAGCCTGGAAAATGAAAAACATATGTGAGAGAATCCTTAATATTGCTCCATGAATATGTCATCATCTACCAGGAGGATTAAAGGTCTGAAGAATCGGCCATAGGGAGAGCTAACTGACTGTTACAGAGGGGATGCTGTGGGGCTCCCAAGGGAAAGGGTAAGCTGTTTTTACAGCCAGAATGAAGCCAAGTAGCCAGGATGCAGCTCTTATTACCTATTTCTTTGAGCTCATATTCTACTATAAAGTAGAATCACTGAAAGCTTTTAGAAAAAAATATGCTTAAAGAAGTCTTCCTTTAGTTTGCAGCATCCCAAAGTATTTATGCATATCCTGGTGCTTTTTGCAGAGCTTTCATCATTGCAATGTGTTTACCTCGAAAACTTTAGATGGTAAAAGTTACTGTTTCTACTAAACTCCATCAGCCGACACCCAAATAGCTCTCAGGGCTATTGGTGAGTAAATAAGTACTGTAATTCTCTAAATACCTTCTATTTTAATTATTTTATTTCAAAATTACTTCATCTCAAATTTAATACTTGGCTACTTCTATGAGTTTCATTTAGAATAGAACACAAAGACTGTTGGGCTCACCACCATTCAGCAGTTTTTTCTTCTGCACAGCAAATAACTATGCTGTTATATACTTTATGCACCAGGCATCACTCACATTTGTGTAGCATTTTTATGCTACATTAAGAAATGGAGGATCCAAAGTCTGAACTAGCAAGAGTTACACAAATAAGAGTTAACAGAGAAGTGAGAGTCTGTTTGTTGAACTGCACCCAAAGAAGAAGAAAAAAGGAGAAAAATAATTTTAGCATAGTTTTTTCCTCGTAATTACTTTAAAAGTATAAGGCAAACTTCCTTCACATATTGCCAGTAAACAAAAAAAACCCTTAAAATATAGAGTTTTAAGAGTCTTTGCCTCTGAAAAACAAACCACTAAATTCAAACAATTGTATTCTTGTAAACAAGCAGCTTATACAGAGCAGTGCTTCAGGAATTGTTCTGTAGGAACACTATTCCCTTCAGCAGCTGCTAGCCCATGTATAAAGCACACAGTTTGAGTTCCTTATCCGCAGGCAGCCCAGAGTAACCTTACCTGGGTTAGTGTACAGGTGACTCTCTACAGTTTTCCCAATACTCTGAAGTTTAACAGCTTGAAGGGACTCATCCCCATGCATAACTGTTGGCAAGCTGCCCAAAGCATCATGAACCAAATTTGCCACTTCTCTCACATCAAAGAGCTTCAAAAGTTCAGAGTACACTGATGGGAACGAGCTGAGAAACACAGCCTAGAGGAAAAGTGTAAAAATGGACAGTCAGAATAGTTTTGACATTTATAGAATTTAAATAACTATAGAAATTTAAGTAACTGTAGAAAAATGCCTGGTTTCAAGGGTAGGTAGTAACTTTAAAAATAGTCATATTTTCAGAAGAAATAGCCTCACACTCATTCACGGGCTTACACTTGTGACTATTTCCTTTAAGCAATATCTAATGATTGTTAATTTCTTCCAGGAGAAAGTGAAAGTAAAAGTTCAACTTAGAACAAAAACATGTATTCTTTAAATACACTTACRTATGTGCAAGACAAAATTTTTAAAAGGATAGCAGAGTCCAGCTGATATGATACCAAAAATATTTGTATGGAGTTCTTTTGGTTTGCTTTGTTTTAAGGAAAGTACTATAACAGCCGCTGTATCTTCCATTTTTCAAATAATGAACATTTTTATTTAGGAGTGAGACAGCACTGGTAGTCTTGGTTCACTTCAACAACCTTTAAATAGGGTTAGAAAGTCATTGATCAATATGAAAACAAAACACTGTAAAAGTAAGGAGGACAATGCCAGAGAAAAGAAGCTAAAACTGACATTCTGTTCGTCCTCTCTGAATCCTACTAATTGTGAAAAGCTACTTACACACACTCACATTGGTGGCAGAACAGGCTAACATAAATTAAAAATACAGAAGAAGAATTCTAAATGTGGTTGGTTGTATAATTTCATTATTGCCTTTTCACTCCAGCTGCTTACATGCTATGAGATGGAAGAATTCTTTACTGTGTTCTCTCTGATTGGCCATTTCCTTGGCAGAACAGTTTCCCAGAGATTTAGAAAATATTAATTCTTAATAGGATCTTAACCACCTTTGGTTACAGAAACATGGGAAGAGGATGGTATATTTATGAGCACTTAATGTAGAGAGCTGTCTCCTGTGTGTTTTGCCTCTGCATTTTAGCACTAGCTAATTTTAGTAGTCTCAATTGAAATAAAGATATCAGCTGAGTATTATGAACCATATGGTTCATCAAGACTTAAAAATTTTCTGTAAAGCATGAAAACTCTGACAGTAGTCTTTTGTATGGCTCAAATTCTTCAGTGTCAATGTGGTTAAACTACGCCGTAAAACACCCAAAACAGATAAGTTAATTTCTTTGCATCTATCAATATAATTATTATAATTCAAAATAAAATATTGGAATTAGGATAATTATTATAATTCAAAATGAAATATCAGAATTAGGATTATCTATTCCAAGCAGATTTAGAAGCTGCTGGCACGAAAATTTCACACTCCAGGATGAAAAGCTGGAAAGTGCCACTTTGCTCTAGCAAAAACACATTTTCTTTCCTGGACAGGCATACATTTTTATACTGAATGTGGAAAATGCCAACAAGCAAAGCACACTTGAAAACCTACTTGTAGCTGGGATAAAGCACTAGCTCCTTTGCTCTCTTGAGAAAGGAAGAAGCGTACTGACATAAGAAGCTCTTGAATACAGCAGCGAAATTCCTCTTCATTTTGTCCACCAGTAGCAATAGAGAATAACCTTCGAGACTGAACTATGTATTTAAAGATATATTCCTGTGCCTATAAATGCCAAAATAAGAGATAACACACAAAATGAACATGCTCATCTTTAAATAGAACACATGCAATGATTATATCATTCAAATAAAAAAAGGGTCTGAAACAGGACCACATTACTTAATTTTGGCAAACCTTTCTATTGAAACTTTAACAACATTTTAATAAAAAAAAGACAAAACAAAACAAACAAGCAAAAAAACAACTTCCATCTGTCGTCCACCCCCCATCCAAAAAAAACCCAAACCCAAAACTTAATTCAAGTTGCAAAACTATTGGGATGTAAATTAAAAATACAGCCCTTTCTTATTAGCAGGACATCAAAGTTCACAGCAGCATAGAAAAATACAGAAGGGTACCATGCTGGTATTTTATTTCCAAACTGTAGCACCTGTCTCAAATGCGATTACTGTGTTCTATAACTCCACACATTGTACTCTTTTGATGGTACTAACCGGGGCAACAAGAGCAAGCACAACCACCATAATCAGTAGAATTCCCTGGTGTCAGGAATGAACCATTAGGTCAGCCTGCATGTCTATCATTTAGATTCATGCAATGGATGTTAATACCACCAATGCAATCTATATTTGATTCCTTTGCCTGATTCAGTAAGAAACAGCTCCAGAGTCTAATAGCAGTAAGCCCCATTGGTCAACTCACCGACAAAAGAGAACAATGAATAAACTGACACCACCGAAAGTCTGCAGCTCCCTAGAAGTAGTACAACTGTTCCATCATTTATATATATTCTGCTTCATTTCCTAAGTTAAACCTGTTAGAACTGTATGAATATATCATTCAAATATATAACTGTCTTCAACGATTTTTATTACCTTTAGTACTTCTTGTATGTGCTCATGAAGCTCCACCTCAGTGACTCGATCAATATGCCACTTGAGTACTTTTATAAGATCTCTAAAATAGCACATCGAAAAGTATTATAACACAGAAGTGGGAGAAGGGTTAACTTTGCACATAAAATGCAAACCAATAGCTGTCATGTGAGAAACAGTGGCAAAATAAAAAATATATGACTAGATTTCACTGATCACCACAGGCCCAATATTACACTTAATTTTCCGTCTGCTGAAGGGCACCTAGTAGATCTCTGATGAATGGGCAATAATTCCAGCATTACATATGCAGTAGAATGATTTTAACAGGGATACACCGTTTCTCTAACCTAATGATTGGTTTTCTCGGTTTAGTAATAACTGTTAGTATTAAACCAGATAGAAAAAGTACAGACTTCACCTGTATGCAAGTGCTCCTGCAAAATGACTTTCAATGTAAGTGTCCATTACTGGCTTAAAGTGATGAAACTTGCTGTCCTGCAGCAAATTTATTATGTGAACCTAAATGTGAGAGCAAAAGAAAAAAAAAAAAAAATCATTTTTTTTGTTGTTTTTCTTAGTTTTTAACCAGTGTTAAGCATCATCACAAAATGAAACTTACCAAGCAATCAAATACTTTTGATCCATATTTTTGAGAGTTTTCATCTAAAATCCCAAATAAAGTGTCTAGTGTATCTTGAAGAAACTGATGGAAGAAAATAAGAGATAGTGTTATTAAAAAGATATTTCTGTGACATGGAAATACATTATTTCCCTCATATTATCAAAAGTATAAAAAGGTATATACCTTCACTATTTCTGAACCATCAATTTCTTTTAATTTTGAGAGGCAACCTGCAATTTTGTCTGGGTGAGTTCTCCACTTCAAAAGGTCAAGCATATCTCCTGCAAAAACAAAATGCAAGATTGAAGTTGGCAGTAAAGCAACATTTCAGATTTTAAATTTTACTATAACAGTCCACTTAGCAAAATTTGACATCATTCAAACAAAAGAAAACATCTCCAGATTTGCTATAATACGATCTTCCCAACAACAAATTTTCATTCCATTCTGTAATTGCTCCACCAATACAAACATAAGAACATCGTACTGGGTCACTAAAATCAGTCTCCTGTGGCAACTCTATCATGCAATGTAATTCAGATATTTTTAACTACCATCTTAAGAAAAGCAATTACTTGGCCCTCTCTCATCCCTTTGAATAGGGATTCTATTATATTCTTCTAGAGTTGCTCTCTGACATCTAGAAATAATCTCCTAATTACTAGCTTGAATATATCTGAAATACTCATGTTCCTATGTCTTTTTAGAGAACAAACACAATGCCTCTAAAATCCTACTTTATTAACAATCTCTTCTGGAAAATAAACTATTCTGAGCTAAAAGATACCTGAGTGTGTCCAAACTTCCTCCAGTTTTAATTCATTCTCCTTCAGCTTTCTTAACAGAAATGTAATGTAATCTTATCATTGCAGATAATCTTATCTCATTGTTTTCTATATCATTAGCAAGCTCATAAGTCTGTTGTAAACATCTGACATCTATGTTCAAGAATTTGAGGGTCTTTTAGATAGACATATTTATGTCACCAATATGATTTTTTTCTCCTGTCTAATACTACTCAGCTCCCTGGGCACAGCAGAATCCCTAGGAGTCTCCATTAGTATGATCCTGCCTTGTCTACCATTAGATTCAATCTAATTTCTATTCCTTCTTATTAATTATTTAAATCAAAGTTACTTTGCTGTATCATATTTTGATTTTGTCCCTCTCAAACTGATGAGACATTTCAATGACAACTTGAGCAGCAAATTGTCTCAGATTTTAGTGAAGTTACTCTCATCACCACACCCTTCCAGTCCTTTAAAACAGAGATGAATCCCAGAGTTTTCTTCAGATCTAGCAGTATTTTCCTTCTGCTCATGAAGGAAATTTCTTCCACTATAGTGCAACCTGCCAGTTCCATTTTAACTTTTATTTGCCGGTTTGAAAATTGTTATTTCTAATCTATGTTTTTCCATGTGGTGTGTTATTGGACTGCTATGTTTCCTCTGGATAATAAATAAAAAAAATTTTGAAAAGAAAGATTCAGAAGTCTATTCTGGTATGATATGTCTTTGATAAACTCATCTTACAGTACATCCCAGTAAGTTACATGTTGATTTTTTCATCCATGATTTCTTGTAAACACTTGCATAAAATTCATCAGGGGGTGATGGCCCAGTTAACATATCTGCCCTTCCAYCTGTCTTAAATATAAGTTCTACATTCAATAGTGTTTGGACATATGTTACTGCTTCCAGCTTCTGAGATGCAGTAAAAAAACCACCTTGCTATAAAATTGAGAATTTCTTGTTCCATACCATTCAATATCCTGAAATAGTTTTGCAAACTTGGCTTGGCTTTTCAGCAGTTTTCCCTTGCTGAACTCGGACACATCTGCAGTGCTCCTTTCAAGTTGTATTCAGTAAAAGCTATACATATTTTTTAACTTTTGAATTAAATAAATCCCAAAGCCCTTTTATATTCAAGTTTACTACTTCCACGCTTCCCTGACCAGCTTTTCAGAAATTCTCAGTGCCTGGTGGTTTGAAGCAGAAAACCTTAATCACCATCCAATCCTTCCATCAGTTTAAGCTGAACTACAGTCTAGTTGATCACTGCCCAGCATTGTGTTAGAAGGACCCAGTGCTTCTGAAGTGYTCTCAGTACTTATTAAACTAAGAAGTTAACAGCTAGTTTTCCTCTCAGTTCGGCATCTCTTTGGGTGCTTTCTACGCCAGACTGTTTCCACACTCAAGTAATATTTGAGCAACACTCATCTTTGTGTCACCTCTTTTCCTGGTTTGCTCCAGGGAAGTTCCTCTATCCCACAAAAATGAAGTCATATTTTTTACTTTATTAACATTAAATAAATCTCCACCTATATTAAAATTTTGCCATAGGTGTTCATGGCAAACAACCAACATAAGATTCCACAAATATTTTGCTGCCTTAATTGCTTTTTTGATGGGCACAAATTGTTTTGATGCATTTATGCATTACATTTTTGTTTTGCTTCATTCTGTGCTGGCATGGACAAAATAGATCCTTGAGTTGCACTAACAGTGACGAAGAGTCCAACACATGCATCAGATACGCATCCCAAAGATCAAGGACAAATAATAGGTCTCATAATTCTTTCTGTCAGGAATTTTTTAGAAACAAGATTTACAAATCCAGTGAACTGCATTTGTCTTCTGGATAATTAAATGTACTTCTACACTTTATTCTTTTTAAGCCTCAGCTCAAGTCGAGGAGTAACGAGACTAGCTGAAGCTGTCAGTTCAGAGCAGGAAAAACACTTTTTTACAGGTTTGCTGGAGGAACTTGGTGGAAAATAGTTGACACTCAATATTAGGGATTTGTTGGGGGATTTAAAAAGAAAAAGAAAGCAAATGTAAGACACTCACTTCAAAGCACTTATTTCAAGGGAAGTGCTAAGGAGGAAAGACATTGCTAAGATAACATTAGCGAATAGCCCAAGCATAAATGACATGAATAGAAAATCTGACACGTGAATCACAAGGGGAACAGATAGCAGTGTGTCACGTAGCAAGCGACATGAGAATATAAAACTGTCCCCAGAAAAAGGCCCAATAGGAAAACATGGTTTTGGAAAAGGGAAAAAGTCACTGCTGCTGATTAACATTGCTGAAGAATAAAAATATTTCCAATGCATTCTCTTAAAAATAATCAAGGCCTGTATATTTAAAATAGACTACACCTCACCTATTATCCCTACCAAATAAAACACAACCCTTCTCAAAGTATGTAATTTAAATCCAAAGTGCTAGGTTTAATAGGAGGTTTAGAATCACGTGTTTAAGGAAGTGGTTTGGGATGATTTTCCATCTCTTTCATGTAAATCCTGAGACATCAGAAATTAGCTTGTTGTGACACTATTGCACTTCAGGAGGAAAAATATGAATTCTAGAACTGGCAGTCAGCATGCCTCTTCCAACAGGCTTCTTCTCTGGTCGCCAACACTTCCCCCAGCTGGGGTTACTCAGAAAGCTGCCCAGTGCTACTTTTGTTTTACTGATTCACTGGTTTGGTTTCTTTTAAATGCAGCTAGAAGGATTACACCTCCGCCATGCTGCATGGCATGTTGCTCTGCTGGGGTGCACTGAGCAGTGCTGAGAAACGAGTGGATGCCAACACGCTAAAATATTCTGACTTACTGGAAGGATCCTGACTCTCTTGCAGCCAAAGATCCTTCCAATATGTCAAAAAAGTAAGACTGTTTTGGTAATTACTCAGTAGAAAAATACTATGTTCTCTCTCGCTCTTTTGGGGTTTTTTGGAGGAATGGAAAATAACTACCCATCTAAGAATATAATAGATTAAAGCTGGTATACTTTCTTTGCTAATATTAACTGATTAACTACCCAGGATCAAAAGGAAAAGTGAAGGAAAAACTAACTAGCAGACAGATTAGACAAGGACGTGTTCTTAGCCATATGTTGATGAACGCACAGACTCCCCTGCTTAGAAGGTCTCTAAAAATTGTTTGGAAATAATCCTAATAACCCCTCCAAAGCACCCAGGGTAAGAAAGTTATGGATCCCAACAACTAGGAGTCAGCCTACATCCCCCAGTCCCCATAATTTTAATATGCATGAGAGCTGATGGCATGTGGGAACAATCAATGAGAGAATGACAGCTGAGTAAAATTTCCCAGCAAGTGAGTAAAGCTGTGGCCTAATTCAGTCACACCCTTTACAAGTCTGGGTTTGGGGTCCTTCCCCACCCCATGGCCAGACAACAGAATAATTTTCAATTCATTTTCAGACTTGACATTGTTGTTTGTAAACACAGGCAAATCTCTGAGACATTCAGAAAAATCGCAAACTTAAAAACAAATTAAAAAATAATCAGCAATTTTCAAAAATACCAATACAAATGTTTACTAAAAAATTAAATACACAGATCTTTTTAATCCTGTATTTTTTAATACATAAGCTACATTCTCTCAGGGATAACTGAAGTAATGCTCACATGACCAAATATCCACATGCTTTGCTCTATGTTCATTTTCTGAGCATGCAATAGATTTTGGCAACTTTTTGTTTAGAAGAATGGGGATTTGGAAACTCACCAAGATGAACTTCCCAAAGAAGATCCTTGGAGAAAATATGAGCCTGTCTATTGAAAATATTTCCACCCTCTGAAGTACTGCTGAAATAATTGTTAACTCTTTCAGAGCTGAAAAGGGGATCAATAATATTCAGATATTCTACACCCTCTTACTCAGAATATGGTTAAAAAAAAGGAGGAAATTGTATGCCCTATGTCACACATCTATTTACATTAAGTGCAAAATGACTCTCGTACTGTAAACAAAAATTATAACCCCAAACAATAGGGCAACTATTTATCAGTGAGACAGTTAAGTTCCAGGCAGCACGTTCACGCATGTGTAAGTACCAGTAGATTCATGTGATTTGCTAAATCAAGGCCTTTACCTGAAGCAAATTTAGTCTCTGATTCCCTGTTAGCTACCTTTGGGAAAATCTTTTATTTAGTAACTTTCATTACTAAGGCAATTGCTATGACAATACAAAATGGATGTGCACAAGAAAACAAACCACTTACTGTTTGCACACAGTTCTATTTTGGACACTTGCTATTAAAGGGTGAAAATTAAGAAGATTATTTGAATTTAAAAAGCTGCTCTAGTTTCTGTTAAAGACCTATAATCAATTTGCAAGCAATTAGCAATTTTATCATCATGCATAGAAGAAGGGTAAAGTCAGAGATGTTCACACACAAGAGAGAGTCAAGCAAGGTCTTACAACCGAGATAAACATCTTATAAAGAGAATAATATAAAATTGTGGTTCTATCCAAGAATGGTCATAAACACATTACCAAGCCAAAACACAATACTTAGAAATTTTTGGAAAACTGTTCCACAGTTTTTTGCTTTAGTAACAAACTGTAATTACTATGGCAAATAAACGAGAACCTCCAGAATTTTATACAGAACACTGGTTAAGAATTTTATATAAAGAACTGGTAAAGAGTGTAAACACAAGTATTTCTATCTGCTGCTCCTTATAGCCAGTATATAAGAATGTTTTAAGTAGTAGTAATTGTTTGCTGAAGAGAAACAAAAAAGCAATAAATGCCCAGTTAGAAACAAAAAAGCAATATATGCCTAAAAAGAAACAAACTGTTACAGCCTAAGGCTGACAATAAGTATTTCATAAAAACTCTACAACAAACAGATTAAGCGGCCTTGTAAAGCAGCTGGGTTTTAATAGTTGGTTCCAGAAGTGCTGCATTTGATTCCAATATCATGTTAATCTAAAAAGCATTCTTGAACTACTTAAAAACAGTGGTTTATCATGCTGCATTTGTTTCCATCTGGATATAAAAAAAATTATGAGGAAACCCAGTGTATAAAATAGATAGAACATGAGCTATTTTTGAGTACATCCATGATTGCTTGGCATGGAAAAGGCTAGCTATCACACTCATTTCAACTCATCATGTTTTAAATAATCAACATATCCTACCATTTTGTGTGAGTTTAGTGGAGCAGAGAAAGGATGTAATCCAGAAGGACTCTTTAGTGGTTTTTACTGCTTGGCTGTTGTTTCCTAGGGATATTCCCTTTGAAAAGGGGAGTTTGAGGTAGCGACCAGAATCCTGAAGGTTTGCATTTTCTTCACACTGTGAAAACAAACCAGTTAAAATAATTGCACTGCACGAAACAATTGACCAACTCTCTAAATTATATGAATCATTATTGTTTCTCTGCCAGAAACTGAAGAATTTTCACTATGCCTATTGCAACATTGCTTTTAGATCATAGCATCACATATTGACATTGAAATCGAACAAATTTGCACAGGTTACATTAAATGAATAGCTACAAATGTTCATGTTAAAATCTAAACTTTATCTGGAGCATATAAAATGCTCTGAACAAAGAAACACCTGTTATATGTGGAAACAAGAATTCCACAAAGTTAAAATATCTCTAAAAATTGTAACATTGAGTAGATCTGCAAAAATGAGCTTGTCTGATTTACCAGCTTGAGGAATTCAGTAACAGGGTATCACGTGGTTCACTTTGTGTGATTTAATTGACTTTATCTTTGTGAAATTCACTATAACACAATGTGACATAATAGTCATACTTAGGAAAACCAGTGCACTAAAACACATACCTAGATTTAATTGTATCAGGAAGGTTAATATTAAACAATAAGCAATGGCTATTTTAATGGTGACAAGACTATCACTCATTTGATAATAAAAACAGACTGTCTCAGCTTAATGTCTCTGGGCATTTAAAGTATAGTCCAGAGCAATCATTACAACTAATGACTGCTGATTCAAATTACCTTGTGTACAATTAGTTCATGGGTGCCATCTGGCAGAGTCCTCCCATTTTCCTGCATCAGGGGCACGAAAGAAAAGCCAAACAACTTCTTCTCACCCTTTTCTTTTGCTGAAATGCATATATGAATAACAGCACTTAAAGATAATAGTATACATTTTAGACAAAATTAATGTATATAATGTAACATAAAGTATACTGAAAGCTATCTGCAGCTAATCAGATGAAGATTATCTTGAATTTCTGTTCCAATTGCACATTATCTCCTATAACAGCTTTTTTTCCCCTCACTTTAAATCAGAAAGGAGTATTCTGTAATAATTTAGTATATATTAACAACAAATAACGTAAGCCACCAAATATGCAATCTTAGCAACATATATAAGTTTATCCACCTCTGTGAAACCTGTCTCTCATACCCTGGAATGCAGAATGTGGAACCAGCCATCAATTTTTACCTCAAAATCATCTCTAAAATGTTTCAGAATGTTTTAAAAATTTGGSAATTTTGTAAGTAAAAAAAAAACGTTACAGATAAAGTTCACTCAGCTGTCTTTTTCCTGAGGTGTTATGGAAACTCATGTGCTGACTGCAGCTGTAACGGGGAGGACTAGCAGAAGTCATGAACACCACTTACTGGAACAGTGCCGGAATTCACAGCGGATGTGAGCTCCTCTGAATTTATCCACAGGAATAGGAAGTTTCAGCAGCTCAGCCCATCTGGGGCCATTGTTATGATAAAGCACAAAAGAATGGTACTCGCTGGCTGGTGGTTCTCCGGAGCCAAATGAGATAAAATCCTAATGAAGAAAAAATATGATTAAGGATAGATTAGTTCACTGGTAAAATGTCATCAAGGACTGCTCTTCCAAGAAAGACTATTTAATGTTTACATTCATATCATAAATGCCAAATGTGGTACAATGTTCAGTATCTTACAACCCTCAAAAATAGTAGCACTTTGTTAATATTTGCCGATTAGAAAATTAGAAATGGCAAGAATCATTCACATCCTTTAGAGTCCAAGTGTTAAACAGGGTGTACTGGGTGATCAAGGAGGCTTAAGCAACAAACGTGTTGTGGATTCCTATGACACAACATGGTCTAGCCCATGTCATGTCCCAGTGACAAAGAATGGAACTGAGACCAGAACAGCCCAGGCTCAAGATCTTCAGTCCCCTGAAATTAGCCTGTAATCCTGCCAATATCAGTGATATGTCCCAGCATTAAAAAACAAATCTGAATTCTGTGATCAGAAAGAATGAAAGTGTTGGCTGCCTTTGTGACACCTATGATGGACTCTTCATAGCAAGGTAGACAAATGGATTTGTCGAAGTCCTGACTCGGGGATACCTATTAATTCTCTGTGGGAAAGGTAAGCTGTAGCTTTTCTCCTGTGCAACTATAATCTCAATATATTTTTTTGTTTGATGTATATACACACACTTTTGTGTATAGATATAAAAATGTATCTATATTGCACGCCATGCATTTATGTACACAACCTCACTTCAGATACACAAACACACAATTTGAACTAAGCTCTTTGTGTAGCCTTTCTTCATTCTGTCACCCCACAGCCCATGAAATCATGCAGAACATATCAGAAAACTACTTTCAAATTTAAAAAAAAAAAAAAAATTGTGCAGAAAAGTTTGAATGCAAACAGAAATCTTTTTGGTACAGAGAAATTTTGAGAAACAGTCATCTATCAGTAATTAAAATATAAAGCAGTGCCTGTTTGTAAGACGTCACCAGCAGCATACAATAAAATTTGAAGATAAGCAGAAACATTAATTTATTCTTTTTACTGATATATGGTGGTGCTTTTTCCAGCAAGGACCTCTGATTTATTAAAATCAGACACAAAAATTATAAAAACACATTGTTCTGTATAACATAAAAAACTGCATACCTACTAAGAAGAATTATTAGGAAATTAAAAAAAATAAATATAAATAGGAAATAAAAAATTCTCCAAAACTTGATCCTGCTTCAGCATTTTCCAGCATCTTAATGGAATCATTAGTTGGTTGGCAATTATAGGTGTTTATCCCAATCATGTAATTCATCACAGAAATAAAACAAACACTTATAAAGGTTTTAGAAAGGCATTTTATAAAGGTTTTAAGCAAAGTAGAAACACTTTGAATACCTAAAGACAGCAAAAGATAAACATGTCCTTTCCAAAGCATTTTTTTACTCTTCAACCAATGCCACAAAACAAGACTTACATATGAAAAAGTGTATCAATATTAACTACAGCAAGGAAAAACATAAAACAAAGATACCTTTAAAATTTGACCACTGCTGTCCACCACGTGCATTGTCACTTCCACATTTCTGGCCACACTTTTTCCTCCTTTCTCAAATTCTCCTCTTTCTACAGTGATATATAAATCATTCCTCATTTCACCTATCAAAAAACCAAATGAAACACAAAGTGTCCAAAAGTCAGTCCAGTTTGCCTACTTTTTGCTTTTAGTATTAAAGTAGATTTTTTTTACAAAGGATAGTATCACACCAACAATTTACCAGTATTTTTGCATTTTAAACAACAGTTGCTTTCATAAACCAAGAAAACAAAAAAATCTTCATCCCTCTCAAAAACCAAAGATTATCTGCCATACCAGACCAATTCTAGGGGCTTGTACTCATCTGTTAAATCTGTTTGGTCTTTATATTGGCATCTCTAGCTACACTGAAGCTAGTGTCTAGCTCCACCTCATTTAATTCTTCTTTTAATCTAAGGCAATATTAATGTACTTTCTTTCACTTGCATTCATTACAGTTCTCTCTTTAACTGATTACAAATTTTTTCTACTTAATCTCAAAAGAAAGCGTACTATTTTGCAAAAGGAAAAACCAAGAGTTTGGCAATCTTTCCATTAGAAGGGCAGTTTCCCCTGATTGTGAGCATTCAAATTTGTAATCTAAAAGAATCTCAATATATTTTACACTAATTTGGATGTTCCAAAGCTTACTACCAAAACGTTAGCTTAGCTTATTTTTTGTTTGTTGGAAAGGCTTCTGAGAAATTAGAATCTTCTTCAGGACATTCGAAATACAAATCCAATACAGGCACTAACTAAGCACCACATGGTATGTACAAGTATTGCTAACATATGTAAATTGAAATTCTTTGCACATTCATGCAGTGTCATGCTAAATATTCTGTCAGAACATAAACAGATCTTATGGACAAGATCAATGGTAATTTTATTTTAGTTTCATCCAACACAAACTGCAAAGTTTATATTTGATGAAAGGAAGAGAGAGTGGTTCCAGTGGGGATAGGACAAGTGGAAAAGTAGTACTGTTGGTGACTGGAAAACCATGGTAGAGGGAAGCCCCTGTTCTGTTTGAAGATCTATTTCTAAGGAGTAAAAACTAATATACCTCTTGCAAACATTAGGAGAGCTACTTTGAAGCAATTGGACTTTCCTTGTGAAAGGCAGAACAATGAAGGATGAACAGCATCATAGTTAGGAGCATTTTCTAAAATTCTTATTTCTGGACTTCGTAGAAAGAGAAATTGAGAACGCACGTGTTCATCTAGAGAAATGCAAGCTTAGTGAAAAGGGAATATCATCTTTTAATAAGGCAGAGTTTCACTCAGCACTGGTGAAATCAAGTATGATAGTTTATTATACTTATAGGTGTGCCACTTAGAAGGCAACCACTAGATGTGTACTTATATTATGAGTAAAATTAATTAAAAGATATGTAACATAAATAATTAGTGCATCTTCAATTTCCAGCTTCATTTTAATTTGCAAGCAGAATTTGACTTGCTTGAACTTTCCACAATACTCTCATGTTTCACATTCCTTGCATTTTACTGCACGCCAACTCTCTGGTGATTTTTAAGGAGCAGAAACAATCATCTTGCTGTAGTCTTCTAACATTTTTATAACATTATTCCATCACTGGGTGCAAAATAATTAAATGATACCTCCAAAGTACAATCTAAACAATAAAAAAAATAAAAGAAGAAACTGCTATATTATGGATCCCTCAAGACCCATGCCCATAAACAAGGGGGGGGAATCTGCTAATTGTATTACCTTATTAACAGTTACCTTCTGAAACAATTATAGAGAGAGGCCAGAATACAGCTAGACAGAATCAACAGAACAAATACCAGATGGTATTCGCTTAAGAGTTTTGTGTGAAGTCAAGGATGAAAGACCTGAATTACTAATAAATGTGTGCAACCTCCGGATCAATCTCTCGTTCCTTGGGGGGAAACAGGTTTAAAATAGGCTAAAGGTGATGGTTATTCAGGTGACAGACAGACAGACTTTTAAGAAAAGAAAACAAACACAAGAGCAATCAAAACAAAAACCAAATACAAACCATAACCTTTCCAGAGGATGTTGTGAATGTAAGAAATGTATAAGGATGAAAGGGAAGGATGGAGCTATTGTGGAAGAAAGATCAGCTACAGGGTATGAAACAGGCAATCACAAGCACTCAGGAAATCCCTTGAGCTGAAAGTAGCTGGAGGCTGGGAGAGCATCAGGGGTAATTACCATACATGCATATATGCATACTCAGCTTTTACTTTTCCTTGGGTTCTCCTTACAGCACTCAGCTAGATRGGCCCTCGATCTGAATCTGTAAAGCTGCTCTTATGTTCATTCAAGTCACAAAATTAAAACTTAAAAACCCATTAAATTGACTAGATGATTATTTCTACATTGCAGTAATATTTAATAATAAAAATTTTATAAGTTAGTATAGTATGGTTACCAAAGAGCTTGCAGTATGTTGGGTTCTTGCTTAGCATACTAGCCTTCGTTCTTGTTAGTGCTGCCTGTTGGTCACTTTCAAGCATTTGACATTCAGAAAAAATGACAATACACAGTAATAAAAAAAAGAAGTTTTATTATAGAGCTGATTTGAGCAAACAACTTGTAGGTGCAGTAATTCCTCTTTAAAAATTAACTTGACTCCTACATGCATTTGTGCTACATTCAGTCATTATTGTCATTTATCAGCATGGACTTATTTCAATTTTCCATGGGATCTTCACAGAAACATAACCATAACTGAGTAAGCATTTCTGCACAAATTTAATTACTTACTCCAGGTGTAACTCAGTGAAAACTGTAAGTTTTCCATTTTAAACAAGAGTAAACTGTACAGAATTTAAATGCAAATGAAAATGACAGTGGAATGGGATGCCTTATCTAGAAGTGTTCAAGGTCAGGCTGGAAGTGGCTTTGAGCAACCTGACCTAGTGAAAGACATTCCCACCCATAGGGGTGGCAGGAATGATAATCTTTAAACATCCTTTCCATATTCTACAGTCTATAATTCTACATGAAAAAAAAAGAGAGCATTTTTAAAAGAAGTAATTGAAGCTCCATAGGCAGGCTTTTAAAAATGGTGTTTCAATGCATTTTAAGCTATTTTTAAAAATCCAAACCTGCTGTGTTTTACCTTTTTAATTGCCAGAAAAAATCAAATCACAGGAAAAAAACACACAGGAGTAGGATGTCATTTCCCAAATATTGACCTGCTGTTGTCTTAACAGAGCCTTGGCAGAGTTTATAATCAGTGTCATGAAAAGGTAGTTGAGGTGAATTTTGTCCTGATCTACATCCATTCAGGAAGCTCTGCTCTGTTTTCAATGTCTTGATGAAAATCAAGACACGTTGGTCATGTTATTGAAAGAAAATGCCAGTTTTTTTCCATTATCATGCATAGCAAATTAAATCTAAGAGGACATTAAGCCTCTCCCGCTATTTGAGGAATAATCATGTTTTATATGGAAATGAATAGAAAATAAGAAGGGAGATAATTGAAATAGACTGGAAAATTAATCAAAAAAAAGTAAACACTGGGCTATATATCAAGTATAGAGTCTGTATCAGGTAGATAAAACAGCAGCTTTCTTTTCTCAAACTATGTGGCATATCTGACGTTTTATAATATTTACAGAAACGTAAGGTTCAATGTAAATTTGCCTCCTCTCTGGAGGCACACACATATTTCACTATTGATTTAAAAAACGATCATTACTTGCAACCAAAATGTAAGAAAACCAATTATAGTGAACTTACACAGTTCAGGTAAGAGCAATGAGATGTTAAGAACTTTAAACCATGCTCCCAACAAATCTTTAGCACAGTATTTGAATGAACATATGATGAGTAAAAGTTCATAAAATCAAAAAAGTCAACGGGTTTATAAAAATCAAGCACAAAGTCTTATCAGAAAATAGCTGATGGTAAAAAAGAAAATGGATTTGAGAAGAAAATGCCACTCTGGAAAGAAAATTAGAATAAAAACCTAGAAAAATATATTTTGATACCAAATTTTTAAATTATTTCACTATTGATATATTGGTCTGGATATATCTTAATCACTTTTACTTTCTCATTGTAGAAATGCCATTCTTCAACCCTCCTAAACAGAAATTCTCACTCCAAACATTAAGATTGTCTGTTTAAACTAAGTTAGGGGATTCTTTTGTGGCTCCATTTCCCATTTAAAAAAATTCCAAGCCCTCTATAAAGCATTCAAACATCAGCAAATTGCTGAATCTATCTATATTCCTTTAACTGATCATTTTGATTTATGGCAATTATAATTGCCATTTGATTATAAGAATACGCATCATTTTTATGTGGGATCTTTGCCTTCATCAGTACACCAGACAGATTAAATCATCTTTTCACTAAGAGCGTCAATTAGAACCATAAGTAGCACTGAAAGGCCAAGTCCTGATGAATATCAGAGTTCTGAGGAAGACTTTGGTGAGTACAAATGGTATTTTCAGCTAAAGTATCCACATGACTCCAATAAATCTTATAGGTGTATGTGTACTGAGTCTTTTACAGTGTTATACTTTATCAAATGTGAGGAATTAATACAGAAATAGGAGGGGCACATTTCAAATAGCACAGTGCATCAGATTTTAATCACTGATTGAAAACATACCCACAGAATTCAATCTCAATCAGACATGAGACTTTAAACATGATGAAAAAAGCAACACACTCATTCCAGCTTATTTCTGTGTTGAGAAATACAGAGTTGCCCTCTCCAAGCTTGTTTCAGTGGAAACATCCAGAGGCCGTTTATAGCAGAAAGTTTCATACAGGAATAAGCAACTGAAAATAATATCAAAAATTATGCTCAACTTCTGAGGTGACAAACCTACCTCTACTTACAATGAAATTGTGTGGTATGAAAGATCTAGACCACTTGAAAGCATTTGTTTCAAAAGAAAGGGCAGCTAATTTTTCCCTGTTCTGATGGAGCATTTCCAGTCCCTGGTCCCCTGTTGTGACAGGTCACTTTGAGCTTTCTGAATTCACCAGGTCATCCAGACTGTGCAATGAATATGTGGATATCAACATCCAGTTAGTAACACTCTTAGCCAGGGTCGACCCCATTCAAAATCAGCTTTGTCTAGGACAGTCAGTTTTCTGGGTAAGAAATGACTATTGAATGGGGAACCACACAAGTTTACATTAAGCGTCTTGTCAAGGGTTCACCTGGAGACAAACTCCAGATCCCCAGGCTTAATTCTTCAGAGGAGAGAAGACAGCAAAAACAGGCTGCAAACTTGAGAAATTATTAGATATTTATTTCACTAACACTACTAAGAATAGAAAGAATAAAAAATAATGAAAATATTAAGGCATAATATACAAATATCATTCTCCTCCCATACATTCCAATCTTTCTCACTGATCACGTAAAGGACATAAACATGAGATTCTGATCTTATGATTAAGAGTTCTTATTTGCCACCTCATGGGATACAGAGAGTTCTTTCTGTAGTGTAGTGGGATACATCCCATGGAAGACAGTTCCCTAAGAAGTGTCTTCAGCGTGGTTCCAAACCTTCCAGAAACACCACAGCCCGCTCAGGTTTTGCAGTGGTGTATCCTCTCTCTCAAAAACACTCCACAGTTTGTGGGTCACAAGAAAAGTCTGTTGGGGTTAAACATTTTAAGAGTAAGTCATTCCAGCCTAAAGGCACCAAAGGCAACAGGCTCCTGCTTTACTCATAATCTCCAAAGGCTGCAAGCTTCATCTGCACACAACATAGAAATGTTCTTATTTTAGGCTGTAAGTTTCAAACTCCTCCACGTCTAAACTGTGATTTTAAAAAGATATTTAGTTTGGTATTACTTCAGATCACATAGCACAGCTCACAGAAAAAAGATGCATCTCGATGCTGGTAAAGATGGCTTCTCTGGCACTTCCTGCCACTCCTTGTCTTCTCTTCCGTTTGGCTGCTGGCTCCATATTTAGTCTTTCACATGACTGCTTTCCTTTCTCTCTAGCTTAGAGAAGAGGTTAATATTTGCAGAAAATGCCTGCAAAAGTATTTATAACAGTTACATGCTCCCACTGTAATGAGGCTTGCTTTCCCAGGCACAAGGCTCCTTCCTCCTCCATCCTGTTTTCTCTGCACTGGCAGCCATCCAAATTTTAGTAAGTCTTTTGGCTGCTACATAGATCCTCTGCCTTATCTTAAAAGCAAGGTCACTCTTCAATCTCACCAGTACAGTTTTGAAAGGGTTTTTTTATTCTGCGTGGCATGCTTGGCTTGGCTTCGCTCAGCTCGGCTTCTCTCGGCTTGGTGGCCTTGCTACTTGGCCTTGGTCCAGATGGCATCAGACCAGCTCCTCTCAGGTCTGGAACGGCACAGGACGGGTGGAGGGTGAGGCCGGCTGCCCCAGCCAGCCCCTGGGTCGTGGGCCCCTCGCCTGGGGGTCAGGGGAGAGCCACTGCCTCTCGTGGGTCAGCAGGCAGCAAGGGAGCAAGAGAGGAAGTGAGGACAAGTGCTGCATCACTTCCTAGATGTTTTTTATAACATTCCTTTCACAGAGACGTCACAGGAACACTAAATGGCTCATAGAACTGTCCTTTACCTGTTTTTAATCAATCAAATTTGTCTCACACTGGGTCAAACTGTGACACGTGTTTTGTCAAGCTAAAGCACCTAGGTCTCCTTAGAAGTGAAAGATACTTCTAAACATGTAGGTTATGATCTGAGTCAACAGAAGCTGGAGAAAAGCAAACTAAAGAAGTCATGTGTTGCATTTCTGTGTTATCTGAATAATTTCACTGTTTAAAAAGCTGCTTATCTTGGTAAAGCTACTTTGTAGCCTCTATCCCARTGAAAAAATGAGGTTAACATGTTTACAGCCAGCATAGGTAAGGCAGAAGATTGTTGCACATTGGATGTGAGATGGCAAACAACAAAGAAGAAATAAAAAAGTTAGTGTTGGTCCCTATGAGAGCAGGAAGTAATAAGCTGTTTCTTGGAAAAAACAGAACTGTGAGGATCAAAGAGTGTATCTAGGGAAGCTGTTTATTCTTACTTCTGACAATCATGCAATGTGTTCGAAAAGAGTATACTCTGTCCTAATCACAGAAGTGACCCAATAACCCCAATGCTTTGGGACTTAGTTAGTACCCTATTATTTCACCTATCCGGCTAATCAAAAATAGGCTGACAAATTCCTCCAAGAGCTTCTAATATGATGTGAGGGGTAAAGCTATATAAAAACTAAGATTCCACAGAATTTAACAACCCCCCGCCAAAAAAAAAAGCTGCAGTGGTATGAATACAATCCTAACTTTTTGATGCAGCACAAGCTTTCAGTGCGTGTTCTACATGGACATTCACTCTGGTGTGTGAATTTAACTGTAAGTAAAAGGTGCTGAATTGAAATGTCTGGGTTGCTAAACCAACATGGGTACAGCACAGTATTGGCAGTACATGCCTCTTCATATGGTCTTGCCAACACATTGCAGCTTTGACCTGGCAAAAATATGGTGAAAGCACTTTTTATGGGAAAAACTCCAAATCCTTCTTGCGCCAGCTGTAGCTGCTAACCAGGTACATTACAGCTCAAGATTTCTGACCTATGAAGAAGCAGAAGCTTCATGATTTCAATCCAACTAGCATTGAATTGTACAAGGGCAGAATGGGAGCGGGGGACAGAGACTTGATCAGTATCAATTACATGCAAAAGTCTAATATACGGAGCAGGAGGAAAGGCCATGAAAGTCATAAACAGCCACAAGAGACTGCTGGAGGACATGCTTATTTAATAGGGATCAGCCCTCCTCAACCTGCCAACTATAAACCACAAATTTTAAATAACCAGTAAAGAGAAAAGAGCCAGGAGTAATTTCCAGGCTGGTGATGACAATGTGTGCTCAGGGGTCTTGTGTGCTTCTGTCCACTGCACAGTTTCATTACGGGATGGCTCTGCAGGCTCCCTTTCCTTCATAGGCTGGAGGCCGCATCATCAGTATCGAGGACCTGTGTACAAGCCCTGGTCTGCTGCTGCTCCCAAGGTGGACCTACATGTAAGCTGTCCCCACATTGGAGAGGCTTAAATGCTCCCACTGAACCTGAAGTGACACATGCAATTACTAGAAAGGAGAAGGTCAGATCAGTACAAGTGTCAGGAGAACATTTGTACGAATGTATCATTTGTACTTTTATTTTTCTAGAAACATTTGCACCTAACCTAAGCATCAAAGCAATGATCCTTCAACACAAAATGGTTTTTAAACTTAGACTCAGGAAGCTGTGAGTTGCAACTGCAACACATATATTATTACAAGACTTTTTTCATATTTCAAACATATTTAGAACTGCAGAATCTCTTGTAGCATATTTATATGAAACAAGGTTTTCAAGCAGAAGATAGCTGTCAAAGATCAAAGGCAGCTGTCTTTGCTAGAAACAAGAGTTTAGTTTGCCAGTTATCCTCAAAAAGCTTTCTAGTGAAATAAATTTCAATTTGATTATTTAGTAGTGTAACAAAACACAGGATGACTGTATTTGAGCAAGCATCTCTGATAGTTACTGCTGTCCTGACAGCAGCCACTAATTTAAAAATAATTACACAGAACTCACCAGGAGCTTTGGTTAGGAACTGCTTTTTTGAAAGCTTTTCTCAGAATTGTAGGTCCTTTAGAACCATGAATTGAAAAAGAGCAAAAAACACCATTTTCTTTAGAGAAAGTTCCTTTTTCTTTACATCTCTGTAAAATACAAGCTGAAGAGATGTGTTAAACTCTAAGCATAACTTGGACAGCTCTTAAAACAATTTCAGTTGCAGGGACTGAAAATCTCTGGATGTGGCACAGACACAATGGTATTACCCAGAACATAGATCTTGTGGATGCAAAGCATTTTAGAGAAAAGGTCCTTAGAATACTTTGTAGACTGGGAAAAGAGCTGCATAGCAACTGCCAGTGGAAGGAGCTAAAAAAAAAAACAAAACCAAGCAGAAGGTGAGTTTAACTTGAGGAAGGGGCTAAGGAACTTTAGCACGCCTTTCCTCCTACCCTTYGAGTCAATCCATGCCTTTTAGACCTAGAGTGTTCTACGACATCCATGCTGATATATGTATTTGGGGTTGGGTCTGGGGAGAAGAGATTAAGTCCTGGAATACTATAGCAATACCTAACTCTTGCTAATCCCTTTCCAGAGTTGAACTTTGATGACTTCATAGTCCAACGTCCATGCAATGAGCTGGGACATCATCAACTAGAGCAGCTTGCTCAGAACCCTGTCCTATCTGCCCTTAAATATTGCCACGGATGGGACATCTGCACTCTCTCTGGGCAACCTGTGCCAGTTCCCACCCTTTTTAAAAAATGGGTGCAAAGTCTCCCTTTTTACAGTCCCTGGGTACTCCACCAAACTGCCATGACTTTTCAAACATCATGGAGAGTGGCTTGGCAACTACATCAGCCAATTCCCTCAGGACCTTGGGATGCATCTGGCCAGGTCCCACAGACTTAAGTATGTTCAGATTCCTCAGGTGGTTACAAACCTGATCTCCTACAGTGGGAGGAACTTTGCTCTCCCCAGTCCCTGCCTTGAGATCCATCAATTTGAGAGGYTGGGAAGAGAGACTGACAGTGAAGACTGAGGCAAAAAGATTGTTGAGTACCTCAGCCTTTTCTTCTCATCTGTTGAGACCAGTTTACCAGTCGTGTTCATCACAAGGAGTATGCTTTTCCTGACTTCTTTTCTGGCTTAAATACCTACAAAAGCTCTTATTTTTCTTTGCACTCCCTTGCCAATTTCAGCTCAAATTTTACCTGGGCCTTCCTGACCCCATCACTACACAACTGGGCAATGTCCCTACACTCTTCCCAGGATATCTGTTCTTACTGTCACTACCTCTGCATTTCCCTGCTGCCCTTTAGTTTGACCAGCATGACTTTACACAATCATGCTGTTCTCTTGCCTTCCCTTCCTGATTTTTTACACATTTTATTTCATTTGAAAACAAAAATTAATTTTAAAAATTCAATTTAAGCAATCTAGGATCATTTGTGACAATTGTAATACAGAAGGATGTTATCTCAGAGTAGGGCGTTCTTAAAGAGAGCAGCTCAGGAAGAGACACAGGCACGCTGCATTTCACTAAGAATTTCATCACTGTAGGAAGTGACATCCCATTACTGAAACAATTTCCTTTTTGTTTTGCATTTTAGAAGATACTGAAAGACTGGCTGCTTATCAGGGAATATATTCAGCACTTTTAAAAAGGCGGTAAAACCTCATTAACATGCTTGAAGTTACCAGTGAACGTATTTGAGATTTAAGGACTGTGACAACCACCAGTCAGCTGTCTATTCAGTGCTTTCTCCCCATAGAGCATACCTTGACTTCTCCATTATTGTGGCAAAGAACAACCAAGCAAATTTTGCACACACTCACAATATTTACTGTTTATGAGTAATACTCACACATGACTCAAGAACAAGAAAACTTTTTACTTAACACTTAAATATATACATACAAAGAAAAGGTCTGAGACTGAGACCTTCTGGATGATACTTAATAAAAACTTATTTGGGCAGGATGTGTGTCTGCATTTAAGTATTACAGAGGGTGGGCAGAAAAAATTAAGATCATTTCTATCATTTATATACCGGTACCTGTTTATATATTATCACGGGTATTCTTGTTTATATATGGCAAACATTAAAACAACTCTGTGTATGTTAGGATTTTGGGAGCATTGGTCACTTTGGTAACACTACTGCCTTTTGCTATTGGATTAAGTAAACTTGGGCATTTAAATCAGAGATAAATAAACTGATTTTGTTAGTACTTTCCTCAGTTACTCTACTTCTGTTTTTTATTAAAATATTATCTGCATTTTCAGCTTTACTGCAGAAACTTTCAACAAGTCCTAAGAAACACTCACCAGAGAACACCTGATCAAGCAAATGAAATGCCCTTTATGAGGGATTCTCAAACTGCAATACTTTCAGATTGCAGATGGATTGTAGATCTACCACGTAATACGCAATTGTTCTGTGACTTTCTTCTCTTCCATTTAACAGTGAGATCTAAAACAAGTTGTTTTGAACAAGAGGGGAATAAAAGACTTACAAGCTTTTTTAACAGAAAACTTTGACCTGTTGACTTTGTATAGCTACAAAATAAAGAAAATATTTCTAACAGAATTTTGAAAGACTGTTTATTTTTACAGAGCTGAAGCATTTACTTGTTAGTCTGTTAGAGCTCCTTACCTGGTTTATTGAAGAAAAACTTCCAAGCTCTAACTATCCTTGTATACATTTCCCATCCATCACTGCTACTTATTCTATACTCAAGAGAAAGCCAGCTTATTCTTCACATATTATAAACTGCAGAAGACCCTTTTCCCCATTCTTCACTTCAAGAGATTTTAAATCCAGGGAAGTCCAGTTAAATTCTGGCTTGTGTTCCCGTTCCAAAGTTTTCCTCTATTTTTTCCTTCAGTTTCTAATGAACCAAGAAAATAAGACAGAGGAGATGGAAAGGAGAAGGAAAACAATATACAAGTTCCTTGCACTTGTCTAACCAAATATGTCATCACGTATTAGTATCTTTGTTTTCTTCAGTGACTCTTAGAAATGTTAATTCCTTCGATAGATAGGATCAAAGTTTTTTAAAAGTATTAAAATAGGATTTGAAAAGCAGAGGATATTCCCCCTGGAGTACTACAGTTTTATGAAAGGTCGAAATGCAGGGTGCCTTTACTCCACAATATTGCTTAAACACGTTTTGTGTAACTAATATATCCAGGCAATTTTACTTTCAGTAATCAAAAATACATATTTCTGGATTCTTGGAAATCAGAACAGTAAACAGTGGCAGAAGTTAAATTTAGATTGTTTGTACCTCACACAGTATAAAGAAGTTTGGAAAAATTCACTTCACTGCTCAAGGGAGAAAAATGTTTGTGTGTCAGACATAGATTTCTTCTCCTAGAATTAACAACTCTTTACTAAGTCCAAGCTCACTAGCAGAGTGACACTTACCATGATGAAGACAACATATTCCATAGCTTTCTTTACATTTTTGCTGTCCAGACTCTTTTTCTATGCTTTGAAAGAATGAATATGCCTCTAGTCAAAATCACATAATTGAGAAACGCATGTTATCACAAAGACAGCATTTTGTGAGATCATTTGTATAAAAAGACAAAGATTGTATAGTTTCATTTCAAAAAGCTTCTGAAAATAAAAAGAAAGGTTGGTGAGTGTGTACTTGCTCACAAAAAAACCTTTTAATAATCCAGATGATCAGTATATTCAGCAGCTTTGAAAGACAGGATTCTGATGAGATTTAACTGGACAGCAAAAGGATATCTAATGAAGTTAAAAGGTGATAAATGTAAAGCAATGCAGATGTGATGGTAAAAAAATTCAGTTACTTTTCCTAAATTAAGCATATGAAAGCTTAATGGAGGAAATTTCAAAGTGCAGCAACATCTCGGGCACCACATTCTGTCTGCTTAATGAGCAGAAATTGTAAAAAAACAAAAACAAAAAAAAAGACAATGTTGAGAAATAAAATGCAACTTTTAATCTTGGACAAATAAGTTTGAAAGAATGAAAATTCCACTACAGAAATTAATACTGCAGTTTCATGTAGAGTCTTTAGCAATGCTGTTTGAGAAAATTTATCACAGAATCAGAAAAGGACCAAAAAATTCCAGGTGAAGTATTATGAGCCAAGACTTTTCCAATCAGGGGTGACTAGCTCAGCTCTAGATACCAGTATAGATACAACTCTAAGCTTATCTGCAAGGTAAACAATGGTCAACGTAAAACCATTGTAGTGACTCACCAATTCTTTAACCTCTTTTAATATCATAAGAGTTTAATAATTTGGGTAGACAGGCAGAAATATTAAATCTTATCCTTAAACCAAAGCATGTGGTAATCAGATAGCAGCAGCAGTAATGGCACCAGTTCAGATCATAAGCTGAAAAAAGGGTGGTTATAGCTAACTATATCCACCTGTGAAAGTCTTTTGAGATGTCAGCCAACAGCCAATTTTTTACACACTGAAATACATTTTATGGACATTTTGAGCTGCTGTCCTCCATAAGACACAGAGCCTTCCAAAATCTAATTCATAGCTGTTTTAAATAAAAATTAACCTATTACTATAAACGAAGCTGTATGGAGAAAGTTTGTAGGTAAAATTCCAGGAAGTAAGGCTTAGACCTAATTGAATTGCTTAGTGAAAACAGTATTATACAGGAAGACATGAGATTACTTTATGTGCTAATGTCTTACATGGAATGGATTTCGTCTTTGAATGTACCAAGTAGTTACGAGAACGACTACCAGTAAACTACCAGCAATAGTCTCAGTGATAAATAGTGCTAAATCTACCTAGTGCTATTTACTACTTAAATGAAGGGGATGCAGTTCTGATTTGAAATGCACAACAGAGGAAGATGTGCAACTACACATATCCTTACCACACAATAGTTTAATCTGTGTACAACTGGCAGGCATAGCAGGCAGCTAGTTAAGCCAGTTAAGTCCTCATTTAGAAAAACAGCTGTGCTAGGGTTTATTCCCTAATAATTCTAAAAACTCCAAACACACTAGTGATCAGGCTTATTTACGGAATTAGATATCTTCCACAACGATGCAAAAGAATATGTATGTGCATGTGTGCTATAACACATGAGCATAAACAGCACTGAAGTTATGCACTGATACAGGTGCTCTTAGTCAAATTTGGAAAGAGACTCCATAAGAGTGCACTACATAAAATAGCAAAAGAGCTGGTAAAAGTATATATAGAAAAAGAAAAAGGGCTTTCACATTTCATTACCTATTATGTATGTAAATTTAACTTAAAGTGCTCCTCAAAAGTATAGTACATTTGTAAATATCAAATGCTAAATTTTATATACCATGTAATGATGTGCTTGTCAGRAAATGGTGAACACAAACTCAGTATGCAAGCACAGTTGTCCTTCTATGTCATACAAAGCTTTCCGAGAATACTGGCTGTGTATCTGCAGACTACTACACTAGAATGCTGGTATGGAATTTACCAGTGGTTGCATAGAGTCTGTCCTGAAATCCTGATCAAACCTAGAAAATRCATATTGATTATATTCACAAGTTGACACTTTCACTGCCTGTCCTTCTTTTGTTGGCTAGAATAAAGTGAGTTACCTATTTCACAGCCTTTTGAATCATAGCCATCTACTTTTTTCCCAGCCATCTACTTCATTTCCTAAGGAGTTCTTCATTAAAAAATTCCAAAGATACTGGATCGTGTATTGTGTGGCTTCACCCTGTCAGGCTGCAGTAACACAAAAAGCATTACTCTATAAAAACATGCATTATTATTGTCAATTCTGCTTTGGCACATATGCTGATCCCAGTTATTTTTCCTAGCATAATCTCCACAGAGAAAAGGATTGATATGACAAAAAAAGAAGGTCAGAGAGAGTTTAAATACACCAGAATAGGAGAGAGACTTAAAATATGGCATTTATAAGAGAGATACTGCAGTTTAGCAGCATGAAGTATTTCTTATTGAATAATTCAAGAGAGTCTGGTTCAGAACACTAACCTAAGTGCTAATTAGCCACAGCAACACACTTACTTTCAACAAAAATATAAAATAAGATCTAATTAATGACCATTTCTAGTGGCAAAAGATGAAGTTCTCTAATTCATCTGTAAAAAAAAAAAAAAAACACTAGAAGAAAAACAAAATGTAAGGGGAGCTTTAAAATAAAATAGCATTTCAAAGGCAAGGTTTCTGCGGGCATTTCAGTGCCTAGGGCATACTGTTCTGGTTAGTCCTTGAAACTCATCATTGAAAGACTGAGATGATTATTCCTCTTTAGGAGAAATCTCTTCCATACCAGTAAACAGAGAATAGAAGTTGTACATTATTTAAACTGGTGCATGCATACAATTGGACTGAGAAAGCAGCATTCCAGAACCCATATATTATCTTTTTAACTAAAAAAGTGACAAACAGAACCTGCACAATTCTTTGAAACTGAGTCAAGAGACTCCTCCTGCAGCTGATTACACTGTTTTGTAATCATTTACATTTTTTTTGCAGTTTAGTACACCACATTATTTCTCAACTGGAAAATGAGGTGATACGAGACCTATTTATAGAACTTAGCAAATTTGGTAACACAGAGCAGTAGGTCACTAAATCATAGATAAATGGAGAAATGATTCTCATTGGGAGTTACAGTGTGCTCTGTAAAGCTGCTTCCACTATTATCTGCCATATTATCTACAACACCCATTTGATTCAAATTTCAAATCCAACAGTAAGACAACAAATAAACCGTAGCTAATAAGCCATAAAATTTCAGTTGAATTGCTTCCATTAAGCATATATATAAACTGACTTCAAATTAAACGGCACTCGACTTATGCATTTTATTGTTCTATATACTGCAGTCATACCAGCAGAGTATTTTCATAGTAATGCTAAAACTCTTTTATTAACTTGTGTTATGTGCATGTTTTAAGTGACCAGTAGTGCTGATCAAGGACGCAGAAGGACAGATGTTTAATTGGCAGTAAGAACACAAGAGTGAATTCTCAGTTGTCAAGTTTCAGGCAGAAGTTCAAGAGAAATACATGCCCACAGCTAAAACTGAGTCTCATTACTGAGTTTCAAATGGCTATTTAAGACCTCGATTGGTGAAGTATGAAAGTTTATTTATTCTTGCCTCAGAACCTTAGTTTACTTCTGATTTAGATCCACAGGAATGCAAAGACAGATCTTTATATGAAGAAGATAGTCTCTATTAAAAATCTGAAAGTCATGAGGATGATTTACATTTGAGAAAGTCAAGACTGTATGAGTGGACTCATCTGAAACTAAGATGTGAGCTCCTCCCTGCAACATTTCTCAGCAAAAACATAACACCATAATCATGCCAAACTGGTCTGCTCGAAAGTATGCTTTTCCTTTAAAGAGACATTTACTTCATAATTTCCAGCAACCCATTAAACTTTTTAAAAATTTCATTTCAGGGATGAAGCCATAAATAGTTCTACGATCTTCTTCCGATATTTGCTTCTTCACATTCATACTGGCACAATCTACCTTCCTTAGCATTTGTTTAAGTATTTGCATATTTTGTCATACAATATAAGCAAAATGAAGTCTCTACATCTATACTATCTGTTTGCAGTCATTTCCAGTATTGGAGACACAAACCTCATGAAAAGAGAAGTTATATAGTACCAGTGAGATTTTGTGAGTCTTTATTTAGAAAGCTACCAGCTCCTATGAATATAACGTTCTGCTGGTTATCTTTTTCCCTGCATAGAGCTCAGCAGTCTCGCATTCAGTCATCTTCACTTCTATGAAGTGAAGTTTCATCTCTCAAAAAAGACTGCTATACCCATATGTCCTTTTGACATTGGCATAGTAACTATACAATTTATAATATAATGGGGCCACTGAGACACCATTTTGTTCTAACTTTATGAAAAAATGCTAACATAAAAGTCTCTGGAACTGTTTAAGAAGTTTCAGAATACAGTATTTATCTGAAAAACAGCTGCAAATCAAGTAATTTCTCATTAGTTGTTTCTTTTACTGCTTATTGAGATATTTTTCTCTTTAACTTACCAGGCATTATAATATTGGAAAAACCTAGTTTCCTTGTTATGGATACTCCATGAGTAAATCTGGATGTATACTCTCTCCTAATTTGTTCTATGTCTCCATGAAGCAGCTGAAGAGAAACTGCCAGACCTGAAAATACAGAGAAAAATTATGGAAAATAAGACATTTGAACAGATCATGGTCATCACTACTTAAAAATGTTATATATTTGCAAGTATATATGCATTCTTGAGAATAGACAATTCAGAGCAAGTTCAGTAATAGTAAGCTAGCCCACTGCAATTTTTAAATGTATTTGAGAAGGGTACCAAAATCCAAAAATCAAAGACTTGAAAAAACAACTACTGATGAAAAAGCATTAGCAAATTATTACTGACATGTAATTGAACTACAATGACATGTATCAAAATTATCTCAATAGGGATTGACTAATGTTTTAACTAAAAAAAAAAAAACTAGAAAGAGGTCAATTTGGAGAAGTTTCAATCAGTAATATTTTCTACCATTTCAATTTTTCACTTCCTTCAACACAATCCTCCCTTCATTGATAGTGAGAAAAGGTGCACATACAATGGTCCCGAGCTATAGGTGAAATGCAGAAGTCTCACTCCAGTGCATCACTTAACCTGATACAAAGTTATGCAATTTATTCATCCAAAATATGAAGAAAAAAATTCTAATAAACCAATATAGCATAATCAGTATTCTTCCCTTAGAAATGGTAATTTCATAATGACTGAAATTACAATCTTTTTTCAACATTCATCAGATTTAATCAATCATACTCTTTCTTATGTTTACTAGAAGACATGCAAAATGCAAGGGTGGCCATATAATAACCTTCTGATTTTTATACCTCTAGAATCAAGGAAGCATAACTTCTTTTACTACGTCTGCAGTATACAAATAAATTGCAAAGAGAATACTTCATTACAGTTGAGATTAACAAAAACAACAGGCATGTCTTTTGGTTATTTCAAATATAATCACTGAGTGATTATTTCATACAAGAATCAGAATGATACAGCTTGTAAAGATTAATCTTGCCTGACCTTCAACATCACTACAGCATATCACGTGTCAACATACAGACCAAGGAGAAGATAACAGCAAACTCTTCATATATGCTGAATAACCGGAGATAAACAGACAACTCAGAAGAAGGGTCATAACGAACTTGAGATTAAGCTGAAGCAAATAACATGTACAATACAGACTGAACAACAAGGTTATCAGTCCTCTTGGCTTTGAAAGAAATTTCCCCTACAACTATGTTACTGTTTAACTGAATAAATTTACTTGAAGTCTGGTGGTTCCTAAAACCAGAGCTTAAAAATCTGTACTATGTACTGCCAGTCCAGGCTGCTGCAGATCAGATATCTAATTACCATGACAACTTTTATATTTTTCCTCTTACCTACACTTGCATTTTATTATTTTGGCAACTCCAGAGAATGTGATACTCCGACCAAACTTTCCTTCTCATAAAAACAGCCCGCCTACACATCTCCAGCTGGGTACATAAACAAATCTTACAAGGAAAAGCATTCAGTGAAGTCTATACTAAGGACTGTATTTAATGCCATGGACACTAATTATTTTTGTAGGGGAATTTGTTTTATGGTTATCCAGTGAACAACTTTTAGGAAGTAGTGACAATTATTACTGGGGTAGGTGAGAAAACAACACACACTGTGGCTAGCTGGTGGTACAGGAGCCTGGTACAAAGTCATACAGGCAAAATTCAGGCCTTGTCAGAGCAGGTGAAAGGTTTTTCATTGCTGTATGGGCAGAGCTAGGCTGGGTACAGCTCTCTTATAAATATGAATATTTAGCCCACCTCCAATCTTGCTTCTTTTTTATTTTAAGAAATTGTTATACATACATATGTATAATCATGCCCTCATATGCCCCTATTGCACTGTTTCCTTGGAAACCTAAAAAAACCATCTGCTATTGCTCCAGATCACATCAACCACAACAGCATTAATCAGATATTGTACACCGCCTGGTGTTGAGTAAAGTTATCGTGTTTTCTAAACAAAAGTTGAAGACTCCAAATCCAATTTTCTTTCAGTATAAATCTCACAGATTTCCTTGAAGAAATTTATTTAGCTCTAAAATAAGATGTCAAAAAACCTCATCAATAGCAGAACAGTTTTAACTTGAGAAAAAAGCTATCTGTCAAGGATTTGAAGTACTTGCTCATGCAAGGCAAGAAAGATACAGAGCTCTGTATTTCATGGCATTCATTGTTAGAAAATGAAGAGTCATCTTTATACATCCAAAAGCATCAAGAAAGTCTCTCAGTGAACACACTTGAAACACAGGTTAGTCATTTTACCTGTACTTTAAATACATCTTCGGAATATAAATGGCATGCATTCCCCAGCTTTTCAGAAATATGAAGAACATTGGATTACAGATACCAAAATTACCTAAAAACATCATATGGTGTAAAGAAGCCAGTAAAGAGGAAAGAGTGAAAGCAAACCAGAATGCAAACAAAGCAAGAATGCATTGGGAAGGAAATCTGAAGAACCTCCAAAAACCAAGGTTTCAAGTTAACAGATTTTGCCACTGAGGACTGAGTTGCCAAACAAAAGAGAATTGACAAGAAGGGAAGTAGAACTGATAAATCTGGTAAAAATGCTAAAGTTGGGAGCACACTTTACATAATCAGTGAAAAGAACACGATTCCCACGTAAACTCGCTCAAACCTTCCCAGATTGCTCTCTCAAAGCTCCACTAATTTTGCGAGGAACCCAGGCTCTCCTGCATTAAAGACCAAAAATCGTAAGAGGCATACTGTTACTGAGATGTGATACCCAAGTTACAGAACAGGTTGCCTGAATTTCCAGTGATTTGTTAGATTCAGGATGTTGAGATGAGCAAAAGGAACATACTGTATACAAAAAGTCAGGAATTTATTTATAGTCCTAATGAAAGCTCTAACAGTCTAATCAAAGAGTGACCATTAGTCCATTTAGAATGGTATTAACCAACACACTCCAAAGCAAATACTGTTAAAATTATATCTATATATATACGCACACAATCTTTCCAGTATCTACGCCTTGCTCACCCTTCTATTAACCCTCCAGGGTCTTAAGTTCAATGGTTTCAAGCTGAGTAGATGGGATATGGTGTCTGAGCTATCAGCATCCCAAGTTCTTTGCCATGAGAAGTAAGATGTTGCCTGTTTCTTCCTTCTCTCTTTCTAAGCTTCTCTTGGACTAACTTTTATATTTGTTAACGTGCTTTACATCTTGTTGCTTCTTCACTAGTCTGCTACTATGCGTTACATCTTAATTCATCATATATGATGGGTCTTATATATGTCACATACCTGTTCTTTCTTCTCTTTGTTTCCCCTAAAACTGGTTTCATTCTGCTCTCAAGATCACACTATTTGATGACCAATAATTGGCCACTGGTGAGCTGTTCATAGGTCTAGGGCCTCTAGTATTGTCCCATGCCAGTACATTCAAGGTGTCAGTTATGGTCACATGTCTTTACTCTTCTATGTTCCATTTTAGTCTAGGGTTATAGTTAACTCTACACGGAGCAACTACATGTTATAACTATTTGTTAAATACAAAGCATATATACCAAGGTGGGTTACACCACACAACTGCACAAAACTAAGCAAGAGCTATAATAAAGCAGATAAAACGTATTATTTTGTCATTAGATATATGCTTTTACAAGTCAGAACAAATCCCCAGGCAGGGTAACCCAAGTCCAGCCAGCCAAAACCAGATAGGTAATGAGGACCTTGTTGTCAGCTAAACACAAAGCCTGTGGCCAGTTGCAAGCCACAGCAATCCCATATTTATGGGTCTATAAAAATGCAATACACTTGCTAAAGAAAATAGACAACCATCATGACTGAGGAACCATGTAATTGCAACAAAAGTCATGGGGAAGAGGTACTTTAAAAAGATGGAATAATTCACATTTTACAAGGGACTACAGTTTGTATGCTTATCATAAACAGAGCTACCAGAATATCAATGAGAGTTAACTAACATCATTTAAAACATACTGACACATCACATTCAGATTTTCAGAAGGGTGCAGATTCAGCTGAAGAGGGACTCCCTCAGACACATTGCAATACAGAGCAGATTGAAGATGAACTGACAAGTTGAAACACATAACCCTTAACTAAAAGAGAGGAGATTTAGACCAAATGTTAGGAAGAAATTCCTTACAATGAGGGTGGTGAGTCACTGAAAAAGATGCCTAGAGAAATTGTGGATGTCCCATTTCTGGAAGTGTTCAAGGCCAAGTTAAATTGGGCCCTGGGCAACCTGATCTAGTGGGTCACATCCCTGCCAACAGCAGGGGGATGGGAACTAAATGATATTTAAGGGCCCTTCCAACACAAATCATTGTATGACTCATCAGCAAAATGTAACCAGAATTTTGCATACTATAACAGCCAGAAAGTCACTGAACTCAAATTACAAGTGTTTAAAGCCATTGCTATGAAGAAGAAAGGAGTGGAGGGAAACATTACTGCTCCTAGAAAGGAGGCTTAATCACAAGACAGTAATGAGATGGGGTCAAGGTAGCTCAGGCTTCCAAAGAATTTGGTTATCAGCCAGTCTGCGAGAGATGGAAAAACCTGTCAAGGAAAAGTAAAACAATCACAAGAATGCAAAGATATTCTTTTTGTATATGGAAACATGACTACCTTTTCTGTCATGTCACAAAGGTAATATCCTACAGTTTTAATTTATTCCACTCTGATGATGTATGACAACATCAATTCTTTCTCATCTCTTTTCACGCATACAACAGAATTATCAGCTTTATAAAAAATTAGAGCATTTTGTGATGGAACAGCTGTGCACAAACAAAGCAAAATAGAGAACTGCAACATACCACCATACACTCCACCCGACTGTGGTTGAGAGGATCATTGTATCATCTATGACACCTAAGATCTATCCAAAGCTTCCTAACTATACATTTTTCATTTCTAGAACATTTGGAGCTAAAACGTAACAATGAAAATGATATCCAGTCTCTGAAGGACTGGCATATTTTCTTTAATAAGATACATAGTCTAGCTTTGTTCCCTCAGAAAAAAATTCAATTACTTCCCTAGTGGTAATTAAAACTTCTTGTATTAGCTATTATTCTTTACTTACCCCAGTTTTGAAAATACTACTACAATACTCTGTAAGGAACTGCAAACAGATATGCTTTTATTTCTTTTGCAAGCATATTATATGTCTCACTATTAACTTGCACTAAATTTCAACACAACACAGATTATTTTTATCATTCAGATAAAAGAGAATGCAGAAAATTGACAAGCTGCTGAATAAGCATCCCAGACTTTTGTTAGATTTGTCATTTTACCTTCAAACAGCTTTTGTACTGCATTATTGATTTCTGCACTTAGTTATGACAAAAGGCATCTGTTCATTATGCTTATAGACCCTTTATTTGCATTTGAGCTTCTGGGGGATGGGGGGAACCATTTACATTCAGCTTCTATCTTCTGGCAGCAGAGAATTGCAGATCATATTGAGGAAAAAAATGCCTAGCAGCTGCTCAGGAAACTGACAGGAAAAAAAACCGCAAATCTCAGACAGAATGTTATTCAGCATGGTTTGTATTTTAAGAAAGGTAACAAAATAAGGTATCTGTCCAAATAAAGCTGCCTAAAAGTGTTAAAAGTATTCTGAGGGCTTATAGGCATTCCCATTTCCAGTAGAGTTTAAAGTGCAAAGGTAAAAAGGCAAAGGTAAAATCAGTAGATTTGCACAATGCTATTGGCAAACAAATMATTTATTGATTTAATTTGATCTGGGACAAAAAACTGTATAAATCTTGGTCACAGAAAAATCTATGTAGCCAATCCCACAAATTACAGTCTGGGAATAGAGACATAAAAAAGGAGAGGTAGATTCAGTTCTTGATGGCCTTTTTGAAGACTTCATTCTGATTACTTTGAATTATCAAAAGAAATTCCAAACTCCTCTTTTCCTCAGCTTTAAATTCTGGTATTTAGCTCAATAAAAAAAGAATTCATGAATGCCACTGCAACATTTTGACAACTTTCTTGGAGCTCCTGTACCCGCGACTTTTATCAAAAATGCCCTCAAGCATGTAAAGTAGGGGTTTTTTTATTCTTCAAATGGAACATAAACACTTAAATACAAATGACATCTAACTGTCACAGGAAAACTGGCTTGGAATTTCTTTACAGGTTAGATGGTAGAACCTCAAGTATTTCTTGCCAGAATCCCCACAGGATGAAGGATAAAGGACCAAAAGGCAAATTACTATTATAAGCATCTAGTCTGATGTCCATATACAGACAATAAGGATTTCGGAAATAATTTCTCCAATTCTTACCTTAGTAAGCCCACTTATGCCCTTTTCTATTAACAACTCACAAGGCACGTTAGCACTCATTTGCACACTACACTGT
This sequence comes from Amblyornis subalaris, assembly GCA_018881555.1. Lineage (NCBI taxonomy): Eukaryota > Metazoa > Chordata > Aves > Passeriformes > Ptilonorhynchidae > Amblyornis > Amblyornis subalaris. Next base: position 1,707,485 of record JACAXG010000062.1, on the reverse strand, counting down.
TATATTGCAAAGGTGAACCATCTTGTGCAGAAATTTTTAAAATTTCATTTTTACATACTGGTCAGTCAGCTAGAATATTGAGGTGTGCGCAAAATACACAATTTTGCAATTATAAGTGGTTTATATTGCTTCTAGTGCAAATAACAGACAAAAGGTTCCAAGGAAACACTTCTTACTTTCTCCTTCATGAAGTATAGCTCTTCATGCAAACAGAATTGTATTCAAAATTTTGCTACTTGCATTCCAATTATGTGTCTTATTTCAAATAAAGAAACAGAAAACATTTAACTGGTACCTGAAAAAAATGTTAAAAACCAAATCCCCATCAACATAAAAACCTAGGTAACTATTGTAAAGAATTTGTAAATATAACCTTTGAAGGGCCTAAAATCATGTATATGTGTTCTTTAATCCATTAATTGAAATAGTGTTGAGACTTTTTATTCTTTTAGTAGATAAAATTAAGGAAATCAACATTTTCCAAGAAGCAGAACAAATTTTTGGAAAAGGCTTATAAAAACCTCAATACTAAAACGTAACCCAACTCCAAGATAGAAATATGAGTCAGCTCTTGCCATTACGTAGCCTTAACTAGGAATTTCTGGATTTAAATTGGGTGCCAATTGAATCATGTGAAGCAATAGTGGGTCCAGCAGCACCCAGGCAGTGATTGTTCCCCTGTACTCGGCACTGGTGAGGCCACACCTCAAAGCCTGTGTTCGGTTTTTGGCCTTGCACTAGAGGAAGGATATTGAGGTGCTGGAGCATATCTGGAGAAGTGCAAGGAAGGTGGTGAAGGGTCTGGAGCACAATTTTTATGAGGAGCATCTGAAGGAGCTGGGGGTGTTTAGCCTGGAGAAAAGGAGGCTGAGGGGAGACCTTATCGCTCTCTACAGCTCCCTGAAAGGAGGTTGTAGCCAGGTGAGGGCCAGTCTCTACTCTCAAGTTACAAGCAATAAGAGGAAACTGCCTCCAGTTGTAGCAGGAGAGGCTTACATTGGATATTAGGAAAAAATTCTTCATGGAAAGGGTTGTCAAGTGTTGGAAAACGCTGTTGGAAAACAGAGAAGTGTCACTATCCCTGGAGATATTTAAAAGACCCATTTAGCGGCACTGGGTTAACAGTTGGACTCTATGATCTTAAAGGTCTTTTCCAATCTAAATGATTCTACGATTCTATAACTGCAGTACTGACTTGAACAACATGTCATGCCTTCTACTGGATATAAGATCTCCCTGACAGTATCACAACGGCACACTTTTCATTCTCTCAAAACAAATCTTTTAGCAACACTGAAGGGAACAATATGAGTTTAACTCTATTTCAGCCCTTATCTCTTCAGGGCCAAATGATCTTGGAACAACCATATATGTGCAAAATTCTTTATATGTTTAATCTTTTTGGCTTTAGCATTTTTTGAAAACAAAAAGGAGTGCCTTAATTCATTGTGTACTTAGTGAGCAGTACATATGAGCAGTATTCTTATTTTTAATGTATTTCAAACTGCAGCCTTCAGTGACAGCTAATTCTTAAACACATCAAACTGGAATACACATAATCTCCTTGTCACAAAACAAAGATTAAAACTGACAGATTTATAAATTGTCATAGAACCAGAGTAACTAAGCAAATGCACTTGCTGTTTAAATGTTAGTGATGTGAAGATAAAAAACACATTTCAAAGCACTGCTGATATCTGAGAACTCTGCCTGATAAAACACAAACAGAAAACTTTTTTGTGATTAGTTGTATGCTCAGGAGTTACGTAAAAGTTAGGAACTTCATTCYGTTTTACCTTCTTTGTCAAGTATATGTTACTGCTCTTGCTATCATTCCTCCTCATTGTTTCCTAGTCATTACTCCAGTCAATTCTCCACTGTAAGCCTATGCTTCCTTTTTGTGGCTAAAACTCATAGCTGTTTCTAGCAGGGAATGCACATTTTGTTTCCCATCTGGTATTTCTTGTGCTGATTCACAGGAAAAAGCTCTCCTTGCAACAACTCTGAGTGTGGTAACGCTGTGAACTGCTGGGGTAGTGTCATGCAAACATAGTCACATTACTTCTGGTATCTAGAAAATACTTTAAGTTACCACAGCTCTATTTCTAGAAATTTTGTAAACCTATACTGAGCTACCAATTCCCTGCTGTATTTGATCTCTTGTAGCTTTTCATTTCACAAGTGTGAAAAAATGATGCTCCTTGGTTAAGGGGGCTCTGCAGTTTCTCCCCTGTAAGGTAAGTAATGACTAACAGACTTCCCCCTCCAAATCAAAGAATTTGTAAGCCAAAGCTTACTTTCTGTGAAATAGGAAATCAAACGAAGTATCTGTTTCTTTAAATTTCTCAGTGTTTGACAGTAACCATGATGATATCATTAGAGTGCCAAGGGGCTGCTGAATGCAAGTAAATAGGCATGAGAAGGCCCCAAAGCACTTATCTCTGTTTCTGACCAACTGTCTCCATTGCCACACTTGTCTCAGAACTTGCATCTTGTCAGATGAGTTCATGCACCGCGCTGGTCTACCTCATGTCCTTTCTGACCAAGACCTGTATGACCACTGAGCCAGACTGAAAGTTAGTGGCAACTGACAGGTATGCTGGGGAAAAAAGTGTCCCACATGTAAAGTAAAAACTGTTCCCTAAGCCCAAGGATGTTCTATGAAACCTAGTTTAGATTGGTTGAATTAAAATTACAGCAGTGTAATGAAATTTGCCTTTGAATGAGCAACCTCACTGAACTTCAAAAAAGTTAGATCTCACTTTGAGGTTGGTTCCTCTTCGAGCTGGTGCTGGACCACATAACTTCCTGAGGACCCTTTCAGCCTAACTTACTGTATGACCGGATGAATAACTTTCCCCCTTAAGATTGTCTTTCCTCATGATGGTATTGTTAGCAAACATCTGTCAACATGTGGACTTCAAGTCCTCCATGCTTCAATCAGGGCATTCTAGTTCTAGGCACTCACATCAATTAAAATTAATGCATAATTAACAGTGTTTCCAGGGGAGTTGCAAAGTAAGTTTGGCACTGCTACCACAGAATACACCACACTGCATTCAGTAAACATGCAATTAAATTACATCATTCTTGTCTAGTTCATCAGAACATTCCAAGACAATGGCACAGGAAAAGACTTTCCCACTACATTAGTTGTTTTCATGGAATCCATGCAAGAGTTCAAAACTGCAGAGCAGCTAGATGTGTTCACAATTTCTTACATCAGTAATTTAATCTCTATAGGACTTGACAGGATTTTCACCTCCTTTGCTGTCACAACTGAAAAGCACATGTGCCCTTGTCTCAGCTCTCAAGAATTACTGCATCGGGGACATGCAACTTTTCAAGACTTGTTATAAGGACATCTAAACCGGCATTTACAGAGGAGCTTACATGTGAGACTATTAGGAGCCTAAATGAAAAAGCAGAGCAAAACAGCATGTCTTGCATGCCCTCAAAAGTAAGCTGTCCAGTTTTTCTTCTGAAAGAAATGTGAAGAAAAAGAAATTTGTAGTGCATTTCATGGGTATGTAAATACAATTTTTACCAGGTAATTCATTCGGGAGAATAGTCATATATATCATGAGATCCAGGTTTAAGTCTCTCCTTTATAGGATTTGCTAAGAGGACATGAATACAGATCACACTTAAGAAAATCATGCACTATTTGGCAGACTTCAGAGCCACTTCCACTTTCCCCATGGTATAATGAATATTTTCAGATCATACACAAAGTTGAATAGTTGCTGCAGGGAAGTTGGAGAAGCCAAGCAATTAGCATGCTCATCTGGGACATGCAAGACTGACTGAAAATCCTTTTCCAAATCAGATCTCTGGTTCTACAGATACAAAAATAGAAATGTGCCATTTTCCTCATAAAACTGATGTAATTAAGTGTGAAGTCTATGCAGGAATATTAGTTCTCCCACTGCTTTTTGCATTTTAAAACAAAGTAACCAACTTCTAAGAAAAAAATAGTATATGAAAAATCGATTTTATAGGCAGATGTCTGCTCCAGATATGATTGAAACCTGGCTTGTTTAATAATTACAAAATCATCTAGATCTAACAGTAATCATTCCACAAATACCACAAACTCAATGTAAGAAATAACAATGCTACTAAATGCAGTAAAGCAATTTGGCCTTTGAGATAATGGTTTGATCTCCTACACCAGGCAACCAGGTGTTTTCCAGTAATCTGATACCTCACACCAGCTGCAAAAACCAGTGGTGATGGGAATTGTGTCCACTACCGCTACTCCATTCTCTGCTAGATTGGAAATTCATGAAGAAAACACGTTCCAGTTCCCACTTCAGCAAAGCATACTAAATTATCCATGAGAGAGCATCCTTTCATTCCTGCACCACTGAGAAAAGGAAAGGGGATGAACATCTGTCCCCAGCTCCTTTCTGGGCTTTATTAAGAAGTGACAGCCATTTGCCTTTATTTGATCATTTTTAGACACAAGGTGAGAATAAGATGCAAGAGGATTCTGTATTTGAGCAGAAAAAGTAGGGTTTTGGGAGTGGGGGATTGAGTGCCAAATACAAACACTGTAGTCTGTCACTATGTATTTTACATGCGAGACACTCAAAGTACGTTTTGAATTCCTTTTTAGTTTGCCCCAACAAAATGGAAGATTTTATTTTCCTGAAGAATATTTTGAACTATCTGATAAACTATTCTAGCAGGGAGACACAATTTGGGGAAACTAAAGACTGTGTAAAATCTCCTGACCTGAAAGAAACTGTGCAGGAATATGAAGAGGGAACAAGCCTAGAGGATAGACAATCCAAGTCTGAAGCATCTTTGCAGTTGTCTTTCTTACGTCTTTTCTAAGTCTTCAAAATGATTTGAAAAGGGTAAGTGTGATATAAACCAAAAAATCAAGTTTTCCTACATCTGGCTCATACCTACAACAGTTCCTAAGGGAGACAAAAGACCTGTGTGACAACTACAAGGTGGCAGCCAAAGCTAATGAGGCTTCAGAAGCAGCCACTCAACACTATTACAGAAAAAGACAGCAAATGAAAAATAGAGAGTAGTGTAACAACAATATTTTCCATGAGGTGTCAGCAGAAGTATCTGAACATATTGCTAAAACCTTGCAAGTGCTTTTTCAGGCTGCTAAGGAGTCACAGGAGAATGAATTTCATGGGTGTAATATAAATAACCTTCCATGATTTATATTTCAGTTGCTCAGTACTCCAAGTGGCGTTACTGCTCACTTCCTCCTTCCCTCTCCAACCTTCACATCCACTACTGGAATTTTGTGGTGCTCTTCGCTCTTTGCCTCCCTTACCCTGACGAACCTTCTCAAAATGTAACTGATCTTCTATTTGCTACCTTTAGTTTCCAGCTCCCTGCAACCTGGAAGAAAATTCATGTCCCACATCTTTCATGTTGAATATTCATGCAATAAAGGGTATTTAAATTTATCCAATGTCTGCTAGGAACTGCACATTTAACTGTGAACTCTTATTTCATGAGAGAAAAACAGGATAAGCAATGTATCACAGAGTAAGCACATATTGCATGGAGTCAGAATGACCAAGAGTAAGTTTGTTCTTGAAGAATATGAATAACATTTAAGAAGCCGAACACTATACTTACTCACTTCTATTTTCACTACATGATTTTTATGTCCAATAAGATCCATGATAGTCTAAACCTTAAATATATGTATACATGTGGCTAGACTCTACATGAGAAAATAAAATTAGAAATGGTTAAATATGTAACTTCAGTCTTGATAAATAACATGAGCTTTTATGTGCTTCTTGGTTATCCGCTAAATATTGTTAAACATACATTCTCAAGATAAACATAATGCTTGAAATCAAGGTAAAGAAGTCTGCAATGTACAATACAGTTAGTCAAAGGAGCATGAAGTCTAGTACATGAAAGGCATTACAAATAGAATATATTGGAACCCAGAAAATGAGATTTTTCTATAGTCATATTTCAAGTAATTGACATTTCACAGGCACAAAACAACATTTGAATACAGGGACAGCAGACTCATAAGTCTCCATTTCAGGTTTCATTTGAAGATTGACCACATCTTTGAATGACAGAATTCAGAAGAAGTTAGGAAGTTGATATTAAAAAAAGAAAACAACAAAAACAACAAAAAATGCAAATCCAACATCTCCTATGTTGGATATCTCAAACCACCATCTCAAAAAAACAAACATCAGTTGTGTCCCATTTCTTAACTCTCACACATGAATTTATTTCAATGACAATTTCAGTAACATACAGCTGACTGTGGGGGACTATTGGTAAGTTCTTAAATAATGATTCTGCATCTTGCTTGGCTGGAATGCAGAGCCATCAGTAGGAATACAGATTGCACCAGTAGCTCCCAATTCAATTTTTTTCTGAAGTTTAATATATAATTGTCCTGGTGTCAGCCATGAGGGAGTGAAGCCTGGAGCCATGTGGGTGTGTCTAGGTTGTTATTCTATACCAGCTACATCATCCTTGGTGTGGAAGTAAGGAACTCTGGCTTCTGGGAAGGAGCGGTATGGCTTCAGGTCAAGAAAAACCTGGACAGAGGGGGAAACATCCACCATTGCTCATTGTCCCCCAGGGTCCTTGGTAAATGTTTTGCATGTGAATCAACCTCTTTTTTGCGCTTTTACTACTAATATTTGCTGCTGCTTCTGGGGTTTTTTTCTTATCTCATTGCTCTTTCCAGTAAATTGTTTTTATGTCACCCCATGACCTCTGCCTTTTGTATCTCCCACGAGATCAGGGAGGAGAGCGGCTCGTGGTTTTCTTTTTAGTGGGAGTACTAAATTGGGGAATATCATTTGTAAAACACAACAGTAATGTCAATGGCTTATTTCATATTCCTGATGAAAATGTAAAGCAGAAAACGTCAAGCAATATGGATCAATAATTTTATCAGCCCCAGAACTGAACAGAACTCCAGCAAACTAGAGCTCTTCAGCACAGAATAAAAGTTTATATTAATAGTTCCTTGAAGAAAATTCGGTGACTTTTTAAATGTGCACGTGAACAGCAATATTGTACATTTTCATCTGACTATTTTTCTCTATGTGCAAAAATGTTTCTTTCATAGGCATTAGCCTTTCTAAAATAGAGCTACTTCATTTGCAAACTAGAAAACCCTAAGAATGCAAACAGAAAGGTGGCAAATTACTCACCTGCATTGGAGCCTGTCAAGTTGTAACGTGCATTCAGCTTTTTAATTATATTTTCATGAATCTGATACCAGTCACTCTCTGTGTTGCACCTAGAAAAATTGTAACTTTCATAATTCTGAAATGGGAACACAAGTTTATCTGACCGACTTCACAACATATCCATAAATAAATCTTCTTTAGCTCATGAAACAAATAACACAATAGAGGCTAACAAAGCCCCATGAAACTGCCTGTCTCGATGGAAAGAATGCTCTTACCATTTGAGAAAGGCACCATGAAATACCTGCTTCATGTGGCAAACGATGGGAGAAAGATAGGAGCAACTATGCTGAGGAACTCAGCCGTGACCAAGTTAATTTCTGCATAGATCTATCCTTCAGGGCTAACCCACAAAGAAATCTATCTTGTGACACTCAAGAGGAGACACAGGACTCAGAGCTGTCTTAGCAGACAGAAAAACCTGTGCTATACACTTCAAAGTTACTTTAAAAAGGATGTGATCTTCAGGAGGTAGTCAGTGTATAAATAGCAAATTACATTTCAGTATACATTTAGAAAATAGCTGGTTTTCCATAAGGAAAACCTGACTCTGTTCTAATGATCACTTTTCGAAGTTTAGGCTTGAGTTAGCCTTAGCATTAAATCTGATTTCTAGTGACATTTCTTCCATTGTTTTTATTATTTTTAAAAAGGCAGGCAAAATTTTAAAAAAACAAAATATAATAGGCAGACAAACCTAACAATTTGTTAAGCAACAGTGAACATTTATCTGACTTTAATCTTCTGGGAGCCTAAGTATAAGAGCCAGCCCACCTGTCCACTGTGACACTAAATTGCTTTTCTGTAGCACTGACTCCCGCAGTTCTAATTCAACACAAATGGATACAGAGGAAAGACACCCATGCTGTCAAGATTTGAGTGCTACCCCTGGGAGGGGCAGAACTTTCTCATATGCACAAGATGTGCCCCAGGCATATGTACTTAAAATAGACCACTCCACAAAACAGTTCTTAATACATGTCCAAGATCAGCAGGAAATTACATGCATTGTGTTGCTACTAGAAAATTGCACTCTCTTTAAACGCTATCAGCCAAAATCCACTATTTAATCAAGCATTTATAAATCTACTTTTGATTTTTCATTTTCCAGTGCTAACTGCCTTTTATACTTTTGTTATTCCCATTACATAGTTGCTTCATTTCACAAAAAGATACTCTGCCTGCTTTTTTTCTGTAGTTACAAAGTACTTCCACTAGATCCCTAAGCAGCACAAGGCACTAAAACAAGTCCAAAAAGCACTTTATGTTGCCATAATGACAGAGCTCCAGAATAATGTGAAAAATGTCGAAACATACACAAATATTTAAAAGGTTGTAGCCTTTATCTTTAATATTATCCCACTTTATAAACACACCTGTAGAACTAGCCAAAATTTCCACACTATGCTAAAAAAAACCAAAAACAACCAAAAACCAGCTACTATGCATTTTTGGAACAGAAAGGAGCTACAGCTATTTACTCAGACTGCACTTAACACCGCTGACTCTGATGCAAACTGACTCTAAGGTACTTCCAAAAATTAAGAAAAAAACATTTCTTACATGTAGACTTTTAAGACGAGGTCATCCTTTGAATCTCCTGCCAGCAAATCTGCAATACTGAGGACTGCACAGCCAAAGGGTCGTCTATATTGTACATTGCAAGCATTTTTCTTTTCTCCAGCTCCCATTCGTCCTGCCAAACAAAACACATATTTGATGCATAATCCATGGAACTGTCTCCCTCCAAACCACAGAAGGGAGGCAGCGAGCAATCCGGCTCAGACAATGCCAAGTGTAGTCATTGGGAACCTGGTCCATCTTTATACTACATTCAGATAACAAATGGTATTGCAAGTCCACTAAATATGTGGTGATCTTGAAAGGTCTCAGACCAGAGGTTCTGGTCATCCTCTCATGACCTCTACCCAACAAACACCACTTTGTAATACTCAGTCATAGAAATCTCATGACACTATCAAATTAAATATAGAGTTCAGACATGACAGTGTGTTCAACATTCGCTGTCTGGTAAGAATTATTTTACTGTGGTGGTTGCTACCCATCATTTATGTGAGAGGGGTTGTGATTGAGCCATTACAATTTAGTAATCAAATACTGTTTCCAAATAGACAACTGGCAAGCAAGGGGATAATTGACCAGCTGCAGAAAAACAAAGAAGAGATGAAACATAGGGAGAAAAGATGACAAAGGGCAGAAGAACAATTTATGATAAGGAAAGAAAGAAGGCAGTGAAGGGAAAGAGATTTGAAACAAAATATTTTTCCTAGCCTTTTATATTTGATTTAAATACAATTTATCAATCTTCTCAGTGTGTTCCTGGCATTTGAAACTGCCCTCTTTCTAGCCATTTTATTCAATTGTGCACTAGCAGCTATGTGTCTTTCCCATGAAGTCTTAATTTCTGACAAAAAAACCCCTATGGTTGCAGTTGCTGCAGGGCAATGTCTCCTCCAAATATCCCTATGCATCACAGCAGCTTGAAGAGTAATTGTTCATTTTCACACCAAGAAGCATAGAAATGTTATTTTAACTTTTTAATATTTCAGCGGTTCATGTATAAACTTGACTGCAAATTTATTTGAAAATCATACAACTGGAAAAATCCTACTCATTATTATTCTTTAAAACATTTATTCTTACTAACTATAATTACATAAGAGTTTACGATATCTTTTCTATACCCTTGCCCRTAAAAACAAAACACTGTATTTTGATGAAATATTAAACTAGCATGAAAATAAAAGGAAAATTACTTCTCAAAGCCGTAAAACAAAGTTTACTTTGTAACAAGTTGTTTCTGAACTCAGCACAAGTTAGAGCAACTATACTTCAAACCAAAATGTCTTTCAAAAATAGGAAGAAAAGTTATATTTAGTACTGCACTGATGCAACTAGAGGCAGTTTACAAAGAAAACAATATATCTAAGAGGTCAGAAGCAGACCCGAAGATTATCGTTTCACCCCAGAGGATAATTTCTTAAAATAAGTACCTACACTTTTCTTGTCCTCCACTTTTATTCTAGAGGACTTTATATCAGTCTATAGCATCAGAGATTAAAATTTTTATGAAACATTGTCCATTTTTTCCCTCTCCCACTTTTTAAAGGGGTCAGGGAGAAGACAAAATTCATCTAACAATTTCAGATATACATCAGATATTATATATTAATTAGGTACACTAAATGTTCAGGCAGGCTTTTCTTTGAACAAAGGATGCTTGAAATTACACTTTAGAACAAGAATGGACTCCCCAATGACAGCTCCATCATCTTAACACAGTTCATATTTGACACTTTCGTTTTGTGATAGTAACAAAGTATACTGCATCTAAAGTCAGTTAGCAGTATACTTGATAAATAACACAAAACAATGCAGAGGAATCCAGAGCAATTTGTCCAAAAAAACCCATGCATTTTCTTCTCCAAAAATTTATTCAAAGGTCTAGCTATTATAACAAATCCAAAAGCTAACCCCATGCAGTTTTCTTTTATTTACTCTCATATGTCTAACAAATACAAAATTATACCTACCTATTCGGATAATGTGCACAGTGATATAGATGTCCTTCCTGAGTTCACTGCTACCCAAATCCTGCACAAGATCAGAATCTCATTATTTATGACTCCTGATTAAAATGCAACATTTAAAGAGATCTGTACACACTGCTTTCACTGCCAGTGAAAGTGATAAATGAACAGTGAGTTCATTTATACAGCATTAACAAATTATCCCTTCAACAATTTAAACTTGTGGTCATGCACTCTAAATAAGTGTCTTAAAATAGCATGGTTAGAATTTGCCGTAATGTAGCATAATCAGTGAGAGGGCACAAGAGACTTGAGCAGCCTTGTGTGCCTTGAACAGCAGTGATGCATTTCTGTAATTCCAAATAGTCTGGAACTACAGAGAGTGCTGCACAAACAATCGTTTGGGTGTAAAAAGCACAAGGAGGAAACATAACTGGTCCTTGTTGCAGTGAGAAAGACTCATACGTATGCCTACGCGGAAGTTCGACGAGTGTCCCCATACTGCCAGAAAACATTCAAGTTGGAGTTCACCAATACCCTTCAGCCCCTCAAAGCAGCCTTTAAGAGTTGATGTTCATAACACTGTACAAGCTTATGGAGCAGTTCTGAGTCAACCATAGAATGACAAATTAATTCAACTTCTATTTTCAATATCCAGCACAAAAAAAGACTGAGACTAGGAAGAACTCACCACAAAGAGAGAACAGTGTCTTTCAGGCTTTTCTGGACATTTTGGCAAACCATTTCTATTCAGTCTCAAAAAAAATCTTTCACTGTAAGAAAACAAATATGACATATATGTTGAACAACACTACAGCAAAAGTATATCTCATTTTGATCTTATTTCCAGATGTGACTTTCCTCAAGATAAAAACAAATGAAATAATTTCTTTCTGAAGGTCTCAGCTCAGTGTATCAATAAAAAAAAGGGAGACACTAGTAAAGGGTGGTGATTAACTTAATCACCTAACAAAATTACTAAAAGCTCAATACAAAATAGAAGACTGATTGTCATTTGGAAGGATGGTATTGTACATCCCAGTATACAGAGCAACACAAGCAATAAAATCCATTTATCCTAGAACTAAAATTAGATGTGTAGTAAGTTGGTATTGATTCTTGCTAAACAAATGTCAACATTGCCATGCTTGTATTCAACCAATACTCTTTCATACATAGGATAATTGTAGGACGCATTTTTCTTATGTAACTCTATTAAAAACTCTCACTAGAGTGCACTAATTTTAGCAGTTTTGTAAGAGCCTTGGAAGTTCCAGCAGGGCAAATTTCATTTTTGAAATACTGTTTTGCAATCTACTGTGGGGTGTTAAATGCTGCAGCTGATATAAGTACTACCACTGCTAGTAGGGAGATGCAGAGAATTCTTATTTCCAAATAGCAGAGGGCACAAGACCCCACTGGAAGAGAAATTACTTTTTGAAATATTCACATTTGAAAGTAGGATTTATGGACAAACTCTTAGCAAACCTGGCAATTCATGCATGGGAATATTATGAAAAAGCAAACTTTCCATGCTTTGGATAATTTTCTCTAAAACACAGCCTCAGAAGAAATGTAACAATCATATTTCTCGAGCAAGAGATGAGGAAGATGGGAAAAGTAAGTAAGTCAGGAGTGTTATATACATATCCCTTCACCCTCTCACCCCCAGCCCCAGCTGGTCAGACACGAGTCTGGATGTCGTGTAATGCTTAAATCAGAAATAAAATTTCCAAAGTACAACTAGGTTTTTTTTCTCAGCTGTATCCACATCTTCTGCTTATTCTGGAGGCTAAACATGGTTTACCACTGCTCTGTATCAAGCATAGCTTTTCAAAATGCAGCTGGAAAATCACTAGGAATATGTTGGATAGGATCCAGCTCAATAGAGACTAATTAAATCTTTATTGCACCAGCATTTGCCTTGTAGAAAATCTGCATCGATCATTCACGGAATCAGTCATTCACATGGAAAGGGGCCTCAAAGGGCCTCTAAGTCCAAGCTCCTGCTCAAAGCGGTGTCAGCTATAAGGTCAGATTCGCTTGCTCCGAGCTTTCGCCAGTCGGGTCATGAAAAACTTCAGCTATGGAAACCACAAAGCCTCTCTGAAAAACCCATTCCAGTTGACTGTCCTCAACTTTTTGTTTACATCCAGATGCACGTTCTCTTGTTTCAACCTACATCCCTTGTCTCTTATTGTCCTACCAAGCACCATTGATGTTATTGATCTTCTTGTAGGTAAATGGGGACAAACTTTTTACTGAGGACTGTTGTGACAGGACAAGGGGTAATGGTTATAAACTAAAAGAGGGTTGATTCAGACTAGAAATAAGAACGAATTTTTTTACTATGGTAGTGGTAAAACACTGGAACAAGTTTTCCAGTGAGGTAATAGATGCCCCACCCAAGGAAATATTCAGTCAGGTTGGACAGGGCTCTGATCAGCATGACTCCAAGAGTCTATGATCTTGGAGGTCTTTTCAAACCTTAACGATTCTGTGATGATGTCCCAGCTCATTGCAGAGGGGCTGGACTACATGACTTTTAAAGGTCCCTTCTGTGAATTCTATGGATTCCATTCCATGAATCTAGGATTATTCTGTGACTTAGCTCCCCTCAAAACTGCTTCTTCTCCAGCCTGAACAAGCTCCACTGCCTCAACCTGACCTCCCAGAGCAGGAGCTCCTGTCCACAAACAATGTGAGGCCTTCTGCTGAACTCATTTCAGCTAATTAATTTTGGTCTTGTACCAAAGGACCCAAAACTGGCATGGTCGGACCAATGCTGAGCAGGGGTTGCTCGCTTCCAATAAGCAACAGCCTACATTCTTGTTGACACAACTCAGGTTGCTGTTACACTCAAGAGAACATTTCTTAAGAGCTATGTCTGGAGACCACTTTATGTTTTTATGTGCCAGCTATCCAGGCTGAACCCGTAAATACTTAAGAGTTTCTCACTGCGATTATTTGAAAATTTCTGTGCAATGTTCAGCTGTACAGCTTTTTTATCAGACACCATAAAAGGCAGAACCCAAGAAATAGTAGCGTTGAGCTTACCCATCAAAGTACATGAAAATGTTATTTCCTCAGCAAAATGCTATTTTTCTCATTCATGTTTTATGATACAGCAAACTTCTGCAGCCTAGGTCTCCATGAAAATTTTTAAATTGAGTTTTAAAGACTGTTTATGTTAGTGCATTTTTACAGAGAAACAAGTTGGTATTTTGCTGTTGAATTAAAAATAGTTTTCAAAATAATTATGCCCTTTCATTTAGATTTAGCTCATTCACGATACTGGAAAATACAGTAAAGAAAAGTGCAGAGCTTTGTTTATAGGTCTCATACAAAGTTATTGTACATTGAACAAGAATTATTAATTATATTACCAAAGTAGCTGAAGTTTTAGGACCCCATTATGTGTGGCACCATGCAAAACTGAATACAAATGAAAAAGTCTCTGTTCCAGCAGTAACAATACAGCTTCTGTACACTGAAGCCTGCATCGCATTGGCACACATCAATAAAAATTTGGTCAGTAAAGGTGATTCTGAATTTCATTGCTTTATCCTCAGTCTGTATAACAATTTAAAAATAATACATACATACCCACCACATTTCACTATGTTTTTGTCTTTAAAACAAATGCTAGATATGGTGGCTCAAAGAAGAATACCATTCATAAGCTATCTTCATAGTTTACCTATTAACTGGGAAATATGATATTTAACTGAGAGTGTATTCTGTATTTAATGAAGTTTGCATTGCACGCAAACAAAGGCACATCCTTTGAAAGCTTCCTATTCACTAGCCACTACAGCATGAAATTTTCAAGCTCTGCTTATACTCACAGAACATGAGACTATGATTCACAATCCAACTAAAATCCAAAGACTTTTGTGAGGCCACAAAGAAATATACTGATTGCAACAGATATATAATGGTTATGCAGATCTAATTTCCTCATTTGAATTTGAAATCTTTCACTGAAGCAGAGCTTCCAGTGGTGATGAAAGAAGCAAACCAAAAACAACAAATAAAAAAAATAAATCTTAATCCTTGTTCAGTGCTTTATGATATCTTCTTTTCACTAGAAACATATGACAGTACCAGTTACAGTTAAAATTAAAATGGTTATCTTTGAACATTTCCAGGGAGCAAGCAGTTAGACTTGTAATATCACATGACAAAAATGACAATGTTATATCTAAGTACCTAGAGCATGGCCATTTATATATCATTTCAAAGGATTTCTATAGAGATAAACAGGTTAGAAAAAGTGCTAAGGAAAGTAAACAGCCTTCATAAGAGAAAATAAAGATAGTTGGAGATCTGAAAAGATCTGAAAGCTTGGCTTCAAACAGCAATAAAAACCACAGACGGTTAAATGTAGAGTTAGTATCTTACTGCACAGCAGTTTTCTCAACAGTCAGCTACACATACACAGATATAGCAAATACACACAGCAGTACCCCAAAACAGAAATACCTCTCCTTCGTATTAAGACAATTTGATTCTAGTTTAGACCACAATGAATTTTTTATGAGCACCAATCTTGCCACTTAAACGTGTTGTACACACAAACTCAGCTGTCTTTCCACTGAAAATAAGGAAATAACTAATGCTGGAGAGATTAATTTAAGAAGGTCAACAAGGGATTTCTGTACTATAACTTCTCGTGTATCAGCAGAGTAACAATGTGTTCCAAATCTGCAGGCTTAACAGATGCATTTTAGAGAAACATGGCTAAAAAGTGTTCTATTTTCATATGTGACCCCTATTTCCTTAGGGGTATTAGCAGGAAAATATTACCAGTCACATGGTACCAGTCTAGACAGATTACTTGCTCTATGATTTATAAACACACTATCAAAAAAAAAAAAAAAATCCCAGCCAGATTTATACCACATGGCATATTCTTGTGGCAAAACTCTGACATCAAATAGTCATAGTTCTCAGTACAGCTCCACTTTCAGACGTCCTTATAAATGCTCTCTACTTAAAAATAGGTTACAGTGATTTCTAAAGTATAAAATGAGAGGCAATAAGAGAATACTGCCACATAATTCACCACTTCAAGTTTATCACATTCCAGAACACTGTTGATGGATGCTCATTAGGAACTTGAATCTGAATTGATTTCATTTACAGTTAAAGGTTCAGTGGTTTCATAAAACCCAGATCAGACACAAAATGTTATCCTAATACTTACTGGTGAAATGCAGAGAAATGTTGTACAACATATCATAACTTACTGAAAGATCATAAAGCCTTAAAGTATATCCTTAATCAGGGAATAACTGAATGATAAATTTGCCAACATGACTTAGCAGTACCAGCTGATCCACAGTAAGTCGCCAAGTGAGTTAGAATCCCTGTATTTCATCTGTTAAGCATTTAAAAAAACATTTCCAAATTTCTAACCGTAAAATACAAGGCAATGAGCAAAGTGGGACAGAAAAGGAAGAATGAGTACTATAAAAGTGCCAGCCAATTTTAGATAAAGATAAAAGCAAAAACACTAACCAAAAAAAAAAAATAAAACAATCTTATAATGGTACATTGAAGCTTATCTTCCTGTCTCCTAGCCATGCTGACAACATGGGGGAACAGGAAGAAAAAAAATTTTCAAACTCTAGATTTATGCAGAGGAGTCCAACTTCCCTTGGTTAACCGTACAGTTAACAAGCAAAAAAGAAAACAGAAAAGGAGATTGGAGGAAAAGAAAAACAGACATATAGCTAAATCAAGTTCCTGCTCTCATCCTCTTTTACCTCTTTATTAACTGAAGACAGCCTTGAGAAATTAGTTTTTATTACAGTTTTTATGAACACACCCTAGATTACTTTAGATATTTGCACATGTATTTTAACTGAAAGATGGTATCACATATTTCTTAGAAGAGTTAGAAAGCAGTAATTTTAAATTATTTTTCATGAGGTATCAGGAGCCAGAGGAAGAGGATACAGTTAAAAAACAGAATAGTGGAATTTATCAGCAGGTATTTACAACTAAAGGAGAAACATATACCAGAAGCTGGAGCCTTCAGTGAGCTTAGTCTGCTACCATGGATAAACATTTTGCATCACAGCATTACTAGTGCACAGACCTAGAGATCCTTTAAGCTGAATTACAGTCTTGATTATTATCCTAGTCATTGACTGAGGTAGCAACATGCATACAAGCAGATTTGCAGTATCTTTCCCCAAAGATGGGAATTAAACCTGAAGAATGCAGGAGGAAGTGGTAAAGTGAAGGGAAACAATAACATTTAAGAAAATTCCCTTTCCTCCAACACCACCTGGCTTCCTATGTATTCAGCGCCATTTGGAGGTTTACAAGAAGCAAGTCTGTATTATGTGTCAATCTTAACATGCCTTTTGCTGGTAGCCAGTGTGACTGCAACACGTTCTTAGTGAAATGATCTGTAAACCAACCATAATACCACCGGTATTCAATATACCTCATGGTTACCTAAATCTGGCACACACATGCCATGGCTGGTCCACATACTCCTATTCCAACACCGCATTCATTTCTGAACATAGCTAATTGTTTAATCTCCACCAGTGACATGACAGGTCACCTTGTCCAGTGTTTTCATCATCACATTTAAAAACAGTTATTTCTCCTGTCAGTTTTCAATTTTTACAATACAATCAGTAAGAGGGCTACTTGTTAATGCATATGAGAGACATAATCAATACCACGGGTTTCTCTTGCTTGGGTTGGTTTGCCTGCTTTAAAAATGTGTCTATCTACACAAAATCAGATCAAAGATCTATACAAGCTAGCATTCTTACTCTAACCACACCAAGTAGAAGATATTTGAGAAAGAATCTTTAAACAGTAGATAGGTAAATACGTTTGTTTCACTAAATATGGCTCTTCCTGAGAGGAACTGAGCTATATCATGAAATACAACTAATTTCTAACACACCCTTACACCTGGGAGGGCTTATGAAAGATACAATTAAAATCAGGCTCTGTCTACCCATAAAACACAAAACCAAACCTTCTCAGAAGCATTTGCTTGCTAGACTACACTCATGGCTTTTTTTTTAGGAACGCATTCCCACCATATCTACCTCATTTTACTTATTTGTAAATGTAATTCTTTTGTTCAAAAGTCACATGCAGCGGCTCCCATACACAGGCTGAATAGGAAAGTCCAGGCCATAGCAAATATGCTTGCTGAAACACCAACTCCTCAAAAAATACTTGTACTAGCCTGAAGAAAAATCTAAATTCTCTTGCAATTCAAGAACAGGCAGTATTTAAAGAGCAATTTATCAAAACTGTCTCATTAATGACAACAAATTACACAGAATTGCAAAAAAAGTCGGATTAAACAAATGATTTGTAAAAGTGCTGTGGTTTAACCCCAGCTGATAGCTCAGCCCCACACAGCTCACACCCCCACAGTTGGGTGGGGGAGAGAATCAGAAGGGTAAAAGTCAGAAAACATGTGGGTTAAGTTAAAGACAGTTTAATACCTAAAGCAGAAGCCACGCACACAAGCAAAGCAAATCAAAGCAAGGAATTCATTCACCACTTTCCAAGGGCAGGCAGGTGTCCAGCCATACACAGGAAAACAGGGCTCCATCACAGGTAACGGTGAGGAAGACAAATGGCATCACTCCACCCCCTTTCCTTCTTTACCTTCCCCCAGCTTTATATGTCGAAGCATGATGTCTTATGGCACAGGATATATCCCTGTAGTCAGTTGGGGTCGGCTGTCCTGATTGTGCCCCCTCCCAACTCCTTGTGCACCCCCAGCCTATTCACTGGTGGGGTGGGGTGAGAGGCAGAAAAGGACTTAACCCTGTGTAAGTTCTGCCCAGCAATAGCTAAAACATCCCAGTGTTAGCAACACTGTCATCAGAACCACTCCAAAACACAGCCCCATACCAGGCACTGTAAAGAAAATGAACACTATCCCAGCCAAAATCCACACAAAAAAGAAGTATTATTAAAACAAGTAGAACCTCTTAAAACCAGGACGAAGCCTTTTGATCCCCTGGTGTTGTGGGTAACCCAAAATGTTATTGTATTCCTGTGGTGGGTGCCATCTTGGAAAGCGTCAGATGCCATTTTCCTTTTGTCTCCCTACATGCTGTCGGCAGCGGGGGCTGCCATCTTAGGAAGGGGCAGTACCCTGCCAAATTTGGGTGTCTCTTTGTTCCCATGGGGTTTGTCAAGATTTAGCAATTTTGTATCTAGTGATTATTCTCTGGGTTTTTTTGCCTGTTGCTGTTCCACTTGTTAGTAAACTGTTATTTTGACTTATATCTACTCACATTTCTTCCTTATTGGTGGAAAGGGATTGGTTGAAACTAGGGGTAGGTTATTAATTTCAGAGTGTCCACCTCTTTAAATTGTCTTAAACCAAGATACCTGGCAATGAAGGTTAATCTAAATCTGTAGAAAAGATCTTCTTACAGAAACCAACACAAAGCCAAAACATTTGGCAGGAATATACAGCTGATACATTCCCTTCATACACATCTTTCCCACTAGATGAATCCTATCTGGTTATACTATTGCTGTTGATGAGTATGTAAAACTAGTTAATTATGAGAGATAAATAAAATATATATTTACTATTGACATATTGATATTAGTATCCCTGCCCATGGCAGGGAGAGTGGAACTAGATGATCTTTTTGGTACTCTTCCAACCCAACTCATTCCATGATTGTAGGGTATCTGAAACCTAAAAAAAAATAAAACATTAATAGATACAAAGGAGAAACAGGACAGATCTGTAGAAATATTTGTAAGATACCAATCCACTGATTTTGAAATTTCTCATTGGTCCTAGTACGTTCCTGTGAAGTGTTTGTAAATCCAAAACAGATCTCAGGTCAAAACCAGACTTAGGGAAAGAATAGAAAAGACAAATAAGCTTGAATACCCATGGGATATCTAAGAGGCCCAAGTTCCTGTGTTTGATTATTGAATATTGATTACTTTATGGATCAGAATAATAGCTGTAGTGAGTAACTGTTTTGCTGTGTAAAACAACAAATGACAATGTATTGAACTGACTGACTGGGCCAGCGCTTCAGCGTTCTCACCTCTGGAGGAACTCCACAGCAGGCAGTTCAAGACACTATTCTCAAGCAAAAAGCAGTATTCAATTGAGGCACATCCTTCACTTTTCCAGTCTGACTGGGACCAAGAAACAATCTTTTTGTTAATCTCCACTGACAATTCATACTACAAAATTTCTCCACATCCAGGATCCAAGCAGAAAGACTTTTACTACTATGCTACTCCTGCCAAGAAAAGACTTACTGCCTATATATGCCCTGCTATATTCCTGCACGTAGGATTCTTTCTGCTCACAATGAGTAACTGGAAAAAATTATGCACATTTTCTGAAGGGAAGCTTTGAAGTTTCTCAGACTTCAGGCTTCTCTTTTAAGCTGCTTTTTGTAAGCCTGTATTTACCTCCAGTTACAGTCCCACTGAATACATTCTTGTCCACAAGAATGGGTAAATTACAAGGTGTCTTAAAGCAAATAATGAAATAATTAAGCCTGTTTATATATTGAGTGTGTGTATATATATACATAAAAAATATCGATATACAGGATGACATAATTAAAAAAAATTAGCAACCACATTCACAAATGGACATAAATTAGCCATCAAAAGAGGTATTTTTATTCCAAATGCATACAAGATTGGTACAAGAGCAGTGGCTGCTGTCTTACCAAAGTGACCTTTACATTTTCTTTGAGGTGTTTCAACCTTCGTGCTAAAATCAGGACTAACTCTTAAACGAGCAGAAAGTAAATAACACTGCGCTGGTTTTGTTTTTTCTTGTTTCTAAGGAGAGGTAAACCAGAGCAATAAGTGACTAAACTAGAATGGACAACTCCTTTAAGAGTCTGCTAGCCAGAAAAACCAAGATGCTTCGTCTCTCCTGCACCTATGAGGCAAATCTATATATACACATATATGCATTGATGTTGTGTAATTCACTGTAGCACAGCTTTAATACTGTGCAAGATTAGATATTTTTGTGAACACTGCACAGAAAATTGAAAACAACACTGAACTATCCTATGCTGTGATCCAGTAAAAGTGCAATTGTGCTTTTGTGGAAATACTGTAATGGAAAAGTAGCCCTGAGCTAATTCATTGCTTCTGGTTCCCATGGGTTGCTCCCTTTACCAGAAACGACTCTAGTTCCTTTAGCTTAAATCCCTGCCCTGCTTAGTAGGCACATTTGCATGGAGAAAGTCAGGATCCAAGAGTACTTCAAGACAAAAAGCATCCATGGAGGTATCTGAGCAATAATTTCCAAAGAACAGTATTAACAAAGTGAAGATTACACACACTAAAAGTAGTCTTTTAAGGGGAAAAGTTAGAGTAGCCTATCACCTAATGATAGATTAAAAATTACAAGGAGCACCTGGATTGTGCTCCTTATATAAATAATTCAACATTGCTGAAAAAGTACAACAAAGTCCAGTCCAAACTCTGTCTCTAGTCAGTGTTCACACTTCCCAGAAATTCTGTGCTATTGGTACCAGGTAATTAGATCTGAGACACAGTTAAAACACATCCTTAAACAGCTCAAAAATACCACACTCACTTTTTTTTTTCCCCAGAATGATACTAAATCCCATAGATAATGTTAGAAACAAACCCCGTCTTTATGCGGGATTATTTATTAATAGAGCCTCTGAATTTCCATGACATTCAGAGACACAAAAGGTAAATATCAAACAATCAGATATAGAAAAAGAAATCATAAGCAGAAGCAGAAAATCTTAATATCAACCAATGTGCAAGCAAGTATGCTCATGTATAAAAATTATTTCTCCCTCCCTCTCCAGCATTTGTATCTGAGATACATTGCAACATCTAAAATTATTTCCAAATCTGGATTTAAAGTGTCCTCACAATCATTTTCCAAACGTAATTTGTTCTCATCTCTGATGTCAGAATAAAATAAAGAAACAAGAGTCTGAAAAGAAGATGAAAAGTAATAATAGACTCACATATTGTAGACCTGGGCATCCTGGTGAACAGCAAGTCGAACTTAAGCCAGAAACATGCCCTTGTGGCACAGGAGGCCAATGATATCCTAGGGTGCATTAGACAAAGAATTGGCAGCCAGCAGAATGAGGGAAGTGATCCTTTTCCTCTCTACTCAGTACTGGTCGTACCACACCTGAACATGATTAAGGGGCTGGATAGAAAGGCTGTGAAAACTGGGACTGTTTAACTTGGAGAAGAGAAAGCCCAGAGCGGATCTTGTTAATAAATTGGAATATATCTGAAGGGAGGGTGCAAAGAGGACAGTCAAGCAATTTTCAGTGGTTCCCAGTGAAGCAATGGACATAAACTGAAGCCTAGGAGGTTCTCACTAATCACCAGGGAACAAATTCTTTACTGATGGATGGTGTCTGAGCACTGGCACAGGTTGTCTGGGGAGGTTGTGGAATCTCCATCCTTGGAGATACTTAAGAGCCATCTGGACATGATTCTAGGAAAACAGCTCTAGAGGGGTTAGACCAGATGACTTCTGGACTTTCCTTTCAACCTCAACCATTCCACGCTTTTATGATTATATGTAAGTATCACATAGAGGCAGCACAGATAGACAGCTGGGTCATTCAGCTCCTTACGGAAATATGGTTCTTTACACAGTCTTTTCTATCTTCCACCTCTGAAAGTTAGTAACTGCCATGATGCAACATTTTACCACTTGTCTACTTGGCCAGAAGTTCCAAATGACTATAATTAATGAAATATCCCTCACAACAACATGTGAGGGATTTTTCATGAGCCAGAGGGTCAAGATTCTTCTCCTGTACCTTTTTATTAAGTTCTGTAGCCTTGCTCCCAGTATGCACCCTACAGATTCACAAATATATTCTCCATCTCCTTTGTGGTCTAGTGTTCAACATGACTTAGAAACAACAAAGATTTTGAGTCTCCTGCATTTAGAGTGCTGATGTCTGGAGCATTGATCCTAAGTAAACTAGATATTGAAACTCAAGTGTAACCCACTTCTGTGCTTAAAATAATATTGAATTTTTGAGCTCTTGCTCAAGGGAGACCATAGGGATATCTTTGAAGAAAGACATCATGGGTTGTCAGTAGTGAGCCTTCAGGGCAGAAAAAATGTGTTATTAGCTCGATTCAAGAGGTATCCAAGCCCTTCCTTGCTGTTGTTAACAGCAATAGTCAGTTGTGTAAACTTCAGTTAGAGTGATCACTAAAAGTCAGGTTCTTTGAGATGGCTAGAACATAGCAGATCTCAGGTTTGAAAATGCTGATGGAGGTTGCAAAATATGTCTTTAAAGATTCTCCTACTACACCAAAATCCTTTTAAGATTATTGTAGAATAAGGGGGGGAAGGGAATATTTGTTCCTTAAAGGGAGAAAAACTGACAGTATGTTTTCTTCAAAAATTTAAAAATTAGAACACCGAGTAGTAAATATTTTGACTAATTAAATGTGGATTTCAGCTTTTGGCAAGTGATTTAACTGAATTAAAGGAATAACAAAACTGAAATAAGAAAGGGATAAAAAGATTGATGATGTGGATGTCACTAAAAGGTGAGGCTGAGAGTACAACAAAGGAAGGGTAATCTTATTCTTTGGTATGGTCTGGAGTTTACACAATCATTAAGGATATAATCAAAAGCTCACAAAAAAAATGCAGTTTGCTTTCATTGGCCTTGGATAAACAGCCTATTCCTCTCTGTGCTGTTTAAGAATCTCTGCTCATTTGACGGTAACATGATCGTTACAAACAAGGTTGTTCAAGGTGACAGAAAAAGGAGGATTAGCATGCCAACTTATCTCCAGTCCTCACACAGATGGGGCCAGAGGCATCAATCATTTCTCATAAGACGTTCCTATCACATTGACATAGACACAAAGTGTATTTCAATGAAAGAAAATCTTAACACACTATCTTTCTGAAGTGCTGCCTTGAAATTTTCCTATTAATAGTACTGCTACTTGGGAAAAAAGAAAATGGTTTAGAAAAGACAATGACACATAAGAACTATGTGTCATATTACAGATTTAAGAATTTCTATAGCATTATCTTGGCATAAGACAGAGGCACAAACTCCACATAAATGTTAAGGTCAGCAAAACAACTGTGACTTTGAGCAGGAGATGATGATTCTTATGCATACTCATCAATGCCAAGAACTGAGGTCACAGTCTGAAATTAACAAATGTAGGCAGCAGCCTTAACACCTTCCATTCCCTTTTTCATAATACACTACCGAGTGTTGCTGGTGTTTTCAAAATTCTCTTTAAAAAACCCAGGCAAGATCTCTAGATGGTAATGTGCTACAAATATCAATACCATATTACAGGATCTACACTGGAAAGGCAGGCATTTCAGAGGACATTGTGATAACTTGATTTTTTGAACACAGTCATCTGGTCAATATTTTCTTTGAGTTTTTTTGGTTTTGTTTTTTTTTAATAGCAGCAGAATATTCTTATGGCAAGAAATAAAATTAACACAGCCTCAATGAATAATGCACATTGTCTGGAGAACAGCTAAGCTGTCACTTTGTCCCTTGTTAAACTGATTCTATTAAAAGCTAATAAGTGAAATCTTTCCAGAATCTGATAAAAAAAAATCAATACATTTTTGATTAAAGGATTGGTGTTCTTAGAGCTCCAGGGTAAATGGGCCTCCTGGCTATACTAAGGTCATCACTGCTGCAAAAAACTGCTGTATTGGGTAAATGATATTAGTACATATGAAGGCTTTGAAAGCACGGACTGTCATCAGATGTCCTTTATTTCTCTGAAAATCTGCCACTACAAAACTTGTAACTGGGTAATCTCTTGAAGTACATATTATTTGCTTTTTAAGTGTGATCCAACTGCAGAAAGAGAGGTTTGTTTCATTAACTTCTGTTCTGGTAAGAGAAAAAGATATCCCAAAAGCCAACAATCATCACCACACTCACACTCTTCAGTACTCTAAATGCTGGGAATCTAAGCATCTTCATATTCCAAAGAATAGAAGAACTTCTAAAACTTCACAAATCTCATAAATGACCACACAGTACAACTGATTTATAAAGCAGCTAATAAAGAGCATCAGAACACAGGATCATTGCAGTGTGCTGAAATGTTGCAAACACACACTTCCAGTTTTCCTTTGGAGCTGTAACAATAACCTATCACTTACCTAAATTTATTGAGTGCATCTCATATTAAATCAATTGCATTCAGGTGTCTATAATCCCTTTTAACTCTAAAACTGTTTTCACAATGTGATTGTAGTAGAAACAGTTAATTCCCAAAGTAAAGTACAGCTGAGTTACTCTATGTCTTACAGGATTTTCCCCCATTCAAACTATGATCCTGTAATATCCATGTTGCATACGCTATTTTATGATCTCCATGATCAATTTAATTTGAATCAGGTGCTTTTGAATCTTCTGATCATTGCCACATTTGGATTCACAAGCCAGAACAGTCTATCTAGTGAACTGACTTTCTTCAGCATGAATCCAAAGTAGAACATATGCTGCTGCCACTCAGTCCACACAACCACCGATTTAGTCCACAGTAAAATCCTCAAAAGATTTACAAGTTAACATTGGGTCTAGCACGAACTGCTGCTTTACAAATCCACTCCTACTGGCTAGCACTACTTCCATAAGTAGACAGCAGACTTAGACTTTCAAACTGTTGATTAGCTTACAACAAAATTAGATAATATAAAAAACAAATTTTCAAGGCTCTATACTAAATTGGTAAGTCCTTCTGATTTTGCTTTTCCCAAACATTTGCACAGCATGCCAGATTCCAGAATAAAAGCATTTCTTTAACAACATGAGGTACTGCCTGGGCTCTTAATAAAACCAGATAGAGTATGTTTGAGCTCATATACTTTAGGAACAACTCTCAGTAACCAGGAAAAGCTCAGCAGTGGCCAGAAAAACAGGACTGAACTAAAAGACAAACAAACCTCAAGAGATGTGACCTGGGACCTCTTTTGCTTTCCAACTACAGTAACAACACCTCTCTACAACTACATATACTAAAATGCTTCCCTTAGGATTCTAATAGCGAAATTAGGTCTAAAATTTAAGTGTCATCAAGAAAGCTTTTTACTTTCCTAAAGAACCAAAAAAACCCAAGGAATACACAAACTGGACTTGTGACCTTAAGAGATACAAGAGAGGAAGACGAATGTCCAGTTAGAAGACATAACAGTGCACAAAACAAAGAATTTTACTTGGACAAGCCATATGGCTGYACCATGTTAAAGCAGTGCCATTCACAACCTCCTCTACCCTACTTAGGGACTATTACTGTTCTAGGAAAGGAAACTGCAAAGCAGAAGGAAGGCGAGAGAAATGGAATATGATACAAAAATGCACCAGGGAAAACTCTAGGAATCATCGGGGGCTGACTTCAGTTGCTTATTGTTAATCTAAGTGATAGCAAAAATTATTCCTAGCAGCTAGTTTAGCCAGAAAATATGGATATATCCTTATGCATACATATCAAGTGAAACTAGCGTGAACCAATTAAGTAGAAAATGAATGACTTGCAACTGTACTCTTAATAAGCCTAAGCATGTCATCACTCAGATTTAAATACTTGACTTAAATACTGACAGTCTTCTTGCTTCCATACAAGCAGAATATTCTTGTTCAAAAAAAGCCTTTTAGAATGTGAAAACACACATTAGACAATTATTTCAATGTAGAAACAGTCTACAAAACAATATTTATTATTGTTGTTTATTAACAACAATAATAGTCATAGATAAGGCCTGTATTTTATTATTACCCCTAACTTAATACAACAGAAGTGACATTATTGTGGATGCCACCACACTCAGAAAGTTATTTTTAATAGCAATTTCCAGCAGCAAAAAAAAGTCTGGAGAAAAGTACAATCCCATACTGTCCCAAACAAATGGAAAGTGATCCCAAAGGAGTATTTGCCTCTAGCTTAATAAAGTTGCTAGAAAATCATACCTGTTGCACAAAGTGGGTACTGATCTCACTAAGTTAGGTTCAAGTAATGCATCACAGCTGCTACCAATCCAGAGAAATCTTTAGCTAGAAAGACTGAAAATCAAAAAGAACTAGAAGCATCACTGATTTTTTTGTCACTATCTGATATCAGATTTCTTCTCTGGGAAAGTCACTGATGCATTTCAAAATCAGTTTTTCACACCTCACTGAAAAAGATATTATTACCTAATTCTTAGTACATATTGGAAAAATTATGAGCATTTATACATGCTGTCAGGATGAAAAATTATTTAATTGAGAATAATCTCGCTATAAATATACCTAATTTTTCTTTTGTTCATAGAATCATAGAATGGTTTGGGTTGGAACACACCTTAAAGATTATCTAGTGATGATCTATTCAAAACACTGAAGGAATACTAAGATATATTATCAGAACCAGAATAGTTGTTAAATGCTTTTATGGCTTTAATTTCCATCTCTTTACTTATTTTAAAAGGTGCTGTCATAAAAATGCACTGGTAGGTCACACAATGAGAGCATTAACATATATGTTAAAATAGAATACTCCTTAAACATACACCTTGCCTACCACAACATATGTGTTCTATTTTAACTAAAAAAAATCTATACATACTGAAGCAAAAATAGTAAATTTGTGTATATATATATATGTATGTATGTATCACTTATTTTTAATCCAATTACTCTAAATCGTTTGCAAACATTTTAAGAGCAAATTCAGATTGTTTTTTCCTAGATTCCACTCTTAAGGGCTGATGTCAAAATCTCAGATAACTAACATTGAGAATTTATATCCTTTATTATTTCAATATCAACTCTTTCTGAACTTGAAGCCTTAAACTTTACTGAGATCTAAAGCAGTGAAACAGAAAACAAAAAAGAAATAGAATGGATTCAGATCAAAATTACTTCAGGGTATGCTGAGCAGCTCTTTAATAAATACTACCTGTGGATCCTAAGGAGCCATCTCAAATTCCCTAAAGAAGATGCAAACATTTCATCAGCTGAATTGCCTTCTAGGTTTTGCTGACTATAACTAGTCTCTGAAGACAGTAATGGGAGCCTAGAGATGCAATTCACACAAAGATCTTAAGTTTAGATGTCTTCAGACCTGGATTCCAATCCTAAAGTCCATTGATTCATCATGAAACCTTCTGAAATTAGACAAAAAGGAAACACTAAACATCGGCCTATGTCTTAATCTTGGCATCTTACTCGTGACTGTAGCAAGATACCTCCATCTACACAGGTTCCAGAGCTAATGGTATGTCCACTCCTCCCCCTCCCATCCACCTGAAGACACTTCTATTTTATCTCAAGACTAATTCGTGTCTAATAAGGCACAACTACTCAGAGAAACAAAGGTTTGATGAAGAGGAGCAGATGCTAAATTTAAACATAAAGCACTTTAGCGGGTTTTTAAAAATTTATTTTTCAAATAAAGAGGAACAAAAGTCCAGTGTAGGTGAAGAACAGATTTATATTAGTAGGTCGGTTTTTTCTCTAAGAAAACAAAGACCCATGGCCAATTTCTCACTCTGTCTTTAAATATTCAAACTTACACTTCCTATCTGTCAAAGAATCTGGACTGTCTCTTAAGCTACAGCACATAAAGATATTTTATAAAGTGTAAAAGGAATTAAAATTACTAATATTATCCTTTTCCTCTTCTGCTTGTCTTTTCAAAGACAAACAGTGGCTAACATTGCATCATGTTAGAATTCACACCTTCCAAGAATACTTACTAAACTTAGTTCCTGTGACAAAACACATGGGTCACAAGAATTAGAGAAAAGTTTTGTGCTGACATTCAGGCTCATAGATTTCAATTTGATATCTAAATTTTTTTCTACTTTATATTCATCTATATTGTTTTAATCTGTTCTTAGCATGTAATGATCTTATATTTTCTTATTAGACACTCAATTCTGGTCCCACTAAACCAAATGCAAGAACTGTTAACACTGTGCTTTCTCATAACTTGGCTTGTCTCAGTTGCTATGGTTCTCTCTTCAGAGAGAACCTATAACTGTATCACAACACAAAAATCTTTCACTGTCTTTCATTGCTCAGTGGATATTTTCTATGTCTGATCAGTTCCTAATGTTGCCTGAGAAAACTACAGTTTTACAATGGCCTAAGGACAACCTTATTCTTGCACTATAATACAAAGCTCAGCTATCAAACTGTATGTTTCCTATGTTATAAAGTACCTTCTTTTTACCTTGTTTTTCCAAAGTACAGACTGTTCCACAGCCCGACTAAGAGCTTTTTCTTGCACTAGTCTGGAATGGAAATACTATTTCTTTTTGGAGATACTTTCCCCACCCCAGTATTAACAATTGCTATTGCATTTACTGTGATACTTGAACAAATATTCCTGTTCAAACAGGTGAATGTATGAAACCGATAACATAAAACAAACAAACAAAAAGCTGAGGAAAAAGACATCCAATCAATTTTAAAAAAAATCAGGTAATGTTGCTTCTCGTCCTCCAACAATTTTTTTAGGATGCTATTTCAATCGCATAAACCTGAGGTTAGAAAAAATAAAATAGATATATTAGAGATACATATATTGATATATAGAAATCTTATAATTGCAGGTCCACCTGAAAAGAAGCTTAAGTTAGTCTTAAGAAATTCTATTATTAAGTCTCAATTCTGCTATTTTTACTCTCTCCAACAGAACTCTTTAAGAGGCTACAGAGCTCACTTGATTTATGTCAATTTGTATGAGGTAGACGATGAACACTTTATTATACATTCAAATAGTCTCATTAAAACAAGCAGGATTACCCACCTGAGGAAAGCTTGGTACACATACAGTGCTTGCAAAACTTAAAATTAACATATAAAGCAACAATGTCCAAAGAAATAAAACCCAAAAATTCTAGTAGCATAAGCAATGAATTGAAGAAATACATTTTAAATCATGTATATTCATATACTTCTATGTTTATCTGTGCGAGTAATAAGTTTCATCTATTCTTTTCATTACACGTTTCTACTGGACCACAAAATGATGACTTAGAAAACCACYGGACAAATGACACAACTAAGTTGTGACAGACCCTAAGGTGTTGCCACACACAGCTTTTGACCTGCACTTTAGTTAGAAATGAGCAGAAGAGTCTGCATATCCAAGCTCCACAACTCCATTGTTGCCCATAGGCTTTGGCATCATTGCAGGGTGTGAATAGCAGGAGGTGGGGAGCACAGACACTTGTCTCCTCTCATACATCATCATTCTGAGAGAGGTTGTTCATTTCAAGCATGCATTAGCCAGGGACTCAAGATCTCTGAAACATCCCCCCCATTTGTACTGAATAAATATTATACATTGCACCATACTGTTGTGCACCATGACCAACCAGCTTTGATTGAACTCTGTGATAAACTGGTATAGTCGTCTCAAGGTCTAGTCCAGACAGACCATATAATCTCCATCTTGGACATCTCTGCATCCCAGAGTTCATTGTGTGATACAGATACACCTTGCATTTAATTTGTTCTTGTGAAAACTCTCTTGGGTTTAGCTTTTCCAACATGTTGAGAAGTTTCTGTTTGTTTCTTGTGAGGATTTTTTTGTTGTGGTTTTTTTTTTTTGCTACAGGGTTGTTTAATTTGCAGATGGTGCAAACTACCTTCCCAAAGCTTATCCTGTCATTCCCCCCATGCCCTAGAAGGCAGTCTGGATTTGTAACAACACGTTTCTTCAAGGTCTGCCAGTAATGGGATGACGAAGTTCACACATAGTAAGCAGCTGCAAACCGACAGTGGAGTCAGGAATTGATAATTAAAGGTCAGATCACAGCAAGCACGTGAGAAACAGCTCTAGAATGTGTGCTTTCACATAACATGAAATCCAATCCATTTGCTTTCATACCACCACCACTGCCTTAACCTTGTTTTCAGCAATCCATATCGCCCCAAATTGTTTTCTGTCAAAGTCTGCAGCTCTCTCCTGAATCTATCACCTGCTGTGGCATTCATTGGAGTGAACACAAACAACGTGTCCTGATGCACATTTAATTCTTAGAAATGACAAGAAACTATATTTTGGTGACTACAGTCTGAAGCGCAGGCCAGAGCGAAATGTCAGTATTTAACAGCTAACACTGTAAGACTAGCTGTGTATATATGATCTCACTAACAGTAAAAATTAATGTACTCTGCATACCCTTCCTTGAAAGTACTGGTTAGTTATCTTGCCTGCACAGCAAAGCACAGACATAATTTTGTCAAATTCAGCCCAACTTCCACACAGTTCCCCAAACTCCTATTGCTATATTTAAGACAACAACCTGTGGGAAGGACTCAAGCTGGAGAAGTTAATGTCTCCTGTGAGAGGGAGCCAAGCTGGAGCAGAAGAACAGTGTGAGGAGTCCTCCGCCTGAGGAAGAAGGAGTGGCAGAGAAAATCTGTGACCAACTGACCACGGCCCCCATTCCCAGTGCCCTGTGCTGCTGGGGTGGACAACGGAGAGAAAATCAGGAATTAAGTTGAGCACAGAAAGAAGGGAGGGGTAAGGAGGAAGATGTTTTAAGTTTTGGGTTTATTTCTCATTATCCTACTATGATATTATTGGTAATAAATTCATTTTCCCTATGTCAAGTCTATTTTATGGTAATTGGTGAGTGATCTCTCCCTGTCCTTATCTTGACCCATGAGCCTTTTGTTCTATTTTCTGTCTTCTGTCCAGCTGAGGAGGTGAGTGACAGGGTGGCTGTGGTTGGCTGGAGGCCAGGGTCAACCCACCACACCCACCACCACCACTCAGCCGTTCAGAAGTTCAGACTTCCTGGCGTATTCCTCAAACAGAACTTACTGGACTCCTGCACTAACTGCACTCTCCTCCTGTGCTCACATTTAATAAGTGCATAGTGGCTTCACTACTGATCACTCCCATTTTTTCTCTCTCAGCCAGAATTCTACTGAAAATAGAAATAACTATTGAATATTTAAAAAATCAAAGATTATCAGGTCTCTCACAGAATTTAAACTCTAGGACAGATTGGGTTTGACAGTTTCACTGCAGAACCAGCACCTTCTCACAGAAGAACAGGCTTCTTTTATAAAAAATATGCTTAATTCACTGACTAAGGGCAACCCTCCAGTCTCATGTACCAAGGAGAATTCATCTTATAAATATTACAGAGAAAGCAATAGTTCAAAGTATTGAATATGCACTGATTAGGAGAGATGAAAATAGAGATACCGAAAAATGACCGAATGACCATTCTGTATGCATACATGTATGTGCATTCCTACACAAACAAAAACAACTAAAAGCGAAATAAGTAAACAAGACAGAGATATATACATTTTTTTAAACCTAAAATGACACTATAAACCATTAGACATAGCAATTGAATTTCAGAAGGAAGGAAAAAATTCTCATGAAAAAAGACTAATCTTCCTCTTGTTTCTAAATGTGGACTTTGTTACCTGGATCAAAAGATACAGTATTTATTGTAAAACTTACGTAAAATCAGTATTTAAATAGAAATTATATGGTACCTGATGGGCCGATTTTCTTTACTATCAAAGAGTGAGAAGATTACTTCCAGTTCCTCTCCCAGATTGGAGCACATTAAACTCTTCATCTGAACAAAAAGATGGTGGCTGCTAGCTTGTACTGGTGTGTCTTTTTTCCGATGACGATGTTCCATCTAAAAATACCAAAAACACAGTGACCACTTTGAATTAATTATAAAAGTCTCAAAACAGAAAGAGGTAGAACATGTAATACAGAACTACTTGCTTAATCCAAATTATTAACTTTTTAAATTCAATATTAACTGTTAATATTTTTTCCTTTTCTTTTTTTCCTCTGAGAAGAACACAGTGAAGTTACTTTCCCAGTGTTACACTGCATCATAGTTATCTCTAGAAGAAAAACAGTAGCCTCTAGAAGTTTATCTTTTTCTACTCTGAAAATTTTAAGCCACTTTAAAGTTTTGTGCTGTAACAATATAGTATTTCATAGCTGGTTTAAACAGTTAATGATCTGATATTCCAGTATTCAAACACATGAAAAAATGCTTTTGCAGGAGACTAAACACCAGTATTTTAAAATGAGAGAAAGCAATGATACCCACATTTTATGATCTCTGGAAAACTGCTTTATAGGAGCTAAGAAATTAGCTTGATTTGACTTCACAGTTTATACCTTCAGCATTTTAATCACTTGTTAAGAGCAGGAAAATATTAAGTTGTACTATTCCTCTCTTACATTGTAACAAATAATAATTTTAAACAGCAATCTTTCTGAGCTACTTAGCCTTCATACTGAGGTTATCTTTTTTCTCCCTTTTTATTTTTCAAAATACACTCCACAAGTTCCATTATTAGTTTTCTGGGTTATTTTTCCTCTGTATGTTTCATCTTATGATTAATGCTTCCTCACTGTATTTTATCTAGTGCTTCAACAGGATTCTATAATATTACATATGACTTTGAAATTGCTCAAAGGTATACTGATTCTAGCATGAAGGCTTGACTTGACAAGTTATCAACACAAGTAATTAAAATTATAAAAAATATATAATAATTTCAGGTCCACAAAAAATTGCAGGGATCATATTTTGGGGGGGTTTGGTATTTAAATACCAAAGTTATCATAAATAAAATTCAGTTTAAATACAAGCTTAGTCTTAAGCACATAAGGCTCAAAACTGTGTATCTGTAACAGCTGCAGTACTTAAATATGAGCCAAAGTCTGCATAAATGAATTGGCAAGTGTTCTTAGACCTCACTGGAGATTTAATCAGAATAAGAAATATCAGTGCTGGTTTTAGTAAATCAAGATGAGCTTTTATATCTGAAGGAAAGCTTTCCTATGCAATTTAACTGCTATTTGCATTAATATATTAGAAACGACCAAGAGCCCAGTATGATTAATTGGGACAATATTACACCATGAACATATTATTATATTTCCACAAATCTTACCTAAATCGGCTCATGGGACAGGTAAAGCTCTAATGATAAAGAATCTCATAAGCTTTTACTGATGATTAAATTCACATTAACAGTCACAATTTCAATGATACAAAAGAAAACAAAACTTTGAACAAATAACACGTAAGCTAAGTATGCATGCACATGCAAATCAAAGCATCTCATACAAATGCAGAGATGACATAGCTGTTCAAAAAAATTTATTTCCTTACAGTGAAACTCATTACATTATGAAATGCCAGTTTATTGGATCAAAACATGTACTTTTGGTTACACAGAAACTATCAGTGTGTAATTTGATAGCAAAAGTACCAAGTATTACATTCACATACCAGCCTGTAGAGCTCTGTAATGCTGATCTCTTCAGGATCCACCATAGCATATTCTTTTCTTGGAACTAAATCAAGTCCCAGTTGTCTGTATGAGAAATGGAATAACAGTAAGTAGTTTCTACTTTCAAAAGAAACAAATTAACTCAGCATCTGTTTGTTGTTTATTCCAATAAACAATTCACATCTTAATTGGTACTCTACAGTTGACTTTGGTTTTGTTTTAATGTATTTTGGCTGTATTCACCATTCACATATGACTCCTCCCCTTTCTCCACTTTGCAACATTAATAGAATGTTTTTCCACAACTTTTAAATCTGTTTCATGTTGTGGACAAAGTGCAATGGATATTGTCCTTTGTACTATTGTGAACATTGTCAATGTAACTGCAGTAGTACTGTCAATTTGAATAACAACCACGGGAAAGGAAGAAAAAGAAAATCCATCAAATGCCAAAACATCAGCTTATTTTTAATTTGGACTGGATCATATCAAAGATGCTTGCCTGTATCCCCTGAACAAAATAAGGAAATGAGTTTGAATCAACAGGAATAAAATTTATTTTCAGCACTGCAGCAAGCAATAATGATTAAGAATGCATATGGGGCAGTCATGCTGAATTTTGGAAAATTTGA
Source organism: Amblyornis subalaris (assembly GCA_018881555.1). NCBI lineage: Eukaryota > Metazoa > Chordata > Aves > Passeriformes > Ptilonorhynchidae > Amblyornis > Amblyornis subalaris. Next base: position 1,672,764 of record JACAXG010000062.1, on the reverse strand, counting down.
CAGATTAGAAAGTTTTTCAAAAATACATTTTGAAGAGCAGGAACTGATCATGTCAAAAACCTTTACAATTCTTGCCAGTTACCACAAAACTCTGAGCAGACAGGTAAGCAGACACATTTAGTCACAGTCCCTTCACTGTGTGAGGTATTTATGCTTTCAGATAGCTGTAGAAACACCTGAAATTCAGTTAATTCTACTACTGAATATTGCTGCATTTAGTCAGCATTTAGCTGTATAAATAYAGGCTAAAGAAGAGACTTTGGAAACAGCAACTAAATGCCAAAAGGTGTTTTAACTATTTTCTTGCTTTAGAAAAATAAAAAGTAAAATAATACAATTTGTGTTAGCTCATATTAGTTATTCAGATAAAAGAAAGATGCAGAGCATAGTAGCTGTACGTATGTTAGAGATGCTCAAGTAGGAACCAAATTGTGTGACCAAGTTAAAAAAGTAGCAGTGTCAGCCAATATAGTTTCAGTTAGAAGACAAAGCTACGCTAAATGCATCATACAGGCATCTAGCCAAGTGTGCTTTAAAAAGATGCAAAAGGCTGCTTCAGATACTCCAATGCAATTCTCTCACAGAAAGTACTAATGCTATGTAAATTACACTGAAATAAAAAAGCAAAATAAAACAATAAGCCACTTTTCACTGTTCAAACATAATGGACATAAAAACAATGAAGGAGAAAGTCCATTATAAAAAAGGTAACACTTGTTAGAAATTTGTTCTTTATTTAGCATTCTACAATAAGACTGAAGCCATGGTCTTATAATTTTATGACATTATTTCATTTATTGTTATATTTACTCACTCGTTGCCCCAATCCAGACGAGCAGTGATGTGTCGCTTGACATCCTTCATTCGATCATGGGTGAGATGGCCAACAAGGACCTGCCTTCGCAGGTCTAGGATTTCATTCATTATGTGCCACAGCCGGTGAAAGAGATCCCCCTCATTCCTCTGTGAGACAAAAATATAATTGCCTCTACATCACCTGTATAAGCTAACAATCCTAATAAATACAAATATGGTGAGGAAATTAAGAAAACCCCTTCTTCCCCCTAATTAGTCCGTTTTTCCCCAATCGCACTGTGACCATTTTACCCACATGTATGTGTGTGCATATAAAATCATTTCAGAGCTTGCCAGAGACCCTCTCTCTGCACCACAGCCATTCCAATACTTCACTCCAATTCCTTGTGTCTCACGTTAACATAGTCCAATGTACATGACAGATATAACAAAAATTCAACAAAAAATGTTCATGTGTTTCATGACACAGCACCGTTTTATTCCAAGAGCATGTTCATTCTGTGCTGCTGTCTCATCCAAACTGAATATATGTAATCTGTAATTCAAGACTACCTGAACTCATACACATAAGGGGTAGAAAAAGCTATAGCCCTGAGCATCCAAACTCTGAACCACAGYGTTAATTTCTTTTAACTTTTTCTTGCACTGATATAAATCTACACACCACCACCTAACCATAAATAAATAGTAACACGTAGACAGAATCTTGTCCGGACAATTCTTCTTTATCTAACTGTGAAGTAGAAGAAATTATGTGAATGTGATTGCTTTAAAACCACATCCTCCTATTCTAATTATATACCAGCTAAGGGCATAAACAATTTCCCATAAAAGAACCTCTGCTTGGGAAGAGTCTATTAACTCTTCATTCACCAACTCTAAGTAGTTTTACCTGACATCGTTTTTTTGAGAACCTTTAGCTTGAGGAAATTACTGCAATCTCCATGTAAGTGATGCATCACACAAAGTTGAAAAAACACTTCTATTCAGATTTGTTCTGTTAATTCTTGCCAAAAACCCTAAGCCCATTTCCCTTTTCCTTCTACCTATGAATAAAAGGCATAAAAATAAAGTTCAGCTACTTCTGGTGCATAAGTTAAAGCTAAAATTCACTTAGAAAAACCACTACTCTCCGTCATTAAGTTTTATATTCCAAGACCTCTGACAAATTGCCATTTGATAAATCTGCTCTTTTTACTTCATATTCATTCACTTCATAAGTTCATTAAAATGCACATTAATTTATTGGTTGTCTTGGCTTTCTGCCTGGAAAGAAAGAAAACCAGGGTATTTTAAACATGCAATAACAAAAGCAGTGAGGACAAATGTTGCCAAAAAGAGAAACAACTGCAGTAAGAACAAGAGGGAAATATGAACATTATAAGTAGAAGAAAACCAAGGAAAAAAGGTCATAAAAAGCCCTTGAATTAGAAGCAAGAGACAAACAGGACTCCGCAGGAACATTACAGGGAACTAGACTGACAGTACGTTTTCACAATTTTCCATCAGACACTAGCACACAGGCCTTTCATTTCTACACTTAAAAACCAAATGGAATAAACAGTAATTCAGGTGTATCTTTGGTCCTGGTATCTGATGATAAGTTCTACTGAAGTAAATTATTCATGTGAATACAAGAGACATGCTAATGTTTAAAAGCACTATGAAACTCAAAATAAAATTTTCAGGTATTAAAACAATTAAAACCCAAACTGAATGTTTTGGGTTTTTTTCTGAAATTTATACTTCAACTAAACCTGAACATCTGAAAAACAGTGTGTCTTTTGAGATGATATTCAATCAAAGCAGTATTATTCAGGGTACTTGCCACATAGAGTTGTTTCCACATTGTTCCCCAGTCTCTTAAAGTTGATGTCATTTCTGTAATAACAGAATCTTCTGTTGGAACAACCATTTCAAATTGTCTGTAACATGCAGAAGAACACATGATATTACACAAGCATTACTAATTCCATTGCAGTTACTAATATGTAGACTTCCTACTGCCAACAGTGATGAGCGCTCCTTCAGGCCATGACACTTTTTATTTGTATATTTATTTAATCCCCATGGAAAAACTTTGGGTGAAAATAGTTTAATCCCCATGCAAAGTCTTGGTCCTAGAGAAGGCAAGGTGAGGTTTTTTTCTAAGCATGTCAAAAACAACTTTCATAGCAGAATAATTCCCGTAGTTCCCAAAGGGATCTCGACACTTCAGCTTTTCATGCCTGGATTACTTTTTTCATGATATCTTGTCTCTCTTACTAAATTAACATAACAATGTGACAACCCTTGGCCATGATGTGCTGTAGGGCACATGGCCTGAATGGGAAACATAAACTAAAAAAGTAAATAGATGTAACAAAGATTGAACTCCCTGCAAGTACTGTCATGGTGTCCACTAACAAAAATTATTCTGCCTTTAAGCTTTGTTTTATTGTGACAGTTTACAATTTCGTTTCACTGAACCTTCAGTTTTAGCTATGCCTTTGAAAGGAGAAAGGATCCTAGGGCATGACAAACAATATGTGGCCAGAACTCCATAGTGAACAACAGTGAGTTTAACAGTAATGTGAGGACATTTTCACCTGTGGGAATGAAATTTTATTAATTGTTTTAATATTATTACAGTACTCATCATTATTTCTGCCCATCATGAATAAAGGACCTTCAATGCACTCATTCATGCTCTCAAAATAAAGGTCACTTAATGTTCAGGCATCCATCTATTATGAGAAATGCCATTACCTAAGCAGGTTTCAAACTGTTTTGTATCAGTTCTCTACTAATAAATCCAAATAAAGGATACAATGTGAATTCTTACAAAGTAAGTAAAACTTGGAAAAAACTGTTGAGCTATGATCACTGACAAAATTTTTTAAAAGTGATACAATCAAGGTAAGTTTTACATCTTAAAAAAAAATAAATCAGTGTCTTTTGTAGGCAGACCATTTGAATTCCAAAATCAAATTTTAGAACTAATTTTAACCAGTTATTCTGGTTTTTATCAACTCTTCTAAAAATGAAGACAGTTGTCAAAAATAAATATTGGCTCTCCATCATCTGAAGAAAAGAAGTCAAGGATAAAACTTCTCTATTAATTTACAGGTTTAGTAAAATCTTTTGCCATTAAACTGATACATTATTTTACCCTTTTTTTCTGTAAAATGACAACTGTCTACCATGGTAGAGCTGCTGCCCTCAAAGAAAACAGCTAATCTTAAACAGCAGGTCAAAAGACAGCTTCCGTACAGAATAATTTCTTCAAATTAAGGCAATGCCATTATCAAGCTAAACTTAATATGTAATTGTTTTCTCCTTCCTCTAGACAATACAGAATGATACTCCCAATTGTGCTCAGTGTCTTCTCAGGATACAGCATTCAATTTTATGACCATCAGGTTAGCTAAAGACAACCATTTCAAGTCCTGAGTAAGCAGTACACTGAAATAAAGATACATAACAAAATTATTTACTTTTTAAGCAAAAGATCTTTGGTACAAGTAACTGTTCATATTTAAATATTTGAAATCAGAACATTTCACATACCCTTTGTTCTTAACACACGCATTCTTCAAGTGAATGTAGTTAGATGGAAATATGCCCTGAAAAATAAAAAATTTAGGTTAAAAAAGTCCCCTTACACGAGTTTGGCATACCATTTAGCACCATTCAATATGCAAATGCATGCTGAAATCAAAGTCTTCCAAATAATTAACAAAAAACACACACAAGGAAAGAATGCAATAAGTACTCAGTATAAGTCTAACAGAAACTAAAATGCCATATTCAGTAGAGTTTAAATCCTTCAACACTTCAGAAAATTAGAAGATAAACACATGTAGAACATGCAGAAGATTGTTTGAGAGCTCCCTTATGGCAGATGGTTTTATTCATTATTCCCACCTTGACAAGAAACAGACCAGCTGCRGGGGATAACGTTTTATCAACCATGTCTTAAAAATAAGGATTTTCAGATGGGGATTTTCGAAATGAAGCAAAATAAACGAAGTTCATGGTCAGTAAAAATAAAGCTAATAAAGAAAGTCAAAATACAGTTTTATTTGGCAGCTACTATGCCTGCAGTGCACAGGAAAGTTGTGGTAGATGCCTATCAAAGAGCCTGTGTCCTGCCATGAGCAGCCCTTTTCTAGTTGTTTAAGGGCTCTCCACCATTCTCTTGAACAGGCAGCGTTGCTGCAACAGTCCTACTGCTCTTACAGCACACCAACCTCCACAAATCAGAATAAGAAAAATGAAGCAAGCCAGCTTCAAGCTTCTGGCTGGGAGCATAACACAGTACAGCTCATGCAGTGAGGGAAAATACATATATGGTCTCTTCAGAATAAGCACGGCTGCATACAGCTTTCCTTTGTGATGATGGTGTCCCATTTTCTTTTAGCACAAGCATTAGACCTTTGACAAAAACATATCTACTATGTAGAGGCAACTGCTGTTGTAATGCTCCTACTCCTCTGTAACGCAAAGTAGTTCGGGAGAGCAGCTCCCAAGGACAATAAGACATACAGGCTCACAGGTGTAACAATACCCCAGGAAACAGGATGGCTGCATATGCACCCTTACTGCAGACCAGCTGCCACACATAACTTCTTCAAGTGTCAGTGCTGGCAGAATAACAAGGGAATCTTGAGACAGAGCAATACCAATAACAAGAGGAGTTACAAGGTGCTCTTATTATTTTACTTTTGGAGAGAYTCCCTTCAAAAATCCAATTCAGAAAACTGTTTGCATTCACACTAAGAAAGCAGAGAATATATCTCTTTTCTTCACACATCAAGTCGTGTTTAGAAAACCTATTCATAACTTCCATCACACATTTGACAGACCACAAAGCAAGACTGACAGCAAGCATGTGGTGAGAATTGCAACAAAAGACACAGAAGATGCAGTAACAAACCACAACTGCTCATGTCTTATAAATCAAACTGTAATATATCTCAATGAGGTCAAAATAGTAAACATCAGATTAGACTCTGTGGCTAAATTTATTATTCACACAGATCTTTCCTATAAAGAAAGGAAATTTATGTGATTAAAGACCATAGGCCTTGGCACAAAAGGCCAATTACTTGATATGAGCCCCTCATACTTTTGAAATTAATGTGTATGTGCCTTATTTTGCAGCTGAAGCATCTTGGAAATGAAGAGAGGAAAAGAAGAGCAAAGCTTACAATGCAGGTTAGAGGATCAGGAAATTATTTAAGATCTTTCTTTCCCATGAAAAACAATCTATACAATCCCAGAGGCAAGACAACAGGAGAGGTTAAGAAAATAGACAAATAAGACAGGTAGAGCTTAAACATACATGAACAGACACTGAAATATAAATTTCATAACTTTTCATGTCTGAATGCAGGAGAAATAAATCAGTGAAGCCTGGTTTAGAATACTATGCTACTATGGAAATCAAAGACTACACATTAAAGAAAACCACAATGACCCATATATTTTACATGGCAACACATATCTTTTATTCAATTGATACTCTGCATGTGACTCCTATAAACTAGTTGTCTCCACTGGCTGCCCTAAATTAATTCATAGCATCAAGAAAAACAGGTACAGTTTAACCAACTTTTCCAACAGTATTTATACTTCGTATTCTCAGTAGTCTTTTCCCTTCACCTTAGCTTCCTCTGAGTGGAAAATCTAAAAATCAAAAATGAAAGAAAATTCACCATAGCCTTGGATTTATAAAGTGTATTATCCTAATACATAGAAGAATTTCAGAAGGATAATCCATGTCCAAATCTAATTAAATATCAATAATATACTTAACACTAAGCTCCAGTTTTCTTTTAACAGTAAATATCATATACTTACAAGGAGACTATTATCTTTTCAAAAGTAAATATATATTTTTGCCAAAGAATGCAAAACTGCAATTGACCTTTACCTTAACATTGGGGTTTTTTAAGGCAAATCCTCTGTACCATCCTGTGAAGAAAGAACATTTTGCTTTTTAAAGTATGCAAATCATTTCCATATGTAAAACAGATTTCATCTTTCCCTTTTGGACAGATATGACAATTCCACAGTGCTGTCAGACTACACTAATTTAAAAGACTTTCCATACAGTGAAAGGTATTTCATTTAAACCAGCTCATATTTGGATGACCTCATTCACACAATTTCAGGAATTACTCTTTAACCCTGTATCCCTAAATGTTTCTAACAATGTAACCCAGGTATATTCTGCATTGGACATTACACCAGTCAAAACCAAAATAGTTTCATATTAACTCTAAACATTTACAAATAATTTCTGGATTTCAGGTTCTACATCTATCAACCACATTACTATACAAAATTCATAATACACCTGATTCAAAAGAATATGCCTTCTAAAGAACATTTCTTACAAGGTTAACCATATATTATCCCAGCATGAAACAAAAAAAAAAATCTATATAACCCCAAGTGATAAAAAGGTGATAAAAAAATCAAATTGGCAAACTAGCCTTATGTGTTAAGGAAGCAGATTATTAAAAAAAATTCAACTTTATTTCTCTTACACTAGCAACGGACATTTACTAAAATTATATTTGCATTCTCTGCTGCAAAACTGAGGCAGAAGAGAATGCTTACACTGCTTTAAGATTTAAACTTGTGACTTTGAATTAATTTGAAAGTGTCTTGATGACAGCAGGTTTCCCTCAAAAATACCGGGAAAGCAGAATAATTGCGAGAGAACTACTTTCTTTTGTAACTCTTATCCTCTGTAAATGTTTATTAAACAGATTAAATGAAAATAAATGAACTGCAAATTAATTATTATTGAGACTAGAGCTCACTGGAATTGGAGAAAAAAATTAAGAGGCCAGAATATGTTATGTTATTGACTTAAAATACGTGTTAATTTAGGAAAATAAATGAAGAGTAATGGGGTTCAAACCACCAATACACAAAATTTAATTATCACTGGAATCACCTGTGAACTCACCATCGCATTTCTCTAATATTTGAACGGTGTCTCCAATCTCCAGTGATAGGCCATGTGGGACTGTTCCTCGAAAACCAGCAATAACTGAAAAAGATAATAAGTTTCAATTATTTGTAACATTAAAATATAGATTATTATTCCTATAGTATATTACCAGGGGAAGCTACATGTTAGAACAAACAGGCTTACTAAAATTTAATAAACTGTGAAAAGAATCAGAGCAAGAATCATTAAGCCACTTTTATGAGCAGAAAATTTAAAATACAGGACTTGGAGAAAAATCTAAATGCTTACAGCCCAACTATACATGAATGGAAAGCTTGTACTGGAGAACACTATTAGCTAGACCATAAGAACCCCGAAGGACAGAAAGTGTTTTATTCCAAATGCTTACACTAACACGTATCAGACCTCGGAATTTTGCAAGCTGAAAGTGCCAATATGTGCCAATATTTTTGTTGCCATCTATACCACTCACACACCATGAAAAGAAAACCTTATTTCACATTCGCTTAATGGATGCTATAGACCCAGCACTCCACATAATCCCAAATGTGAGGAAATGGTTAGGGGGTGGAGACCACCTAAAGCATGTTGTTTGCTCTAATACATTAAGTGCACACACAGTTTCCCCTGCAGCCTCGCCAAAGCCAGTGAAGGCAGGTCATGAGCTCAGGCTGGGACAAGAGCTACAGAAATGGGCTTCTCTTGCTGGAGATAACATATGCTTCAGAAACAAAACATCCACCAGAGCAGTGATGTACCCAAATACTTACAATGGTCAAATACTAAGTCTTATACTGTTAGTTCTAAAACAACAGACAGCTATTTTTTTCACTCAGAATGAAAACAGAATACCCAAAAGCCACTCAAACTGCTCATTCCTACAAATGCTAAAAATCCATTAACATGCTAGATAGCAATTCAGCTATTCAACCCTGTTCTTACTTGAAATGCTGAACTAAAATATTGCCTAATTCAGGCCATGAGACCAAGCAATAGTGCCTGGGATTCCTATATTGTAATCATCTTTCAGAGCTCAATTTTAAAGTGGAAGAGGAAAACGGCCTATCCACCAGAGCATGATGCACAAAACAACTTTGTAGCCTAACAGCAGTCTTACTGCTGTTGAATATCTACCCATCTAGACAGGAAACCCCAAATCTCATAGGAAAGAGAAACAAACCACTAGCTCAGAGGCATGACAAGAAATCATCACATGTAAAAGCCAAAAGGACATGCATATATGCAAGGACACATATATGCTCTTGTCTACTGTCAGAGGTCTACCCTGCCACAAACAGACACTACACTCAAACACAACATAACTTGTCATCTCCACCATATGTGCTTGCTACATTGTTCATCAAAGGCAGCAGGAGAGATTAGCTGTCAGCAGCCACAAAAACTGAAAATTCATTTGTGAATCTTTGGAAGAAAGTTCCAGATTTTAAAAGTAAACCAACAAGATATGGTTTATACTATAGGATGGCATTTATAAAAATGTACAAAAAGTATATTTTTGCCAAATCCTTCTTCAGAATTAGAAGACTTCAAAACTCATTGAATTCAATCATCACTTCAATCATCAGTAAATCACCACTGTGCTTAACCCATGGCCTTTATCTCTTTGAAAAAAACCTGTGAGATTATATGCCTGGACAGTCCCTAAGATTTGATAGAACACATAGCCAGTATTTATAGCATTGAACCTCCTCAAGTATGTGTACTGAATCAATCTCTATTCATTTTAGTGCTTCTCCCACTCTTCAAGTTATTTACACCAAACTGAATACTGTGAGATAAACTATGTGAAATAAAAAGCTACTTTGGTCCCAACACCATGATCAGGTACATCATTTTTAAAGTAGGTTAGTAGCAAGACAGGATTTGTACAGTGAAAAATTTTGTCTAACAGTTGAAAAAAAGGAAGACATTTTCAATTAATTCTTATACAAAGATCTGAAAACTAAACCAGCTTTTTAACTATGAAGAGAAATGAAAATAAAAGGGAAACTCCCTGAAWAACAATACAATGTATATTTAAATTCCTCTATGGTATGGGAATGACAAGAGTCACTTCGGTCACCTTTCTAGGTTGAAAGAAGCAAAACTGAAATATGAAGCCTGCCAAAATAGCATGTACAGCAACTGAAATAAAATTAAGGAATTAACTGAAGAAGCATGCAAAATCAAAACCAACTCTCGTCTGTTATTACAGGTGTGAGATGTCTTATTTTTAAACTCCATGAAATAAAAAAAGACAGTAATTTTCTCCTTAAGAGCCAATATATCCTGTCACATTGTTGTGATCTGACTTTGCTGTGACATTCAGGTTTTTTTACTTAGTTACTAGACCTGTTAAAGATCTTTTTCTTTCTCTCTTCCTTTTTTTTTTTAAAAAAAAAAAGTTTAAAAAAAAACTTTTAGGACAAAAAGAGATTGAAATCTGACACAGTGTAGAAAATAGCCAGAAATCATTTTAGAGCATGTACAGAAGAACAAAATTATACCTTCAAATATCTTCTAGAAGGATGGCCTGCAGAGTACCAGAAAAAGAAAGAAAGAAATGAGGGCATCATCTATACCTCTAAGCCAGCACATTCACCTGATACACTTGAAAAACTCTGGCTGTATTCTTGCTGAGGCCTTGCAGTAAGGTCAGGCTCGAAACAGATAGCCCATGGTCCTTAGCAGTGTCACTCAAAGTAAAATAAAGAGAACTGCAGAGCAGCAGAGGATTTAATGAAAAGCACAGGAACCCACAGATAAATTTRTCCAACAAATGTTTACTCAGCTAACTTTCTAATAATCAAGTCATGCTACAGAACTGGGACCAAGACAGAAGGTGGCTATCACAACAACTGTCATAACAACAGGCAACAACAAATGAGGGCCAAGGTAGTCAACTTTTTGCCTTATTTGCCTTAGTCTTCAATGGCAACCTCTCTTCCCACACTTCTGGATTGGATGGACAGCCAGATGGGGACTGGGGGAGCAAAGTCCTCCACTGTAAATATCAGGTTCATGGCCACCCGAGAAACCTAAATGTACATAAGTTTATGGGGACCTGATGAGATGCATCCCAGAATCCTGAGGGAATTGGCTGATGTAGTAATAGACTATTTACAAGAGCATGTAGTGATAGGACAAGGGGGAATGGCTTCAAACTGAGGAGGGAAGGCTTAGTTTATATAATAGAAGAAAATTCTTTACTGTGAGGGTGGTGAGGCATTAAAACAGGTTGCCCAGAGAAACTGTGGATGCTCCATCCCTGTGAACATTTAAAATAAGCTTGGATGGAGCTCTGAGGAACTTGGTGTAGTGGCAAGTGTCCTTCACCACAGCAGAGGTGTTAGAACAAGCTGATTTTTAAGGTCTCTTCCAACCCTTCTATTATTCTATAGATTTTATAGAAACCTATAGAATCTATAGATTGACCCATGATTCATGTCTTTTTAGTTTATCTGTGGTGTATATACACACGTATATCCTCCTGCAGGGAGGATAACAATTAAGTCATGGAAGGGGGTAGCTGCTGTTTCACCAGAGAAGATCCCAGGGTTCAGTGGTTCAGCTAGGACACAGGGTTCTTAAGCGAGCCATGATGTCAATTTCATATACTGGACGTCTCACCCTTATCTCCAACAACCACGTTTTTCTGCAACACTTTGCAGATGCTCCTTAATTCTTTCTTCTAGTAGTTGTAAGTCATAATTAATCACCCTGCAGTGACTGTGGCTTAAGGTGTTCTCAACCTAACTTAAGAGCAGTACATACTTATCATAGTCATAGAACTGGACATTTTTTATATACAGCATTCACTGACACATATGCATCATATATGCACTATTTTAATTCTTCTAACAACAATAGCTGTTGTGATTATCACTTTCTCTCTCTTCCATTGCAACTGTATACCACAGACCTTAGAAAAGGAGGATGGACAGGAGAAATCTACTCTGAACACAGATCATTTACCAATCCCTGCAGTCTTTGCAGATGGACTGTCACATGCATGTCCCCAGAAAGCTATGTAACAAAAGCACTTACATCTAGATATATTTTTTGTCATTGTAGTAGCTGAAGGTCATATAAATGTCCTTTCAAGTGCAGGAACAGTGATTGATGTCCTCTTCAATCACCTCTCGGCCACGGTAGAAATATGGAACTCCACAATAAAAGTTTGTAGCAGGATATGTCCTCAGAAATATTTTAGAAACTGAGTTCAAATACTGCAGCCAGCTGCACTATTAAACATTTTCTTGCTGCCAAAGGGTACTCGGAGAATAAGAAAGCAAGACAATAACACAGGATACAAAAACCTAATCTATATAGAAGGTAAAATCATATGGTGAGAACTACAGTGACATGCGATATTAAAGCAACTTCGGTTTTGCTTTGCTCGTAAGTTCAGCTTCTCAAAACAAAATTCCTCTTTGTGCTCTCATTCAAATCTCTGTTTGGATGTGCCCACTCTTGGGACAGTTTTACATATGAAACTGCCTGGTGTGTAAGAAGATCCGTCCAAGCCCAAAGTCTTAATTAAAGCCTAAACTAAGTGGGGGTTTTTGGTGCAGCTTCAGCTCATCTAGAGCAGAGAAAGCAGTGCTATTCTAAAAACTAAAACAAGATATTTTTCTACTTGCAACTAGTGCACACAAGCCTTACATGTGAGTTAGCCTAATAAAGATGACTTGAGACTCACCCAGAGCAAGCTGGTTTCATGGCTAGCTTGACTGCTTGTTTACAAGATGAAAATGTCTCCCCACAAAGGGTGTGACGTGACGTTGATGCTCAAGATGCCCTCATCACAAGTTAGAACTAAGGTCAACACCACAAACACCACACATTACATTCAGATCTGGGTTGTGTGGCAGGACATATGCTCCCCATATACAGAGGGATGAAAAGAAGTAATATCTACAGCAACTACTCAATGTTCAAAAATGAGTATTTGTATTACAGTAGCATACTTGGGTTTCACATAATAAAAAACAGTCCTTCAATTGAAGAGGGAAGAGTAGGGAGAAGATGTGAGTTAGGAGAACATAAATTACTTTAATAATTAATTATTGCTTGGCCATATTCTGCATGCAAAATGCTTGAGTAAAACAAAAACTCTAGTTCAGTGCCCTAAGCCATGATGCCCCAATTACAAGAGGCGGCATATGAACTACAGAAATGTAGTAAGTACACACTAGATGATCAGATTTGAAGGGCGGGAACACTGTGTCAGAGGGATCGGCTTTGACAGAGAACAAGATGCTCTGATAGAAAAGGAATTGACTAGCTGGCAACAGGGGTGGCTGGCTCACTTCAAAGTTTTGCTTGGGGTTATATTCTTAAAATTTTTATGCCTGAAATAACTGGAGATCTGCATATAAGAACTAATGGGGCAGACACTGTTGTTCTTTTCCTCCTAACAGATGGCCAGAAGCTTTTATTGATTCCAGATATTATCTGCTATAATTGAAATCAGGTCCTCTACCTCTTGGTAGCAAAAGCAATTTTTAAAGTTTTTATTCTTTAAAATATTCTTTTATTCTTTTATTCTTCCCCTGACTTATAAGCGCCATTCTTTCAAGAGATTGAGACTTTCACAAATGACTCTTTCAAGGGGGTTTGCTTCTATTCAACAGTTGAAAAAATAATCCAAAGAAGTGGTAATAAATGAAATTGGGATGTTTCTAACATTATGAAGTTATTATATTGGTTAAAATAGTCATTAGTGTTGTATTTTGACTTCATGACGGAAAACTGAACTTGCTTTTATGTAGTTTTTTAGCTGATGAGTAATGACACATATAAATTACCTTTGAGGAAGGCTCTGATTCAGTGGTCTTTATCACAGAAATATAAAAAGCTATCCTTTGATATGGCCTTATGCACAGYAAATACAACAGACACCTGGCAGTGTGAGCAGCTGCAGAAAACGCATCATCATCTTCACCACAGGCATTAATAAAAAAAAATAAAAACCTGTCAACAAGTCTCCCGAGCATACCATTTGTAAACTCATTTCCAAACCTACTGAACCACTGGCAAGCAATGCAAGCATCCAGTGGTACAACTCTCAGCATTTTGTGGCACAAGGATTTCCTGAGCCAGACATGCTATTTCAGTTGTTCAACAACCATGGATGTATTTTTCTTCTATGAATTTGCCTAACTACGATTTATATGCTTCATAATGTCAGCGTCCACAAACTCACAGTAAGTTTTCCAGTTCAAATATGCTCATGTAAGAAGAAAGTCTTCCTTTCGTTTCACAGTGTAATCTCATATCCCCTTATTCTTGTGGGAAAGTTTGAATAAGAAATTTTGTCACCCTCTCTGCTGTACTTTTTCCAGGATGAAGCCTTTTCTCCTCAAAAGAAGCTGAAGAACCTTTTTAGGTTTCTCAATAGGCAGAATTACTAGCAACAGAAACACATGGAGGTATGCAGCTTTGCTAATGCAGAATGCCCAGAGCTTACTGTAAAAGGCCATCACGTGCATTGAGCTTTGCCTACATATGAATTGATCTGGATGGAGTGGAATGGTAGCACAGCTACATGCTCATGCTTCTCACACACGAGTTAATTCGGGCATCTGCTCGTAATGCATTGTGCTGCCTACAGACACCCCAGGAGGCTTGCTGCAAACCAGCAACAAGCTAATGAAGACAGCGACAGAAAAGCAGAGAGGGAGCGGGGTGGGGAATCGATCTAATCTCCTTTCAATAAACACAATATATACAAATGTTAGTTTCAATAACAGAAGTGATCCTTAAATCTCCTGCGGATTACTGAGGATAAACACTTTCAAATTTGTATTGAAATAATGTGAGTTCTCTTGCCTCTGTATGTACACCACAATTATAAGGATCAAATGCATAGTACAGATGATGACAGCTCAGTGTGGCTTTTGAATATCTCAGGTGCAGCTCACATGAAGCAGTCAGTTTTCTTAAGAGATGAGAGCTTGCATGGAATTTTCCTAACAAGGACATTTATTAAACAGCTATTCACGAAAATACCTCAAGGCACATCAAAAATCATCAAAAAACTTTGTATCAATGTCCAAGCATTGAAATATATGGTATAAAGATACAGAAAACTAGTCTTTGGTTGTCTGTAAAACAAAAATCTCTAATTCCTACTGCTGATAGCACTGACTACCTGTAGAGATAAGGCAAATGCCAAGTCTGAAATAAACAAAGGCCATGGAGCTGCAGTAGATCATATTCCCTCCTGTGCTCAGCTCAACATTTGAATTCAGCAGGGTAATCACTTTCAAATCCCCGATTACAATGCTGCCAAAAACCATAGGACAATTCTAACACAGATAATCAGTTTAGTGTGAATGTCTGAATGCTTGTCAAGCTCTCTTCATCCTGCATCTCAGCTACAGGCAGGCATGTTATCATCCCTTTGAGGACAGCTTGATCAGTTCTCCCAATATCTGCAAACATTTTTAACTCTTTGCTTTGGGTACCTTAACTATTATATATTGAAACAGACACAAAAAGTAACAAGCCATGATGGTACCTATTTGCTGTTGAGAATAGCTGCCAATCTAGAATACCAAAGCTGGAATAATTCAGCATGTACCACGAGGGTCCGTGTCCTTGCAGGTATGAGATTTCATTAATTGTTTTCCTTCTTCTATCAAATAGCTAGTTAAGCCCTTTATATTTCTTGTACTCCTTCATCTTTTTATGTCTACATCTTGTACCTGCTAAGTGCAATTTATTGATGTGCATTAGTTCTGGAACAAGGAATTTAGAAGTAAATAGAAAATAAAACAAAAAGGTCTTTACAAGTCCAGAAAATCTAGTACACCTTAAGAGTCTACAAATAGATGACACAGCTCTTCCCCATGAATTTGCTCAGGAATGTCCTCTACAGAGAAGCAATGTCAATGTAAAACCCATCAGAGGCATCATGGAAGAAGGCAAGGTGGATTCAGTACCAACAGATATATATTTCACGCATTCAATGAAATTATGATAAAGTAACTAGTGTGCAGCCAGTTCATCCAGCTGGTCTCACTTTAATTCTTTACTGCAGAGCTAGAGATGCAGTATCAATGCATTAAGACTGCCATGTTAAACAGGAAAGATGGATCAAGTGTAAATTTTCCTTTATTACTTGGAAACAGCAACAACTTAAAAATCCAGCTAGCAGAAAAAAGTGAAAAAAGTAGATTATGTTCAGATGACATTATCTGTAAGAACAACCTCTCTTAGTTAAAAATAACAATGACTTTTATTAAGACTAAGTATTTCCAAAGTTGTAATCATTTTCAACCCTTGTTAAGTAATTGCTTTAATTTTTAATAGCATGATCAAGGAAAAGAGTTACTTTTACTTTACTGAAAAAGTATTTATGTTTCATTCATAGCCTCTAGGGAAACAAAGTTTTTGATTAAAACCAAATAAACCAACAGGGGGGTTTGTAAATTCCTGTAAGTGTCAGGTCTGGTAAAGAAGGGAGGACGAGAGGACACGGCCACAAGATGTGTCAGGGGAGGTTCAGGTTGGACATCAAGAGGAATTTCTTCACGGTAGGGGTTGTTAAACGTTGGAACAGATTGCCCAGGGAGGTGGTAGAGTCACCAGCCCTAGAGGTATTCGAGAGACTACTGGACATGGCACCTATTGCTCTGATCTAATTGACAGGGTGGTGATTGATCGAAAGTTGGACTTGATGACCTTAGAGGTCTTTTCCGACCTAAGTGATTCTGTCATGTATTCACAGCACAAGTGCATCATCTGAGGTCTACCAAAGCCAACAAAGCCACAAATACCAGATCTCATGACATCTCTTCAGTGCGTTTTTTACCTCATTAAAGTTCACCAAAACCTCCAAAAACTTAAGAGACACAAAGTTCTACATTATTTCAAATACACAGCTATAGTGTAATTTTGTATCTGCCAGAGAGTTTGCTGGCTACATGTCATATCCCTACAAAGCAGAAACTGAATGAGAAAATTAAACGCCTCACATGATTATAAACACAGGAGGTATCTTCCAGAAAACAGTCAAATTTTTCCAGAATAATAGCATGACAATTAGTTCAAAGAAGGCCCTGAATACAAGAGTATGTCCTCACAATTGAATGCTGAATAATTAATGTCAGAATACTGGGTATGGTCCAAAGTCTAATAACCACACATTTTCCTATTCTACTTTTTCCTCCTTTAAAGCATTATAACACAAAATGCTTCTCTGAACTCGGRGGGCATAATTTCGCAGCCCTTAACTAAGGGCTGTGAACTAAGTAGCACTATGCAAACCCAAGCTCAGAAGAGCTGTAGTCTTGTGGACTTCAAAGAAAAGAAGGCCACTGTGCAAGCTGCAAGAATCATTCTTCACCAACTGTGAGAGGCACCCAAGGGGAACACAGACAACAGTGCAGCAGCTCAAAAACTCCATGTGCTTGGTGTCAAAGACTGGTAAATGAGACTGGTTTCCCCTTAACATTGTACTGTTTACTCCCATTCAAGTAATAAATAATATTCAAAGAAGCCAAGAAAAGCAGAGCGCAAATTTTCTTCACTAATACAAAAGAGATAGAACACCCTTCTTCCACAAAAAAGTGAGGTACATCAATTGACCACATAGATGAAACACTTTCCAGGTATGGTGCACTGTTCTGCATTTCCTTTGAAGAGGAGGGTTCAATTCTGTATTTGACCTTCCATCAGTGGAAGACAACTAAAAATAACCCACTAGAAAACTCAAACACACACACACAAAACCAAACACAAAACATACAAAATGTCAATACATCCTGCAATTTTCAATTGCTTTTCAACTTGTCTGGCATAATATTTCAGATGACTTTTAGTCTGCTGCTAATTTGTATTTCTCTGATATTCAACCATTTCATTATAAATGTATTTTAAGTATTTTCTTTTTACCAATAAGATTTCTGTTTACTTTGACTTTAGTCTTGATGTAATGTTCTCTATAGCATTTTATACCGACATAAATTAATCTGCTTTTTTAAGCTATGAGCCTTAACCACATTGCTACTTACAAAGAACATTTATCAAATGTCAATTTTTTGCTGCACTTCAAAAATTATTGCAATATGGTACGTTTCAGAAATGAAACAAAAACCCTATCAACTTATGCAATAAGCAAATTGTGCAGTTTAGCTAACATGAAAAATAAACTGTAATTGTGAGCTTCTGTAGCCTGTCCCACAGGTCAGCCRATTCTCTGTAGATAAATACTTTATATCAGAAAACCTCTTCAGTGAAAGGACAATTTGGAAAGGTGTGGAATTAAGTGTAGCTACGGAAGACAGTGATTACAAATCACTTACAAGTATCCTGGCACATGTTTTTTTATCTGAAATGAGGGAGAACTTTCTAGATCTAGTGTAATTGAGAGGCATTTCAAATACACTGTAATACAGCTATCAGGACTAGTGAAGCAAAACTACTTTCTCCTGTGAAAATCCTTAGAGATAGCTGAATGCAAGTTTAAACACCCCACTCTGGCTTAAAGCTGGTTTATTAGGTTTAATGGTTGGAAATAACCACTGCACTTTTCAGCATGATTTCAATAGCTGAGCCAGCAGAATTCAGTGTATTTAGCCCTGCAGGGTTTCATCACTAATCCATAATCTCCGTAAAGTTAAAACTTCAGGGATATTTAAAGAAATTCTACAATTATTTTAAAATGTGTGACCAAATAGAAATGTAACAAGTGCATACACTTTTTTCCCCACTCAAAGCTCTGAAAAAAACCCCTACAAAACTACCTGGATATATACTTTTAACAGTGTTCCTGTGGCACAGTACACTTTCAAAAATGCAAGTGCAAGGTCTTCTTGAAAAGTCAGAACCTTCACTTTCTGCTCATGCTTGCTTAGGAACAGTGCCTGTTACTCCAAAATCAAGAGCAAAGAGAGTTTAGGTTCAGCTGGCAACTCTTTATAAAAGCACAAAAGAACATGAGAAAAATGTATCTGAGAAATATGCAACCAATAATGAAGATTGCTGATGAGGGGGGAATTGTTCTGTTTCATGTGATGGGGGAAAGGAAGTGTATGAGCAAACAGTCTTCTTTAAATGTTTATATTAGAATTCACTGATACATCTGAACTTTTAAAGTAAGAGTATTTCAAGAGACGAGATAATTCTTTTGGTTTTTAACACCTTGGAAGAGTCATTAAAAATATCTGCCATTGTAACAGTTCTATCCTTATTCCTTCCTCTAGATTTGGCACAGAGGCCTGGGAATACATTCACATACCAAGGGTGCAGAAAAACATGAAAAACAATGGTGTAGTTCTAAGAAATTAGTGCTGTGAGACACACACCATCATCTGGCACCACAAAATACTTCCAGAGTGAAACCAGTCACGGTTTAGACAAGCAACTGGATGGTGCCAGGCAAACCCAAACACAGGCACTTCTCGTCTTTTAGTATTAAGGCATTTTCCAACCCTTCTCCATTTGAAAGAACGTACAGGACTCTCTCCTGAAACTTGAAAACGGAAACTCTCTTTTGTACCTAAGAAAAACTAGCAGAGACCAGGAAAAAAACTTCTGTGTCAATCCAGTGTCTTCCAGCAGGTTAGGAACAATGCTGAAATAAGCTAACACAAATTAAGCAGATTTGCAATCTATCCACTTGGCCACTGTCCACACCATTAAGCCACATGCCACGTGCTTGTTTTGCACTGAATCAAGATACAAAACTCACAGAGTTAAAGGAAAAGATGCTGCCAAACTTCACTTGAATGGGGCATGGACGAGGCAGGAAATGAAGGAAAATTAAAATCAAGACAAAACCTGCAGCAAAGAAATGCAGAGCCTCC
Source organism: Amblyornis subalaris (assembly GCA_018881555.1). Taxonomy (NCBI): domain Eukaryota; kingdom Metazoa; phylum Chordata; class Aves; order Passeriformes; family Ptilonorhynchidae; genus Amblyornis; species Amblyornis subalaris. Next base: position 1,653,162 of record JACAXG010000062.1, on the reverse strand, counting down.
TCCTAGGATGCTGCTGCCCTGGAAGGGACCATTCCCAGGAAGGCACAGCAAACAAATTGCAACTCCAGGGCTATTCTTGACCACAGTGCCACAGAGAGCCATCACATCACACACAGCTGATAGAATTATTACACTAATTTAAATTCATTTATTTTCTTAAATACTGTGGAGTTTTTCCCTACAATGAATAGCCTCCTGAAGATTCAAATAGAATAACAAATGCTTCATAGGATTTATCCAGGAGCTAAAGTAAGGAAACGACAAAGTTGTATTTTTCTCCCATGCTTGAAAAGACCTTCTGAAACAAGAATATGAACCTCATGCAGAGACATCAGTGTCTTGATTCAGCTTGACAGTTTTTCAGTTCCTGTACTCCATCAAGCAATTTCTGATCTCAACTTCAGCTTCAGTAGCAATTCAAAGGCGTTGAAAATTGGTAAATTAGACAATCAGTATACTGCAAGGTTGTTTTTAAAAGTGAGTGAAACAAGCCCTTAGGACTGAGAAGATGAAAATCATGTGGCATGTCTACTATACAGAGACTTCTTTTTAAACAAAAGACTTTCAAAGGCACTGAAAAAAAATCAGCAGCTGAGAGCCAAACCAAATGGTGAAACTGAAGATGGTTAAGCACAAACATACTTTAAAAACAGTAATTTTCCTTAGTAATTTCTTTCTTTGGAACAACTCTATGATTTAATATTTCTGCATTATTCTCTTCACCTCTCTCAAAAAATCTTTTGCCTGAGAACTCTGAATTTAAGTATTCAAGATATATATATAGAGATAGATAGATACTCAAATATATATGGACTTGCGTACCTGAATGTACACAAGTCCATGGGACCTGATGACATTCATCTGTGAGTCCTGATCTTTAAGGTCCTTTCCAACCCTTAACATTCTGTGATTCTATGAAATATTGAATCCCTGGAACACCATACAGAAACACTGTTTTGGATTTGATTCAGCAATAGGTTTTGATCCACATCATAATCCTACTCATTAATTAAAACAATTACAGGTGTCTAAATAATCAACAGCACACCTAGTCTGTAATGGGTTTATTCTTCCTAACAGCAAATTGAAGGGACCAAGTCAAAGAAAAATGTCATTTTTTCTTGCAAAAAGAAAGTAGGAGTGAAAAGAGTAGGAAAGTATTTGCAACATAATACACAGTTAAACTCGAGGAGGAAGAGGAAAGTAAGAGGCACATCAAGGCTTACAACTTGCTTCTAACTTTCTTAAACAATTTCAACTCACTTATTAAAAATATGCTGTTTATTAACTCTAAAATTACCATCCAAATCAAAAGGAATCCCTTTTCCACTTCACTAGGATTGCTTGAAAGGTCAGCCAACAATCACTGCTGGGCTTGAACTGAAATTCATTATTTCCAGCCAGCAGTAATGTTAATGGCTATGATAATTACAGTCATTGGTGGTTTGGTTACTTGTTGTGCCAGAAAGAGATACCATTATGTGACCGACATAATCCTACCTAATCCTTGAAGCCTTGCATATAAACCAGAAAAGTGTCACAGAAAGGAAATTATATATGTGCAAAATCAGTGAAGTGTTACAACTTTTCATACTTGTTTTCTAAAATGCATGGAAATTAGATGATTTAATGCTTTCTGCTCGAAAAAGAGTTGGAGATATCAAGTGAGCTGAAACAGAATATTCTTGCTCAACTACCTCTTGTAGAATTTGCAGCCTTTGCATTTCAGCTGGATTAGACATGAGAAGAGATAAACCATGAATTTKATTTGGAAATATCTCTACCAACACTTCACCTTTTCTGGAAAAAAAAGAAGAAAAAAAAAAGGCAGACATACTGATTAAAAAATTAGATGTGTTTATTTTGTTTATTTTCATCTGCTCTATCATTTCTATTTTACTATTTCAATTCCTTACGCTCCGTCAAATAAAGGACTGAAAAAACCACCAACACCAGCACATTGCAGGCAACAACCAGTAAAAGGAGTGATCAAATAGTGATGGACAAATTAGAATTAAGAACTAAACTGAAGAGATCTTGAATTTATGCCTTTGTAAAAGCAGCACAGTAGTACCTAGGACAGAGACAGCACCTGACATTAAGTGTGAAGATTGGTGGCCATTACAAATACTAAACTGATCAATGGAATCATTGTAATGTAAGGCAAGTACATGCCAAAGACTAAAACACTATCTTAATCATTCAACCTTGCAACTTGCTTTGCCCAGGTAGGTTTTTGAACGTACTCCATCAGGACTAGGGATTTAAATATTAAATATTCAGGGTTGACCTGGTTTCCTCAAAGTTAGTCCTATTTAAAACTTGTCTGGCTAGGACTAGGAAGTGGAATTAGGTGACAGGACAACGGTATTCTGAGTTTTCAGGTTTGGGGTAGGTTTTTTTACTTTATAATTCTTAAAATATATTTAATTTATTCCAAAATTATTGAAAAAGAAAAGTTTTCTGGTTTTAGCAACACAAAAGCTGACTCAAAGTATAGTAGAGCAAACACTGGAACAATTCAGATAGACATATTTTAGCTTATGCCTCATGACTTTGGTAGTAGTAAACAAGAAAGCAGCTTTCCAGTTTGGTCTCCTCCCTTATTAAAACTCCTCTTTCCATCTTTGGAAGCATAGATTTTGCAATTTAGCACTTCATACTTTTTTTTTTTTTTGAACTATAGAAATACTAATGAAAAGGAACTGATAATTTATGCTTTTAAAAACTATTAGTTATTCATAAACTACAATACAGGACCTATGTAGAATCACAAATTCTGATTCCTACTGAAGTAGCTTGAAATAGCAGCACTGGTGGCAAAATAGCCACTACTAGAATCATAGAATAACTTAGTTTGGAAAGGACCCTTAGGATCAAGTCCAACCATAAAATATACTACATTGCATCCATATATACTCTACTATACCCATTTCTCAGCAGATTAATTAACTCCTGCCCACTTATCACACAGAGGCATCTAATCTTAATTTTGTTATCTAAGAAAGGTCCTTCCAGAGTCATTTTGGTGTCTCTGCAAGACACTACATTCTGCCATTCAGCCGCAAATATCCAAATGTCAGAGAGGCTATCACTCATATATGTGGGTTTCACTCTTCTTGTATTTCTAGTATAATTAAGATGAGAAAAATAAAAACACTACCAGACTTTGACATAGCTGTGGTGACAAAAATAATATTCTGGCAATGACTTACAACATTTTGACACAGCACAAATGTTTCCAGTTGAGTTTGACCTGGAATTCATAACATAAGGCTGACACTGGGAGGATGGTATGAAACCTGCAGCTGCTATATTTTGTGTGATATAAGTTAGAAACTTAAATCCATCAAAACAAGACAGTATTCTCTTACATAATAAACATTACCAAAAAAAAAAAAAAAACACAAAAAACAGCAACAAACAAAGAAAGAGAAAACAAGAATCAACAAAATCAATGAAAATCAAAATAAAATCAAGGGAAAGGAATCAAGGAATTCATCAAAGGCTTATGATGAGAAACTGTATATTATTCCCAGTAAAACAAAAAGTGGTAACGTAAACACAAGTGCTGAAACTACTGTATCCTGCAACAGAGAATTCACTGAAATTCCTAATCTCATCATAAGACTCAAAAGTAGGTCACAGCAAGCTTAAAAATTGACTGAAAGCAAAGACTAAGGGGTAATAGTATGCAAATCACCTTCTTTGCAAAGTTGATACTTCTTTCCCTTCCCCCCTTGATTTTGACAAAGCCTCAAATAAAAAAGGATACACTGTCTCTGCAAACAGAAGAATATTTATGTACACACCTTTAAAAATATGTACTAATGACAAATCATGTGCTTTTAGGCCATGTCTAATTGATCTAGAATTCCTTCGGTAATTATTTTTTCTTAATTAGTGATTTACATCTGGTGTTATCTTAAATGCTGTGATTAGAAGGTATTAAAACGACCAAACACAAGATACAGAAACCCTAGTTCAAAATACACATATAATTATAAACACCTCTTTTTTTTCCAAATTATACTCTCACGAATCAGGAGAATTTAATCTAACTTTTGCACAGAAGTATTTTAGAACAAACTTCATTTAAATTATGTTCTTGTGAAAAGTAAAGAAGAAAATAACAAAAAAAAACCAAAGTTATTTCTTTGTAAGTAACACTTGTAAGTAAAAATAGTGTAACCAAATTTATCTTAATGCTCAGCACATCCTGAAAATTATGTTTATTGATAAAACAAAGAAAATTACCCAAGAATGAAATATGTCCACTAATTGTCTGGCTTCATTACAACAAAAACTGTAATCATGACTTTCAGTACTTTATATGCTTAACAGTTAGTAAGTTAAATAATTAAGTGATATTCTTCTCCTTCCTATATCCAATGAGTTAAMTTGGACTAAAATTAGGATATCAGAACCTCGAAACAGTTTTGTTTGGTCCAAGGAAAGGTCAGTGCTTGAGGATAAACTTCTTCACTATATGTAAAATACATATAAGCAGCTCCCAAATCACATTCTTAAATCTGAAAGACATATTCTGATATACAACAAGTAGCTAGAGATTTTGTTTCCAGCTCAAAGTTTCAGATTTCAGCCTGGGAATAAAGCATTGCACTCATGATATCTTTAGTTAAAAGCAAAATGCTACTGCACCAATGCTGCATTTAACATAGTGTATCAATCTTATTCTAGGTTATTACACCCAGGAAATAATCTACCTAGCTGCTACCAAACGATGCTTTTTCTTTCTTTTATTTCTTTACACCCTGTTTTAAAAAGAACATTTTCAGACTTCAGTACTGTACATTTTCAGGGCTTTGACAGAAAAAGTAAATGACATAAGTGGTTATGGTAGGGAAAATTTTACTAGATACAATACAGTGACCAGATGAAACCATGTGTGTTAAAATTTGTGTCGTCTTCTATAGATTTTAAGAGCCCCAGTACTATACTCACATTTATTGTCAATATACAGTCATGTTTTTAAATGTCTGCTTTGTAATCAAGGTAGCTGTAGGGAAATCTTCCAAACCCAAATCTTGCTTTAGGTGCCAGAACAGAACTTCCTAACATCATGTAATGAGGTTTTAAATATTCAGTAAATCAAGTGCCACAGTTTAGAGTATCTGTCTACCCATGCCCAGCTTATATCACAAGTGCTTTCTCTATTGCTAAGACGTTGGTGACGTGTGTCTGCAAACTGACCTTTGGGTGGGGAATGGGAATCAAGACAGAATAATTTTTGTAAATTTTTAATGCAAATTCTTCAAAATCTTGGTCTCAGTTGAGCGGAGGTGGACAGATTTGGAAGAAACCACAAAAGGAAGTGGAAGAACTGAGGAATCTGAAGAAATTGCAGAAGGTTGCTGCAGGAGAGAGAATGATGGAAGCTTATAGGAATGAGGTTTTCAAACACTCCAATGTAGACAAAAGAAAGCAAGCACCAGAGCAGTCAGGAAACTGAGGCAGGTAGGAAATGCTGAAGTATTTTACCTGTGAGAAATTGAGCAATTAGGTGAAGAAATCTTTTGGAAACATACATATTCTTATATTTTCAGTATCCTTTTAATAGAACATTTGCCTAGAGAGGTAAATGTAAACATTCAGTGCCAACAGAATGGTCAGAACAGATCTTTTCAGGACAGAATTCTTCTGAGACCATAAGTGATCCATCAAATCAGAGATGGCTCCAGGACCTGCTTTCATGAAAGAGCAGGATACAGATAACCCACACTAGGCAAGTGCAGCTGAAACGCTGGATGAATCTACCATAACCTAAGAAACTCTAAGGCTGTCATTCTGAAGTGACACCCAACAATGCTAACACAAGCCTAGCAGCTCTCACACAGCTGGATTTTGATATTTATCCAGACAGAAAGTTAACTGCTGCCAATAAAGGAAACTGCAAAGGACCTTAAATCTGAAAAGAAAGGATAGGTGCTGAATTCAGAAATGCTGAAAAAAAGCATTTCATTTCTGGCTTCTCAGACTTCTTTCTCCAAAGGAAATTAGCAAGTGTTAATGTTGTTTTGGGTTTTTTTGGGGGTTGGGTTTTTTTTTTTATGACGTGGTCATTTGTTCTCAGAGAACGGGACTAAGACCAGAAGAATCATTCCATGTAAGCCACTAAACAAGGAGCAGATTGTTATGATTTCTGGATTACATTGACCATTTCAAAGGTGAATGCCCTTTCTGACTAGCCATCAACATCACTTCCTATTTTAAAACATTATTTATGTCTCTTATTTAGGCACAGGCCAAAAAAAATAGTCACCATTTCATATTTGACAGACTTCAGTATGAAGTGACTTGATACTAACTACAGTGCATAAAAGCCTCAGCGCTGTAATTTATCACAACAAAAGTACTGCAATAAACAAAAAAATTGGTGATGGAGGGACACCATAAATGTCTGCAACAGCTGATAGTCAAGGAACTTGTTAGTTTACTGTTGTACAAAGCTAAAATTTAGTAGGGAGCAATAAACTACCCTAAAGGATCTATGTTTACACAAACAGATAAATTAAAAAGATTAATTAACATTATGATGTGTCAGAGAAAGTAAAGTGTCAGGACGTGCAGGGAAGAAAAAAATATTTAAAAGGTAAGAAATAATATTTCTAGAAGAAAACTAATTAGCAGGTAATTTATCACAACACAACTACGAACCATCCTGAGGGGGTTTCTGACAAGCTAGGAGGGGAAAATTAAAGAAATCCTCTGAAATAGATCTAGGGCAGTATTCTAGGTCAGTATGCCGAGAGAAGCAGCACTGCAGAGGGCTGAGCAGCAGTGGCACTGCAGTTTCACAGCTGCCACTGCGTGTTGCTATGGGCACAAATCCCACAAAGAACTCATCCTCAAATCCCCAAAGACTCATTTTCCCAACTACAGCTCTAATAAAAGTGTTACTTTGGAGGAAAACTTAAGAAATACTGTGAAAAATGTGGACTTTCAATCTTCAATCTGAAGAAAAGTTGTAGTTAAGATTCTCCTCTCCACGACCAGAGAAATGCTTGCTAACTTCTGCGAATTACTGCTTTTTTAGCACACCGGAGGCAACTGCCCGGAGGTGGGATGATGCTTTACTCTGATTACTTGAGCCCACCATGATGAACCTCCTGCCCTCATCCTCAGTGGTTATCAGGTCCCTTTGTCCTACTTTACCACTAGTAGTGGGACTTGGCCATCTCCTTTCAAAAGGGACAATTAAAAAAGCAAGGCAAATCAAGTATTTCAGAAAGACAGCCTAGGTAACTGTAATGTAACAGGCTGTTACAGTTTTAGAATACAAGGAAGGAACAAAAACAACAAACAAACAAAACAAAACAAACAAACAAAAACCAAAAACCAAAACCCAAAAAAAACCACAAAACCCAGCAAGCAACACAACCCATCCCACAAGATTTACAGAAGTATCTCAGTCCCAAAGGATGACAATTCATTTCTTCAATTWCCTCCCCCATATCCTTTCCTAAGCATGTGCTAAATAAGCTTGTCACATTGCACTATATTTTAAACTCAAGATGACTGAACAAATTATGCTGCCATAAATATAACTGTCAAAGTTAGCTAGGCAATTCCAAACTGCTTTTTTTTCCAAACTAAAAAAAATTGCAATTTATCCCAGAGATCAGGCTAGACATGCCCAAGTAAATTACAAATATCTATAGCAAAGAATAAACATTCCAGCAACATCCAAACCAGCAATTACAAAATAATTAACGACTTCATTTTAAAGGACTAAATGTCGTCAACTGGTACCTACAAAGGTATTTATTAACGCAATAAGTCTTCAGTTAAGACAAGCTCAAAGAAATGGTTCTAAMATCCAGAAGGCCCTAGCCAACAGTTCAACATGCACAGCACAGGAGTCCAGAGAGCTTTGATTTTGTTTATAAAAATATATAAAACAGCTTAATTAAAATCTATTAAACAGCTTAATTATAAAACAGCTTGAAAAGTTCAGGAAGGAAAAGTAGGAATCTGAATCAAATTCAGGAGTAGCTGCTCATTAACTTAAATTGAGCTCAAAGTGTTTGCTTATCCTAAAATTCCGTGTTTGAACAGCTAGTCAAAAATGTGAGTCTCTAAATATAGCATTATTTCATTCACCTGACAGACCTGCAAAAAAGCATCATTCTTAGTTTCTGTACCTGGAACAAACAAAAGGCATGGTCACTACCAATGGAATTCATGTCCACAGTCAAAGCAGCCTTTGTGAGATCCAACTACTAACAGTAGCAAATTAATAAAGCATTTAATATTCTTAAACTAGTTTACTAGTATTTTTTCTTATAACTACTGCTTAGGTATACATGATGTTTGTGGCTATAGTTTTTCACCCAGCTGTATTACTTTTGAACAAACTTTCTGGGAGTTTGCCAAATAATTTAATGTAAGAGACAGAAACATGAGGATATCACAGGCAAAACAAGTTATTTTGCTTCCTAATTTCCAGCTGTGGCATATTGTTAGTCTCTCAATTTGATTTTGATACCGTATTCAGGACCAATCTACCAAGTCTGCAGACCCAAGCGAAATATGGAAAGTGAGCCTACATACAAATAAAGAGAAGTTTGCAAGTTATTTGTTTATATCTTGTGCTGGTTTTGACTGGCACAGTTAATTTTCTTCACAGCAGCTCATATGTTTTGGACTGGTGCTGAAAACTGTGTGGATAACACAGGGATATTTTAGCAATTGCTGAGCAGAGCTCACACAGAGCCAAGGCCTCTCACCCCACCCCACCAGTGAGGAAGCTGGAAGTGCACAAGGACTTGGGAAGGGACATAACTGGGGCACACTTGGCACTGCAGCCACTGGTGCTCACATATTGCAGAAATAAAGCTCCCATAAAATGCAACTTTAAATAAGCCTCTTTTTATTCTTCCTTGCTGAACTGACATAAGTATTCCTGGCAAGTTCCTACTTAAATACCTTACATCCCCTGTAGTTACTTGTAAATGAGGCTGTAGCTGTTGAGATAACAATTCATTTAATGCTCTCAGGACCAAAAAAATGGGGAATCCCTCGCTTAATAACTACCTTATTCATGAAACTCAAAGTTCCTCCACTGCATAACAAAGTACCAATAAACCAACATGACAGAAACCTGAACTATTTCAATGTATTAAGGATTTCAGGTCTTGAAGTCCCCCAACTTCTCCAAGAAAACAAAGATTTGAGTTCTGGCAAGAGAGCACCATTAAGAGTCACATAATTTCATAAAATTCTGCAACTATGATATCTCCAGTAAACCACACACTTCATCGCACATGCTGACCTTGATTATCACAAGATCCACACAAACACCGAGTACAAACACTTATTAAACACACCCACTGAACATACCTTCAGCAACAACAAAGAGATAAAGCTGATAGAAAGCAAGAGTTCAACAAGTAGAAGATCAGAATGTACAATTATTATAAACAATTAACAAAGGAACAAAAGCAGACATTGCCTATTCAAAACCTAAAAGTACAAGGAAGTACAAAGGGACTTTCTTCACTTCTTAAAATTTATTAAAGGCTTCTGCAAAACAGCAGTGAGGATAAGCATATTAGCTCAAACCTCAGAAATCACTGCATACGCAGCACAATCTGTTACAAAACTAGAAATACAGAGTAGCAAATGGTTATCTGCAGCTTGAACATAAAAGTATCAGCCTAGAAAAAACAGATTTCTTTTTTAAAACAGCTTGACACCTCCTCTCTGATTTTATTAAGTATGTCTTGTGTTGATAATGCAGGGTTGCGTGCATTTTCTGCACTTACCACTCTGGCTTTCTGATGAAAAATGTTTGCTATTCTAGAGTTCAGCACTTTTTACCTCTTAAATCTGTTGAACCTTGCTCCCTTTTATATGCACTTCTAATTCTGTAACATCATCTGTGAGATGTTTCAAGCATAAATTTTAGTGTGAAAATTCTGAAGAAAGGAACAATATATGTATTTCATATGTTAAGCATCAATAAAGCTGAAGATATCTGCCTCATACTCCTCTGCAAACCTGCCTAGCTCAGGTGCCTGGTGAAATCCAAAATTTTCTGAATTACTTCCAAAACTATCTTCACATTAAGAAAGAGTTTTATTTTCTTTTTTTCACTTCAAACAAGTAAGCAAGACATCCAAATGCACAAGAACTACATATTATTAAGATATGGTAGCATGTATACAGGTTTTAATTGAGGATAACAAGCATTTTTACAAAGATTTGGGCATTCACTTGGCATGTTCCCTCGAATGAGATTAAGTACCCTTCTCTCCATACACGAACCCAGTAAAACTTAACTTTTCATTCTCTTCTTCATAAGAGAGTTTTCCTCAATTGTTCATTGGTTTCCAGCAACCTATTATTGCTTGGCTTGTGTTTTTGAAAAAGGTATATGAACAGCATTTTAGATGCAGAATTTTCTGATTTTTTTTCCTCCACTAAAAAAATTGTTTCGATTTCAACTAAATTTTAACTTCCGGGGTGCATTTAATTTGCATATTCCAGATGACAAGAAAAATGTATGGTTACTCCAATTTTAATAAGTTATATATCCTCAGAAATATTTTTCTCCATATTAAATATTGTTACCCTCAAAGTACAAAGCCTACAAAGCCTAGAGCTCTCATCCACTTTATGTAGTTCATATTTATCAAGAAAAGCAGATTCTTTCCTAGAAATGGCCTTTTCTCAGGACAAAAAGGTTGAAAGCACCTGTTCTTTACGTTGATTTGTAGGAAAGAAATAAATAGAAAAGTTTATATTCATGTAACAAATTTAGTCAAAATTTACTACACTATAAGGAAGAGTGCAGGTTACTTACTATATTTGCCTTTTACAAAACCAGCTACAATGATTTCTATAGAGTATTAAACTGTATTAAATCACCTGGGGGCTGATTTGTTTTGAGGGGCTTCTAAAATCCTTTTTATTTATCCAATCACTTTTTACAAGAAATTCAAGTTATTCCTGGAGATGAGACTGCATGACCTGGTTTCCTTTTTCTTCTTTTTTTTTAAGATTTCTGGATAATCTCCAAATTTCAAGTTAGACAATATGATCATCAAGCATCTTATCTAAACCACCATTTACACATCTGGGTAATGAAACTACCTCTCAGTTCCCAATTATTTCTCGGCTTCTGTATCATTTCATATTGTCCCAATAATAAGACTGTAAACTACCATTTTAACTTGATTTCTGACAAGAAACAGATTAGATTCACTGGTGTACCCTGCTTCAGTTTTAGTTGTGACATTAGAATTGAACACTACTCTAGCTGACAGCAAATCACCATGTCAACGGATAGCTTTTCCTCTTTTTTTCCAATCTGTTTTCAAGATTTGCTTCTGGTAGCATAACTTTTTAAATACACTTTTAACTCATGTTATTCTATCCTTAAACAGAARAGGAAAACTACAAAATAACCATAGCGTACTCCTCTGCTTACCAGATGTATCAGGCTTTGAGTGTCAAAAAAGCATTAGGGTTTTCAATATAATGTGACCAGTAGAGCATTCTTCACCTTATCTGCCTTTTGCAGTTACTTTTGTCATCATCTTTACAAACTTTTAAAGAGTAGTGCTTGTGGAAAATTCAAAGGATATGGATACATCACATCAGTGACACTAGGAGAGGTAGGAGAGGGGAGGTTAAAATAGAAGCTAAAGAGGGGAAAGGTTACAAAGGAGAAGAATGCGAGTAGGAAATGCGAGATAGATTCCTTCTTCCTCCTCCTTTTGACATCCTAGGCGTTTTATATCTGGCTTCTGAAACGATATAAGGAAAAACTGTCACCATAAGACAGTCCAGCAGTGCAAGAGTCTACTCAGGAAGGTTGTGCAGTCTCCCAAACTAGCAGTTTTCAAGGCTACCAACCAGATAAAGCACTGAGTAACCTGGTCTCATCTCACAACTGACCTGCTTCAAGCAGAAACTTTCTGAGGTCCCTTCCCATGCTGAATATGCTGTGATTTATTCTGAGTTCTCAAGCTGAGTTTGTGAATACAGTTCTGAATCATGCATGAAAACTATAAAAAAAACCAAAACAAACAAGCAAGTAAATACTGAAAAACCCTTTTATTCTGTTTATAGCCTTCCTGCCTGTTGTCATGTTCAGAAACAACATTAAGGGTAATCTGCTTGATCTTCAAAAGAAAGAAGAAAAAATTATTATTCAGTATTCCCACAAAATCCCGTTTGCTTTAAAAGCTACGTAATTGTACATTTTGTACCCAGCTCAGATGACACTACAGTGAATATAACTCACATTTAAATGAAGATAAACTTGTCTAGATAAAACCTGAAGCTCTTCTGTTCTTCAGAATAGAACCCTTTGCCTGAGCCCTGCTCTCAAAGAGAGTAAGGGGAATTTCTGATAAACCACTAGAATGAACAGCACTCCCACATCTTGCTTACGTACATCTACCTGGGTTGTAAACACTACTGTTAGTGGCAGATTGGTACCCAAAATGACAAAGATAAAACAACGATCTAACTACTGGAGGCAACCTAGGAAATCTTAAAGATATACCCAAAGCAACACACACACACACACTCCCAAGTAAAATCAAAATATAAATGGTAGAAAGGTATTCTCTGGAGGAAAAAAGTTCAATATAAAATACAAGCAATTTGGATCTGCACTTTACTGCACATACTGCAACAAAATATGAATATACATTACCCACCAAACTAGGAAGACATAAATAAAAATAATTATAATACATTTCTAGAAAGTATGGGTACATCCTGCATTAGTACAAAACATGCATAAGCACAACCTTATTGTGGAAAAAACTAGTATCTAAAAACCAGGGAGGTGGATAAAATCACTGCTGTATTAAAAGTAGAACATCAAATGACAAATTCCAACAAGCAGAGCTAAAACCAGACATCTGGACTTTAGATTTCAGTTTTGCATGACAATCAAACAGAACCACCTTTCACCTCACTGCACTATAGTTAAGTCCACTAAAAAGTAACAAAAGGAGAGACAGCATCTATTTCCTTAAGGGGAGGATGGGAGAAAACGCATTAAAAGAACACCTATCACTCAAAAACCATCGACAAAGTATCAAATATATACAATGCCTGAAAGGCAGAAAAGGTGCTTCACTTTTGTTCTTATAAGCTACATATAAATATATGTACCATTTTGGTAATGGGCTGAGTCTGGGAAACTGAGAGATTAAGACAAACATTCACTAGGAGACTGACAAAAAATAGGCCCATTAAGTAACATGCTTCATTCAAGTTTAACTTCCTTTAAAACAAACAAACAAACAAAAACACCCACAAAACCCACAAACATAAAAAAACCTACAAAAAACCCCCACCAAACATGAAAAATCACTCCAATCCCCAACTACCCCACCACCACCATCGCACAATCATCAAGTTGTATCTATGAAAACATATAAACAAAACAAACAAAAAAAAAAATCAAGGATGGTAACAAGATATTTCCCAAAAAGCTGGATATTGAGAAGATGAACCTGTTTGTTACCATACAAAGAACTGTACATCTTAAATCCCTACTAATACAGTTTTACACAGAGTGGGCTGTTACTCTGCCCAGCAGTCAAGTTGTGGGAAAAAAAAGCAAGTCTTACTTTCTCTTCTACCCAAATTACTCCTCAGGGAAGAATTTACATTCTAAGTCTCCATTTTTAGTGAACAATAGTTAGGAAGCAAACTTATCTGTTGAGTCATTAGTGAATTCCTCTACCAATGAAAAATTGTATCTTGCAGTACAGAWCAACGTTTTATTCGGTCTAGTTTAGACATCAGTCAATAGCACTTTCCAGGGATGATTGATTGCATATATCCCATTGGAAAGAACTGTACTGTTTAATCAAAATAGTCTGTATTTAATTTCTAGCCATCAGTGACAGGAAAAACTGATCAGTGAGTTTTGTTCTTTATAGTACCTTAGATGTTTCTTCTTGCATTGTACTGCCAGCCATCTTCCAGCAACCTTCACAATCCCTCAAGTGAAATTCCCTCCTCCCATTTTTTTTCTCTCTCATAATGTATATTGAGACAGGGCTGATAAAAGCTGCACAGCTCACGAAGCACTTTCCACTACAGTAGCTCTATCCAATACCAGTAATGCAAGAGAAGATTCTACCAGCAAGAGACGATTCCAGAGGCCATAATTTCATGTGACTCAGGAGTCAGTTACAAGCAACTTTGGGAAAACAAATAGGATGAGAAACTGGAATAACAAATAGCTCAGAAGACCTGAGCAAAAACAACAAAAAAAACCTAGATGGTAAAATAAAATAGGTTTTACAAAGTTCATAACAAATCCTGAAAACATAGCTCAGCTAAATCCTACTTACACCCTCTCCATAACTTCAACTCGCAGGCTTACATTACCAACACGTCAAAACTTCTGTGGCTGTGCTGGGTTTTCATCAGACTGATCTTCACCACAAATCAAAGGTATCTGCCATGCCACAGCTCCAGATCTGCAGCAGACAATGCCTTCAACTCAGTTGACAGGGAAGGTGAACCTCAATTTTAACTCACATTGCTATAATGTCACTTCTTTCAACTGAACATTTTTTGCAGGCCCACACACATCTGTTTGTTGCAAGCAGGAGTGTTTACTTCAGTTGTGTGCTTGGTGGCACCTCCTGAGCAAATGGATTTCAGAGATGACTGCCACAACACAAACTCCCTGCAGCATCTCGTGCTTAGCAGAACTGTAAAAAATAAACCAGTAATGAAAGCCCAAATTGTCAGCTTGCTCAAAAAAGAACCCATACCCTTGGGACAAAGGTGAGACATAAGCAGAGTAATAGACTTGTCCAACCCCTATCTTACTTTAAAACAATAAACCTAATTTACTAAGATTAACTTTCAGAACAAACCCACACAGTTTAAACAAGATAGGCACACTACCTGGGAATATGCAAATTGATCTATTATGGAATTTGCATAAAATCTGAGGGAGAAAAGCTATGAAACATTTGGTAGTTATACTTTAATCCTCATGCTGTCTCCCCTGGCAGGCAGAGAGAAGGCCCTTTTCAAATCATCACAAAACTCAGCAGTATTAATGGCTGCCCGCTTCAGAGACACTTCTGTGGAGAGGGTTTTCATAGCTAACATTAATATCTGTGCAGCAAATCATTTTTATTTCATTTTTCTAGTGCAGTAAACCCCACTGCCCCCATTACAATTGCTTCACAATATTGCAAGTCTGACATTCCCAGACATTATCTCATAGAAAAAAATTAAAAAGACAAGGGACTGTGGAGAGGAAAGAGATTACTTACTGCAGTTTTATATTTCTGTGTACTGTTACAGCATTTAGCTGAATGGAATTTGCATCTTCAACTGCTAATAGTCACTAAGTCGCTAAGTAATGAAAGCACTTCTCTTCCTCTTGGTCCTGTCTGAACAACCACCACAAGCAAAATACATTTATAGTATTTATTTTTGGACTACTTATCTATCTGGCCCAAACAAAAAAGAAAAAGCATTCTTACTTCTAACTTCACATCCTCATGTGACACACTTGATAGAAAAAGTTCTCCCTAGAAAGAAATATAAAGTCTACCAAAAATAATTTCCTGACATGGTAAGTCAAAGAAAAGTAAATCAGTGCTTCTCTGAACAGAGAGCACCTTTCTAGCCGCCTAACATTAAAATCTTAGCAACACAGATTTCTTCGATGTTTAGGGGAGTGTGTGTGTCACTAAGAAATTCTGTGGTTTCAGTCATTAAACATATGCAGGTGAAGTAAGCTGTCTGTATTCCCAGGGAGCTTTCCCATGTCACACATGTCTAGCATGTAGGCCTCCATCAGAGAGAGCGCAATTTACTTGCCCTGTGCATAATAAAATAAAGTGTTCATTTTTTTCTGTCTCCAGAAAACAGAAATGGAATAAACTTGCAAAATACCTAGGAAAACAATTAACAGATAAACTGGTATAGCATTACAAATAAAGGCATTGATTAATAAGAGCTAAACATGAAAATCTGTAGTTCATGTTAAAAATTAAGAAGCATTCCACTGAAGGATCAGAGGATATGATTTAACAAAAGTGACCCATATTGCTTAATACACTTCTAATTTTGAAAATAATGAAAAGCAAATAGGATTCTTTCTGATAGCCATTAGATTGTTTCCTGCAGTTGAAGAATGAAAATCAAAATGAGTATAATATTGAAATGATAAGGCTACCAATTTAGTTCTCAATATTAAACAAAACTTTTGAGACCTCAGGTACTTTTCTGATTTGATAAATGTGTCTTGGACACTGCACACACACTTGATTCTGTTTCATGTTTCATTTCAGAAATTTCTCAGGGAAGAGGAGGCAAATGCAGTCAATAACTCAGTGTGAGAAATGATGTGCACGACTGAACTCTGTCCCACTTTCCAGCTGAAGTAGGTTAGCTCAACTGTCAGCAAAACCATTGGGCCCTTTCAGGGAGACTGCTTGGCACACAAAATGGTCTTCACCTGTCTTCAGCACTTAACAGCCAAGCCAAAATTCCACAAGTTATAGAAATTACTTATATAAAAATAGTATTTTTTAACACTATGGCTGATATTGCTACCATTTTATGAAAATACTTGAAAAGGATTTTTAAGCATCCTCCTAACCAAGAGTAGTAACATGTAATGCCAATGTAAAAGATCTGAGTTGCACAAAATGCATTTATTTTTTAATATTTCATTTAAATAATCTCAGACACAAAACGGGAGATTATTTTAAAATCTAGAAATGTGTTTGTATTATCAGACAGCTTTTATTGTAGTAGCAAGTTATCAGCTCTTAGAATGCTGCTGAAGTGTTACCCCTCACCAGGTACCGGCAACAGTGAGCAGGTACAGCAGTACCTGCAGGTTGTGTCAGCATTAATGAACCATCTTCCCTCAGTCTTCAAATCTCACCGTGACTGAAATACAGTTTACAATTCTGCTCACAAACAAACCAATCTGTTTAGATCAATCTCTAAAGGCAGGAATAAGACATGAAATATTTAACATCACACAACATTTGAGTCTTTCTAGTGAGAAAAATCAGTTTACTAATCCTAGGAAAATGCAAACAGCTGCAGTATAGACAGCATGTCTCCGCTATTTCCTACTACATAGTAGACACTTATAGAAGATTTTAGTCAATACAGGGCTGTTACAGACCCTCAATAGCTGTAAAACACTACACCTGAGTTAAGCATAAGCATTCAGTTAAAATCTTGGCCTTCAATGAAGAAACATATAAGCTTAAAACCAAATAATTAGTGCAGTAGATTTGACAGGCTTTAGGCAGTCACTTCCCTAATAATTTAAACAATTACATATACCTTCTTTTCAACAATGCATGGCATAGAAAAGATAAGACTAGCAAACTACTTGATCTAAGCAGAAAGCTAAAAATGTGTGCCACACCACTCTTTACTATCAGTGGCATAGTATGAGTCTTACTCTCTACAATTATCTATTCCACATCACCCCTAAAGTTTGTCAATGAGCAGCATACAGTACTCAAAGTGTTTACAAAGTGAAAGACATTACATAACAACGTTCGCCTGGGCATGATATCATAATTCATGGTATAATTAATAATTTAAAAGATTTGATACATCTAGAGTAAAACCAAGGCAATACTTTATTTTCAAGCAAGAAATTGACAGAAATATTTGACAACAGTTTATAAGTAACACTTCTGGAGCTCCCTAACACACATTAACCCACCTCTCAGTTTCATATCTGTCATTCACATACTCTGGTCTGCACACCAATGATGGAAGAGACCATAACAGATTCCCTATCAAAGCACCACAAAACAGACTTTCATTAGTCAGCAAACATTTTGAGGGCCAGTAGTAGTTTATCAGTCAAAAAACTCTTGCTAAGTTAATCTACATGCTCTTCTGCCTGCCTATGCAATTATTTCCATATCTTTCCTTGCATTATACAAGATTTTCAACAAAGAATGGGACATCCATAGGGAGTTTTGATTTTCACTAAGTGCTGATCTATCAGACTAAGAGGCTTTCCTTTAAAAGTTTCAGAGCAGCACTCAAAATTTTCTAATCAGTCTTGAAAATCTTGAGAATTTTTTTAAAATGTACTCATTAAAATTTATAGTTACAACATAGTCAAAAAACTGAAGACAGACACACATAGAGCAAACTGAAGATGTTAGTAGAAACTGCTAAAATAGTAAATTTCTACCCTTTTTTTCATGTTTATTGTAACTACGTTTTGAGTGAACTAGCACTGATGCTTTTGAAACCAACAGCAAGAGTCCTGAGCAACATGCCATAGCTGACCCTTCTTTGAGCAGAGTGATTGGACAAGATGACCTACAGGTGTCCTCCAGCCTTTGCTTTCCTATGATTCCGTGATCTTTGAAGAAAGCACAGCTAGGAGTCGGAAAATTGTACACATCTGTATAGATGGGCTCCTTTTACCAAATTGTATACCCATTCAAAACAAAAAAACACATTCAGACAAAAAACAGATAAACTTGAGTGACTTTGCTATGAGAGGAATGAATAATAGACATTGAAAGGAAATCCCAGGCCACAATTTTATTTAATCATGGCATAACAAGAATCCAGGTCAAAGCTACAGCATTCCCAGCATGGCATCTCCTATGGATACCATTTGTTTGATCCAGTCAGAGTCCTAGCTAGGGAAAGATGATCTCTGTTGACATAAGGTCTATTAATCTTAAGWACTAACCACACTAGAATGTACAGCTATCGCAGGTTCAAAATTGGAACAAGCCCAAGTTTTAATAAAGAATATTTTTGAGACAAACAGAACAGCTGCTCAGTCTCAGTTTCAGTTATCAGGAAATTTTCTTGAGCAAAGGAAGCATATCTGAAACATAGGTTGGAAGGGTGCCACTACCAGCCACACTAATCAGTGCTCTTGGATCTAGTGATGATACCACTAAACCTCATTCTCTCCTTTCCCTACACCTTTTGTACAATTACACTTGGTCAGCAGTGTTCCTTCTCTGCTAAGTGTTTCAAGAGGAGAGAAAACAAAGTCAGAAATAGGAAGGGAATGTTCCTGTTGACTGTGAATGGGATATCAGACAGGCTTTTCCAAACCTACTACACCTTAAGCATCCAATCGACCTATTGTTTTGAGAAGCTTTTCACAGAAAGGTGGTATTTTTTCTCTCTCACCACATTAAGATAGAAAGGCAAAGGAGGACAAAAGCAAGTAGTTTGAATAACTAGAAGACAGTGGGAGTTTAATCTTTTTTTTATTCAAGTTAACATCAAACCCATTTGTTAAATACATCTATTACTGTCGTGTGACACACCTGCCATTTCAGTCTTTTTAGCACCAGCTTCCACTTCTTAGCAATCAGTGATAGCAATTCTTACTCAACTTCAGACATTAGATGCTCCCTATACAGCCAATGACAATTATTATTTTCCAGAATTCTTGAAGATCTTCCTAGCAGTAAAAAAGGCTGCTTGTCTTACATCAACCTCTTAATGATAAAAGAGTTTAATTTAAAGCAATAACATTTGACAATCAGTGAATTCTGAGAACAAAGCATGTGTACTTTCAGACAGTTTTAAAAACTATTACCATATTGAAAATTTAGCATACTTTGATTCCAGTACTCCTTATACATACATCTGAAAAATATTAAGAGAGCATCAGGTCCCCTACAAGCATTTCTATAAATTCATTACAAGCTTTTATAAAGTACAACAGCAAAACATTTCAGTCATGGCCTATATCCTACATATTCCTTCTGCTTTCTCAAACTGGTACCCAGTTGCATTCCATCAATGTTTAAGTCGTTTGGAAAAAGAAAGACAAAATTTAAGAAGAAACAACTACTGTGGCAACACTAGTAAAAACAATGTTGCATTTTTCTACCACTCTTTATCAAAAGTCCTGTTGACAGCTGAAGAGAGTAAGCTTAGATATAAAGATGCCACAGAAATTTTTCAACTCTTGAACTGTTGTACCTTACTGCTGCTTCATACTAAAAGGCAGCTGGCAGTGTGGTCTGCTCTGTCTGGTCAGCCAGGTACACTGGAGCTGCTTCTCTCACAGACAGGATTATTATTCCAGTAGCCTTTCACAACAGCTCCCTGCTCTCTCCTAATGATCAATTCCTGCTCATCATCTCTACATCAGAAACCTCAGCAAATTTCTCCAACCTCCTCTTTAAGAATGCAAAGAAAACATAGTCCTTTAATAAAATAAAAAAAAAAGTTTCTTATGCACCGAAGTTGGAAAACATGCTCAAAACTCCATTACACTAAGTACCACACATAATCTAGCTAATGATACGCTAGAAAGTAACTTGAATTTTCAAATGCAAAACAATAGTTATMTTTTGACAGAAGGAGGAAGTGGACATATCAGCTGCAACTCTTCTTGGTAGCATTTTTTAAATCCCATGCCTGTTTGCATTTTTAATGCTGAGGGTTCCTTAAAAAAAACCACAGGGAAAAAAAAAAGTTAGATTTCTAAGGGCCTGAAACTAAACCTGTCAACTGGCTGCTCAAACTACAGTTCAGGCTACAGTTCAATTAAATGGATTTTTCAGCTAATTTCTTGCTATTTGGTATTTTAAGTCATAAGCAGATAATTACACTTTTTTCCATATAAGACAAGGGAGAAGCTGGTCAGAAGACTTGGGCAGAGGAGATGTGGAGATGTCACACTTTCTAAAAATAGCAAACAGCTAATTTTTGTAGATTGTCAGGGATGCTTTCACGGACCTCTGCATGAGTGCTACGGGCATCCATAGCTTTAGTGAAAAATCAGAAAATCAGAAAATCATAAAAAGGGCATAAAAGGATCTGCACATGTTTTGCAGTGCTACTCTCACATTCATTTTTTTCCACATCAATCAATTCCTGTCCTTTTCAAGAGAACACTAAGCTAGTTCAAACACCCCATTCACTTACTACTCAATAGAAATAACACACTCCATAGTTCACTATCATTGATCTGTTGTAGATTAAGTTAACAGTCATTATGCAATTAATGGAAAAACATATATTAACACTGGGCTAGAGAACAATGATGGCTTCTGATTGGAGCTTTGATATAATTCAACACTTCTGTAAATTAGAGTAATTTGTTGTAGAATTAGTGAATCTTCACTGGCTTTTAGGGCCAGCAGTGCAGTTGTATATGAGAGATGCTTTACAAGTAGCAGAGGGCTTTGTTTACATTAATAATATTAATAAGTATATGGTGCTTTCTATTAT
Source organism: Amblyornis subalaris (assembly GCA_018881555.1). NCBI lineage: Eukaryota > Metazoa > Chordata > Aves > Passeriformes > Ptilonorhynchidae > Amblyornis > Amblyornis subalaris. The sequence continues at coordinate 1,631,925 of JACAXG010000062.1, read as the reverse complement.
CAATTAATGTTTGAAAAAAACAAACAAGCAAAAAACAACCCAAGCTTGCTATTCCAAGAACTAAGCCAAGAGCAGCAAGTTGCCTTTGTGTAATTCTGCTGAGTTCTCATTTCAATTTATTGCTTGTGCATGGAGATATGTAAAGTAGGGGATGCACTCCACATTTTTGATCAGTGTTAATTACTCCCTTGTGCTAGCAGTGAGAGTGGCTGCAGCAATTAAATGATCACGACAGCAGCAGTAACAACTGGGGCCATGACAGCAATCTCCTTTTCTTGTTTTCCTGCCTTTCTTTCAGAAAAGAGACAGGTAAGAGGAGGGAAAAGCCCTTGAATTCCCATTTCAAACTGGAAGCTTATGATCCTGTTCATAATGCTTTTTGTTCCCAGAGGAGTCTCAGCAAGGATAGCTCCAGACCCTACTCTTTTAAATGAAAAGGTCTATTGGGAAGGCAAAATAAGACACAATCTGCAGAGCCAGAGAGTAAATGAATGAAAAATAGAAAAAGTAGTGAATATATGCAAACAAATAGAAGGGGAAGGAAAAYGAGGGCAGGGGAGTCAAAGAATTTTCAGTTGGTGGAGGTTTTTGAGTTGTTTTTATTAAAGAAAAAGAAGGCACAAATGTAACAAAAAGGGATACTGAATACTCCTGACAGCACCCACCAGTTTCTGAAGAACTGCAGATTTCCAAAGCACAGTCACATGCCCTGTGGTCACTGCAAGCATCCTTTTCAAGTTTCCTCCCCATCCATAGAAGTCTGTCTCAATTGGCAAAAAAAAAAAAAAATCTGTAGTGCGTCAGAGTATCAAATATTAGACAAATGCAAAAGTGTCACAAAGTTCTGTGAGAGAGATGGGGCTCACTTGAGGAGGAGCTTGGGGACTTAACAGGACAAGGTCCCCACAGCACTTGGCTGTGTAGCCTCAGGGATGAACTGAGGTACCCCAGGGACAACAGAGCATCCTCTCTTTTCCCACTGACCATGACCAGAGTGGTTGGGGAGTTAAGGCATCCTGATCACCCTCCTGCCTTTACCTCACAACTCTGGGAAACCTTTTGATCCATAATCCATCTTTTACCCATATATAACACTATGAAATTTAGTAACTCAAATGAGAAATACCAACTTATTAAACATTTACACCTCAGGCAAAGGAAAAGTGTAGATCACTTTATGGAAATTAATCTAAAAATGGGAGACAAGAAGGCCATTGGAAAGTATGTCTATTATACTCAATTACAATCAATGGATGATTTCCAGAAACTAAATTTATTATGAGTATCTAAACATTTCTTGAATTATTCCTACACTGAAGATGTTGCTTCAGCATCTTTAAAGCCGTAAATTACTTCAGGTTTAGGGGGGGGTGTCAGCTTTTTTTGTGGGGAGGGTTGGTTGTTTGTGGGGCCCGTGGTGTTGAAGTTTAGTTTAGCTAAGAAAGAGCATCCAGTGCTTACAGCTGCTATATGTTAGTGGAAGCGTATTGTCACATTCAACAACAGAATGTCTTCTACTATAGCAGAAAGCAGGCAGGAGGTGCCCAGAAGCCTGTCCTCAAATCTGACTAAAAAGCTTGAAGAACTGTAAGAACTCAGCTGATTTCAGCTTAAAGAAAGTAAAATGCTTGTTGAAATTATACACTGAGTGTATAACACAGCAGTATCAGTTCTCTGAAGCTGATGTCATGTCTGATCTCTATCTCAATTGCTTAGTGTCCAAAAATGAAAAAAATTAATGGAAGTAATTTGTTTTCTTCAAGGATTTATGGGTTTTTCAGCCTGGTGCTAAAGGAATCCCCTATCTACACTGCTATGCAAATCCACATTGACTGAAAAGCCTCATAAGGCTCAGGGCTATTTACCTATATATACATCATATTAAGGAATGCTGAGCATTACTTCAATAATGCAGTAGTAAGGGCAGACCTGTTCGATTAATTTCGTTTTTCCTAATTGGTTATGTTACAGGTATATTTTTAAATATCATGCAGAGTATAGTAATTAGGTGATATTTATGGGTATTTTCCACGTGGAACTTGCAGGACTATACCAGATTTTCTTTTTCCTTTTAAAACACCGAGAGACTATGAAAAACATCAAGAAAGTTTTGTTTCCAGATATTTAATTGCAACCAGAACAAGTGAAAGTAACACCCAATATGAGAAAGCTTTAGTAGAAGTATACACACACAGAGTGTGGGATCAAAGCAGGAGTAAACACATTAATGCAGAGTTCCCAGCTTACACACCTTATTACAATATACTGAAATGTGTGTGTACCCAATCTCCAAGTGCTGAACTACCATTATTGGAATATTACTTGAGAAATTATTATTCACTAAAGACTCTATTCAGAGGCAGAAGTATTATTCCATATCATGTTTGAGCCTGGGAGAAATAGAAGCACCATCTCATACCTGTTGATGACTTGCAGCCATACGAGCATGTTCAAACATAATAATTTGAAACAAAATTCAGGTTACTATACAAGCATATCCATGACAAACATTGGTACACCAAAATATCACACAAAATAGAAACCTTCTCCACAAGCTGTACCACTGCTACAAATCTGAACTGTAGCACTCTTTGGTGCTAAAAGATCTTCTGTAGTACCAAGCCTGATGTTTTATTTACCATGATCCCAGCTTTAACTTCCCTCATTGCTAAAGCAGAGTACTACTAGACTTGGCTACACCATCTTTGAGATCACTAAGGGAAGTGAAGTATTGGTTGGACACAGGGATCTGAGCATATCAGTTTTGCTACATGCAGTCTGGGCCCAAGACACACAGAACGAAGCAACATTTCCTCTCCAAGAATGTGACAAGAACAGAAATCAGCAAGATGAAAACATTTTCTTGGTAAGCCTTATGAGAGGAACTGGCAAAGACTGGAAAACATTGTGCTGCTCTGAGACAAGAGGAGAGCACAGCAGTCATGTTATAGCTAACCTACTGCACCTGCACAGCTCAGGGCTGCATCTCCCTCTGCAACAGCAGAAGAAAAATATTAAAAGAAAAAAAAATCAGAATAATGTTGAGCTTCCAATTAGACTGGCAACCTACAGGAGCAAACAAAATTCGTATGAAACCCATCAAAGAAGTCAGGGGGTACTAGTTTAATTAAAAGTGGGGGGGTTCAAAGACTAATTCAAAGAATGCAACAGAATTATTTATGCTACTGTGTTTTGCTTAGCAGCAAATAACATTTTCCCATATGTGCATGTTTCTTCCTTTATATTGACACACCAAAAAAGATTTAGCATGTTGAATCATTTAGAACGGTCTTCAAAGCAGGAGCAGAAATTAAGTTACAGGCACATATAATTAAGTCTTAACAATTTTAATGATGTTCCAGCATGAATAAATTCAACACTCTCCAACGAGTTGTTTGAATTACACATGTGCATGTTTGTGTTTATAGCAGCCAGATCAAAGTTATGATATCCAGTTTCAAACAAAGGTTTTATCTAGCATTTAAAGACGTTTTGGTAAATCCTTCTTATAATCCCATCTAAACACAAGTTTATTTATTGCTAGCAATCAAGAAAACAAAACTTAAATGAAACATTACTTCAGCTGCTCATTGCATCTCATGAAGCCAGCTTGAAGTTAGTCGTCAACACAAAATCTCTAGAACAGCAATGCAGCCACTAGCAAGTTTAAAGCCAAGATTCCATCTCTCAACTGTAATTTTCCCAAGTTCGTTTTGTACTAAAATTGGAAACATTTTATTCAGTTTATACATCTCAAAGTGTTCTATCAAGCATTAATGGAATTCATAAGGGCAGGATGTGCAGGGAGATGGAGAAGAAAGAGTAAATTCTCCGTACTTCATGAGAATTGAACTTGAAGGCTTTCTGGAAGTTTAACAGAAAGGGACAACTAGCAAGATGAAGACAGTAAAAGCTGAAGGCAGAGCATAACTAACAGAGACTGGTAGGCACAAACAACTCAAAAATTTTTAAAAGTGCTTTGAACTAAATGTTATCACAAATGGAGGCTCTGATGTTATTTAATGAGAACTGATCATTTTTCCTCAGACTGATGTAACTGAAGTAGAAATTACTAGAGAGGAAACAATAGTCTCAATTGTCATTAGCAGAGTTTGAACAGTTGAAGAGCCACAGAGAGCAATGTTGGAAATGGTTGATTGCAATTCTAGTAATAATTTCAAGCAAAGGTGTGGGCAGGTATTAATAGCATTCTATGATAAAATTCAAAATGCTGCAATAATAAGCAAGTTTTAATTCCTTTGCAATCTTTCTTTTAATAACTCAGAAACCTGTCCTCTGCAGCTAGCTCAACATCCTATAAACAATCATTGTTTTAACTTCAAAGATGTTTATATCAACATATGATATTTATTACATAATATATACTAGTCCCAGCCATGCTGTTTAATCACCATTCACCCGATAATATGTGACATCAAGACATTTACATCAGCATTAAGGGGGACCCCAACAATTCTGTTTCCTATGAACTCTTGCAAGAGTTCGGATTTGTAAAATAAAGCTCAGGTGCTTTCAAAAGACAGCTAAAAGCACATTTGTCACATTTTAAACCATCCTGTCCAGACCTCAAAATAAGAGACTAAGATTGTGGCTCAAAAGTCTTCAGCACATAAGAAACACAACCAAAAAAAGATTCCACTGCTTTATAGCAGTAGCTTTTGAAACTGTATTTATTTTAAATATTTTTGTTAATGTTACTAAAGATCCTCTAGACTGAATGAAAGTAGTAAAGCCATTTAATAAAACACATACAATTCTAGGAAAGCACAAGATATCAAATCAGATGTCTGTACTTCTTAACACTAATTATAAAACTCATCTAGACATGCAAAATAGAACCAAATATTTCTTCCTATTACAACCAATTTAATTTTTATGCTGTCAGACCTGATAGAACTTCCCATAGACTAAAAAACGTAACCAGAATACACTATTAAAGAATTTAGAGGTTTTAATATCTAGTGTTTTTACTGAAATCTTTCAATCTTCAAACACTTCCAAGCTGCACCAAGTACAAATTCAGGTACTAAAAAATGCCACAAAAAAAAGAGATTAATCAAGTTTTAAGTTTGTATTTACAGAGGAAAACAGTAAAATAATTTACCATGAGTTTTCTGAACATGAAACATACACTAAGTACATCAGCTAATGCAGATAACACTGCATGCCTTCACAGAAATGAAACAAATTACTACAGCCAGACTCCTAACTGTAACTAATAGCTAATTCAGCAGGATTTTTACATAGGGAACACATGAAAGATACTTAAAGCATGCAATCTGATATTTTTAGTGTTCCTTCTAGATGACATACACTTTACTGTTTTGCTTCTTATTCATCACAGTAGTGCAGTTCACAGTAGGAACCACAGACTAGAATAACAATTCAACAAGCAAATGAGATCCAGATGACTTTCTCAAAATGTTTCATAGTGGTTTATAATATGCTGCAAGGTTTGTTTTTATGTGCATCATCACATGCAGGGATGCAGCTACAGMTGCAATCACAGAAAACAAGACCAGTTCATAAAAGAATGAACATACTTTACATGGTATTTCTTTATTCCTTTCCTCGAAATATAAATAGTGGCAATATAGCCACATATTTTACTGCTGAGACAGTAGCATAAGTGTTATCATTAAAAAGTTGGAACTATACCCAATATACTACATCAACTGCTTCTTCATTTCTAACAAAGAATTGACGAAGGCAGAGACTAGTCCTTAAGTTCTCACATAATTGAGAAAGGGAAAACATGCAAATACATATTGATGAGACTGCAATTTGTCTCAGAAGAAACTGAAAACCCTGTTTACTTAGGCTTAGCACTGTAGCTGAAAACTAGATAGATTTTGAAAAGATTACTATAATGGAAGAAGTAACTTTACAGAGGCTGATTGCACTCATGAAGCTTCTTACATGTCTAAATAGAAAATCTTTTMGTGTCAAAAGTGTACCTTCAAAATAAAAAGAAGCAGCTGGTAAGTGGAAAAAAAAGACCACATCTAGTAGAGCGCTATCATATGTACTTAAATCATTGCAAAGCCATCTCTCACCAAAAAAGGCTTTTTGCAGGGAACATAAAATAGAAACCCAGACTACTAGTTTTCCATGTTATCTACCTGTGTTTCAAAGGTGGGAATTGCTGCTTTTGTCTCTCATTCACTTGCATTTGTGATTTCTGTTCCATGTCAACATTCAGCAAAGCCCTTAAGAGTACAAGTACTATTTAACTGTTGTGCTGAATCATCTCTAAAAGTGGCAATTAAGGATAAAATCCACACAACTTGCATAACTAACCATAAAAAGCAGACATCCTTAGATGTTGAGATTTTTTGAAATATGATTAAGCCTGTACGGAAGAAGAATTCAGTCTAAAATGTTAGTGCTTGTGAGAGTCTACAAAATTAAATACTTTGTGAACCAAACAAGGAGTGGGATGAGAAAGCACAGAGAGAAGAGGYAAGGAAAAAAAAAATTAAAAAAAAAAAAGGCAGCAAATAATGAATTGCTGGAGTAGGTAGAAAATCCTGAAGAGAATTACCTTACAATGGCAGCAATTGGGAAGCAGTGAGGATGAAAGAAAAGAGGTAGAGGCAGAAGAGGTAGAGCCAGTGACTATTTCTTACAGGTCTTCTCTTGGTTTTGGTTGGGTTGTTTTGGTTTATATTTTAAACACTAAGCATCAAAAGATGAGGGGTTTTTAATACCTGATTTAAAGTTATTGCCATAGATGTTTATTAGGACAGCTATTCAATACATGGAGAATGACAGGACACAAGTGTTAGTTTAAAGTTTTAATTTAGCTTTTGCTCTGAATTCAGCACAGGAGAAGCCTCCTGTTTTAAATTCAACTTCAAATTCCATGGACGTAGTGGGAAGCTCTAATAGGTTCTTGTGGCAGAACAGCCATTTACAGAATTTACAGAAWGCAATTCTAATTCTCTCAGATTTTAAGAGAAGAGTGAACAATTCTTTTAAAGGAAAGACATCAGTAAGCAAGAAAGAAAAATTAAGGCTCAATGATGTAGGATTCACTATGCAGAACTAAATAGGAAGATGAGACATTTATGATTTCAACTTTTTCTTAAATTTTAGAAGAAAGCTGATAAAAAGGCTAAAGAATATTTTCAAAGACGCAGTCAGCTTTCAAATATTCAAGGTAAAGTTCCCTGTTACAAAGTAATAATGGCAAGGGAGGCAGAGAGAAGAATGATCACAGGCCTGGCTTAACAGCTATATCACTTCCAGTACCAGCATGGATCTGGAAAATTTATTACCCACTTTGACTATAAAGCTGAGCTAGTTTTATGCAGAACCAGCTCAGGCGTATTAAAAACACAATCCTTGAATTGCAACTGCTGTGGACTACAGGCTGCAGAATCACCCAGTTCTCATGGTCTATCCAAGCACAGCCAAGGCTTGTGAACTCTGAGGCACACAAGTTTCAATACAGCTTTTATTTGCCAGGGCACGGTGACAGGTTCCTGCTGTTCCTGTACCCTTGCTGCACCCATGCAGAACCTGAGCGCTGCAACACTTGTTTGATTTGAAAGTAATTTCAAGTCCCGCATGGTTAATAAATCCTGTTAAACACAAGGCAAATATGGCAGAGTCAGTTAAGTGTTCCTGTACTGTGTTCCTAGCATTCCCTAGATTCTTACTTTCTTTGCGGTATACCCATTTTACTCACTTCAGTAAAAATAAACAGTTACAGAAACAATTTTTCAGCTTGGAGCCTTTACTTAAGGGGGAACAATACTACTTCAATGCAAAATCCAGGGTTAGTCTCCTGAAGGTGGCATGTTTCAGCTGAAGTCACAACTAATTAGCCCAAGTCATTTCACAGCCTGCCCTGAAGGTATAACAATTACTGCTGTTCAGGAATGTCCTCCTTCACATGGCCACGGGCTACAACACGCTAGCTTGCCGGAAAGATGAAGTAAAGGAAGAAGTTTAAAGAAGAGACTTTAACGAATTAACAAATTGGGTTTGAGGGTTTTTTAATTGTTATTTACAATACACTGTCAATAACTTCCTCTGACACTGAGAAAATGTGTGTCATCAGGACATTCATATTAAATTCATATTAGCAGTTTCAGGCAGAAAGAGGAAATTAATACAACTTGATTTTTCATATCCAGTATACTAGAAGTCTAAGAACTTTCCTTTTCAAGCTTTTCCTATCAGCTGTAGACATGAACATGTAAAGGAATTAGTGTCCAAAGGGCCTAGGCAGAATTAGGTTCCATTAGTCTGTATCTATATAAGCATACTGTAACATCTGCTCCAGATTTACACATCAGCAAAGAAGATGACTATGCAAATGATGAGAATGTAAGTAATACACACACATTCAGGGAAATATTTCTCCAATAACTTTTGTTCTTCCATTAAAACAGTCTACTTCAGAAACGTACTACCACAAACTTAAGCATTCATTGTAACAATACATATTTAAGCAGCTCAACAGTTAACCACACAGAACCAACAGTCTGGATTCATGAAAGCATAGAGATAATCAGCTTTGAGAAACAAAAAAAAAGTGGGTTTTCCACAATAAGTTTCTGCTTCTTGCATAATTCCAAATACTTATATGAGGAAAAATAAATAGTAATAATTTTTTGAGAGAGCTCCCAATGTAGACAGAGCACTCTAGAATATTCAAAGCTAAGACAGCCACCAAGTCCTACATTAATATTTCCAAGAAGGGGAAGGGACATCATGTACTTAGATGGCTGGAAAGCTGATTCAGACAAATTTAAGTAGTTGCAGTTGCATGACCACGCAGGGCCATGCATTTTAAAGTACCTACCACAAATTTTACTCTAAAAAAGAAAAAAAACCCACACCCCTCCCTTTTTTTGCATGCTAGCTCAGTTCCTTCAACCTCAAATCACAGAGAGCTCTGCCTAAGMATTCAGGCACTGAATGCATGCAATGATGATAAAAAAAAAAATTGCTCCTTACAGTCTATCAAGTAAACTGCCTCACACTCATCTTACACTAAAGCTTCTGCTAAAGCCTGCTGGTTTTAATGGAAGTGTATTACATTTATCCTCTACAGGCTGTTTCAAAAATTCATTCTATTTTTGATTAGCCATTTAGAATTACAGTATATATTTTAAGGTGTCTTACTCAGATATCATTTTAACTGCACACCATGCATTCAATCAAGTTTCTAAATACACTGAAGAAATCTACAAAAGCCCTTACCAGCCTCCGGGTTCCTACAGTTAATAGCTGTATGTTGACCAAATTGCTGAAACCTCTGCACATTTCTAGACCTAAACTTGATGGTCATCCAGGTACTAGGGAGAAGAGAAGGTCTCCCCTCCACTCCCACGTGCTTGCTCTAAGCAAGCATGATTTAACGATTTATAATTTCACTAATGAGACTGAACAAAAGTGTGCATGTGAAGCGTGTACAACTTTCTGGATCTACTCAAGAAAGGATATCCCAGTTCTATTTCCAAATATGATTAACACAAAAAGCATAAAATCTTGGCATTCATCTCGACATCTAGGACTTTCCTCATCTGTCTTTGCAAAAGACACACTCAGCAAAACTGCTCACACCCAAGCACTTGCTCACAAGTGTGTTGTGTGTGGGCTACTCAAAGGCCTTTTTCCACAGAAAATCTGACCCTGAATTAATGTCATTTTTGATCAACAAGTGGCCAAATTTAATGACTCTATACACAGATTCCAAAGTCCAAATCCTATTTTGGGTGAAGAGTACAGAATTTAACAGGTCTTCAAGCTGGGGAGAGAGGCTGGGTGAACTCCAACTCTCAGTGTTCAAAGTCTTACATATGTTTTGGTAGGAAGAGATACACAACTGCAGTCTGCTTGGGAACGACTGGGATAAGAGCTCAGAGATGTTTACATCTACATGAAATCAAGTATATGGTCATAAATACTTCACACTTGTTCAACATCTCTCTAAAATTATTACTTATGAAGTCATATTAAGTTATTTTTTTCATAAAAACTTAAAAAGATAGATGAGGAGCACTAAGCAATCAGAGTTTTAAATCCATATATGCACTGACAGGCTTCATACCCAGATTTCACTGCTCCTTAATCGAGATCTGCCCCATATGCCCAGCAAGGTGTCCTAAAAAACCCCAGCAGGAAATCTACAGGATTTGCCAAACAGTGGTTTAACATACCAAAGATAGTTGCTTATTTTGTTTTTTTCCAAGTAATTTGATAGTAGCTTTTGAGACATCCAATACACCCAGGAGTGTCCGAGGTGAGCCACTGGCTGTTGGGCAGCCTGTGTGAGGACAGGATGTAAACACGGCCAGTTTCAACCCACCCATGCAGGGCGTGGCCAAGCCCCTTGGGCACAATGGTGGTGGTGCCTCAGGGAAACACATCTAAGTAAGGGTGAAATGCCTGATGGAGAGAGGAGAGGGGAACAAAAGAGTGAAAGAAGCACCCCCAGTCAGTGAAGGAATGGGAGGAGGTGCTCCAGACATCAAAGCAGATTTTCACCCTGCAGACTGTGCAGAAGACCATGGTGAGGCAAGCTGTACCTCTACAGCCCAACAAGCAGACAGAGATGTCCTGAATGAGTCTTCTGCCCATGGAGAAACCACACAGGAGCAGGTTTTCTGTAGTCTGGGGCAAGGACCCACACTGAAGCAGTTCTTGAAGGACTCTACCCTTGGGGGAACCCACAACAGAGCAGAGAAAAAGTGGAAGGAGCTGTTATGGACTCTTTTAGACCCTTAGTTAGCAATGGCCCTGCCTGCACTGCTTGGTACAGGAGCTGGGAATGAAGGAATGCAGTCGAGCCTGGGAAAAGGGATGGCTGGCAAGAGGGTTCAGCTTTTGCCTTTGTTTCTCACCATCATACTCGATTTTGAATTAGCAATAAAATAGCTTTCTCCAAGTCAACCGTGTTTTGCCTGTGACAATAATTCTGAAGTGACCTCTGTCTTTGTCTTCATCCACAAGCTTTTACATCTTACATTCCCCAGGGTCTGCTTGAGGGAAGGAGAGTGAGAGAGCAGCTGGGTAGGCATATAGCACCCATCCATGGTCAAACCCCTACAGCAATATATAATTAGTATCAGGTTTTTTAAAATAGCAATTCCTCTGTATGACCTACCTGACTCAGTTATTAGCCACTTTTATCTGCTATATACATAGAACAACCAAGATTTTGTTAATATTTTCTTATTGCAGAGAATAACAATTTTGAATTGTAATGGACATCGGACATAAATAATGTGATAAAAAGCATTATTCAGGGTTACAGGCTACATTTTTACTTCATGTAAATGTCTCAAAGCACCCATCATTTAACTTTTTTATGGAAATTAATGCATGCCTAATATACTTTGAGAAGCCACTTACTTTACATTATGTTTTCTTGAATTCTTTCTCCATTATGGAAATTATGTTGAATAGTTACTTTAGACAAGTTAGCCATGACTAAATATTTATTTAAATCCTTTCAGCTCAAATTGGTACAGAACTTTATCTTAAGGACCAAATCTCTTCTTACACACACACACCCCCAATATAGTAAAGAGACTCATTTCATCTCTCTAATTACCATTTTCAATGTCTCAGTAATCCTTTACACCAAGTAGTTTTTCGGCCTTTACCCTGCTGTAATCTGGCCAGCATCTTCCTCTAAGCATCCCCGGTACTTGTGGACACACAAGACAACCATATTCCCAGACAAAGGCAGAAGAGACAGGGAAACAGGGATTGTGGGTACATCTGCATTCAGACACACACATCAAGCCACAGAAAATACTTGTGCAGAAGGTTCTTTCATTTAGAAGGGCAAACTGCAGAAGGCAAAAGAATTTATGCCTATATAATGTGTAGAATTTGCAGAAGAAAAAGTGTGTGGTTCAATGTTTCCCTTACTTATTAAATTTCTGCTTTCTGAAGCCAAGTTTTCTTCCAATGCATTCCTAATACTTTATTCCTTAATCTAGCTGGATAGCAGGAAGAAGGTCTTTTCAAGCTTCAATAAACCAAATTTCTTAACAATTAATGAATCTAAGAGGTATTTAATTCTTTCATAATGTTAATACTGGACAGAAAATGGAGGAGGTACTTTTGGACAGCAATGTATCAAGTGTAACAAGACTTAGTTCACATTTACAACAGAGCAGACATTTTCTACCAAAGGCTGGCTGCATTTGCAAAAGAATTATTTTAGGTTTAAAAGAGCTTCCAGTGAGGATGAAAATCACTGCTTACTGAAGAAATTCATTCAAAACAAAAATATATTGAGGCAATTCCTTAATAACCTTTTAGAAGTAGCTGTACATATATGATTGTTCCTGATGCGCACACATACTCTCCCCCGAGCAGGCAAAGAAAGATCAGCATGAGATCCTGCAATCTATTTCAAAGCAAGGTTCTAGAAACATTGGGAAAAACTGAAAAACAGTGAATTGCAATAAGCATGCATCATAGGAAGTGTTGTTGCATGGTTGCTGTTTTTGTTTGCTCCTTCTTTTCTACCAGAGCAGTTTCTGTTTAGAGGATCTTCCACTTGACACTTGATGTCATCAAGTGTGCAGTAGTGTAGAACACATCCTAATTTTCAAGTGAAACTTTAAGCCAAGGAAAGCCTTTCTGGCATCTGTCAACCTTACAAAGTCATCTTTTTATGTCTAGAGCACAACCGATAACTTTGACATTTCTTTGTAAAAAAGGTAGAAGTTTCTCATACATCTCATTCAGCACTTTGATGTTTGCAAATAACTGAGAATTCCGGTAGTTTATGGGGCTTTTTCTTTCCAAAACCTTTATTCTATTATCTTCCCACATCACATGAAGTATCCTTCCTCTGCATTTTTACGTAGCTCAAGGGTAGTAAGAAACACTTGATTTCAAGCCAGAGTTCTGTCTATATCTCATCAAATTTTGAATCAAATATCTTAATTCTTCTCAAGAGCATTTTTTATTAACATGTTTATCTTCAAGTCTCATGTCTCCAGTTAGCCACATTAGAGATTTTAACTCAATATGCATTTGCTAGTAATTAGTTTGGCCTTTCCCCCATTTCTGAATTTGCAGAAACTGTTTGGTCGAAAAGGACTAAGTTCTGAAATACTTGAAATACTGCCCAAGGAGAAAAAAAAACAAAACTCAGGAACTGAAACCAAGTATGTCAGAGAACACTCAACCAGATTTCTCAATTATGTCAATGTTGCCCCTTGCACAATGTTCGGAGCTGCTTTGAACTGCACACACTGTTGACTGCTCAGCAACTGGCACATCAACAAGGCCACTGACGCTCAAATACACAGCTCATCACCAATATATCTCAGAAAACACAGAAAAAACCTGTTTCATGAATGAGACTGGTACATTCTAGACAGACAAGAGAGTAAGTGCATTTTAAGTCTCACTAGCATTTATTTGGTAAACACCAAGATCACTTTGGTAACAGTAACTCCATAATAAGTGAGAAAATTAACATTAAGGGGGACAAAGAGGAAGTATCATAGGCACAATGAACTTGAACAACCTTGTCATCTCCTGTGCTCCCAGGTTAACTGCGTGAAAGGAGTAAACAATAGCATTTTCCTGAGGTTTTCTTCAGACTCTAGCCACTGACTCAAGTTGTGGACTGATTTAGTGCTTATCTACACATTCTTTACATCTTGCCTTCTTTCTTCTTCATATGCACAATTATTCTGAATTTGTGTATTCATGGAAACCTTATTGCGAAAACCAACCCTGGAAGTGGGAGAATGAGTTCTATCCCAACCGCATCAGCTTTTACAGATTTCAGAGCCTGTCTTCTACAGGAAACAAAATGAAGACAGCAATAAAATTTTTTTAAAAATTAAAATGAGCCACTTTTTTTTCCTATTTCCCCCCCATAGAAGTTTATTTTCCATAGGCCTTTAAAAAAAACAAACAAAGGACTCCGTTGCATGTGAACACAGTTACGTGTTCCAAAAGGGATAGGCTACATTAACAAAGAAGGCAAGAAAAATGGTTTCTAAAAATACTATGGTTTCAAAATGTGGCATGATGGAAAAAAAGGAACCAGCACTGTCAGTATCACTACCTGTGAGTGAGTAGGAAGACAGAAGACGTATTTCATAAGCATTACAGAAACTCATTACAGCTGGGGGTTGAGCTGCATCTCCAACTTCCTTGCTCTCCTGTGGAACTATATTGAAATGACAGCCCTCTAGTTGCATTCTCCACAGCATGAAATTCACATTTCACCTGATTTCAAGCTAGATCTCGGCAATATGACATCCCATTTCTGAGCATCCCATCATGATTACTGGGCAAATAACTTATACTGCCTTGCAGTCTCATAACATGCCAGGCTTCTATTATGTCTACCTATCTCCTCCTAAGGTGAGCTGCTCTCCATTACCATTCAGCACAGGCCCAAAACACGAAACTACTCACTGAACCTATTAACATACAGACCCATGGATGGACTGGTACAAGGAACATCACTGCTACTCAGAGGCTGTCAGTAATTTCTGTTTGCAAGATACTTTTTCCAGGGCTYGCAATTACTGTGTTGCTAAAGCAAGTCCAAACAGCTGCTTCCAGGTCAGTTTTTCTACACAGTCACACAAGTGCAGCACCATCAGGCAAGAAAGTTCACAGGGGACCTATGGTAACTCTGCCTCTTGCGTAGCTATGGCTGTGACTACAGGCTAGAGAAGCCTGCACCAGGCAGCCAACACGAACACAGAGAGACATGCAGTGGGCACTGCTGGGCCCCTGCCCTTGCTGTGCTGCACTGTCTCATGCTCTGCTGACATCCAAGTAACGCAGTGGCTGCTGCTCTCTACTTGCACACGTTGCCATCTCAGAATACTTCTTCCAGGCAGCAATTCTGAACAGCATAATATTCTTCTTGATCCCAGACTTTGGTTTTGGAAAAATAAAACTACCTGATAACCGACTAGAAGCCATTTCTCCATGACTTCCTGGAAGGAACTCTAGGAAGATTGTATTCTTGAAATATTTCTTTGTCTATTTTCTTGAGCATCTCTTTTGATTTTACTTCACACATTCAGCCAGCCAGAATATAATTAAGGAGTTAAACTAAGGTATACTGGGTATCTTYCTCTCTCTCCTCTAAACCTTTTCTGAATATGTAACTCAAACCCATTTTTTTCCCTGTTATGGGCTGCCTTTTGGAAAGCAAGTGGTGTGCTTTCATATGCAAATTTCGTTTTCAAATTTTTAAACAATTTAAGATCTATAATGTCTCATATATTGAGATTTTGAGATACGAGAATAGCAGGTCCAATCCATTATCAGGCAAAGATTACCCACATGATTAGCTTACAGTTTCCCGATACACATAAAAACACACACGGAAGTCCCTTCTCCTAATTATATCCAAGCCTATTCCTATGAACATAAGTAATTTTTGTCCTGAACAGTGAATTTACACAAAAGCCAAAAGACATACCACAATTTGCAAAGCTCTTCTCCTCCCGTATAGCATTATTCCCCCTACAAGCCCCCACTAAGTTATGTGTGGCAAAGAGTAACTACTGTCTCCCACAAAGAAGTAACAGTAGGTAACTAAGTCTTGTGAATTTGAGATACCTAACAAACATCCACTGCAACTATGCCTTGAATTAGAGTGAGTCAGTGAATTAGTAAGTTCCATATACACTAACCCATCAGCAGGAAAGAGAAAGACATTATCAGAAAATAGTTTGTCTAGAGAACTGAAGTAGTAGCTGAAATAGCATAGTAAATAGTTGCTCTGGATGAACCCCCAAATTCAACACTAGCCACTGCTTAGGACTAATCTGACTGCCAGCTTTCATAGTTGTGAGCAAACTCTGAAGTGGCAGAAAAAATTTCACACTTCCTTAAGTCTTCTACTGAAGTAAACTCGTGAAATAAGGAAAACAGTTATAAAGTCAGAGCATGCTGTGATTTTTAGCTACAACTGATCTTCTACCTTGAGGGCAGAAGGACAATTGCACGTATGTAATTTAGTATCTAAATACAGGAAAGTGCATTCGCCTGTCCTGGAAAAATCTTTACCTTGCCAGAGGGTGAGAGACATAGTGGTGAAGTATCTAGAAGTAAGAGAATCCACCTACAGCAAGGTATTCYCTCTCATAACAGCAGCATGTTTTGTCAGTGAAATATGAAAAAGGCAGAAGAGAATATTTCCCTGGAGAAAATAGCTCCTTGCAAAAGCTTTCTTATCAAGAGCAGAAAAGGGAAAAAAAAATGTTCTCTTTGAGGACTGACAATATGGGGACCACAGCTTCTTTGTTTAGCCAAAGCAAATTTTAGATTAGAGCAGTAGAAATGTATTCTAATGAAGGGATAGAGAAGTTGTCCCCCTTGAAAAATAAAGTCCCTAAAGAGGCAACATGGTAGAGATATACAGTATAATGAACAGCACWGAAAAAGTAGGTCAGGAACAGCTATTCAACATTTCTCATTAAATTAGAAGTAGACAATGCAACTAAAATAAAACTGGTAACAGCAAAAAATCTTTTTATATAGAAATACTGGTTTATACAATAATTACTCTAATTACAAGAAACAGAAGGCAAGTGCTTAGTAAAACTGCCTGAAAAAAATGGACATTTGCAGGGGTCCTCAACAGCATAAGATGTAATATTTAAAATTAGAAGTATTTTGAAAGAAGACAAACCCCCAGGCTCTAGGTGATAACCATTATCCTGTAACAAGTGAGGAGCCTTTCCCCACTGGCAGGTTCTGTGTCTCCCAAGGAGTTCTCTTCGCACCTCCCACTGAAACATACCCTGGCTTCTTGGAAATTAATCACTCTTCCAATTAAAAATGCAGTTTCCATATTCTTACAAGAAAGGCTACATGATCCATCTGTAAGAAATCATTTTCCATTTTAAAATTTTCTTATGTGCAAAGAAGAAAAAAGCTCATTTGTTTTTAAGCTTGTCTGAAATACAGGTAGTTCTGTTCCAGCTCAAGTTATTTACAGTCAGTGATGGTATTAGCAATGATACATTTTGTCACATACACATTGTACCTCAACTTCTCAATTTCCATCTCTTGTCAGCACCTAGGTTGAGAATTTTATTTTTTGTGGCTACCAAGAACAATAGTTATTAGAATTTTTTTCTAGTTGTATATTATTAAGTTTGTAAAGAAGTGTTAGGGGTCACAATAAAAAAAATAGTTGCTGGCTATTCCATTTACCTTCACTTAATAGAAAGTGAACATTGCCATACCTATGTCTTTTATTAATCTAACTTGCAACGTGGATTCATTAATAGCCTTTACAAACTATTCTGTATCTCAGCCTCCCTGGAAAACACAGCTGAACAAGTCAATCCTTCTAAGTTTAACTCTTGATGTTTTGGTGACAAATGGAAGCATTTAAAATTTTCTACATGTTAACATTTAGAAGTGAAGCAGTCTGTCCATAAAACAGTGATGAATAATTATTTTCCTGAACTCCTGCTAAATCCTGCTTGATCATTCCTGATTTTGGTTAATTTAAAGCAATTTACTGCTCTTCCAATAGCCAAACCTTTAGCTCAAGAACAGCACAAAGGAGTTATGGGGAACAGTTCAAAGTGATCAAACAACACTGCTACCTTCACGAAGATAATGGGAAGGGATTGTTACAAATGGTCAGGTTAAGCTCCTTGTATCAAACAGAAAAACTGAACAACAGTTGAAAGATATTCAACTGAGCAGCAGAAATCTTAGAAGAAGAAAAAATTACTTTGGGAGAGTTATGTGCTGAGATTCATTTATTATGCATTACACTGAGCTATCATTTTCATAAAACCAAGAATTATGTATCTCAAGTGTCACAACTCTAACTGTTCAGCAGCAAAATTGGAAATAAACCCTCAGAAAACTACCTCCTCAATACATCTCACCATACATTATATTGCAGTCCAGTCTGTATTAGCCACAGTTGTCATGGTTATCAGTTGCATTGGAATCTAACACGAATTTTTCATTTCCTATATCCCCACACACCATGAATAATACCAGCTATCTATTCCACAGATTTCATTCCTTATATTTTTATTGCCTGGCTTGGTCTTTGTCATCTTGCAAAGTGTTTTTGAGCATTTGTTTTTATACATTAAACACACCCAGTTGTCATGAGAAATAATGAAGGCTAGAAGAGCTGCATCACAGACTCTCAAGAAAAACAGTAGAGGAAGTAAAAAGAAAATTCTGCCCTCACTCAAAAGTTTCATCCTCATGGACACTAATACAACATAAACAGTGTAAATAGCCCCAGTTACCAAGTCACCTAATGATTCAGAGAATTTGCTATCTTGAGAAGTGTCATTGAGAATCTCTCTCATTATTGCAGAATTCAGAGTTTGAATTTGCCCAATTTGCCATGGGGACTCTGCAATTCATGGAGAAACAGAACAGTAAGGCCTCTACAATTTCATTTGAGAACCAGTATTCTAGATGGCAACAACATTTAAATAACGCATCTCAACTTTCTACTACTGTTTATAGTCTTCGATATTTGTTTTTTACGTTGAGTGCAGAGTGTGTGAATGCAAAAGCAAACCTACATTAAAGTAGTTGTGTGCAAAGTGATTGCTTAATCATAGATTCATAAGTATAATGGGAACAAAACACAATGAAGTTTCACCCAGGACAGTCATACAAAAAAAAGCAGTGGATAAGATAATGTGCTACTTTCAAAGAGCCTTAGTCAGCCAAGTTACTTCTTTCAATTAAGTTTGGCAGCTTTTGAAAAACCGCATCCTAGTTCACATACTCAGCATGAAATCGGGTATTTAAGCCTCCTTGTAGTATTTTCCTCCATTCTAGTATTGTTTTTCTTTGCCTTATAAAATAGCAAGAAATCGAAAGTTTTCTTCTACTCTTAGTCAATATCCTAGAAATTGCTCAGTGACAAAACCTGAAAATATCTTCCTTTCAAGAACATCTTCCACAGCAATTCTTAAAAAAAAAAAAAAAAAAAGAAAAAATCACCAAGGAGTACAACTTCCCTTCCCTATACATGCTCAACTCACTGTCACCATCAGACATCCTTTGATGTTACAAGGGGGACAATAAGACCATACCAAAAAACACACACATACAATTTTTACAATTCAAAAAGAAGTCTTAATGTTCTACAGCAACTCAATAGATACTATAAACCCAAGTAAATTTATCTAAGTGCTATGTTCCACATTTGAAACTAAATCCTTCTTAGGAAAAAGGCATTTCTCATTTTCAAAGGAGAAAACAAAACCTAAATGGCTAGGTAAGGCACTGTTTACTTGTACCCAAGGAGCACATAAAAATCTTCAAAGTACAGAGCACAGGAAAATAATGCAATGTGCTTCTTTCTGATCCAATTACAAATTTAGGTATGGAAGTTGTATTAGTAGTTCAACCGATATCAATCTACTGAGTCCTGACCTACGTAACTCACTTGAAAAACTAAAATACTGCTGAATATCATAAATTCACTACAGAAATAAGGAAATTGCCCCCAACACAGCTAAATAATGCTAAATTTAATTGCGATATTTCCTGCACTGTTCTTATCACTTCAAAATTACTGCTGCTCTTCTTTTCAGACAGGAATAGCCCAAGTATATCTATTCAAATTTAGTCAAAACCCTTGACTTTTTTTCCAAAAAGTATTACAAAATGATTCAAGAATTGCTTTGTCCAAAGAAAAAAAAACAGGCACAATAAAAATAGAATGGGGAAGTTTGCTAAATGGTTTAAATACCATCGCCTGAAGTTATATAGTCTTTTAAAGAATCCATCATTCTGTCCTTTATCTCATTCTGCTTTTCCTAGAAGCCAAGTGTAGAGAGTGAAGATACATCTTTAAACTGTACATTTATAACTTGTACATGCTGACTTATCAGATCTAGTGAAATTTTTAAACGTTTAATAGAACATCATTTAACAAAAATTTACTATTTAGTCTCTTCTTTCTCCCTGCTTTCTTCTAGTACAAATGCCTGATTTCATAGTCTACATAAAATGTATTTGTTTTAACATGAATAAACATTCAGTCACTGTTCAGAACTTAGCCATCAACCCTCAACCCTTTTGCTTAAATAGCTGTTTTGCCTTTGTGGAGCCAAGGAAAGTGTTGCCCAGCCTTAGTCCACCATGTGAGGAGGTACAGATCTGCCACTCAGTCAAGTCACAGGCACTATTAGTTCAAATTCAGAGATGCATGTTCCCCTCTACTTCTTGTGGAGGACTCAGGAAAGACAAAAAAGCTATTGAGCAGTGAGAAAATGGTCTAATTCTTCCTCACATTTAAGGGTACACCACAGAAAAATGGAGGCTGGCAGTGAAGACTGACTGGGTCAGGCAGAATGTATTCCGCTAATAAATTTAAATGGGTTTTACCTGTGACGTAAGTGACCACATTAAGAATTCTCCCCACCACTCCATTCATCAAACAAACATCAACCAAACAGCTTCAAACAAGAAAGAAAATTCCCAGTTCTATGCAAAGAGGCATCAATGTCCATGCTCAATCCTTTTAAAAAACAGAAGCCTTAAGGCTATAAATTTTTATCATAAAAGGGTAAGTTTACCACAGGAGAAGCTCAAGTTAATGGAACTGTGCCTGTATACAGCAGCCAAGCAGTTGACCTCAATTAACTCTGCTACTTCAAAATATGTCTTTAGAAAAAACAATTGCCATGTAAATACAATGACTTCTTGCTATCAACATACAGCTGGAGTCTGTTCACAGCAATCATTTCAAAACTATAGACTCCCTAGCTAAACATTAATATAGTGTATTTTATGCAGTGATCAAGTACTTTTGACAGAGTACTGCCAGAGAAGGCAGCTCCTCCCTGTGAGTCAGGTTTCATGGCATCACAAACCTTCCCCTGTTGTTCTGACCAAAATAATTCACTTTTTTCTGAGCAAAAGTCAAATTAAAGCCTTGCACTGTGTCTCAGTTTTGAGACAAATGTAAGAGAGGATTCTCTGGACTGAGTCCTTCTCTCCAAAAAGGTTCCAACAATGCCTTTCCACCAATAGGGAATGAATACCAATAGATGAAAGTGAAAAAAAAATTATTAACAAACAGAATTCCCACTTGCAATGCAAAGGAAAAAAAAGGTAAATAATTGTTAAACACTAAACTGTCATAGCCCACTCCCCCCTCTCCTCCCCCCACCCCAGAGAAACAAAACCCCAAAAAACATCCAGAGGAAATGGGGCCAGTGCCCGAGGAATACCCCTTTCCCAACACGTGGTCCAAGATGGCGCCCGTTTTCAGGCCAAGGGCAGCAGAACCCCCACAGAGCAGTCCAACAGCAGAGGAAAATGCCAGTGCCTACCTGGTGTCGACCCCCTCTCCACAGCAGTCACGTCAGACAAAACAGCTGGGCTGGAGCCTTTTGGTGTGCTTTCTCTCCCTGGGGCTTTGTACTGGATGGAGCTGCACCACTCCCACCGATCATGCTCCTGCCAATCTCGGAGCAGCAGTCTGTTCAGTTCAGCTCCTAGCAGCCAAAGATTGCTACTCCAGATTCTCCAGTTCAGGGAAAGAAAAAAGTTTTTTGCCTGGGCCAAAAACCAAGTCAGCCAAGCAGAGACACCACTCTGCACAGCACCATCCACTCCGATCCCAACCAGAACAGGGAGAGAGCAACTCCTGGCCCTGCCCCCTGCCACAATCTCAGCTGGGGTCTCAAACATGGTGATACCCCTGAGCCAGGAACAGTGGGAGGGGGAAGCAAAACATTAATTTTGGGCACACTTTGAATATGGGATAACAACACCCAAGACACACTGAAGTGACAATGTACACTTAAAGTAGGACTGAAGAACAAAGAATCATTCTTTTTTTCTCCTTCTATTTTGCCCAAGTATCTTCTACTCCAAAATTAATAAAAAATAAAGCAAGCCCTAGACGTAGCAGTTTGTCTCCAAATAATTACAACTGATCTTGGGAATACAACGTATTTTGTCAAATATATTTTTTTAATTAATTATGATGCTAACAAGCTATCACATTTAATTTTTTTTTGGAGGCATGTTGTTTCCAGCTATTCCAAAAACAATTAGAGTACATGGATGCGAGCACATACCATTACACAAACTTAATATCAAGATAAACCTTTTCCACTTCTACATTGTAAAAAGGGAAGAGAAGGACTAAAATGTACCAAATACTATTTACTATTTTGATTATTTAGCAAGCACAGATACTTTCACACACAATTGTATTTCAAAACTCCATTCTACGTATTATTTACACTTTATCTCAAGCATGACATCCTGTAACTCAGAAACTCCTTTTCATACAAAAATATAAAACTAAGAGTTCAATTTATTACTTTCCTCTGAACTTTAATAGAAACGAGGATATTTTGAAGGAGTAAAAAAAATACATACAGTACATGTCAATTAATTGTCTGAAATATCTTCTAATATTTCACAAATATAAGGATAAAATTTTCTTCCTAGGCTTACAAATGAGCATACAAAGAGATCTAGTGATTTGCTGTATGTCATAAAACAAAACTGAGGAACAGATAGAAATAGAACAGTTTCCTTATTCTCAGCCCAGGCCCTGTACATTATGGCATAATTACTACAGCTAAAACTATACTGCAAGCAATTTGTGGCTGACAGCAGCCAGACGGTAATTAAAGGACATAAATGAACAATGCAAATCCCAGAGCTGAAGTCCCTAAAATACCTTTTTAAATCCCTGAAGAAATTTATTTGGGTTTTGTTAAAATTCAAGAGGGCAACTAGAGCTTTTGTATCCATTAAATATAAAAATAAGAAGCCTGTGGTTAGGACTTTAAAGTTTAAATATTAATCAAAAATTATCTGATTTTATACTTGGTCTACAGTTATCAGGAGTCCCAAAGATACTCTGAGTATCTGCTCCAAATCAATCCTTTCAAACATTTCCTTTGTAAAGGGGAAATACTTCAAACCCCTCCAAAAGCTGAATGTTAAGTATTGTACAGATACTTAGACACAGGCATGCCAATCYCCATCCTTACTGGACCTTTGTTTTGGCTACAACAGTGTCTGACAGGAACCTGCCCAAATCTTTTCCTCAGACCTGTCCTTTAAGAGCTCTGGGAATGGATATATAATGAAGTCATGCTCTTAATCCATCACCCAGCACAGATGTAAGGGCTCTGGAAAGAGCAAGCTGAAAGCCAACTAGCATCAGCTAGAGCAGAACTGAAGAAAGCATCTGTCCCATTGCATCTTCTGCACTGTGATTGCTGGGCTGCAGCATCTACTGAAGACATTAGATAAAAGTCAAAGATAAAAAAAGAGATGCTTCCCCTACTTCAACATGAAAGTGTTCTTAAGATCATTCTTAATGGATATGAAAAATTTTTGTTCCTTTCTGCATCTGATGCTACAAAGGACAGCTTCTTTACTGTACTGGGATTATATTATTTGCTGAGTGCGCCAACAGAGAAAAAGGCATTGAAATTTGTCGGTGACTGGGGTAAAAATCCGGTCTTTATTTCCTTGTGTGTAATCGAGAATACTGGATGTTCAGTGATGTCACCTTCCAAGGACACGCTCAAAGCCTGGGGACAAGACGGTGTGGGGAGAGGTAAGCCTGGTATCCCCATGTGCCTGATGGCCACCTCTAAGGTCCAAGATGAGACAAATATGACTTCAGGGAAGTTTTGTATCTCTGCTGTGGAAGATGCAACTATGTGCCACAGACCATTATCTACAGTTTGGCAAACTCGCCTACACTTGTAAAAGGCATTCATTTCTACATGGTAAAGGAAATATTCCAGATTACCTTTATCTTTCAGTCATGCCTCACTTCCTTCAACTTATTTATAAATTCGGTAGCTCACTACTGTGGCAGACTGAAGACACCTGACCTCAAACATTTTAAACTAAAAATACCTAGTTTACCAAGTTCTCCTTAGTTTTACTCCTATAAATTCATTTGAGAGATACACAAATGCCCTCAAATACAGCCCATAACATGAAATGATCCAAGAAAATTCATTGAAAGCATTACTGAACATTGTACAATCTCACCCAAAAGGACTTTTTTTTGTCAGGCATATCTATAACTTCAGGAAAAGCAGCTAGCCAGTCACCAGAGCAGAAACCCTTGTTCTATTTGACAAGTACAACAGAAATGCAGTGTAAAATATCATTGCACAAACTCTCTCATTGTAAAGAGTTACACAAAAAGTACTTAAGCAAGTGGTTTAAGGTTACCTTCACACAGTATATTTACCATGACTTTTGCTGCACTTAAATCAGTTCAAGTGTGTACATAAAACACATCCATTTCTGAAACCCTACAGTAGGAAGCTAGTTTCCATGGCAACACAGCAATTGTGGGATGCTTTGGGGGGAGGTTATTTGTTTTTAACAGATGGGGAAAAAATATAATGCTGTTCTGAAGCTTAAGTTTCATTTCAGATTTGTTTATATTAAGCCTTAGGGCAGAAATTTGTGGTAGGACTTTTTATAATTTTATCTTTTAATTGAACAGTGTAAGGCTTTTTAAAATCAGCTTAATCACATATGATGAGACTAAGAAATAGCTATAGCAGATCACTCCTTAGTTACTTTTCATTATTTTTTTTAAAAAATAATTTTAAATAGTTAAAGACATTCCAAAGCTTGGAATCTATAATTAAGGCATTTCACATTTAATAAAATATATTTATTCTCATTTAGCATAGCATTAGTCATTTATCTTACCTAGAAGAGTTAATAGCTTCAAGTGTAGAAGCCTAGGAAGAGATTCATGGTCTAAATAGTACAGATTCTGAAACAAACCTAGTCAGAGGCGCACTTCAAGAGTTACAAGTTAAACAAACACACATCTGTACAGGCACATACCCATACAATATCCTTCTACAATGCAGTGACTTGCCTAGTAGACAAGGACAGAGCAGAGGGTAGTGTCTACCTGGACTTCAGTAAGGCCTTTGACACTATCTCTTGTAAGACTGTCCTGGAGAAGCTGATGAAGTGCAGTCAGGATGAGCCAATAGCAAGGTGGGTGAAAGCTGTCTGAATAGCCAGGCCCAGGGGTGGTGATCAGAGTGGTGACCAGTGGCACAAAGCCTAGCTGGAGGTTGGTAACCAGTGGTGTACCCCAGGAGTCAACACTACATACAAACCTGTTCAACATGGGCAGAGCGTACTCTCAGCAGGCTGGCTGATGACACAAAACCAGAGGGAGTGGCTGATACACCAGAGGGTCTTGCTGCCATCTGGGGAGGCATCAACAGGCTGGAGAAATGGGCTGATGGGAACATCCTGAAATTCAGCAATGGGAATTGCAAAGTCCTGCACCTGGGAAAGAACAAACCCAGTATATGCAGATGTGTGTTTGTGTTGTGTTTCCAACTATCTGGAAAGCAGCTTGGCAGAAACATGTCTGGGAGTCTCAGTGGACACCAAGTTGAACATGAGCCAGCAATTTGCCCTTGTGGCCAAGAAGGCCAATGGGACCCTGAGCTGCAAAGTATTGCCAGCAAGAATGGTGATCCTTCCCCTCTATTCAGCACTGGGGGAGGCCACACATGAAACAGATGGAACTGTACCCATTTCTGGGCTCCACAGGACAAGAGATATTAACATATTGGAAAGAGTCCCACAAAAGGTCACAAGATGAAGGAACTGCAATGAAGAGTTGAAGAAAACTCTCTGCAAAAATGTTGGCAAGCAAGGTGTAGTAACTGCATGTTTTAACAGCTTTGCGTAATTCAATGCTTGTCAATATTCACTGAGCATAAAGCTTTATTTGACATGTAGTAAAGGGAAGAAAAGAAAGTCTATTGAAGTCTAACCTACACTGGCACTTTGCAGAAAGTGGCGGTGGGGGGAAAAAAAAGACAATAGAAGCAGCATCATCAACTTCCTTGGGTTGGAAGGGACCTTAAAGATCATCTAGTTCCAACCCCAACACTGTGGGCAGAGATGCCACCCAGTAGACCAGGTTGCTCAAAGCCCCATTCAACTTGGCCTTGAACATTTCCAGGGACAGGGAATCCACAACTTCTCTGGGCAACTTGTCCCAGTGCCTCACTAACCTCTGAGTAAAGAATTTATTTTAAATGTCTAATCTGAATCTCTCACCACATTTAGGCAGTCCCCCTTGCTGTGTCACTATCCGCCTGTGTAAAAAGTCACTGTCCCTCTATTTTATAAGCCCCCTTTATGTACTGGAAGACTGCCCTAAAGTCACCCCAAAGCCTTGCCTACTCCAGGCTGAAGAATCCCAGCTCTCTCTGCCTGTCCTCACAGGAGAGGTATTCCAGTCCTCTCACCGTATTCATGCCCTCCTCTGGACACATTCTAACAGGTTCTGTCTTGTGTCGAAGACCCCAGAGCTGGATGCAGCATTTCTGGTGGGGCCTCACCAGAGCAAAGAAGAGCATCTGAATCCCGTCCCTTGACCTGCTGCTCATGATGCTTTTGATGCAGCCCAGGATGCATTTGGTCTTCTGGGCTGTGAGCACACACTGTTGGCTCATCTCCAGACTTTGAGCCATGAAAACCATAAGTCCTTCTCTGAAGGGCTGCTCTGAATGACTTCTCGCAATCTGTACAGGGTAGTAATTTTTCTGAAAGGATATCCTATATATTTGGTGGGGTAAATGGATACTTTAAACATTTAAGTTCAACTATGGTTCTGGGAAAAAAGAAAGCACACATCACTTTGCTTCTAGATTAGATCAAAAATTTAAGACAGCTTCCATGCTTCATAAGAAGAGTTTTAGATTATTACATTGAGCACTGTCTACTGTAACAGAACAATTTTTCCCTGACAGAATTTGTAGAAAAAGAGGCTGGCATTTATTCCTCCATAAGATAAAGGCTCTCTCATATCTTACAGAAATACTGGCACAGATTAATAAACTCAGACAGGAAAGATCTCTAACAACGCTCATCTCTATCACAATTCTTCTTTCTGAAATAACAAAGACCCTACTTCATTTTGTCAATCATTTGAATCATCATAGCCACAAACAAGTCCAGAACAAAAAAAATGACTGTACTATATGTACATTGACACAGCAAGAAATGCTAGACACATTGCAAAAAAGTTCACTACAACTGGTTTTGAAAACTATCACATAGTTTATTCTCTGTATGGAGAGAAATGCAGACACAGTTTAATGTTAAAAACACATCTCAAAGCTCTTCTTTCAGAAGTTTTAGGAGCAATCATTAAAATTAACTGAGAAGCTCGAGTCTTTCTAGCTCTCAGTAATTATTTCTTTTCACTAGCTTGCTTTTATGAGTAAAAGTGTTTTTGATTAACATTACATTCATTAATATAAAAAAATCTATTTAGGCAGGAAACAAATTGTCTGCTAATTACCAGAGAAACTGCCAATTAAATTATAA
The DNA here is from genome assembly GCA_018881555.1 of Amblyornis subalaris. Taxonomy (NCBI): domain Eukaryota; kingdom Metazoa; phylum Chordata; class Aves; order Passeriformes; family Ptilonorhynchidae; genus Amblyornis; species Amblyornis subalaris. Next base: position 1,604,553 of record JACAXG010000062.1, on the reverse strand, counting down.
CACTTCATCAAAATTACTTGTTAAAATAATATATCTACTTGAAGTAACACCAGTAAATTTTTTCTAAAGATACAGTTTTTACCATACATTTATATCTATGAATTATTAAAAATAAATATCAACTGTTTATAAAAATATAATTACATGGGTTTGTTTCTATGGTAAAAAGACAAGTTCTTCCCTCTTTTTCTCTGGTTTAGGTAAGGTCAAGTATCTTCACTAGTATTACTTCAGATTAAAGAACCATATTCACTCCACTAAATCCACTCCCAAATGCAGAGACTAGCTGAAAATTGTAACAGTCTTTTGCGTTATGTGAAACACAGAAAGGCAACCACTTCTCACAAGAGTGACRTGGCCCCTGGAAAATCTTTTTTTTCTCATGTGCCAGACAGCCTTGAGGCTTGACCAGGGCACTAACCTACTGAACACCCACCTAGCCCAGTATAGCAGTCTTCCATCATTTACATTGCATAACACACACAAACCACAGCCCATATACACATGTATTAGATTGTCTAGTCAAGTATGCAGTGAAAGTTAATTTAGAATTAATTATATGGAGTTTGTACAAGTGCTTTGATGACATAATCAAAGCATCCTCAAGTTTAAGTCTAGAGCTCTCACATCATGACTTGGAAGGACTATATTTCCCAGCTTATTCTCAGCAGTTATCTGGTGCAGCCTCAGGCCAGGTTATCCACACTGCTATTTGTCGATGGACAGAGCTCAGTAGCTCTCAAAGTACAATTTACACCAATCCGCTCATGTTTTGTGACCGCAGGTACAAGGAACTTGTACTTAAGACAAGTGTGGTCATTTTAAGTCATACACATTGGGTATGGATGAGGGTGGAGACCTCCAGATCACAATAAAGACCATTATTTTCATCACAATAGAGCCTGAAGTCCTTGGGACTCAAGCATGCTAGGTACTAAATATGTTTCATGATAGCTTTTAAGCCACCACTACTGATGTTCTCTAGGAACTCTAAAAACTGTTACGTGAAAATAATACACCATAATTGACTTAATAATTTGAAGCCTTCCCCATTTTTCAATCCAAGGATATTACAAATACTTTTCTTAGTATCTTTCCTCAGGTATTAGGAAAAAACTGTCTTTGCAGCTCCTTTCTACCACCTTTCAAGCAGGTACCAAGAGGAGCCTGAGGGAAGCAAGGTACATGTGTGCCTCAGCACACACCAGGCAACCAAAGACTTAAGAGAAGCAACAGGAGTCTGTCTGCATCAGACCTGAGCTCTAGTACATGCACCAGAGGGATGAGAGTATGTGGATGAAAAAAACCCAAACAGACTAGAACAGAGAGTCCTGGACAGGCATCTGCCTGTTCATCATCAGTCTGTTCTCACTTCCCCTCCCGCAGCTCCTGCCCAAGATGGTTTGGCTTTCCTAATTCCAAGCTTTGACTTCCTCAAATCAGTCTCATTGACTTCTTGTCACCAACTCTCTCCACAGTGACTTGCTGCAAGGCATGCAAGAAGAACGTGAAGAGGAGAGTTGGAAACACAGACGTAAATTGGAGATTAACTGAGGAAGATATTACAAAAGGGCTGAGCACACCTGCTGAGCTCAGGCTGCAAAAGGCAGTAGCAGTCCAGGACACCAGCAGAATACCACATGCCTGAAGAGAGCACAAACCAGAGCACCTGCATTCTCAGCCTGCCAGTGCCAGCTAGACATGATCTCATTTCCACTGTCCAGTACTTTATAATACCTATTAATTAGGCTTCTGATAAACCATAGACAACAGGTGACATTCCTGATTCAATTATCTTCCCACATCCATGGCTTAAGCAGACTTCGACAATGACCAAAGGCAAAAAGCTCCTCTATAGTCCTTCCTCACAGTTCCTGCTTCTATTGCCCCCAGGTCTCCTCTCTCAAATGCTTTCCCAGACAGTTTCAAGCTCTCACTCCTACATGTCTGCTCTCTGGCTTCATCTTACCAAATTCAGGGTTTTTTCCATCACTTTCCTGTCTGTCACTGCTTTGTATCTCCAAACTACGTGCAGCATACAACTAAGTCATGGAGGTAGCCAACAAAGAAGATTCAAGGGAGGTGAAACACCTGAACTTGAACAGTGGTGGACTTCAAGGTCTCCTTTTATCTGATATATCACCATTAGAAATAACTTTCCATGTTAGAAATAACTGTTGAGTGTTGCTCAAAACCAACAGACCTTTTGTGTTCCTAAAACTACAGAGAAAAATCTCTAATTTTCAAGTTATATGGGAGAACTAACAGGTTGTTCATACAGACTCTTTAGGACACAGAATCCCGGTGCTATGTGGAACACAGGATAGTGTTGGCACCTTAAAAAATATGAAGAAAATAAGCAATTAAAAAAATAAATATTTAAGGCAAACTATTACTCAGAGAAGCAGATGCTTCTGCAGGAGATATATATATGACTGAGCCTGTAAAGGAAGTTTCCTAGGCTTACTGTAACAAATTTAGGAATACATGGAAGTATCGCTGATTGCTGTCAGAAAAAAACTTCTGGTCTTGCTGAAAATGTTAATCACAATCCTGCATTATTGATACTATCAAAATCTTTATAGCAAGCAGAAATATCAAGAGGAAATAAAAGCATTTCATAAATACCTAAGGATAACTGGACATTTTTGAAGAAATTCCAATTTTATCTTGTCCATTTTTCCTTACCTTCTTCTTGATCCTCTCCCAGCAGCTGATAAGCTTCTAGTCTGATTGACAGAAATGGATAATCAAAGTTTGGTTTCTTTTAGGTACTACAGATCTGTCTGTCATGAAGTCTGCTTTTGTTAACAAGGCCTTTCTAGGTCCACACTTTATAGAAGCTTAAATACTGGCCCAAAATAAATGACATGACAGCACCATTTCCTTTTTTGCAACAAGTATTTCCAAACACATCTCATCAGCCCCTATTTCCCTCTGTGATGGGTTGACCCTGGCTGGAGGCCAACTGCCCAAAGCCCCTCTATCAYTCCCCTCCTCAGCTGGACAGGGCAGAGAAAATAGAACAAAAAGCTTGTAGGTCAGGATAAGGAGAGGGTGACATCACTCATCAATTACAGTCATGGGTAAAACAAACTTGACTAAGGGAAAAATTAATTTATTACCAATCAAATCAGAGTAGGATGATGAGAAACAAAACTAAATCCTAAACACCTTCCCCTTCACTCCTCCCATCTTCCCAGGCTCAATTTCACTCTCAGTTTTCTCTATCCATCTCCCCAGCAGCTCAGGGAGAGTGGGAAGGGAGGCTCATGTCAGTTCATCACACATTGTCTCTGCTGCTCCTTCCGCCTCAGGGGGAGGACCCTCACACACGTTCCCTGTTCCAGCATGGTTGTCCCTCCCACAGGAGACAGTCCTTCACAAACTTCTCCGACACGAGTCCTTCTCACAGGCTGCAACTCTTCACAAACTGCTCCAGTGTGGGTCCCTTCCATGGGATACAGTCCTTCAGGAACAGGCTGCTCCAGCATGGGTCCGTCCATGGGGTCACAAGTCCCACCAGCAAACCTGCTCCAGACTCCTGGGCTCCTCTCTCCACAGGGTCACAAGTCCTGCCACGAGCCTGCTCCAGCATGGGCTTCCCACAAGGTCACAGCCTCCTTCAGGCATCCCCCTGCTCTGTCATGAGGTCCTCTATGGGCTGTGGGTGGATCTCTGCTTCACCATGGACCTCCATGGGCTGCAGAGGGACAGCCTGACTCACCAGGATCTGCACCACAGACTGCAGGGGAACCTCAGCTCTGGCAGCAGGGGCAGCCCTCCTTCACTGACCCTGACGTCTGTAGAGCTGTTCCTCTCACATAATCTCACTTCTCTCTCTGGCTACAGCTGCTGTCATGCTGCAACTTTTTCCTGTCTTAAATACCCAAAAGGTGCTACCACCATTGCTGATGGGCTCAGCCTTGGCCAGCAGTGGGTCTGTCTTGGAGCCACCTGGCATAGGCTCTGTCAGACATGGGAGAAACTTCTGGCAGAATCTCAAAGATCCACCCCTGTACTGCTACGAAAACCTGACCACTCAAACTCAATCCACACCCCCAGCCCATGCCACCCCCTCCCGCAACAAAATGTTGGCCATTCACACTGAATACAATCTGCCACGGCAAAACAAATTCACTGGTGATTTATTCATGCACTTAGACTCTTGTGGGGACAACAGCTTGAGAGCCAAGACCACTCTTTCTCCAGACTACACAAAAATTTCCAATAGCTCATGTATTGCACATTCACATCGTAGTTAATGTGGCATAACAAAGTCAGCTGTCAAATCTTTAAGCTAGGATAAGTCTCAGTCTCTTTCTCCAGTGGCACTGTCTGGAGAACAGCAAAGAGAATATTGATCCTATTTCTTCCTTCAATAACCTAATAAGGTAGGGCATAAAAATGGTCAGATCTCAAACCCAACTGTTACTACACCTAATTGCTTTTGACATTTATAGCATCTCTTATCCAAATACCTAACACTGAAATGGTTAAAAGAAAATACGACAAAACTGGCATTGTATCACAGAATTTCCAGTTCTATGCATTTATCTTGAGAAATAAGGCCTTAAATTTAGCCACAAAAATATACCTTGGCTTTATATCGATCACTTCCAATTACAAATAGAAAACAAAATGTTAGTTTTTCCTCATGACCTTTTTAGACTCTTCTTAGCAGATATGTGTCAAAATCTATCCAGGTGAAAGTCTGACTATACAGCCAGTTAAAAAAGAAAAGCAGTAAATCTCTGGAGAGCTTGGATGCTCTAACAACAGTCTCTTTAGGATATATCAGGAAAAATTGTTATTTGTTATCTTAATCCAGATACTACTACTTCAAACTTGCAGAGGCACATTGCTGGCATATAGCAATCCACCACTTGTCTGTACACCATTGTGAACAAAAAAATAATCTCCATTTCACACACACAAAAAAAAGCTGACAGCATGTGATTTGCAGAAGACAATAACAGCAAGTGGTTCAAAGAGGTAATGTTTTCCTTAACTGAGCTTTATCATAAAAAGTGTTTTACATCTTGGGAAGCAAAAACTCTATAAACAGGACACACCAGAAGTCTTCCCCTATATCAGATAACACCAAGCCAGACATTATCCCCACACTTAACTCTGAATGCTCATAAGTAACTAAAGAAAAGTGTTCCCATGTGTACTGTTTAATTGCACTGTCTTTCTAATATGCTGACAGCAGAATACTAGATACTAATTGGTAGAAGTTGGACTAGTTTGTGTTTTGTTTAAGAATCTTTTGTGGAGTTTTGATTTGGATTTGCTTTTGGTTTGGATTTTTTTAAAAAAGTTTTATCACATTCCTTTGTGGGCTTGTTCTGTGGTAGATTCTTTTACAAAGCAGGGCAGGAAAACAAAGAAATGAGTGAACATTGTCTCTAAAGTTCATCTTTGGTACCCAAGAGATGAAAATCAAAAGAGAACATAAATATTTACTGTAGAAAGCTTAAGAGTGGGAGCTCAATTATTCCACTTCTGTTCAATAAATTATCAAAACCAGTAAGCTATGCTCAAAGAATTCTTAATATTTCTGTTGAAGCCTTTATAGCATGACAGCTTAGAGGAAGCTATGTTTCTTGACAACTTAACACTGATTCACCTTTAACTGGGAGCCTCATAACAATCCTCTAGGATGTCAGAGGGACCTGCAGACACTACAGTAGCAATCCAGCAAACTTCTGAACGACACCTACACAGAGCTCATGCAGGCCCCCCAACATCTCACAGTGGAGTCTGCACAACCACATCCTGATGCCAGATCCCATCATCTTAACACACCAGGTACTTTTCCAAATGCTAGAACATGTAGGCTTTCAACCCCAGACTCCATGCCTCACAGACCAAAGTCCCCAATTCAACATTGCCAAGTCACTAATCTGTCTAACAAGCAACGTCGCCAGATTACAAAAATCACACTCATYCAAACAATGCTGCAAGTATGTGTATAGCTGACTATATTTAGATCAGACCCAGAGCCAGTGCCTGCTCAGTCTGCTTTCTTCTCCTGCCTAATCCACCAGCAAAAGACAGTCCAGGTAGTCAAGCCAGCTTTTGAAAAATGCCATTTATTGCAGGTATTACAGAACGCAATGGAAAAACACCAAAATAAAAATAAGAGTTCTTCAAGCATGTGCACAGCTTCTGCAGTACCTTCCTATTTCACCCTATCCACTCAACTAAACCAAGCCTGTGGGAACACCAATTGCAGTCTTGAGGTGTAAAAGAAAAAAGCAGGAGTTATAACTTTTTCTCCATGACTGATGCATTTTTTTAAAGTGCAAGATAAAAACAATCCATTGTCATTCATACTGAAAACAAAAGTAATTTACGATTTTTCTGGTTTAAAATTTAGTGCACCTAAATCACTGCATCATGATTGTATCTGTTGACAAAAATGGGACAGAAACTTTAGGAACCAACAGCAGCATTTAACACAGTGAGAAGCTACAGAACAGCCACCCATTTTTCCTTTAGTTTTCATCAACCAACCACAGACGTAACTCCTGAACTATCTCAGCTATGTCAAACGATACAAGTACACAAGCTTTCAGTCAGCAGTGATAGCCCGCTTTTCAGTGTGCTGCTTTACAAACCAGGCACTGAGGTCATGTAATTTGGACATAGTCAACGAGCAGATCAGTAGTAGATGTGGGAACATAACTCATTACTGAAGGCTCCCCATTCAGCACTCCAGTAACATTGGGCTATTAGGGGATTCGTACTCAAAAGCATTTACCATCGTGTCCCCAAGTCATATTTATGACTTGTGCTTCCTTTTTCTTCAACTTTTCATATGGAAAAGAATTTAGGCTGCATGTTTTGACAGTTAAAGGAATACCATCACACTCCAACAGCACTACCTGGATGTTTGCCACTGAGGATATCCATCAAGATCACGCAGAGCAGGAAAGCTACAGTGTGACTGAGCAGAACTACGCGGCTGCTATTGCATCTTGCAATCCGAACTGTATGAGCCTGGTTGGGGAAAGCAAGCGTGGAGGTGCAGAAACCATCATCCTCTGTTCTTTCCCAACAAGCCCATATTTGAATGGCTGATGAAAATTCAAATGACTACAAGAGTCACAAAGACACCCAARAGGTCTACAGTACAGACCTTATCCACACGATTTAAATTCTTTTTATGAAAGGCAATGGTGAGATGCCAGAAAATGAACAAAACCTACATTTGCAAAGGGAATGGAAAAACAGAAGCAGGTGGTCAAGTAGCTAAGCTGGCAGAGCATTTGGATGGTAGCCGAATGGCCTGAATTCGGTCTTTAGTAAGGTCACCAGTGTCTTCCACAACACACACAGCTGCATTACTTGAAAACTTAAATCATATTTGTGATAAGAAAACAGAAAGCACTTTCAAACACATACTTAAGATTTCAGAAGTGAACTATGTTAGAGAATAGACATTTAAAACACTCAACTATAATTATTAATTTATTATGAAACATTTATTATTATTGCCAATAAAAAGGCCATCACACAAACACTATATGCATTCATCATACTTCTACTGCACAGTTCATGATAATACAGGTTCAATTCCTATCACTCTCTACAACAGCCCTTTGTGCTGATATTTTGAGCAGTACTGGTACACATGTACTCACACACGCTTGCCCTGTTTTCTAAGAGTGCCTGCCAGCAGACTGAAGGCTCACTTTTCACAGAAGCCTATTAAAAAAAATTAAAATAAAAAAAAGGTGTCCTGCAGTGTGCAGTCAACCTTAGTTCAACAAAAAAGAAATCAGTCATTCATCATTTCCTACACTTCTGAACAAATACATACTCTTCATTTTATTTAATAAATGATATTTTTTAGTACACAAGTTCTACTAGTCTGTATTTTGCTGAGGTGAAATGAGGTGACACACAATACAGGGAATGCTAATGTACTGTACAGCAAACAAAGCATTTCTTTTAAAGCCAAGTGAACATGTCATTTAATCAAGATTGGTTTTACCACTTGAAAGTTTACTTACAAATGAATTCAAACTTGATTCCCAGCAGACACAAGACACTGAGAGAATCCACTACTTTGGTGAAAAAGTATTAACAATAACATCTTACAGATAAGATCTGTAGTGTCTAATTCTTTCAACATCTAGCATCATCTGTCATTTGTAGGTCACATAGTGACTGCATCCTCAAGTTGCAGCTGAATGTTGCCTATTCCTAGCAAATTCACTAGCACCTCAGGGGCTAGGGCACATAATATAGGAAATAACATTACCCCATGAGCTCTCAATTCAATCACTTCTTTGGTTACAATTAAGTATTGAGCCAAAAGTTTCCAAGCAGCCTTCTAGAAGTGAGAAATTGTCTATTTTCAGGAACAGTTTGTTCAAATAGCAGTGAGCCCTGAGCCAGAGGAAAAGGACTTTTGATTAGCCCAAAGCTCATTAGCAACATTCAAGAATCTCTTAGAGTAGTTATCTAGCAAACTAAAACCTGCATGACCTACAAACTAAGATAAATACAACTGATTAAAGAAAGCTCAAATCTGAGGTCCTTACCTAAAACCACACGACTAAACATGATACCATGTAAATTCAAGCTGAATCAAGCACTGCAAAATCTTGACAYGGTCTTGTTTCTGAAGTGTACTTTAACAAGATACAGTTAGCGCCAGAAGTAAATGTTATGTATATGGTTTCCAAACCATAATCCCTGACAGCACATCATCCAGAAACAACTTCCAGATCTGCTTCCCCCACTGTCTTTATTCTGCAAGTTGTGCAGCAAACCTTCATTACAACTTCCCTACGGGAAAGGCGGGCAGCAGATGCCATAAAAGAGGCCATCAGTGAAGCATAAAAAAAGTTTCTCACAAAGTTTCCCACACTTTCACATATTTCTCTGCCTTTCACTATAGTCATAACTCCTCCTCACTCTCTGTGCTTGACTACCAGCTTTTTCCTCTATAAGTTCATTAGTAAACCCTTATAAAACCACATGGCAGTTCTGACCTCGCTGCCCCTGCCTGTCATTTCACTTGCACTCCATAATCCCTCATCCAGTCTCTTCTGAAATCCAGTATCTACAATTCTCTACTGGGTCTGTCGAGCCTAATTTTGTAGGCACATGTGTCCAAGTCTCCCTTTATTTCCAATTGATACTGCTACAACAACCTGCTTCCAAATTTTCCAAAAGAGCCTCTCCAAAAAACAAAAATAAAATACACACTTAACATAAGTGTTTTCAGGTCACATACTTCCTGAGTTATAGCAGTTCACCTTTGCAAAATTAACATGCAAATAATTTCTAGGTAAAAAACAGTTTGCAAGTAACCATAAAACAATTAGCATTAGGTTTTCATATATATCATCCAGCTGTGCATATAAACTACTTTTTCAGATTATGAGAAACATAAGATAATTTTGCCTGAAATGGACATTGTATAGAAAATACAGAAAAAATCATATTATTTGGGAGAAGCACATGGGTAAAGCAAGTAGGGGGAAGGGTAGAAGTTCTAAGTCATTATTGTAGGAGATGTTAGAAGAGCCAAGTGCCAGAAAAGCCTGCCAAGTGCTATTCACCCACTCACGCACGAGTGTATAATGCTGCCTTGAAGAGAGCTTGACATGAGATTACAAAGCAAATTCTATGCAATTCTGCTCCGTCTCTAAGCATGGGGAATTTGAGGTATTTAAATCAGGTATGCTACACTGTTTGTGTGCTGCAACATTTTACACTAGTAGCRTCAGTGTTTCAGTGCCATATCTGAAGCCGCAGCATTCCTCTCACCTCCCCAGGGCCCCCACGACATGCCACAGGCTGCAGGAATGCCTTCATATGTTCATTAAGTCAATATCCATACAGAACACAAACTTCTTTGTAGCTAGTACAAAATAACTAATACTAGGAAAAAGTCAAAGTATTTTATGGCTGAAMTACACACTGATGATTTTCAGGAGTTAAAGTCCCCTGGAGAGGAAGAAAAACGACTGCATGATGGAATTACCCAGTATCCATCCAACCTTTGTAACTAAAAAGTAGCAGAGCCAGACCTGCCCAAACAGCTTTCCTATTAAATATAGATCTGAAGAGACCAAGTTATTCTTTTCCAAATCACTTTTGTATTTTATCATGAAACTGTCTTTGTATCTAACCATCTATACAAGATATCACCCATCAAACACTTCTTTTTGCAAACTGACAGTGCAGATTTGTTTAAAAAAAAAGTAGCATGTACAGCATGTATACAGATGTGAAGGCTAAGGGTTATCTTAACTATTTTTGCAAAAAGCAACAGGAATATTGATGCCTGATAACTATTTGCTGCTTAAATTTTAAAGGTACTTTAACAAATCAAGACTTCAGAGGAAAAGTAAATATTGACATTTTCAGACAAGTTACATATTTTAAGATCATGCTGTAGAACTTTTTATAAACAGAACCCTGGATATGAGCCAAACAACAATTATCAGACATATGATAGCTCTTTCTCTCCTCTTCACTTCCCAGTTCATTGTGACAGGGCTGAACAGCAGGGACACACAAATTCAAAACCTTGTGTGAAAACTGGTCAAAAACACACTTAGTAATTGAAGTATCACAAGCAAGGTGACTGAATTTGAGGAAACTGAGAAAAAAATACATATACAGGTTATGTATCGTACTCCAGTTCCTATTCTCATACATTTCTGTACATTAAACACACCCACTCCCAGAGGGTGTTTTAGATTTTAAAAATGCTTTGAACACAGTCAAAGTCAGTTCATAACTAGTCTAATTTAGAAGGGGAGAAGACACCCAAGCAAATGCCTCCAATATGATATTTATGTGATGCCCCAGCTTTATAGCTACCATACCATAAAAGTAGTAAGGATGTTGTTTCATATTTAACAGACATTGAGAGGTCTGGTACACCATAGATCATAGCCAAATCAAACAATTCCTCCTGTGCTGAAGGTTCTTGTTATGTATCCAAAATTTATTTTGGGACAAAACAAACAAAGCATAATTAACCAAACAGTATTTTCCCTAAGCTTGAATCGTAGTTTTCAGGTCTAAAACACAGACAGAAGTGAGAAAAATGAGCTTGGCAACAGGGAATAAGAGCCAGAAGGGAACATGACTGTGGCAGTGCAGAATGCCCAGGCACTCCACTGATGGTTTCCAGAAGAGCTACCACAGACACCCACAGCAAACAAAAAATGGGACAAGACTAGTAGAGACAGTTGGAAGGAAAAACTGCCAAGGCCTTTTCCTCAAGTTTATCCCCAGATCTATCCTGACTGAAGAGGCAATGCTTAAGAGCCATCATTTTACAAGAAGCATCAGTTTTCATTAATCTGAGGGTATTCAAGTTCTCCTAATAACCACATTATTATGTGTCATTATTATAAAATATTTGTATCTAGATTTGTAAAATATCAAATATTTCATTGGGAAATTATCAAACATCAAATATATTTATTATATCAGGCAGAAGCGTTTCTTTTTTCTTTCGCATATTTTGATATTGAAAGGACAAAGTTTACCTGTTTACCTGCATCTGAATGCAGCAATAGGACACAGACATCTCATAACAATGTTAAAAGTAAGTATGATATCTGTGCTCATTTTATTTTAKTTTGTTATTTACATCTCACAGGACTCCTGTTGTACACTTACCCATTCTCAGTTCTGTCACTTTCTATCTTTTTCCAAAAGTTTTGCTCCATAGTATAATTTGACTAATTTTACATCCACAAAACTGAAATTACACCTTYAGAGTTTTTAGTTTCTAATCCTGTGACACTCAAATTATTTTAGCAGCCTGCTAAGGGTTCACAAAAATCGATTCCAACTTCATGTCCAAAATGTGTGCTTGGACAGTTCTGTTTGTTGTACAGCAAGACAAAGGTTGAGAATGCAAAGACTGGTAATGGCTTACAGAGTAGCCTCTGGAATAAGAAAGCACTTACTGTTCTTGGCAGTAACCTAAAATGTGTAAGTTTTATAACTAACAGTGGGTTCAGTAAACAAAACACACATGAATCCAGACCAAGCAGCCGGAGAAGAAGGTGTACAATCTAACTATCTATCAGTTTATTTGTTCCTGCCCTATGAAAAGTGCCATATATTCTTGACAGGCCAACTAAACTTCTCATCAGGCTGTAGCTTTCTATTACACCTCATCTGATGTGCCTGCAGGCACATGCAGAGGGCTGGGGTCCTGCCATCTTCTGTACTCCCAGCTGCACCCTCCCTCCCCCCTCCCACACTGTCACACATTTTGGCAGACAATCCAAACCCAGCTAGAGGTGCTGATCCAGTATAAATACCTTCCTGCCAAAAAAGTGATTAGTTTTCAGCCAGATCAGCTCTCTCCATTGTTCATCACAGATGATGTTACAAAGGCATAGGGGTAAGCACATGGCCATAGCTGGGTAAGCCCCAGAGCTGGCCTGGCCTGGCCATGGTCATGCTAGTCCCCAGACAATTACATTCTGCTCAACAAAGTTTTACCACACATTTATACTCAAGACAATATGCTATTCTGAGTTTCCTGGATTACTTTAACATGCAGTACTCTAGCTGTGCATGTTCATATCCTACACAAAATCTGCTATGTGTAGTCTGCAGAGTGCTCTGGAGGTTTTGCATAAGGTATGTAAAAACATAAATGGCATTTTACAGGGGTCATTAACAAGCCAAACTTATGATGGCTCTGCAAACAATAAATCCACTTCATAGACTAACCAAAAGACCCTAACTTGCTAGTTTAAGAGTCCATTCAGTACTTATCAGATAAATAAATTTATTCTTGACCTTTGCCTCTCTAAAAGTGGCACCTCCTCATCAGTCCAGTCCCTTTCTACTTGGTCATTATTTGGCCAGGGAACTCAAAAAGAGGCAAAGCACACTGATAAAGACCACAGATCTCTATCAGCTGTACAACCACATTTGCATCTCAATTATGATGCTGTTAACTGGCTGCTCAAAGAGAGAGCTAGAGGCAATATTTATCAATATAAATCCAAACATATCTTTGTAAGAATCATGATGAAAACCAATGCAATTTCTCTAATGTTGCAGCTGCACTTTTCCTATTTACTAGGTTAGATTTTTCAGATTAGATTGGGAAAACAGAAAACAACATAATTTGTGCCTGCGTAATAGACACCTAACCTCTGCACCTTATCTCAGCCATCTTTAAAACTGGTGCTATTTAATATACCTATTAAATATACATTTTTAGAGGCACTGCTATTCAAACCCCAACCAATGTGGTAGAACTGAGTCTCTGCAGAAGTGAAACAAAGAAATAGTTTCCTTTGCATGCAAATACATTAAAGCCCAACAATTTTCAGTCTTAAAGGCTTCCCCAGAAATTTTCTGAATGTAAACAAGCAAGAGCATGCTTAAGCTTGAAGACACAAAAGCAATGGATTCAGTCCAAGACTGAACAACAGACAGGTAGCAACAGCGAGACTGACACCACTCCTCCTTCATGCCACCAAGAAGTCGAGGCTTTTTGTGAAGAGAAAAACTTTATATATTACTTCTTAAAGCACATTATAATTGCTCAGGTTGAGATAAAGCTACTATTTGTACGGAAGGAAAAAAAAAAAAAAAGGTGTTTTCCAGAAGCAACCACTGACAGCAGCTTAAAAAGAATTAACACTGCAGGTGACTAAGGAATAACTGATTTCCATATGACCATTTCTGAAGTTGGTGAGTCCATTACCTCAGATTCCTCTGAATATTGCTTACCATGTTACATTTCCAAACACTATCTCCAAAGAAGATTAAACCCTAAAACAAACAGCTGTCTCACACAAAAGAACACCACACACTTTCCTGGAAAAATACTGATATATTATTCTGATATTATTTTCAGCATATCTTACTATGCTCTTTTAATTAATTGGTGGAATGAAATTGTTCAAAGCATTTGGGTAATTAAACCATTACAAAAAGCCTAACTTGTCTGTTGTCTTTTGTCTCCCAATCCAATTTAAAAAAAMAATAAAAATTTAAGTGATTGAATTGAGATTTCCAGTAATGGAAGCAACCAGAGAATCTAACTTGAAATGCTTAGTATTATCACTGACATATTTCACCAAGACAAATATATTCGCAAAATATGTGCAGGCAGGTACCTCCATCCTTACTTTACCTATTTAACCTGGCAAGCAATAGGAATGAGCCCATTTGTTCCACACAGCTGAGAACTCAAAACTACATCTGGCCCAATGAGAAAAAGCCTCCAGATGATTTTTGGCTTGAGTTATAATTAGCTAGTCTTTTTTTTTTTCCTGATAGGGATGGGTGAAAGAAGAGAGCTAATGAACCCAGTACAGAACTGACATGTGCTCTCTTACACTCAAACAGACAAACAGGGATCTTCTGTTTTCCACCTTAGGATTTCCTCTTTTTTTTTGTTCTAAGTTTTACAGACAAAAAAAAAAAAGGAAGGAAGCTGGGGGCAGGGGGAGAATGCAGAGGAATAGGGAAGAGACAGATAAGTAAAGACTGTTTAAGAAGTTTCCACTATTAACCATGAATAACAGAACAGCTCTGCCAACTGTTGTCCACGAAATTGTTTAAAAAACACATACTCATATTTCTTGTTTATCAGAGAGGAGACAATCTTAACACCAGAAGGAGCACTTCTACATCCCATGCAGAGACACGAACTGCATGTCAAGCTCTGTATTCTCTCTGTACTAACAGGCCTGGTATAGATGTGAAGAAAGGAACCATGCAGCCTAGGAAAAGAGGCATACTCCTTCAAGGTACACAATATTATCCAACTATATTTCTTATCAAAACTATCACTATCACTTACCAAAAAAAAAAAAAATCAGTATTTGCAACCTGTGGCTCGTCTCTATCCTGCTTAGTTTCAAGCAGTGTACCTCACAGTTGTACTTAAAGACCGAGAGTGTTCCTCGTAGTTGTACTTATGGATTCAGTGGTTCATAGTGTTACCTCTGATGACATTTAAGTTATCCCATGCTACATTTTTCTCCAAAAGATAAAGATAGTACACTTAAAAACCAATAGCTATCTTTATACAGGGCTTTTCTCAGAAAAAAAAAAATTATAGTCTATTTTATGGGTAACATCACCTACAAAAACATGCATGCTACTTCATGAAAGTACAACTACTGCAAACTTATATAGTCTATAACATAACTCCTGCTTGATCAAGGATCAAGCTGTTACCCATTAGTGTTTCTATAATACAATAATAAAATAATATAAATTTTGCAGTTACCTTGCATCTAGCCCATGTAACAAAAAGCATCAGAATTCCTGGTATATTCTGTCGCAACTTGCCCAACATCTCGTACACACTCACCTCACAACACTACTCTGGAGAAAAGTTAAAATTAGGCTTTATGAAATAATCATTTCATTTCTGCACTGTAATCTGTAATTTCAAAGCGTTTCAAAAACTAAAACATCATCCTATTATGTGGTGAATGATTTATGATAGTAAAAGGAAATGCCTTGCTCTAAAAACAACTAAACGGAATTCCATAATTTCTCTTACAAAAGAGCCCCTATTGTGCAGCTATCATCTCTTATCCACAGTGTGTGTAGAGTCCCCCTTACTCCATGAAAATTATTCATGAAAATGTATCAGTACACACCTTTATAGTTAAGGACTCATTTTGCATCTCTAAAACTCAAAAATCACAAGTTCAGGGCAAACAACAATAAAAATCAAATCAAAAAATCCCAAGCAATGGATTTCAAAGGGCACCACAATTCTTCTCTGCTGCAGAAGGGACTGAACAAGCACATGATTTAGCTACCGACTGCATTAGACCAGCCACCACCTACTTCCAGAGCTCTGAAAGGACAAAAACACACACTTGAAATCCAGTAACACAAAAAGCAAAACTGAAATAAATTTAAGTTATTCCACAAACACCTTCTTGTGAGTTTYGCTAATTAACAACCTCATTTTCAGGTTTATTATCTCACCTACTACTGTGTTTTTCTACTCACAAACTATCAAGAAAACAAACCTCTTTATACTAGAGACCTGAGTAAACAGACTTTACTCACATTCAGTTGTAATAACTTCAGCAGTTTCTATTGAAGTAGATAAATAATTGCAAGTGAATCGAAAAAAATAAAGTGACTTGGTTCCTTAACTGGAGAAAGATGAAAGGTGCAAGCAGTATCAGCAAGGGGCTTTTTCCTACAATAAAACTTTGGGGTTTTTAATACTGCAAAACTGATTAGATTTTATCCTACTTTCTTACTCAAAACCACAAAAAACAGCAAGCACAATGCATGACAGATTACAAAATCCAAGCTTGTTTCTTTGTCCCTATAGCACAGGTGACTTTCAGAGCTGCACTGTTTGCAGCTCTCCTATTCACCCCTGAGCATCTGGAAGTTAGATCAGCATTATTTTTAAACAAAACATTTCAGGTGCCCAAAAATGCAAAGTCGACAAGTTATCATATCACCTTTAAACTATATAACTGGGAACATAAATTCTGAGTAACTAGGCACATGCATTATGAAGAGAAACTGCAGGCAGCTATCACTTCAGTCTCGTCGTTGGAAAGACCTGAAAAATACATTCCTTTAAACATACAAATGCAAACTAATGGCAAATCATTGTGGCATCCAAGCATCTTTGGTTGCTCATCATGCACTGCTTCTCTTAACAAGCTCCGCTTCTGCTAGTGAGTACGGTTCCTACATTGCATCTTTCAAACCTGTCAGACAAGGTGCTTCCAACAGGCACATGAGAGAAAGGAAATTTGGGAGTCAGTGTGGCTGACGAACAGAACAAACAGTATCAAAGAGAAGTGCCATTCACTAAAGACACATAAGCAGAAATCATCAGCKGACAAACACAGGATGGAAGAACGACTGTCTAGACAACCGTATTCCGGAAAAGGATCTGAAGGATTGATTAGCAGTTCCCRACTGAACATGAGTCAATGCAATGCTACTGCAAAAGGAACAAATGTCACACCAGGAATGACAAGCAGACAAGACACATCGCCTAAAGCACACACTTAAGATTCTCCTGTGTTACCTGATAAAGCCTTCCTGTCCGGTTTCAAACATGGATCAATTGGTTAAAGATAAGAATACATCATTTAGAAGGAAAGAATTAAGTAACTGGAGCTATTTCATACAAGGAAAAGTCTTGGCAAGTCTTTGTATATACATAMTGACACATTCTAGAGGAAAACTACTCCACTGCTAAACACTTACTAGTAGTGAGATTGCTAAGCACTGACTACAGAAGCTGTAGGTGCTTTGCTATCAGCCTTTTAAAAAACATGTTGACAAATATCCTTGACAAGTAACAGCCAGAGATGACCTAGCCTTGAGAAAGCAGCACACATTAAATCTCTCAAAACTCTTCCTAAACATTTTTCTATATTTCTATTGATCACTTTCAGGGAGGAAAATAAAATAAAAAAAAATCCATCTTTTGTATTACATAATGCTAGAGACATTTAAGACAAATTAAAGGCATGTGACTAATAAATAAATAAAAAGGGACATCTCCCTCCAGGTTAGTCACCTGGCCTCCAAATCACTGGGAAGTGGACAATAGTCACCTCAAAGGCATTCTGCCCAGCTCCTCACAGACAGCAAGAAAATGAAGCAAAAAAACCCCAACTGTACTCAATGATGTACAGTGACCTGCAAAAAAAAAAAACCTCACAGTAACAAAAGAAATTCCAGACTGAAAATGAAGCAAAACCTTTGCATTTCAATGCTTCTGTGAAGAACCAGGCTTTGAGGTGTTATCAGGTTTGTTCCCCCCCGTACC
The DNA here is from genome assembly GCA_018881555.1 of Amblyornis subalaris. Classification (NCBI taxonomy): domain Eukaryota; kingdom Metazoa; phylum Chordata; class Aves; order Passeriformes; family Ptilonorhynchidae; genus Amblyornis; species Amblyornis subalaris. The sequence continues at coordinate 1,586,753 of JACAXG010000062.1, read as the reverse complement.
TTCACAGAACCAACAAATCCAGTTGCAAAAAAAAAAAAAAAAAAAAGGAAAGAAAACAAAACAAGAAAAAAAAGTCACAGTCACACACAACACAAAGTCTCTCAAAACTACAAAATGTACTAACACATCTCCCAGCAGTGCAAACTGTCTGCTCAAAGTGCCTTGTCTCAGTTGCTGAATACATTCAAGTGTCACAAATGATCCAAGCAGTCAAATGCTCTCCTCAGGATTTTCCCCAATCCCAAGACTCAAATTACAGAGAACTTTATAGAGCAAAACCTTTATAGACCAAAACTGAATTACACTCAGAAATAAACTGGAAACTATGAAACATCATAGACAACTGTAAACATGAAACCCTATTTTATTCTGAAGTTTCCTTTCTGGGGTGCAGGTTAGGGAAGCAAAGAGATGAGTCAATGACAGACACTCTTGCAGCAGTGCAAAAAGATGCTGATATCTGCAGGGTAGGAGTCCAGTAACCAATTATAGCTTCCTTGACAGAGAAGTTAGTGACTCCATCACATGCTGCCTGATCTTGCAGAAGCAATAGCAGATTAAATTAGTCTAGGTTAGATAACAAAAAAAGTATTCTCCCTTTCCACAGGGAGAACACATCTCACCTTCATGGCTTATGTCATTTAGTTCACCATTGTTTCATCACCTTTGGATAAATCCAGCCCACCTAGTAACCTCACAAGTCCACCACTGAGAATGGTGGTAAAAAACCCTCAATATAGAGAAAGAGGAAGAAAAACAGTGTCATCAGTATACAGTTAACCATGAAATAACATCAGCCTTCAGAAACCTTCCCCAGTAGCTCCAGATACATAGAGAATAGGAAAAATTAGATCTCTGAAGGGCACTATGTAAGGTGTTAACAAGCCAGCCAGCTCTGAGCTGTCCTTAGGATATGGTCAAGACATTCAAAACAGCACATATCCATACTGAAGACTAGTGAGTTTTGGAGGCAGCTGTCTAAAAACCATTTTAAAATCTTTATTTAGTCTTATTTCAAGACAATTTCACCACTTTATCAACACTTGTTTAACTTAAGACTAGTCTTATGACCAAATATTACTTTAATATCTCAACCTTCACATTCTGCTCTCCAACAGAATACAGTCAGTGATTTCTTTTGTACAAAAGCTGCAAGTTGAGATAATTCCATTTTTTAAGGCACTGAAAGCTACTGYTTATATAGAAGTCTAGAAAAAATATCATCTTTATTTGACTGACATACTAAATCGATACAAAAGCCTCCATGACAAATGTGTCATGTGTCAAAAAATGTTCCTATAGAAAATGTGTGGGTCTTTGCTATGTCAGATAGCTAGAACTGAGAGTGTATTTCCTAAAATGAGAATGGGCTCCGACCATCCCAGTGAGGCAAAGACAGCACTGGTATCCTGTTAACCTCACTCTTGGAGCCGCATGGTAGCTCACCTTCACTTGCTTGCAGGTGACCAACCTCACAGTCACAAGCTGTAACTAGAAAGCAAAAATCACCGTTCAACTGCCCTTTAGTTAAATGAACCCACAAATACATTATGTTTTGCCTTGCCTCACCTCTAAATAGTTACTTAGTTTGATAGAAGTTTTGGATATAGCTCATTATTAGTGACTATTAGTCTAAGACAAAAATACAAAGTGAATTCTACACAGAAATGCAAGGCACAATTAATGTAGAAGAATGGAGGAAATAAGGCTTGATTGAAGGCTTCGTTTGTACTGTTTGGACAGGCACACAAGAAATGCTCATGAAGTGTTTGTGTTAAACAAAACACATTATATTACAAGTCTAGCATGTTATTGATAGACATACTGTTGAGCTAAACAAATCAAGCTCACTTACAGTAAAGTTAGCTTGCAGTCAAAAAAGGGATGCAGCATGAAGATAAGGGACGTCTTTGCTATCTTTCAACAGGACTGCTCGGCAAGACTAGCTTGGCTGCAACTCAGAACAGGACACAAGCCAATTGATTTGGCTTTTGTCTATGTGCAAGTCAATACTGCTCCTGTGATCAACTAATAYGCCCCTGTCTTTTTCCTTCTATGAACCTCAGCTTACAGCACAAAGTCATTTGATCCTTACACTTCTCCATCTATAACCTARGAGATGCTCAAACTTCATGCCCCCTTAGAAAGGCACATTTATGACTTAACTACACTAAAAATATCAAGCACTATTTAAACTTGCCTGAGTTAAAACAGTACATTTTGCTTTACAGAATGACTTCAGGATCTGAAATACCATTCTGCTTATAAATTAGCAGATACTTTTAGCAACTGTTTTTAATTATTCTCTGTAATTAATCTTTCCACCCTAATCCAAAAAATGCCTTCCAGAGAAATGCTAAGAAGCTTTGTGTTCAGTAAAAAAGGGCGAATTGCCTACTTTGCAAAGAACATAACTGCACCCTTACAGATTCAGGTAAATCAAAGAAATCAGATGATACGGCAATATGCAGATCTGGTGAGACAAAAAGAAAAACAGATAGCCTGAGTATAGAGGATGAAACTGAACATGTATCTTTACTCCAAACAGCAGCTACAAGATGATTATGTGGTCCTATGATTTATTTATTACAGTTAGAAGTTTTCAGTATGCACCAACCAGTAAGAGTCACTTTTGAAAGCTACACTTAGAGGTTTGCTGCCTGCAGACCATCCAAAACTATGCAGTCTTAAATGACTCATTTTAACAAAGGGTTTGGTTATTGTTCTAAACAATATCAGTCAACGGTTGGACTCTGTGATCTTGGAGATCTTTTCCAACCTAAGTGAATTTGTGATTATGTTGGGTTCTGAATTCACATAGATCAGCATACAGTATTTATGTAAGTCAACTCCATTTGACATCTACCAGATTTAAACACTATTAAAAGCAAGAAATAATCTTACCTCTCCTACCCCTTCATCAGCATACTTTGTGCTAAATACTTCACATAACTGATCACTGTGTTCTTTGTACAATGCCATCACCAGTTTGACACAACTGAAGGTGTGATTCAAAACACATGGAATTTCAAAGTGAAATATAAAAGTTTAACCTTCTGTTCTGAAAATAGAGGTATTAAAAGCTAGACGAAGCAAGCTTTTCTCAATACCGGAATATTCCGGTGTTTATTTCATTTTTAGCATCCTGAGGGGTAATACAACATACCTGACAAGATCTATAGCCTCGGAAATAGAAACACATAACAGTAGTACAAAAGGTGTCACATAAAAGTCTAGTAATGTTCTCCTTATAGCAGCATGAATGTCTACCATGAAATGAAGTAGCAGTGTGTCTGCCTACTAGAAACTGAACTCAGAGTTAAGCAACATGCTCAGAAAAAAAAAAAAAAATCAAACTAGATATTAGTAGCTAGCAGGCAGAACTTAAAAAATTTGTAGAAGAGAAGACTGTGACTCGTATTACCTACCCCTCAAAGTGAGGATCAGTCAGGCTGTACAAGTGAGCAACAGCCACCTGGTTACCAGCAACCCTTCAGTGCAACCAGGTGGCTGTTGCCTGGTTATTCACTGATTTTGGCACCACAGTAGAAACGTGCAGCACACAGCATGTGCTGCAAAATTCAGACTGAAAATGCAGATGAGGTCTGATGCTGATGCAAGCCCTGAGCTCTTTACACAAAGGATACATATGCTTGGTGCAACTAACCAGGATTCTCAAATGGGTTTTCTAATGCACCCATTTTCCAGAGCAGATAAACACATAAGTATTAAAATAGCTGTTTGGAAATGTAATAATCCCATCAGTAAAAAAGAAAATATATAAACTAGTCTGTGGTGCAAAATGCAAGTTTAATTTATGAGATTCACTTTATATGAAGTTTAATTAATTATACAGCAAGATACAACCCTTTCTCCTGCCTCTCTTCCCACTGCTATAGAGTACAATAGCTTACAGGGTAATTGGGTGGGAAGATTTTGCAGACAGCACTCATCATGCAGGTGAGTGAGCACACAACATAAAAAGCAGTCCAAGAGAAAAATTAAATTATTTTAGGTTAATACTTCAACATTTTGCAATAGTCATATTGAACTACTATATCATTCCCATCCTAAGGGTACAGAGGACCCAAACTGAACAGTGGCTTTTTATTACTATCTTGAATAGCCTTTGGAAGCCAAATCACAGAAAATGAATTTGAATAAGAATAAGCATCTTTTTTGTAACTATGTTATATTTACACAAATAAAGAGAACCTTTGTAGTGGACTACATTTTCTAGTTGATGCAAAAGGAAGCTCCCTATTGAGAAATTGCAACTGTATATCTTTAGCAGGAATAAGATTTCAATGACACCAGCTCTGGTAAGCAAGGCAGAGCTGAAGAGCAATTCACCTGTAAGTACCTGAAAAGGGTTACTAAACACAGAAAAGCTTACTTAAGGGATATCCCTTAATTGTTTAGCAACCATGGGATAGTTATTCAAATAGGGGGAACAGAGTTTAGCCACTTGTTTTCAGTATAAGAAGGATGCTCCATAGTGATTTTTAGCTCCTATCAGGAGGCAAAATGCTTCAGTTGTGAAATAGCATACTATGCTCAAAAATAAAAATAAAAAACAAATAGACGGAGGGGAGGGCTGCAGCTTGAAATACTTGACTGCTAATATCCAGCATGCCATTCCAGGGAGTCCCAGAGTGGTTTTTAAGCCTCTTGCCCATCCTCGTAAAGAAAGGCGGGTGGCAGGACTAATCGCTATCTTGCAACCCAGCTGTGACCCGGCAAATAAAGAAGTCAAGGAAAAAAAAAAAAATCCCATCGATGATCTCTGTAATTTAGCGTTCGGAAGAGGGCAACATCTGGGCTCAACTCCAGATGGGACGGAGCGGCCCCGCGCTCTCATCTCGCCACAGCGCTGCTACGCACACACACACACACACAAAGGAGGGCTCCGCGCTCCTCCCGCCTTTCTCCAATACGAACAACTCCGCGTTCTAAGGCGACGTAAACACACGGAGAGCTGCCTACTACGCTGGAAGGTCTGTACAACAGTTCAGCTACACCCGTGTGACAGGGGCTATTGTCCGGGACGAGCGGCCAGCGCTCACCGGGTGTTGGCGTAGGCGGTGCCAAGAAAAATAAAATCACTGCGAGTCTCTCCGATCACTCCGCAAGTCAAACCCGCGGGCTTCAGAGCGCTGCACTGGGCAGAGGGGAACAAACAGGCGAGGTAGTGCGGCTCCCACGAGCGACACTTTGTCTGGTTTCCACTGAAACAGCGACAAAACCCCCTACGAGTGAACAATGCCCGCGGCTCCCTTCCCACTCCTCCCCAGGCCGCCGCCGGACACCGTCTCCCGCCGGGTCGCGGCTCCCAGCGATATGTTTTTAGGCTGCTTTGTTCCCCGTGAAACGCCAGTCTTTTCACCCAGCGCCGGCGGGGAGAGCCGAGCGCCCGCCTCGGAGACGGGGGACCGGCCCCTGCCCCATCGCCTGGCAGCGGCGGGAGACGCCGGAGCCGCGGCTTGAGCATCGGCCGCCCTTTGTTGTGCCCCCGGGGAAGGGGCCGCTCCCCCGAGCCCTGACGGGACCTCCGACCCTCATCACTGCACTCATACGCGGAGGGCGCTGCCTTCGCTCCCGCGGGAAAAGACAGCAGCGCCCCGCGGGGCGAGCCCGCTCTGCCCGGGATGCGCTCGCCGCCGGCAGAGACGCTCCTCTTCCCCGCGCTGCCCCGCTCGCCTTCTCTTTCACTCACCCACGCCGTACTTCTCGTGCTCCGTGGGTATCCACATGCTCGCGGCGTGCGAGCGCCCGTCCCCCCGCCAGCCCCTCGGCTGGGAGCGGCGGTGGCCAGCAAGCGCGTCCGCTGTCCGGGGCTCCCGCCGCGCTCAGCCGCGGCTGCCCGGCCCCGGCGGCAAAGGCATTGTTTGGGCGGGAGGACCAAATGAGGCGCCCTCCCCGCCAGCCACTTATATATCCCCGTCCCGCTGCACGCCGAGCAACGTAGTGCCTCGGATGCGGCCGCGCCCCTCGTCGCCCGCGGCCGGGGGAGAGTCTAGGAGCCCCGCCTGGCCCGCGCTCCCCGCCGGGGCGGAGAGGGGCGGAGCGGGGCGGAGCGCGGCTCCCGGGGGCCGCCCCGCGCCGGGGCGGGCGCAGCGGCGGCGGAATGGCAGCGTCCCGCGGGGCTGCGGGCCCGCCGGCGCGGGGAGGTGAGTGCGCCGCGGAGGGCGTGCGGGGCTCTCACTGCGCTGCCCCGCTCCGCCCCGCGATCCCGGCTCGGACCGTGGGACGGGGCTGGCGCAGCCATCCTGGGAGTGGGCAGCGGCGGACACGTGTGGGCCGGCCGGCAGCGCCGGGGCCCGGCGCGGTGGGGGCTCGCCTGTCGCCCGTCGGAGCGGGGTTCGCGGAGAGCTGGTTACAGGCACGTGAATCGTTCTGGTCCTACCGATGCCAGTCCTTCCGCGTTTGCCACACGGAGCTGTTGCGGCAGGGAGAGTGTCCAACAGCGAGTCGAGCTGGAGAGGGAGTTGGTGCCGGCAGCGTGCCAGAGTAGTGGGACGTGGAGCTGATGGTCCAGGCGGGCTTTTTGGCTTCTCACGTAAATCCGTTTGTCAACACGCACATACACAGAGATAAAGCAAAGCAGGCGGTGCATAGCGAGGAGCGCGAATGGACTGTGGGGAGTGGCTGCACCGATAAGCCTGCTACCGTAAGCAGCAAGAACAGCAGGCTTTGCTTCCTTGTTGAGAAGTCTGTATGTCCGTGCCCTTCTAGAAGCAGGTTAGCTCGAGGCCACCGTAGGTAAACTGCAAGAAATCCTCAGGCTAAACCAGTCCTTTTGAGAGAAACCTGGGTGATGTGAGGAAGAGCAAGAGCTTGGGTTATATCTTCTGGTCCTGTGGAAAGGCACAGACAGAAAAGAAGGGGAAAACTCTGGTGATAATGATGCAGCTCTCAGGCCTTACCAGGTACAAATTGTCTCCTAAGCTGAGTATGTCTTCTTTTAGAAAAGTATTCTCCAATCAAATCATGATTCTGAACTGGTATCTAGAGATTTCATGGGTTTATTTGGTTTGATTTGAACAAAAAAATAGTTTAATGTTTTCACATTTGAGAGAAGAAAGTAGCTTTCACTTCAGGTTGGCTTTTAACTTCTGCTGTCAAGTCACTGATGGTGGGAAGGACACAATGAAAGGAAGTCATGTGCAGGCAGTTTCAAACCTAGAGTTAGAGTGCATTTATTCCGTGTTTGGGCCTTTGATAGTGAGTGCTCTTTTAAGTGACATTTGTGTTGTTTCTCTAGTATGTGCACTTATTTTATAYGTAAATGTAATATCACTTAATTTGTGCTACTAGTTAAAGCAGTACTCTTCCTTTATTTCTGTGTTGCATAATGTTGGCATGAATCACATACATGAAAAGCCAGACCCTTTTAGAGCATTTCCACACTGGTGTAATTGCACTCAGAGGCAAAGCTGTGGTGTTCTAACTATTGGAAAGGACATGTGCCTGTGTCTGTGCAACTCTTCTGTGTACATGTAGGTCTGTGGACTAATAGAGATGATTTGTTTACCCTGAGGTTTTTTCAGGTAGCTCTTGTAAAGACATTGACACCAATCAAAAAAAAAAAAAAAAAGAAAAGGTTTATTCCATGGAAACTCAGAGGCCTATGCTGTTTTCCTTTTACTGAGCACAAACACTCATTGAAAAGATTCGTGAACTTTGTGTTTCTTTGCTCCCAAACTCACTTTGCATCCCCTGACAGATCATTTGAAGTCTCTAGGTAATGAAATATGTAAAAGTCACTATTGAAAATCAAAATAGTAGGTGTCTGGCTAAATTAACTTTCACATCAGCCTATAGATTTCCATGTACATCCAGGCGTTTCCTGTCTCCATAAGACGGATCTGCTGTCATGCTGGCTGGGAGTCATAAAATTCTGCCCCAGCCTTGTAACTGCTGTCTCTCATGTTAACCATGACTGACTTCAGCATGAACAGTCTTCCCTTGGACAAAGACAAGACTGCCCAATAGCTCAAATAGACTTTTTCAAAATTATTTATTTAGAACACAGTCACTTAGGGTCAAGAGATCTTAAGAGTATAAATCACATTGTCTGTGGGCAAAGAAATATCCCACCCRTATAGTTATGATTTCCCTGCCTCTGAACAAAATCCTTATTCATTCAGAGATTTCATTTCTACAAARCCAATCTGTCTAGCAACATCTTGTATTTGCATGAGCACCTGAGAAGGCGTGTCACTTACTTGGAGGCAGCATATAGAAAACTTAAATAGCATATTATTTCCTGGTTTGCTGATTCCTATTTACAGGAAAGCCTGTGGTTTTATATTCTAATCCAGGACAGTATTGCTTTCTAGTTAGTTCCCTGCAGCAGCCTTCATCAAGTGGCTTTTGACAAACATATCACTGCCCACAGTACAGTTTGTTCAGTCTGCATTAATTATGCTACATATCAACACTTCTTACAGCATCTGTCAATGGATTTTAAAATGAGTATTTTTTCTGGAAGTGTGTCTTTCATTGTTCCATCAGCAGTCTGATAGTTACAGGTTCCTACTCAAGGCCTTTTTGTGCTCAAGTGCTTTTAGATCCTGCTGGGGTGTTATCATGCCAGAGCACAACATGTTATTCTGATTCTTTCTGTGTCTCTCTCTTGTGTCCCATTTTGAAGAATATTCAGTTTACTGTGGAAAACTAAAGTTTGACTGGTCTTGCACGTCTACTTTTTTTTTGTTGCTACCTAGAGGATACTTCGGTGAAAGCTGTYTTATTTCTGATAATACAGCCATTACTTCTTTAGCTCAACTCTTAAGTTCTGTTAAGGATGCTATTAGAGCTGCTCAACACAGTGGACTCTGGAACCCAAGGCTTCCTCTTTCCTAATCACTGAAAGCCAATCCCATGTACTCTTAGACCCAAAAGATTTCTCTATCCAGGTTAATGGATAAATTCCTCTTTAGATTCACAAGCACCCCCATGTTTACAGGCCGCTTGTATATCCATGTGGATTTTTAAGTCTGTTTAACATCCGTTTCTGGACCTTGGGCCCCTTACCCAGCCACTGCCTCAGACAACAGGGACAGGGAATGGACTAGTGTTTCACTGAAATTACATCCCCAGGTTATCAGTAACTCCTGACAACTGCATTGTAGTGACATATTCCTTCACATTTGCTACTCCAAGCTGCGTTAGAAGGTACAGTGCTGCAGGACACCTTAGGCAAAACTCATGTGTGCATCAGGTTAGCCCTGCTGAAGRATTAATTAAACAGATTCCCCAGTAGCAACCCCTGGGGAAGAAAGAGAAACTTCTCTTACTCCCTCTTTGATTTCCTTTCCTTCGGAGAGCCAGGCAGTGAGGGAAATGGCAACAGCAGCAATTTGTGTGTCTRTGCCCAGCCTTAAAGCCAATTCTCAAGATGTGGAGGGTAAAGGAGAGTGGTACTTCTGAGTCCCTTTTGGGGTGGTGAAAGCTGATCAGGACTGAAGTGCACTAGTGAAGACACTGCCGGCACCCTCACTGTCTGATTTAGAAGAACAGACGCATTCATGGATCATTAGTTGAACATTCCCATGGCCTGTAAAGCTCTCTGAATTCTGTGCTTGGGCCCTCTTAACCCGCATGCAGGTTTCCTCCTTTCCGCTAGCAACTTAGTTGTCAAAATGGATACACTCATTGGCACTTGTCTCACATGTAGCCCACAGTCATGGATGAAGAATTAGGAGAATCTCCTAGTTTGTTGACTGGACTTCCTCACCAGGCACCAACTCGGCCCACAGCAAGACCCTGGGCTCCTTGCCTATCCACTGACTCAGACCTTGCATCTTCCCAGATACAGGTCTTCTACTCACTGGCTACTCCAGTTTGTACATTGCTACGAAATTACACATAGATACACTGTGGTCCCTCCAGTTGCTGGTTCCTGGACCCGCAGACCTTGAGAGCTGCAGCATCTTCTGCAATTGCTGGCAGTTAGACTTTGCAGCTGTATCACACATAGAACAGAGGGTGAATTACACAAAAAAAAGTAGTTAAGAATTTAGTAAGAAGAAGGAAAAGATATGATCAGATGCAGGGTTTGATCAGAGAAGCTTACTCACTGGTTAAATTAAACTTGCCCTTTCTTTTCTTTCCTCCGCTCCCTGTCTCCATTGCCTGGTGTTTGCCCCCCCAGCCTCTTCCATTTCTCTGCCTTTGTTTCCTCCACTAAATTTCTCATAGAATATACAAAATCCCACAAATGCCTTCTGATCCCATCCACAAACACCCTCAAAAATACCATGGTACATATGATAATCACACATTTCCCCATTCATATCAGTGACAAAAGTTCATGTTGAACCTGTTTAAGGATATGTGTGAGTAGTTCCTTTAATGGCATGAGTTCCCATAGTGACAAAGACAACTTATTGTCTCTCTTTTCACCTGCTCATTAATATTTGTTTGCATGTAATCTACCACTTTCCTTGTTACTTGGTGTTTCTTTTACACTCAGTAGTCCTTAAGCAAATAAAGTAGTGAATTAGATGCCTTCCCATCTAATGCTTCCATATACTACCCCTGCTATTCAGATCAGCCTGAAGGATCTTTGAGCTGAGAGAGCAGTGCTTTATCTCCTTCTTCTCCAAAATATCCACAACATGCATGGTTGTGAATGGGGAGCTGCTGGCTGCTCATGTCCATGGGTGAAAACTCCAGCAAGGTGACAGAGCAGCCATTGCTCCGAGCACACAGCTGTCTTTTCTTGTCTCTTCATTCACGAGAGTTTCTCAGACCTTAGCCTGATGAGCAGCCCATGCATATCTGCCCGTTTCTGTGTCATGGGTTTAGAGGCTGATATCCTTCTCAGTACCCTTTCTTAAAACCCCCCCACCAGTTGCAAATGATCACACATGTGGTTGCATCCTCAGTTGTTTCCCCACAGGGCACTTTCAAGCATCCAGAATACCATCGGTGATCTGTTTCTCAGGTTAAATCTGTGTGTGCAGTAGAGGATTTCAAGACCTGAGGCTTCCACCATACTACAGATTTGGAGAGAGAGAGAGAGAAGAGATTCCTTTTCCTAGTAGGCATTATAAACTCTGTAAAGGATCTTGGTTTGATGCAGATTAATCATTGTGAACTGAACAATTAGGAATTATACCTGGAGGACAGGTTCACTAATTAATTCTGGAAGTGCAACACTATTTTAGTGTGATTACAAGAATGGATCTCTTAAAGCAGTATTATTTTAAAATGTTTTAAGAGCCTTTGTTGTGATTTTTAATTAAAAATGCAATCTCAAAGTAATTTTAAACATTTACCAGGTAAGCAAATGGATCTTTTGGAGGACTGGAAATTACTAAGTTATTGTTGGTAAAATCACCTTTTATGTACTTCTCTGTTTGAAAATGTAAAAGGCAAAATTCTTTCATGTAACTGTTGGAATAATATTTTAGTGTTTTTAGCCTTCACAGCACATTTCTTAAAAAAACTGACGATGGGAGAATATGCAAGTGAAACAAAATATTTCATTAAACAGTTCGTAATGGCTTAATAAAATAAATGGCCGATTGTACTGGTTGGTAATAGAGATCTGAACTGCCTGTGATCCTGCCGTAATTTTACAAATAAGTGTGTCGCAAGTGCACACTGTATTTTATCTGAAGACAAGGAGGCGTCCCCACACCTCACCATGAATGTGTAATTTCTGTTAGCACAAGGCACAGGATGTGTTATATTACCCAAAAATACCCAATATAGACTTGCTATTTGGTTTTCTCTGAATTCAGAAACTTTCATAGCTTAAAAGCAAAGATGGATGGCCTTTATCTTTGTATTTCATTCTAGTAGTCTAAGCCAATTCTTGCCTTCTCAGTAGCAAGTAAAGGCTTTGATACATGAAAAAACTACCAAGTATCACCTCCTCTATACTCTAACCAGAGCTCATTTAGAAGTAAGCTGCTTCAGACTGCCTGGTGAGCATGTACACAGCTTAAACATGATAACTTGTTTGTATGTTAAAGCCTTTAAGTTGTTTGAAGTCTCTGCTCAGTCTTCCTGTTACTTGTAGTGGCGCAAGAGTGAGTGGTGGTTCATCGGTTCTCGGACTTATGAAGACCTTTAAACTGTTTCTCTATTGGCAAATACGTGAGTCTTACCCAGAAAAGCTTTCTCATCACTTGAACAAATAGATGTGGACATGCTTTATTTAGATATAGAGGTGTAGGCTAAGGGAGTACTTAAAGTGTTTTCACTTTCAGTCACCAATGGTGACTGTCACAGGGTGTGCCTGTCATATGCACAGGTGATAGAGTTCACCCTTTGAGACTTTAACCAGCCGTCTTGATGAAGGGATGTAGGGTTTAAACTACCATATGGTTATGTATATCARCAGTAGGAAAGTAAGAAAAAAACTTAAATATTATGAAATTACAAGCATGAAGTATTTTAACTATAGTATACGTTAAATTTGTCTGTCCAAACAGCCTTCATAACCATTCCCTGTGTGCTTCCTTCCACCATGTCCTTTCTTGAAACCTCTGCTAGAATTCTGCATCTTTGTGTGAACATCTGCATCCTAAAACTGCAGTTGTTCCCAGCCTCTCTCTGAGGTTTTTGCTTCACATTCTCATCCACAAACTCCCAGCAGGCTGAAACCGGGAGAAAAGCCTGAAAGCATTTGAATGTCTTTCTGTGGGCCTTTTAAAGTAGCTTTAAATATTGCATCAATAAAAGCCTCACACAATGCAGGAAAGAACATGACATTGAAGAAGTGGGAGGAAAAAAATATGGTAAGTTTTGTACAACTTTAAAGCAGGTCTGTGCCTGTGAAGAGCTGGGCATATCGTCCTGACCAGTGTCTCACTGAAGTCAGGGAAATGTGTTTGTGAAAGTGTGGGTTCTTTGCAGAGTTGTCTACACTAAATCAGCACTTAATTACAGTCACTGGAATGGCAAAAGATAGCATTCAATGACCTGATAACTGCTGTATTAAATAATGTATTGGTCAGTACCATTAATAACCACATAACCAGACTGAAATTGTGCTGTGGCATCCCTGCCTGTGGCTGGAAGTGGGTTGGAACTAGATGCTCTTGTAGGTCCCTTCCAATCCAAACCATTCTATGATTCCATGATTCTGCTTAGCTTGTGATACAATGTGCCAGATCCAGTTCACATGCTCCAAAACTGCTCTCTAAGTCCAGCCAATGCACAGAGCAGCTGGAGGGTCATCAAGGGCTGCAAGACTCCTGTGTGGGTCAGAGCTGTGCTGAGATGCAAGAGGAGGGACAGGGCTGGTGGGCAGCGTAGGGAAGCTTGGCACAGCACCCTCCCATCCAGGACCTCTGCCAAAGTTCACAGCATGTGCCCTGGATCATGCCTGGCAGTCTCATGGTGGGAGTGCACAAGGCTCACAATATAAAAACAGGAATGGTTATGAAACAAATGTGTGCAGTTCTAAGTGATACTGCTGTCAGAGGAGCATTTTGCTAGCATTTGTCTTGACCAGTGTGCCAGCACTGAATTTTGACTCCATAATGCATGAATAAATGAGGTAGAGCTTTTTTCTCTGAAGACCAGTATGTAACAGAAAACATGCTGCTGGAGGTTTTAATTTGATTTTGTCTTATATGGGATGAAAACATGCAGTCTGTGTTATTACTGTACTAATTTAATGTTCAGGAGCCTGCATGTATTTATACAGATAGCAAAATGTTGCCTGAAAAGCATAAAAAACTTATGATACTAATTCTAACATTCTCTTTCTTGAGGAAATTAATTTCAACTATTGTATCATGCATGTCCATGAGGTACATTAGCAGTATCAGTTAGTAAGCATCTATCATACTTAAGAAGTCAAGATCCATGTCATATTTTTAATGAATGCATGGAGGATGAAGAATAAGTCAGTATCACAAAAATATTTCTTTCAAACTCTGTTACAAAATCAGAATACACTCATAGAAATTTTATATAGCCTTCTGTGAGATGTCCCTGGGATCTATAAGACAGAATATTTGAGCTCTGACTTAAAAATACTTTCCTCTGAAAACAATTTTCAAAAATTTATGTGTAAAGAATGTAAATAGTGGATTATTTGAAGTACAGTCAAAGCTTTGTTTTCCTGAATCGTGATATCAGTTAGGCTGAACTATGTTGATTCACATCATTGCACACTATAATGAACTTTCCTTTTGAGACACTGTTTTTTCCAGTTTGAATACCAGTTTATGGAGGTTTGATTCTAAAAGTAGAAGCAACTTGTTTTGCTACTCTCCATCTGGAAAAGCTCCAGTTCACTGGGAGACCAGCAACAGACCATAGAGTTTCTAACATCAGAGGACCTCTTCCTCATACTGATTCTTCATTAAGTACAAAATTCGCTTAAACAATTCAGCCTTGAAAGCTTTGTGTGTGTCAGGAAGCTCAGTCAGAATATCCGAGAGAGATTTCAACCTGTTCTGTCAGTATGAAAGCCACATACACCAGGATGCCAGAAATGGGACCTCTCAGCATGCACTCTGAGGTTAGTTCTAATTTATATGARTCTGAAGAAAATTAAAGTGACATTTAAAATAAAAATTTCACTCTATTTGTAGTTGTTTTTCTCAAATAGTTGCCTTTTTCAAGGGAGGTCTACCAGTGGAAAAGTTGTAAACCCTCTGATGCAAACATTTTGGTTTAGGAGCATGGTAAAAATTCCCATCGTAATGATGTGGGGGTGTCTTACAGGAAGTGCTAAAGTGGGCTTTGTTTTTTAAGGCAAATCACACAGCCTTTCCTTTAGTTACAGAGTGTAAAGCAATTGTTTCAAATGACCAGGAGGCAATTCTTTTAACATCAAGAGGATAAACGTGCTTGGAAATTGAATCCTGTTAGAGGAATAGAACAGGTGACAAGAAAAGGAAAATAAAGGAAAATCCTTGTAATAACACATTATTGATCACTACTAAAGGATGATGATAAAAAGTAGAGAGTAAACTAATTAACCTGCTTTACATAGCAATGTTGGCATAAAAGTTACTAAGCTTAGTACAGTAGTTGTTAAAGGCACCGCAAAGGTAATTACAGCAATAAAGTATCACTATCCATATCCAAATTATAGCAATAAAGTATCACTATCCACATTGTTAAGACCTCTTCTTTCTGGGAGAGCTAGTAACAGACACTAAATGTAAACTAAGACATGCCTATTTCCAGCTTGCTACTGTTTGCAGAGGATTAAGCAGAACGGTGGCAGTGGTAACACACAAATACTATGTTTGCATTTACGACTTTTTACTTGTGATGCCTTCCAGTATGTATTTTTTAAAATTTTAAAATGATAGTCCAGATCAGGTTAGCACAAAATTGTAGTTTTTGTTTTTTTTAAATGTAGTTTTCATGTGAAATTAGCAGAAATTCAATCTTTACACCTCAATTTTCAACAGCATTGTTTATACTTTACTATGATGTCCTTGGTATGCCTTTGTACTAAATAGCAAGTTAAACAGAAAAAAGCTGCTAATTTTTATTAGTTAGATTTGGGTGATAAGTACAAAAGAAGAACTTGGCTGGTGACTTTAGTCCTTCCATTTCAAATTCTTGTGTTGGATAATTTCTTCCTCTTCTTTGTAACTAAACATTCTGAGTTTCAGGCTACATAATTACCTTGTTAATCTTTCCAAATAATAGGGTAAGTTTTAATCATTGCTTCTAATCCCTTATTTTAGTATATAATATGGATCTCAGCTCTCCATGTCTACCACATCATGTTATCACACTAAACAGGGAAAGGTAAACAGAAATTTTGCATAACAACAGTCGTAAGAAATCAGAGAAGTCCTAAAAAGTATAATAAAATTATTAAGAATATATTCTGAAGTAGATAAATATTGTTTCATATTTGTGACCAAAATATCAAACCCTGAATTTAGTTACACTAATGTAAATCTGTGTCATTTACCCTGGACTGAGGCATTATGTGCCTTTGAGCTTGCAGTAGAACCTGCTGTAGTGTGTTAAATATTTATAAATTGCATATTAACATCAGCACTTAAATATTGTTATGGATACTTATTAGGGTCACTTTCATTAGTGTGTGTGTGGGCACGTGTGTCCCTCTCTGTGTGAAAACAGTGGGTTTGCGCTGGTCTTTACCCATGTGGGGGTTTGTCTGGGCTCAAGCAGAAAGACAACAAGCAATGGTATGTATCTGCTGCTGAACTGGGCAATAATGTAGTCTATTATTTAAACATGATCTTATTGGCAAGCACATTGGTTTTGTTTTATTAAAATTCCAACACTTCGCATTTTTATTAATCACTTTCGCAGTCCTATTCACTTGTGTTCTGATGCCTGTGCTGCGGTACCCATAGCAACACTTGTTAATGCTAAT
Source organism: Amblyornis subalaris (assembly GCA_018881555.1). Lineage (NCBI taxonomy): Eukaryota > Metazoa > Chordata > Aves > Passeriformes > Ptilonorhynchidae > Amblyornis > Amblyornis subalaris. The sequence goes on along the minus strand of JACAXG010000062.1, from coordinate 1,570,408 downwards.
GAAACTGCAACATCCTAAGCTCCCCGACAGAGCAGCCCTGTTAAATATGGCTATTAAGCACAGTTGTATTTCTGTTAGTTCCAGCTCCCAGCAGACACCTGCTCTATAGAAACTCTGTCCTGAGTTATTAGGATTCGGTAACTTACAGCTTTTCTTAAAGCTGTCATTTGACTGAAATAAAATTCTCATATTGCTAGACAGCGAATGTTACAGAATATGTACAGTTTCTGTAAAACTGACAAGCTTTAGCTGTAGGATTAAGTATTCTTTTGAAGTGCTCATTTACATTCAATGGAAAAATAGGCAGGGTTGAGACTGATTGATCTTGGGGGAAGCTACAGGATGTGTTGTCTCCTAAAGCACATGGACATTTTAACTAAATATTGATAGTGTGTTAACAAGCAGAAGTAATAGCTAAACAATTCCTCATGAACTCCGACTTAATTCAACTTCATAGAAGTATTTGAACACTTTAATATATTGAGGTAGGAGATGATTATGTACATTGATTCCTCTTTCACTAAGAAATGTATTTGCATGTAGTATTGGTGAGGACGATGACAGGGTGTTTTATTTTCATTATTCTGAGTTTTGGCTTTGAATACTGTTTATTTGGCAAGTCATTAGTCATCCATCTTTTATACTCTAGAAAACACAGGAAAAATCCTATAATCAGTATAAAATTGCTTCCAAGAATATGACCACAAATTAGGGAATGCTGCTGTGCCAACAAATGGATGCTGCAGTGCCAAGGCTGCAAAACAGGGAAGCTGTCATACGTGTCTTTCGAGTGTCAAGCTGATCCTTCTCGATACTCTTTCATTAGCTTAAAAAAAAATTGATTCCAAGACAAAGCTTTAAAACTACTCATTTCCTAAAGAGTTTTAAATGCAGCACTGTTTTGTGCAGAATTACCTACAGGAATCCAGGCTGATTCCCTAACGTACCCGATGTGGGGGTTTGGTCGTTTTGATAACTAAATGGTTTTGCCATGTAATCAATGTGAACTTGGGGGAGGGTGCTCAGCCTTTTTTTTTCCATTCGGCATCTGTTATCCTGTTAGTGTGGAGTGCCAGGTTTGCTAGGTGTCTTTTGTTTTCCTGTCATTCTTTCTCCCTATTGTTCTTTGCATGTCTGAAAACCTGTCTTTTGCTCATTGTTTGGACTCCTTTATTCACCTGTATGTCTTCGTTGTGTTCATTTTTGTTTTAAGAACATTTCAAATTCCAGTGCTAATCTCCTCATCATATTAACCAACTGTATTAATGAGATAATAAACCAGATTTTTTGGTAATAGATTGACTCATTCAACTATTGGATTTAATTAGAAAGACACTTTACATTCCAGCAAATGTTCTTATCTCGTTTCGTTATCCATGTGTTACCAACAGTGGACTTATAAATATATACTCTTCATGTCTATATTTACATTATAAAGTCTTCAATCTAAGGCCTTGCTGTGCCAGAGACTAAAAATGATGGGAAACCTGTAAATATGTCTTAAGCAAATTTGTATTAATTCCTTTTTCATCATTTCAGTTCTCAGTCTATGCAAAGTCTTGAATTTTCAAAGTATTCTTCATTTGATAATAAATTGATTAATCGGTTTAAATCAGTTAGATTTCTTCATCTCTAGTTAAAATCCCTTGTCTTTGGATTTACCTCCTTTCCTTTTGGTCTTGTGGCTCTCGTTCCTTTTTATCTAGTGGCAAAGCTTCAAAAAGAAGGATGTGAGTGCCCCTCCTCAGCATTCCCTGCAGACTAGTTTAGGAGCACCTCCCTCAGCTTGCTGGTTGCCTGCTGGAAGGCTCTGCTGCTCCCTGAGCTCTGGCGCTTGAGGCACAGCTGCAGATTGCACCTCAGGGCCAAGCCACATGAGTGAAGGGTTCTAATGGTGAAGTTAATTTATCTGAACCCCAGTACCTCCACTTTCTAGTTAGAGAATGTAATTTATGCAGCAGTGTTCAATTTGTCCCCAGATCTACTCAGAGCACATAGTTCAGATGTGCAACCGAGTCGAATTGATCACAAGAGCTTCACACTGCATTTAGTGTGTTATGTGCACCTCTGCTGACACCAGTGGATTTTGTGAACTGAAACCGGTGCTGGGTGTCCTTGTTAGGAAGCAGTAGTTAAATCTTAGTGGTTTCTTTTCCTTTGTGTGTAATGCCTTTGAAGAAACCTTTCGCACTGTGGCATGCTTATGGTAAAATTGTGTGAGACAGCTGAGTCTGTAAAGCTGAGAAGAGAGAAGGAAGCTGAGATGAGAAGAGAAAGGTTCTGTTTCACCTTACTGCTTCTCACCGTGCACTCCTTAGTTTGCTCTTGCCCTTGGTGGACTCGTGTGAGCATTTTCAACATTATTGAGCAAAAAGAAGGAATTGTTCTTTCTGGTAAAGAATTGAATGGATTCATTGAAGGATTTGGCAAGTTTGGGAGCCAGCACAAGCGGAAGAGCAGTGTTAGATGGTTAAGAGTGGTAGGATAAGGTGGAGAAAGACAGGATAATGAGACATCCCTGTGCTTCTTGGTGGCAGCAAGCTGTTACACTTGCTAAACCATCTCTGAGGACTTTGCCTTTCAAAACTCCTATTCAAATGCTGAATCTTTCCTTCCTTTTCTTTCTGATAATCGTATCTATTGTATTGGCCATAAAATTGCACGGCATATTGCTTTGTGATAATGTGTGTGCAGGTGGAGTACGTTGCCTGTTCCGCTATAGACTGTGTTATAACTGTGTGGGTGTAACGTTTACTTAATTGTGCAAACGAACATTGGTTTTGAGTTGAGAATAATTGTATTCAAAAGTAAAAATGTTCCAGCAAGGATAATGAATCCATTTTCAGCTTGTTGCTTAACTAGCTGTGAAGATTAACTAGTCTATATTATAACAACTCTTAAAATAAAATAAAGCAATATAATTTCTATAACAGGCAGCCTTTTTAAATTTATTTTCTTTTTTCACTGTTATAGTGGCATGTACAGTCCCTGTGCAGGGAACAGAAATCCATTGCAGTGGGTATCCTATGGGTGCTTATTAAAAAAATAGTGCTTAGTCTAGTTTTGAAAATAAATTGTTTTCTATACCATCTCATTGTCAAATATCTTCAAAGTATGCATTTTTTTCCCCTGAAGAACTTGGTATAATTCTTCGTCTTTGTTTTCAAAGAATGTATTCCTTTGTTCTCTCCTTTATACTAATCAATATTTTTTAGCTCTGAATTAGCTGTAAAAGACCATAGTTTTATCTGTCGTGTTAAAGGTTGAACAACATGGTGTCAACTGCCAGTTCTGTGATTGAGAGAGGAATTTAGTTCCTGGGTTCAGTGGGCTTTCTGTGAAGCCTTTGGGATATCTGTTTGCATAACAATCATGCTGTTTTTCCATTAGGCAGAGGAGAAAATCTCAGTGGCAACAACTTGATTCATCCAAAACTCGATGGATTTTATAGGGTTCTCTTCTTGTAGGGAGTCTCATGAGTCCTGTGCTGTTCATCACAGACACAAATTGGGAGGGTGATAAATTTTGCTGTTAATACACGTATTTTTTTCCCAAGTGGTAAGCAGGAGGGCCAGCTGAAGCATTGCAAGAATTCACGTTATTTGAGTGAACTGGACCAAAAAAAGTGCTATTCGATGTTAACAAATCCAGAGTAACACACGGAAGTGAACACACAAAGAATATGTCCACTGTATTGTACATTAACACCACAAGCAAAATACCAGAAATAAAAAGTAAATAGGGGGGAGATTGAAAAAAAAACCTGTGCTGATTTAGAAACCTATTTGCTTCCACTCTTAGACATTTTCAAGCTACTTCTTGCCAGAGCACATGAAGAAGAGTAGAGTAGAACTCGCCAAGAGTTGAACCATGAGATCAAGGAATGAAGGACCATTAGGAGAACATGAAAAGTTGCTGCAAGTTTTCATAGATGTTGAAAGACCAGCAATTTCAAATACTGCAGAAATAAATCAATGGAGATAAAAAACAAAAAAGCTGTTTAACTAACATGCTCATACAGCCTTTGATTTAAACTCTCCACCCTCAGACTTCTGGAAGACTACTCTATTTCTGGGATTACTGTTTTGTTTGCCCTGTTTTTATTCCATTCCTAGGTAATTGCTTCTCACCTTTGTCAGCCAGGGCACATGCACTAGAGGGGTGTTTAATCTGTCCCTGTGACATCATTCTTGTTGCAGTAGATTCTAAGAGGAAAGCTTGCTACTTTTCCCTCATTTTCCAGTGTCTCTGCGTGTGGGAGTCTTGTAGTCTGAGAATGGGTCTGGGTGTTTTTATTTCCCTGTTAGCCCTGAGCTGTGCTTTAGTTAACAGCTATTATTCAGTACCTGTGGCCACTCTGCTCCAACTATTGATACAAAATTAGCTGCTTTTGGAGAGATTTCAATATTATGCTTAGATTTATTTGTACTGTTTTGAGGTTTGTGCTACATTAGTCCAGTAAGTGCTATGCTAAAGGCTCTGCATCTTTGTTCATCTCTGTGCATTTATTCTCTTGTTCAGTGTTTTTTGTAGGAGATGAGTACAAAGATATTTTCATGGATTCTTTTTTTCCTCGCCTCCTCTTTTAAGTGCCTTCGAAAGAAATTGCATAAGCTTCTACAGTTGCTACACTGCTCCAGTAGTCTCAAGTTATTCTCTTTTAGTATTAGCTACTCTGTTTGGGCAGCAAAAACAACTTCACCCCAGTTTATTCCTTTTAACAACTTACAACTACACTTAAAGACTTAGCAGTTCTGTTTTTCCAGCCCAAGTGGTTGCTATTCACGACTACTCTTGCTAAATAACTGTATCGGTTCCTTGTCTAAGTTGAGTACCAGTTCCTGCCACACACACCTGTCTGTTGGAAGTTGATTTCTTGAGGCAGATAGACACTTATTTATTTGGGTTTCTAAATGTTTAAATAGGTCATTACAAGAGACCTATACCAAAACTGAACAAAAAGCAGTGTTGCTGCTTACTGGGCAGAGTTGAACTGGCTGGCAGAGTATTTTCTTAGTTCATTTGTCATCAGCAATTGCAAAGGAAATTAAGTTCTACTTTTCTCAGTTTAATGATTCTTCAGGCAACGGAACTGACTGCGAGAATGGACAAACCTGGACTCTTGCAGGTACCATCAATTTTGCTTGGGAGATCTGACTCTTGCATGAGGATTGCTCTAGCACATGGTGTAGCCACTGCTGTTCTTAAAATAGGACAAAATGGAACAACTTCTGCAATGCCAGTATAATAAAGAAATTTCTGGGGGAAGGGAAAGGGCTGAAGTGCGGGTAAAATTATGAAGGGAAAAGTGTTAGACTGTGCACAGCAGTTGCATTGCTCCAGGTAATACCATGCTCTGTGTGCTGCCATCTTTCCACAGTGCTTAGTTTTATGGGATAAACTGAATTCATTGTAACCCAGCCATCAGTCTTCAGTCAAATCACTGCCTTTCCAGGAAGTTCTGTTTTTCTAAAGTCCTAAATAGAAGCCCCAACAGCTGTGCAGGGCATATATATTCTATCAGGAGTAGCATAGAACTGATAAAGCTGTGTTTCCTATGGTTTTGTGCCCTTTCCCGCCTGTGGCTTCCGGTAGCTCCAGCTTAACCTTAGTCCCCTGGAGCACCCCCATCAGGGAGCTGCTGGCCTGTGCTGTGGCTGCTTTGGAGCACTGCGTATCCCCACTGGCAGGGCAGACACTGCTGAACAGCATGTGCAGTGGAGGACAGTCTCATTCCCCTCTCCGTGCCTGTTCCTTTACCTGAACACAGATTTGTCACAGAACTTATAGGAGCTTCCCAGGTCTGTCTCTGAAAGGGCTTCTCCAGTCTTTCTTTGGTTATTTCAGGGTTTTGGTCAAGGGCRGGGTAGAGCACTGCTGCGTTAACATATTCTTCTAGGAAAAAAGCTAAATTACTATGATTTTTAAATTATTTTTCAGATTTTCCATGTAAGCAAGTTACCAGATTGTCAGATTTTATGTAGTTGCCAATGTATAACATATATATGTGATTTTTGTAGGGTGAAAGTTGACATTGCTTCTTCTATCTGGTAAATATTAATTAAGATTCCTTTAACTGTGCGTATTTTAAGATTCCTGTGTGACAAAATAGCAGACATGAGAGAAGGCCTTTTCCTTAATTCTTCAGATATCTTCAGAAACTGAAGCCCCAGAAGTTCCCTCTGAATATTGCGAAATGGTTTTGCACTGTGAGGGTGTCTGAGCACCGGCATAGGTTTCCCAGGGAGGTTGTGGAGTCAAAGCCATTTGGATATGGTCCCGGGAAACCTGCTCTAGGTGGTCCTGCTTGAGAGTCCTGCTTGACCAGATGGCCTCCAGAGGTCCCTTCCAATCTCATCCATTCTGTGATTCTGTGAAATTTCATTTTTCTACAGAGATGTTCATGTCATTGCAGGAATCCAGAGACACAGAGTTTATTCTCCTGCTGCACAAGCTAACTTCAGAGTACAAGAGTCAAGGAGACCCATGTTTTCAGTTTTCAACCTCAGGAGTGTGAGAACACAGGGAGCTTTTTTCTGTTTGCTTTTACTCTTCTTTTGCTATCCAAAATTGATGTAGCTAAAATTGAAGATACATGTGGAAATTGGCATTCCAAGATAAACCCTTACCAAAGACAGAGGTATGCTTAATTTGGAAAATGAACACCACAGTTTATTTCTGGACAGCTGGAATTTGGTTAGGCTAATGGGGACAACTGTTGAACTCTCTCGGTCACACAGTGCTTCTTAATGAATTACACTAATTTATGCCAATGAAGGAGCTTATGAATTTACACCAGTGTTGTTTAAAGGGGGAACATACACATATAACCCGGGGACAACATGTGGCAGTGACTCACCTCTGTACTGTCACTTGCACAGCCTGTGTCTGACTGGCACAGTATAGTACAAACATGGACCATTGGCCTTTCCACATGGAGCATGGCTGCCTCTTTCTCAACATCTGTACAGTTAGAAAGTGTTTCAGTGGGCACTTCGATGTGGCAGTAATCTTTATCAAAGGTAATCTTTCGTACCAGAACAGTAAATTAGATGCTAATGGGAAAAAATAGGCAAGACAAATGCATACAGATCTTCGAGAGTCAGTTAGAAAATTATAGAAGTATTCTGCAATAAATAAAAGTATAATTAGGAAAATTAACATGCAAAACAGTTTGTGCTATACAGGCTAAAGCCTTCCTGATACTCTGAGCAATGTGGCTCAGGGAGCCACAAAGGGAGTATCTTCATGCATATCAACAGGTTGACTAGAGAGTGAGAGGAAGAAAAGTAGGTTTCTCATAAAACATCCTTTAGTAGTAAGCAGAGCACTTGTGTCTCACTGACTTGGTGTCAGCTGGGAGTTTCAGTTGGGACAGATACCTGAGAACTGTCCTGTGCTAACCTCCCGCTGTCCTACTTGGAAACAATGCAGTCAACCCTCTTCCAAGCATCTTGCTCCTGAAGTGATCCATGCAACGAAACTGAGACTCAAACAGGTTTTACTTGTACTACCTAAAAGTACTCCAAGACATTACATTTATTCACTTAGTCAAAATTAATTATTATTTTTATTTATTTTAGATACCGAGTGTATTTTGGAACCTCTGTCTCTGCCAGAAAGTCTAGGTGGTGTTGATGCAGTAGAAAGTTCTCCCTATGTGCCTTGTATTTTCTGCAAAGAATGCTATATCGTAGCAGAACAAAACCAGCTCCTGAAGCACATGATTATTGAACACAAGCTCGTCATAGCAGATGTGAAACTGGTTGCAGATTTTAGAAGGTAAGGGTTCTATCATTTAAAATGAGTGTGTATGTGTGCAGATGTTATGGTAAGCTTTGGAAAAGTAGAGATCATTTTTCTTACAAGATGTTGTGGGAGGATTTCTGTTAACTTTTCTTATGAGCAATTGCTGCTGGACTGTAAGGTTGTTTTCCCATTCCCTTCCCTCTCTCTAGTCCTTAGATTGCTGGGACTAGGGAACTCAGTTTTAGAATGTGTGGCAATTCCTGTGTTTGACATATCCTAGGGACTTCTCAGGTCCTGTCACTAATCAACAAGTTGTGTGCGAACTAGAAAGCTGGTTTTTAGCAAAGCCCATTCCAGACAATCAGCTCTCCTAATCTGGGGTTTTATTTGTGTAGGGCAAGACTATTTCTACCCCTGTACAATGTCCTAAAGCTGAGTATAGTACACAAAAGTTGCTTACTACAGGATCTCTCACATTCTGGGATGAAATTTGTTTGTGCTATTTTAAGGTTGACAGTATTTCCCCATCGAAATCACATTTAATCCTTTACTATGCTTTACAGTACTGTGATCTACATACAACTGTGACTCTTTCTACAGCTGTGTCATTGATCATCTCAGCAGGGTCACATTTGGCTTTTTCTCTCTTAACTTCCTCCAGTAGCTGGCATGGCCCCAGCTGGCTTGTAACTTCAGAGACGAGGTACTTGTTTGGCATTTTGCTTTCACCCACAGTAATGTATGGGCCAGGAGGAAGGCTAGACAGTACCTGCCAGTCTGTAGATAGTTCTGCTGAAGTATTTAAATGTTGGAGAGGTAATTTCTCAACTAAAATGAGTTTTCTAATAGGTCTTCTGTTATTAGTTACTCAGTCAAAGCCAAGACCTTGTGTCTATCAAGACTCAAAAAAACCCCAAACCAAACAATATAATTTAGGAAGAGAAATGTAAGCCATATAAATCCTTAATCATATGTATGATCTTAACATTGCTTAAAATTGAAAACTGATGGTAGTTTTTGTTTGTTTTTCTGCTGAAGGCAGACAGAAGGAGAATGTACTGTTCTTTGGAGAAATTACTAGTATCTTCAGGTAAATAAAGGGATTGAAGCTGCTCAGTCATGGACCACCAGTTTAAGTGTGCTTGGGGGAATTATTTTGCATTAGTAGAAATGTATTTTAAAATCACCTTTTCAAAAAGTGCCCATTTAGATTTTTTTTGCTGCTAATGCAATTGCAAGGTAGCCAAATCTTATAGAAAGTGGCCCCAGGATGTGAAATGATGGAGTTGCTACTCTGAAGTGTGCTTTCTGATTGCTGTGTTAGTAAAATAGTCTAATACTATGCACAAAAAAGGGAGTATATTCTGAAGTGTTGAACTGAGGTGTGGAAAATACAGGGATCAACTCTGAAAAGATAGTATTCTTTTTATACTTAGCAATGAGTTACAGCCAGTCTTAGGAATACATTTCTTGACAGAACTGCAAGAAGTGAATAATCCGGAAAAGACCAATGCTAATGGAAAACTTTTTTTTTTTTTTAAATTTTGAAGAATAAAAATAAGTTGGCATAAGTGCAGGGGGAAGAGGTAAGGCAAATAAGCTTCTGCTTCGTGACTTGACAGGATCATTCATTCTGTCTCCCTGATGTATGACAAGGCATTGGTTTTATTTGGTCATTGATTATTTGGGTTAGGTCGTATGAGACGAAATCCCTTAACTGTAATTTTCATGACACAGACAGTTATGGGCAGGTGAATTTGTACCAGTGTTCACTTCTCAGTGCAAGGGACAGACATTTAGTAAATGAGCTCTTGAAATCTCTTCATTTGCACATTTATGTCCTAGAAGGTCAAGGATGACTTAATCTGGAGGACTTGCAGTTCTGTGTAGGAACAGGACTCTTTCAATGTGATTATAAACAGTGAAGTAGGCAGGGGGACAACAAAAGACTCACCTCTCACTGACATGTAATGATGCTGCTGAATGAGTCTCAGCCACACTGCTGGCTTCTCTGTGCTTAGCTGTCTGCTGCACCAGAGGTTAGTCCTCTCCATGTCAGAGTTAGCAGAAAGAAATATGTGCTGATTCCTTGGCTGCAGTAGTTGAAGTCCTCATATATATTAGGTAAGATGGATAAATAGAGGTAATGTGAGCCACTATGGGATGTTATAGCTGTGGTGAGTAGACTTACAGATTGCACAAGTATGAAAAGCCACAGATATTTAAAAATGCCCTCATAATAATGATATCTGATTTTTTAATTATTCTTTTCCTAATTTCCTAATTCGATGGCACATAAGAAACAATCATTGCATAGTTAGCCTTTACGTTACCAAATCTCTCATGATTTATATCATACATAAGTATAAGCAAGCACTTAAGCATTTTCAGATTATTTTTATAGTAAAATTCTGAATAATTAACACAAGAATTGCTTAGTTCCCTTTATCATATAAGTGAAGTGATGATTTCTTCTTGATTAGACAGTGGCTTCCTAGTTCAGTGGAATTCTAATCTCAGTTGGGTTCTGTTAATGCAGCTGTAATACCAACAAAGATAGTACAGAATGTTTCTAAACAACAGTAGGTGATGGGTTAAACCTTAAAGATGTGTTTAGGGCTTTTTTTATGCTGTCTGCTATCTTACCCCCAGGTGTTCAGGGACTTCATTTTTCTGTCTTTCTAGTCTACCAAGCTACAGCTTTCACTGTAACTCCACAGGAGACCTGCCAAAACCTCACTTTTGTCAAGTTGGTGTTTTTACTGAGTTTCAGCTTCCTGACTGCATCTTGCAGAAGTCAGAGCACAATACTTTGGGAATTTGAGAGTGCTCTGTAATATATCTTTTCAGTAAAGATGCATCTGAGTGGCACTTCTGTCTGAAGATGTGAATAGGTCACAGTGTTTATGCAAAGCTTGGTGCAAACCTGCTTATTGAGTTCTTCACTTTGACAGCATGGTTAAACCCAGTTTAGGTGAAAATTAATTAATTTCATAAAATTGAATACTAATATAAAGAAAGAAAAAATGGACACAAGAGTTTAAAAAAASAAATAAAACCACTGAAGAATTTAGAGCATGGAGAAAACAAGAGCTGATGAACTGTTTATTAACATTTTTTTGGTGCTTCTTTTTTCATGGACCATCTCTCCCTTATTTTTAAAGCTACATCTTGTACTGGAAGAGGAGGTTTGCAGAACAGCCTATCACAGACTTTTGTAGTGTGATAAGAACAAATTCAAAAGCTCCATTAGGTAAGTATGCTACTTGCTTACTCTCTGATGGGCAGATCATGTGATAATTTCTGGCATATACTGCTGCTTTGATCAGCCAAGTGTGTCTGACACTAGGTCAGAAGTAATGTTTAACTCTTAAGTACATACTTAAACTTAGCTTTTCCAAGGATTACAACATGTGCTTCAGCACTGTGCTGAGTGAGCATGAGCTCAATACATGCCTTAATGCACTGTGAACTGGGGCCTGTTGCAAATCAAGGCCTAGAAGCAGAGCTGCTCACATTGTGGCTGGGGAGGCGTCGGTACCCACTGCATAAATAATTTGTGATGGTCCTTCCAAAATGATCAGATACATTCCCAGTGAGTTGCCTTTTCTGACTTCACCGAGCCCACAACCTGCACGGATGCTGCTAATTTTTCTGGGACATCAGGGCCACAACCCCCCTTCCCTTCCCCTGCCACAGTGCTCACTGTCCCAAGACTGTCAAGAGACATTACCTTCACAGAAGCAGTACAATTCTGCAATTTTCTGGGCTCCAACACAAGACTGAAAACCATAGTTCACTGTTCTGCTGCATTGGTATGCTGGCACATTCCATCATAAGCACAGTGTTGACTGTGTGAAGGAAGTGTTTTTCTCAGAAGTAGCTGATGCATTACTTTTGCTTTCCTTTTCTAACAGAAAAATACAGTTTACCTAAAATAGATAAGAATTTTAGGGCTTTTCTCCATTGAGAATTAAAGATGCAGACCTTAAAAGAGAGGAAGCAATGCATGCAGCTGGCTTCAGAGATGGTTAGACGGTGAAAATTGAGTACAAAATGGATGAAAGTAATTTTTCCAATTATTCAAAACAATTTTAAGAAAAGTAGCCCTAGAAAACCTGAAAATCACTCCAAAAATCATAATTCTGTTGCTCTTACATATGTACATTTTTGCTTCTAATTTTAACACTTACCACTCAGCTTGAAAATTGCAAACCAAGCACGTGAATGCCAGAGTTATAAAATATCTATGAGCCTTTTCTCTCTCTCTCTCTCTCACCCCTCCAGAAAATTGTTCTTATCTCAACCCATTATTGTCTATATTTTCCTACATACTGAGGAATTTTAATTCCTTTGAATAAAATCTGTTGTCTTCTTCAATTGGATATGACCATAAATAGTAAAAATGTTACTAAAGATAAAATATGTGTAAAACATATAAGTAGAAATGTAAATTAGACAAGTCTCAATGTATGGTACTAAACAGTTGTAGTGTATATCTGCAGGTGGTAAAATATCTGATGGTAAAAAGTAATGTGGTAGGTCGCAGCAAGGGGAGGATAAACCAAAAGATGATAGCTACTGAAAACTGACAATTACTTAGGGAAATAACTGATAGGATAAAATTAAAAGTGATTTTGTGTTTATTTCATGCTGACTTTAATCTGTAACCAGTATAAATGATAATTGTTTTATGTGTCCAGAAGAGCCATCATAAAAATAAATCTGGTAGTGGAGAAAAGCTATGCAATATTTTTGCCTTTATACTCCAATATAAATATGCATGTACAAATATTTAAACATGTTTCATTAAATTATGAAATTAAAATATCTGACTTTTATAGATTAAAAATCTTATTCGTACATTCTTAACATAGTCCAAAGGCTTAGCAAATTATGTGCCAGAAATATTCAAAGCAGCTGCAACTTCCTATTCCTTATTCACACTTTCTAATCTCTTACCAGAGGAACAGGACAATTATTTTCTTTTATGTGATGCTTTACCAGAAGACAGATTACTTAGAGAAGGGCTTCAGCAAAAGAGACTGGTAAGAAATTACTGTTGTTTCATTTTTTAAGGTAAACACTCCAATAGAGTAATATATGGTAACTTAGTAAGCATTTCAAAGTGAAAGCATTTTTTGCTAGGCGGCAAAATTCAGAATTTTCTTAAGCTCATTTCCCTAGCTGCTGCCCAAACATACAAAAATCCCCTGTTTATCGATTTTTCCTTGGAATAAATTTACAGGTTGTATGTCAGTGTTCCACACAAGTGGAAAATACACCCAAAGCACTGAAAAAGGCTGAGTGTGCTGAACATTTTTCTTCTTGCAAGGATCTGCAATGCATTGACACACTATCTTTCATGTAATAGTATACATCTAGGGAAATTATCAAAATAAAACTCAGTGTGCGATACTGTGAGCAGGGAAAGTGATACTTATCTACAAAATCGTTGAGCAAGTTGTTTTTGTGCATTTGCACTCTCCTAGATTTCATTAATTCACAGTCTCATACTCACAAGCACCTTGGTGTGTGAGTGGAAGAAGTCTGGCCAGTATTGTTTCTGCAAGATGCAAAGCACAAGAAATGCCAGCTCTTGAGTCCACATGAACCACTCTGGTTCTTCTTGCCCAGTGATGGCAACCTAGTACTTAGGACAGACTTTGCTTAACTTTTAGGCATTTTTAGTTCTGAATGGATGGTCCTTCAAGTTCAACTCATGCTGACTAGCTTCCAGAAGTCTTAGTCCAGGCTGTTGACCAGGGGGATGGTTTTTGTCTTCTTGTTTGACATACACATCTTGAGTCTGGTTTTGCTATTGGGCTAATTTAAAAATGAATGTTATGTGATACATAGCAGCCCTGTTGACTGTCTCCTCATGTTAGGGTGCTGGGTATTCTGCTGGCAAGTCATCTGTACTGTGAGATGCTAGAGTGCAGGCCTTATGGTCTTCACATAAATACATTCCTCAGTTTACTGCTGGCAGCTGTGTCCTGAAAATTGTCAACACGGGCCTTTTAACCCTTTGTTATGCTTTTTCTTCTGGTATATTTATATTACAAGTTTGTACATACACAGCATGCAAATAAAGACACCTTAAGTGATAAGCATTCAGAATGAAGGAGAACCTTACAAAACCCAAATTCTGGTCCCGGAGAAATTGGGATTGGCAGGCAAAATCCAATTGGTTCAGCTACTCTGTGAGTGCCGTTTCAGTTTGCTAGCTACAGTAATATTCTTCAGCTCGAAGCAAATGACTAGTGAATCCCCAGAACTGGTGGAATATGTACTAGTCTTACACAGCTTTCCATAGGATCCCAGCTCCTGCAAAGGAGAAATGTGGTAGTTCTTCCACTGAGGATTTCCTATGGAGTTGGTGTTGCCTCAGCTGAAACCTGCATTCCTGTGTAGGTCCACTGGATTGGCATGGACTCAGAAAAAAAACCACTGATGCACTCATGCCTAGCATGCTTCTCTTCCGAAGCTATCCAGGATCAGTAAAAAAGGTCTGTCTAGATCAGTATCTTACCCTTGACAGCAGCTAAGTGTCTGTGGTATGTGTTGTCTTCTGATCTAGCGGTGATTCTTTCCCAAAATACTCACTTTGGCTCCTGCAATTGGCAGCTCAAAAATTTCCAAATTCAGCAACATGAACCTCCAACTCTGAACCCCCAAAAACTTCCAGGAACCCCACTACCTGCAGGAGTGAGTTGCACAGCTTAACCACACACTGGGAGAGAACCATCTAATTGGTTCTTTTGAGCCTGTCCTGTCACACCTGGCTGGTTTTTGTATGAGAAGAGGTGGTGAAGAATTTGTCCTTAGTGTTATCCAAACCATTCATGATTTGTCTCCTGATTTATCTACCTTACATTATGTTTTTCATTAGTCCTGTGCTGGAGTGCACACTCCTGGCAAAGAAGGACAACAACATCCTGGGCTGTATTGGGAAGAGTGTTGCCATCCGGTCAAGGGAGATGATCCTTCCCCTCTACTCAGCACTGCTGAAACCACATCTGGGATGCTGGGTCCAGTGCAGGGCTCCCCAGTACAAGGAAGATAGGGACTTACTTGAGCAACTCCAGTGCAGGGTCACAAAGATGCTCAAGGGACTGCAACATCCTACATACAAGGAGGGGCTAAGAAAGCTTGGACTGTTAAGTCTGGAAGACAAGGCTCATGGGGGAACTTAGTGATGTATATAAATACTTGATGAGAATGAAAAAGGAGTCAGATTATTCTCAGTAGTGCCCACCAACAGGACAAGAGGCAATGGGCATGAATTAAAAATCAGGAAATTCCCCCTGAAAACAAAAAACCACTTTTTTACTGTGAGGGTGGTCAAACACTAGAACAAGTTGCTCAGAGATTGTAGACTCTTCATCTGTGGAGACAGCCAAAACAAAACTCAAAACACTCCTGGGTAACCAGGTAGACGTGACCTTGCTTGGGCACAGGGGTTGGACTTGTTGCTCTCAAGAGATCCTTTGCAACCTCAGTGATTAGGTGATTTGAGGTTGAGGATGCTATTTGGTGGTTCTTCACTGCTCATCATTGATGCACTTCTCTGTATCTTTTCCAGGTTCCTACAGTCTCTTTGGGTTTATGAAAGACATCTTGAATATTGTATGTGGGCATGCAGTGTCATAATGATTGTTTCCCAAGCATATATCATGTTTGTGGCTTTGAGGAAGGACAGAGGGTTGTGATTGAGCATGCAGCTGATGTTTTCATAGAACCCTCTATTATAATATTGCCTCCTGGCTGCTATAAATTGGACTGTACTTTCCCTTTTTTTTGAAGGGCATTTGTTTCTGATTTTGTGGCATTTTGTACTATGCAGTCCTATACCAACTAGGCCTTCTCTCCACTGCAGTGCCAAGGGCATGTGCAGTCTGTTGGCAAGTGAGCAATCTCATCTCCTCTGCAAGCAGACATTTCCTCAAACTCCAGAATGAGTGGAGAATGTAGCCCAAAGCAAGTTCTGGTTTTGTTTACAGAGTAATTAAGTTAGAAAAGAAAGAGATATGCATTCTTATTATGGTGTGAAATAGTTTGCAATTATCACTGTTTTTAATATCAGAATTTTATCCTCAGTTTTTACAGAAGGATTTTGTGAAATCAAGCTGCATCTGTAGTTGGGGCTACTAGAGTCACTACTTTAGTTACAGCAATAAAGTCTGTTTATTTTTTCATTTCCTTTTGCTGCAAYCTGAGCGTTGACTTGCAAGTTAAATAGTTATTTTGCTTTGTAAAGCCTGTTACCTCCAGACAAGTCCAGCAATTAAGAGTGAGCTGGCAAATGGGCTCATGTGAGTTGCGTAGAATAAAGACCAGAACTATACAACTTCTGGTGATTTTTCTGCAGCCTTTGAATCCTAACTTCTGTCTCCAACAGCAAGCCAAAACAAGGACAAATGTTGTCTTTAAAATGTGCTGCCTGAAGCATTTCATTTTGCAGTTTTGAAACTCCAGTTTAGGAATATTTCAGGCTGTATTGCAGCAGGGAGCTAGCCAAGGTGGATGTCATGCAGAGACATTATGGTGACTGTGATGTATTGAGAGAGGCCAAGGAATAAGCCTGAAGTAGGTTAGAGAGCACAGCTTGTTGAAATAGCTGACAAGGCTGTGAAATACAAAACAGATAACGGTCTTTTGGAAGAACACAGTCTTGACAAAGAATTTGTAGTTGTGAAGCAGTACCAGGCAAGGAAGTCCTGGCAGCAAAACTTGAGATACATGGAGGGGCAGTGTCAATATATGCCACTTGGGCATTTCTTTAAGTAAAAAAAGTAAAATCCCCAAACCTATTTTTTCCAAAATACATACTTCCTACAATGGCACTGACCTCCACATACCAGAGAAAGCCCCAGCTTCTACTGATGTGCTGTGGGATGTTCACTGCGTGTGTGGAGCAGTCTTACTTAATTGCATCTCTGCTGAAGGACTCTGACAAGGTGTGCTCCATTCATCTCTTTCCAGAGTCAGCCCTGAAAAATAGGAATTTATATTTCTGTGAACTGACATTTTGCATAGCACAGCAGGACATGAGCAGATATGGCCTAAAATGTGAGTAGGTGCTGCTGAGCATGACTCCAACATACACCTTGTAGTACAAAAACAAGCAGAAAAGCCTCAGCATTTGTATTTTCAGGCAATAGGCTCTTAGCTGATGTGCAACAGCTACAGTTACCGAGTGGTGTGGTTGAATAAGGGCCATGGAAGGGGCTGTGGCAGTGTGCCCATGTCCCCTGGCAGCCACGGACCCCAAGCCAAGGGCACCTCAGGTGCAGCACCCTCCTGCACTCTTGACAGGCATCTTATCATCCCACTGTCCCTCACTGGAAGCAGCATGCTGCTTTTGTGGAAGCAGACAGCACATTTATGTGCCCAGTGTCAGCCTCCTGCCGTCTCTCAGTGGGCAGTAGGATGTGGCATAGTACGTCTGAACCAGCCCATCCGCACTGCCGGACACATCCAGGCCTTTCATGACAACAGCTCAAGCCTTCCTCTCATTTCTTTTGGGGTTCAGGGGTTGTGTCTTTCCTTTCTTTTCTCTTTTCTTTCTTTTCTGCCTTCTCTGGAGCTTATCCAACAGGCATAGCTGAGTGTAATTCAGATGTACCTTCTGGACAAATTTGGGCCTTAATCTACATAAAAGAGTTACTAAAGAGGTAGGTGAGAAACACAAAGTTCCACTGCAGGTTCTGAGGAGAGAAAGATCGAGAAAATCCGCTAAGAAATGCATTCAGGATCTCCAATGTCAGAAAGCAAGCACCTCTATGTTGCACAGAAATTAAATCCTTTTCCAGTTATCAGTACTTAAAACACGAGTACAGAGTAGTACGCTGCTAGGCTGAAAATAGGCTGTTTTAATCCAAACATTGATTCTCCTGTGTCGCAGATTATTATGGCCCTTCCATCTGAAGTGCACAGTAACTCCACAGTATAACTATGCTGCTGCTGTTAAAGCAACAGAGAAAATTCACCTCCTGCTTGATTTTGTTGTTGTTAGGAAAAGTGCATCAAGTGTTTTAAAGTGTCTGGCCTAGCCTGTTGCCTTACTTTAAACAGAACCAGGGTGAAGGCAATGACCTTCTCCTTTTATCTGGGTTTGGCATGTCATAGCTTCTTACAGAAACTGCCAGGGCTGTTGTCATCGGTCCTGTATTAGGAAAAAGTCCTCTCGGTTGACTACAATTAGCCATGTAGGATTCAGTTCATCATTCCACTGGGCATTAGGTGATAACCCATAAACCTGCTCACTAATACCAGAGGTAAATCTCAATGATAGGTAGAAACAATAAACTGATACGTTTTATATAGAATTATTTAATTAGTTGCATAAATCTCACTGTGGATTGTATTTATTTCCATGCACCATGTATATAAAGTTAAGAGAATTTTACTGGAACTTAACTGGGGCACATACCGCCTCTGGAAAAACTTGGAATTTTTGTGAGAACCCACACTCAAAACATACTAACATCTGGTTTGTGTCAGCAGCACATTTGAATTTTTTATGTTCATTGTTACCAGTAAGAATAAAGATGTTCAATGAGCTTATGTGATGGAATGGTTCTATTATTATGGTTTTGTCTGAATACCTATATGTGTTTCTCTTCATAGAGAGAAATTCTAGAACAGCAACAACAAGAGAGATATGACACAAGTTTTCATAGTATGTGTATGTTTTGTGATCAAGAATTCACAGGAAACAGGTTTGTTTATTGCCCTGTTTGCTTCTGATTTATTTTTTTATATCCACTCAGCATCTTTGTTTATGGTTTTACTGTCATTGAACCAGTTAATGCATAATGGTAGGACTCAGAAGATAGAATTAACTTCAAAGTATAGTTTAAGTATTTCTTTCAGCTGAAGTGCCATTTTAAATAGATACTGTCCTACTTCTCAAGCCTTTTCATTTATTCCTGTGTAATTTTTTCTACTGCACAGTAGGCTAGAGTTGGGAATGAGCCATTTTAAAGAGAGACTTTGTTTTGGCAGCTGTTTTAGTGACAAGGAGAGCTGTTTAAGCCAGTATGATGGTTAAAAAATATTTTTATCCAGTTGTACATTTTGCTATTTAAACCTCACTTAACTAGTGTGAATTTGAATATCAAATGAAAAAGAGGAGAGGACAATTAGAGTGAGAACGGAGTGTTTTGCAGCATTAGTCGAGTGCAAGCAAGAATTGCATTGAAGTGCATGCTCCAAAGAAACTTTGTTTATACACAGTAAACCAGTTTCAGTTGGAGAGGCTAAGTCTGTTTGCATGGGTAGTTCTGGTAATCTGGAGGGTAGAAGAACCTGGGGTCGTATTCCTCCAGGTCATCCCAATGTTCTTTGAGTGTCCCTCTTTACTGTCTGGTGCAGTGAAGTCCGCATTTTTCAGCCCCCAGGAGCTTCATCCTCTGCTTCCTCTTGTGTCTGGTAGGCAGAATGCATGGTTTGAAAATCATGCCTGGACTGTGGTATAAGCAAGTGTTAACATTTGGATGTTTCTTTAGTCCCCAAAAGCAGAAGCTGAGACTCACAGAGGGGCTGGGCATCTAAGGAATTAATCAGTGTATCTCTGTTAGAAAAATATCTTATTTGAACATCCATTATGTTTATTTGTGTGCACTTTTGAGTGCCGTTCATGTTGCTAGTGCTGTGCGAAGCAATATTAATGTAAAAGCACATCACATCCAAGAATTTCTGCTCTGCTAACCAGCACAGACTGAGAAATAGCTTTTTAGGATGTTTCTCAAGAGGGTTGTTTGAAATGTGATTTGCTTATACAAGGTAATGAATGAGCTTTGCAATCAGTGAGGGTCAAAATAAACGATACTGTAATTTTCATGTAAAGTATTATATTTCATGCATGTGGATTGAGCAGTTGAAATGTTACTGAACATTCAGCAGAGCTGAAAATAAAAACTTCCTGATTCAATAAAATTGTATTCTTTTTTCCTAGCAGTGGCAGCAAGATTATTACTGTTTATTTAATTGGCTTTTATGCAATTTTAGAGCCATTGGTGTATTTTAAATCACTAATTGAGTAATTCTCATATGTATCCAAAGATATGTAATATTGTATTTGAATGTCTTTYATAGATCTGTCCTTCTCAATCATATGGCAAGAGAGCATGCTTTTAATATTGGGCTGCCAGATAACATTGTGAACTGCTATGAGTTTTTGGCTGTATTACAGGGGAAGCTTGACAAGTAAGTAGTGGGGTTTTTGTTTGTTTGTTTTCAATAAACTTGGGTTATATTTCTTTTAACTTGGAAATAGGTTAGGCTAAAATGAATGCAACATTTGTGACTAGTTAAGAAACAAAGAGAGAATGAAAGTTTATTGCAAGTCCTGTTAGAAGTCTTTCTGTTGACTTATCGAAAGCTAATTCATAACAATTTCTAGTATGCGTTTGCTTGAAGTCAAGTGCAGTGCTTCAGCATTGCACAGTTTCCATTGGCATCAATAGTAGCACGTGCCTTTTTCTCATAACTGTTATTGTTAATGTTCTTTCTCATCATAACAAACTTTTCGCTAAACATCTCTTTATTCACTGAATACAGAGTTCTTGTGCCAGTCTTCATTTGCCTCCATATATCATTAATGTGGAGCGGTTGGTCTCTCCCTTTTGTACTGCTTACAGAGTACATCCCAGAGCAGAATGGCATAGATACATGTTAACTTTTTCCAGAAATGAAGATGTATTAAGAATGCATTTTCTTTTATCATTGGTGTTGCCTGATGCACTGAATTACCATGCTCACTGATAATTTGCAGCTCTACTATTTATCAGTAGGACCTGAGGCTTTCAATGAGATGGAGTTTTCTCAAAGCCATTCCCCTCTGCAGTTAATACACATACTGAATTGTGTCCAGAGTAGTGAAAGGCCACTCCCCCTACCGCTAAGAATAGGCTTATTAGCTATGCTAGGAGAATAGTACCTGAAAATAAATTACTAAGAAGAGAAAAATTTTGTTTCAGGTAAATATGACTACATTATGTATGC
This sequence comes from Amblyornis subalaris, assembly GCA_018881555.1. Lineage (NCBI taxonomy): Eukaryota > Metazoa > Chordata > Aves > Passeriformes > Ptilonorhynchidae > Amblyornis > Amblyornis subalaris. Next base: position 1,549,648 of record JACAXG010000062.1, on the reverse strand, counting down.
TGACAGAAAGCCTTATGTACTCTTCCTGGGAATGCCTTTCTCAAGTAGAGCAAACACTTTGCTGTTAGCAGGTGGAGCAAAGCAGATTTTAAAATTCCTAGATGTATTCTGCTATCAGACATATGATTCACCAGCAAGGCAATATTGATTTGAATTCTGCAAGCACAAGGAGAACTCTAAACTTCTTAAATGTCTTGGAAGGCAAAAAAATACTGAGAATCCTGAATTGCTGCTCTACACAAAATAGCTGAGGGGAATCTTGAACTGAAACAGTTCTATGATGCTGATCTAAGGCAGTGCAGATACTTCTGTTTTGTTTGAATTGCTCTGAAAGACATACTGTAGTAAAATTCTCATTTGTCAAGGAATGTTTTCACCTTCTTGAGTAATGTGTATATACACATATATATATAATGCTTCATGTCTGTGTACATGTATGCATGTACATATGTGTATGTACATCTATCCATATACGTGATTTATACATATATAGATGCGTGTGTGTATATGAATTTACTTACTGAATTTTATTTCTCAGGATTTCAAAATTCATTGACCACCCTGGAAATTTTCATTTACCCTCCCTGTTGAGATAGAACTGTAAAAACTTTCTGTTTAGCTAGTTTAAATTGTTTCAAAGGATAAGTGGTATGTTCAGAGTTTGGATTTTTTCACTATGAATTACAAAGAAACAGTTACAGATGGATTGGATGCCACTGTAAGCCCATGCTGACTTAAAGAGCTCACACATTGACCAATCAGCAGCCTTTCCCTGCCAGTTTTGGGTAATCAGACTTTTCTCCCACTTTGCGTATGGGGCAAACAGTTTTATTATCTGTATTTTTCATTTTCTGTCATTGTTCTTTCTATGTTTGACTGACTCTACTGTGATCTAAGATTATCTTGTAATTTTTTTGTTTTCAAATATACTTTCATTTACTCTGCTGTCACGTGCATAGGATTAATCTTACTATGTATAACTCCAGCTTATTTAAGGTTATTGTCTTGTTCTATTTTCATTTTAACATGTTGACCTGTTTACCTTTTTATCTTAGCTTGCAGTGTTTATACTGTGAAAAAGTGTTCAGAGACAAAAACACACTTAAAGATCATATGAGAAAGAAGCAGCATCGCAGAATCAATGCCAAAAACAAAGAATATGACAAATTTTATATCATTAATTATTTGGTAAGTAGTTCTATGAATAATTAGTAAATTGACTAAAGAGGTAAAGACATTGTCTAGTTAAAAGTGAATAAATCCAAACCAGCAATTAGTATMAAGGTCAAAAATCAAGTGAAGGATTCTTAAGAAGTATGCTCATTTATGGTATGATATTGTGGATAATTGTCAAACTAAGCACTAGTAAACATTTGTTGCTGAGCATTGATTTTGAGAGATGCGAGAAGGTAGCTTGAAGACACACTAATCGTCATGTCATTAGTGCTCAGTCTCTGCCTTAATAACCAGAAGGGAAAGTGAGATAGAGCAATGAAGTAAATTGAGAGCTAACTTAAAGCTGTTGGCTTTGAGCTCGTTTTCTACAAACCTGGAGCTGGAAGTGCTCTTCAGAGTATAAATTAAATGCAAAGAGGAGGAAAATGAAAGACACATAGATGAAAGAAAAACAGTTAGTTTTTAGCCTCCAGGTAGGTGTATGTTGCTAAATATTGTTTTTTATCTCAGACCTTTGAGTGTGTACATGTGTATGTAACAGATTTTCACTTGCTGCCTTCAACTTAGGAATATAGGAGCTGCTTCAAAAGCTGCTATGTTCTGTCCCAGAAATAACTATAGTTCACCTGAAGTAGTCTTTGTGCCTTCTACATGTGCTAATATCCAGGTTATAAATAGGCATTCTTGACTGTTTTACTTACTCTTTCAATTTCTCTCCATACTGAGAATAAAAATTTGTAGGTTTGATGGTCTGCCAAGTCCCTTTACCCAAGATAGAAAGAGTTCCCTTGGTGATATTTTATATTTTTCTTCCAAAGATCAATGATCTGAGACCTATATTTTTTTCTAGATATTAAAATATCACGACTTTGAAAACTGACCTGTATTTGCTGCACAGTGGGGAAAAAGTTGTGAAGTTCTGTAGGGTAGATGTTCTTAGATCCTCAAAAGACCTGAGCATTTACTTCTCCTTTGGAAGTTAACAGATTTTAATTTAATGTTATAATTTTTTTAAGTTATTTTAATAGTTTCTTTCTTCTCTACTTGTCCTGCATATAATACAATGTTTTCAGAACTTGGCATCCTCTTTAAATTACCTTTTGTCTCTAATTTGCATTCATTGTTCAGATTTTAATCTGTTCCATTTTAGACCAGGAAACTGAGCTAGATGACTGCCCAGAATCTCTGAGAACCATGAAGTACTACTTGAGAAATTTGAGAGACATGTGAGGAGGGTCATAACATCAATACAGACACAGTGGCTGTGTCATGTTAATAAGCAGAATATGTCTTAAACCCTTATAAGGTAGTTAACTTATTTTTTAGGAATGCTTCTACATAGTGGAAAGTGTTTGCTTTCCAAACAGCCTTTGATAACCCATTTTTTTTTTGCACAGAGACAAGAAGACTAAAAGGAAGAACCTCAGTTTGTTCACTAGGATTTCAGTAGATTGGCCTTTACATTGTAAGGAGAAAATATTCCATACTGCACATATATGGTCTACAGTAGATGATATTAAATGTGATAGGATGGGTTTTTTCAAGCTGAGTCTATGTTCAGTAAATTCTAGATGTTACACAAGGTCTGCTTTCTGTAATGATTTGATGTAGTGATTTTGCTTCTTCTCCCCTAACACCTCACAGCTTACTAGAAAATTTTTTTTAATGTGTATTCTCAAGATTTACTCATTTTTACCAAGTAGTGATAGAGGTCTGCGCTTCACATTGTCTAAATGTCCTGAGGAATTATACAATTTCAAAGACACAGACATGGCTTACATATCATATCTGAAATGACAGATACAGTGTTTCAAAATTTGCTACTGAATTCACCTTAACCTAAAGATGTAGGCATAAAATTTATCTATTTTTGGTATGTTTTCACAGAAGTTTGAATTTTGATCTTTCTATATGCTAGTTTGATCAAGTTTTTTTTCATCAGAAAGAGATTATAAAACTAAGTAGGTCTCTAGAGATAAAAAAATCAGTATTGTCACAGTGTTATCCACTTCACGTTTAGAATATGCATCATAAAGTTTTTCATTCAGCAACTGGATCTTAAGCTATTTAAATGGATAGTTGCCTATTACAACCCTCTTACAGACATTATTGTCCTTCTTTTATAATTTTCCATTACATTTCCATGTTATCTTCACCAAGCACTGCATAAAATAGTCTTATTAAGCTGCAACTGGCAGTTTCCTTTATTTTGTGGCTTTGGTACTGAGAAGTTTTAAGGGTTTTTTGTTCAGATGGCCTGAGAATGCTGAATTGCCTCATGATCTTCTGGCCAGTTCTTACTTGTCTTTTTAAGCTGATGGCACAGCTCCCGTTGATTTCATTTAGAACAGTAGGCTTGCCTGCCTTCTTCCTTTCCCTCCATTCTGCTTTTCACTTCACTTGTGTTTGTAGTGCCATTGCGAGAATCTGTCTTCATAACATAAGTTACTTTTCTGTCTGTGTGTTGGCAATTTCCTACCCTAACTTTCAAATTTGGCATAGCAATGAGTAATATAAGAGCATGTTCCTATGTAAATATTTTGATATTGTGTGACTTTCTGTGACTTCTGTCATGATCTACCTCCATATCATTTATTCGTCTACCTCCATATCAATGACATGTTCTGTTGCTCACAGGTTAGCATTAAGATAAATTACATGTGATCCTAAGTAGGAGTGGAAGCTTTCTTTGTCATGTGCGTGATAGATTTCTTTCATAACCAAGTATTGAAATCTTATTATTAAATAGTTATGTTGAATTACAGAGGGATTTTTGCAATTAGGCAAATTACTTGAAGGGCAGTGGGGTCACTTCCCCAGTGGATTTGGAGGTCTTTTCTCTCTATTGTGTAAGTGTGGAAGATGATACCAATCCTACTCAGAAAGGCTTGCAGTATAAATTCAAAGAGACAAACTGGTACTAGAGTGTGAAGAACTGAGCAACAATGAATCCATGATATATAYGTAGATTACCTTATTTTTCTTTTCTGCAAAAGAAAACTTCCAACCTAATTTTCTTGTTTCTCTGCCCGTGTTATCCTGTGGCCTCATGACTCACCTTGCACAAAGAGCCAAGTAAAAGTGGAAAGGGAAGAACTTTGTAGTCTGTGGTGCCTGCTGGAGGCCATGAAAGAACAGAAGGCAGTATTAAAACTCTCTTATTCCCAGAGGAACTGAGGCAAATGCAGACTGACAAGGCCTTCCCTTCTGTATTCACCTGATTGTTACCAGGAGCACTTTTAGGTGTAGAGTAGTGTCCTGGTTGGAAGGACAGGTGTCTGTCAAGGAAGGTGGGAAACCTTCCTTCAATACAGGATGACCCCCCTCCCTCCTCTGAATTACTATACCTTTGAAATTAAGGGGCTCTCAGGCAAAGATGTGGTAAAAAGAATAACAGTTCTTCACTAGGGTTATATATCTGTATATATGTATAACAAGACAGTTAAACGGCAACAATAAGAGAACAGACAAACCCAGTAACAGTCCACTGTCTGTCGTTGGGTGATTCTCTGTTGGGGCAGAGAGGCTGCGGTGACTCCCCCGGGGCTGCAGGGGGCGCTGTGGTGCAAGCGTGGCGACCTCCCCACGTGGCAATGGCGGCTCCGGCGAGCAGGAGAGGGAGAGGGGTGATTGCTCCCGGTGCGAACCCACGGGGCAGCAGCCCGGCTCAGCACCAACCTCGGCAGCGGGCAGCGAGCAGCACAGGCAGGCAGGGTTGACTGGGGAGCAATGGACCTCGGTATCACCCACCGAGGGGCCAGCAGAAGGCAGGAACAGCAGAGACGAGCTGACCCCGGCGCTGACCCACGTGGAGCAGAAACCCAGGCTGGCGGCAGAGACAGCAGAGGCGAGCAGCTCCARGCGGCAACAGTTCCAGCCTAACTGTACCCTGTGCTGTGGCGGACCCCCGCGGAGATGTCACAGTGTATCCATGCTCTGGAGCGAGCGGGCGGAGATGTTGCAGCCTAGCGGTGTTCCCAGAGCAAAACCAGCACTCACTGCAGACACGACCGTCCTCCCCGAACGCCGAGCATAGAAGAGAGAGCCGAGCCCGGTCTCCACCCCCCTCTCGCCAAAGTCTGGGGCAGTCCACCTTCATCTCTTGCGATGATAAGCTGCAGCCTCTGGGGAAACAACCCCCTTGCCAATATCTCCAGGTGTTTGTTTTTTTAATTGGGGAAATTGTCCTGGCCTCTGGGCTGGGCAAGCGAGCCCTTTTGTCCTTAAGTATCGTCCATTCCGGGTGATCAGCGCGGAATGCGGTTGGACAGATAACTTTCTTTGTTCTTAAGTATCGCCCATCAGTTCCTGGCCAGCCCCTCCCCACCTACACAGCCTCCCTGCTACATGAGGGAAAGGAAACAAATTTTCATTTTTTCGAACCCATAACAAGTAGCCTTTGTAGGAAGCACGAATGTCTATTTTCAAATTGACTCATGGCATGTATCTGCAGTATGTAACATCACTGTAATAAATGCACTTATAAATAAGCCAGGTGGCTGAAAAACTGTACCTACTACTTACTAGAAAATTTGTTTTATTAAGCCTTTAGTTTTCGTCAAAGACAAAAGCTGTTGTCTCCTTATTGCCAAGCCCTAGGTCATCACTATTATCTGTTGGGGGACAGGGAAAGAATATTTTATTATGGGAGTTACTACTTATATTTAGCGTGTTTTGATTTACACTGTGTGTATTTTGTAAAATAGTAAAGGGAAACCCTTCATCAGTTGGTGATAGTTCAAGACTTAATAAAATCTCCCAAGTGGGAGAATGCTTCATACTGAAATTCATCCAATGTATATTAACTAATGTTGGGGTAAGGCCATCTCTTCTACCAGATAGACCATCTCAAGTTCTGCAGCAATACAGAACAGATAACTTATAACTCAGATGATCACAGCAAGACAGGTGAGAAGAAGGGTGAGAGAAAATTTTCAGGGGAAAGCAACATATGTTTGGAGTTTCTGAGCTCCACAGGCCTGGAACTCCATTTGCATGTAGTTCAGTAACTGCTCTTCAGGGAAATCTGCTTGAGATACCAGCTGCTGTTTCTAGTTTCTCCCATCTCAGCACTTCTTTTCAAGCTGGGGTATGTTGCTTCAGTGAGGCACACAGACTTCCTCCCTGTAGAACTGCACTCAAGTTGAGAAGGTAAATTGTCAGTGAGGCATTTCATCTCTGTGCATTTAGATTACATTTTGGAAGAGGAAATAATCAAGCCACATGCATTTGCATACTCTCCTCACTTTTCTATAGGATCATCCTCTCTGTGAGGTACACAGTAAGTATTTGAAAGAAAAAATTGCTTTTTCTTGAGTATATAGCAAGGCCTTCAGGGTTTTTTTAATTATGCATTTTCTACTGTTTGAACTATTAACAATGTCAAGTCTCATTGTTAGTCTGGTTTTGTTAAGAATTTCTTGGGAATCTCCAGAGATGATTCCTGGGAGCTCTTGCATCTTGGATGAAAGAGCAAAGAAAGTTGAATACTTAACAAAGAAGGCACCCTTGGTCCCAGATGCCTATCAAGCTGGAAAACTGAAAAAGTGGTAAAAAAAAGAAAAAAATAAAAAAAACCCTGAAATATTTTTAAGAATGTTTCAAAGAGCTCTTTTCCACCCAGTTGCTCAGATTCAGTCTCTTGGCACTTTCATCAGTGTGTTCATAGTTATCCATTCACCATGCAATTTTCCAGTGATACAAGACCTGGTTAGCTTTTTGCTTTTTCCTTTTTCCTTTTTTTTTTCTCCTCTGAATATAAATAGATGAGGGAAACAGAGACCTCTTACAAGATCCCTCTCTGCCTTCTTCACAGAAACACCATAAAGAAACAGGAGCAATAACAAAGCTTGTGCATGGTTTTTCCCTTTCACCTTTAATTAAAAGGTAAAGCTTAATATTGGCTGCTGTTTTGAACATACTCTTTTATGCTCATATACTTTGAGCTGGTAAAGGGAAAATGGTGAGCATTCGTCTTCATTTTGCAGTGGTTGTGAGCCACTCATTAAAGTGTTAACATTAGCAGACATACGAAACTAGTGTGCAGCTGGGAGAACATGTGGTGAGAAGTGTTGATGGCTTCATGTTTTCTCTCAGTAATGGTGACATTAACGAGTCTCCCCTCTAACTCAGAGAGTTTACACACTACTATATAGCATCACTGAATTAATTACAGAATTTTCATTATGTAATATATGATGACATTATGTTTAGAGCTGTCTAGAGACAATTATTTATCATTTTCCGGATAGACACTAACAACTTTAAAAATTCTCATTACATTGTTAAATGATGGATATTTTTTCCTTCTTTTTCCAAACAACCATACAGGCAATAATAACACTTGTTACTAAGGATGTTATTAAATATATTTATTCAAATGAATATTTTACTAAAATTAATTAAAGTATTATCTTTTTATTATCTGCCTATTTTTTTATGGGGACAACATTGTCAACGATGATCTTTGTGAATCCTCCACAGCCATGAAAAGTACGGGTTCAAAAATACTATTCTGATTACTGGTTAGTTTGCGTGGATTTATTTTTAAGGACAAGAAGAATCTGAGAAAAGGAAAATGCTAGCTAAAGATCACTTCTGGTATTTGAGTAGAGCCCTTCAGCTTTTTTTTGCCTGTTATTTATATCTCAGTCATGCTGAGAGTGCTTGCCATTGTGCTGAACACTGCACAAATGTATTGCGATATACTTCATGCTGAAGGTCTTTAAGATATAAATAAACAACACCAAAAGTAAAAGGAAGAACAGAACACCATGAGTAGATGTGTTTACGTTCATGTCTGAGAAGAGGAGGGAAGACAAAGTGGAGTCTAGCTCAGAGGTCTATGCCCTGGCTCACACTGCCGTTCTGGAGCACTCTGTAGCTAAGTTTACACCATGTTTTCACTGACATAGCCTTGGACAAGATGCAGGCACTGACTGGTGTAGCTATGCCAGCTGAAATCTCAGGTGTGACAGCTGCATTAAGCAGCACATGCTGCCTGAAAAGCAAGGTAGGCAGGTTGGATTGAGCGACTGTGAGGGCCAACTTGAGACAGTGATAACATACCCACCTCAGGAGAACACCTTGGTAGTGTGGCAACACTCTGGTTTTCTTGAGAACTCTGTGCCAAATCATCTTCTCGCCTACAGTGTGGGGAATGCTCTGTTAAAAGACAAAAATAATTGTTATTTTAAAAATTCTTACTAAAGCAGTGTTAGATGATTACCTTTTACTCACAGCAATACTGAACAGATCCAAAATAAGATGTTGATTGTGACTTCAGAGATGTTCATTCAGTTGATTGACAATGTGTGATGTGAATCAAGAAATGTTGTTTTGTTTTCCTTTTTCCCCCCAGGAATTTGGAAAGTCCTGGGAGGAAGTGCAGTCAGAGGACGACCGGGAATTTCTGGATAACCTGGAAGAGTAAGAGCTCCTTATGTGCCCATTACACAGACTTGCAGGACCATTATTTTTTAAAGCAGTTGCAGGGAAAATGCTTTGCATAGTTAGCACACAGTTTAAATTCATTTAAGCCAATCAAATCAACTCCAAATCGTTCTCATTAAAAACACTTCTCAGCAATGAGAGCTGTAAACTTCCTATTTCAACCACAAGCCTGTGTTCTGTTTGCCTAGAGCTCAGACAAGAGCCTTCTGGGTTTGTAATAATGTAGACAAAATGCATTATGTCTTACTTTTGTACCAGAAAACAGTTGAGCGGCTTTTGCTCAGGTTTAAAAATCAAAAGTAAGCATCAAAAATGTCAGTATGAGAAAGAAATTGTATGAAAAAATTTGATTAAAAGGTAGTAACTAGAGATTAAAGAAGGATTTCGAAGGAAGCTTCTCAGCAGCGCTGATTGAGGGCAACATTCACCTCCTCTGCATTCTTCTCTGGTCCAGGCCCTCAGATCACTGCAGAGGTGGTTTCCTTGGCCATAGAAAATTGAATAATTAGGAAGTAATTTATGGGTGTCAGAGTCCCTGATCTTCCTGGTTCTCTCTGTGACTTGAAAAGTCACTTAATTTTACTTGACTCTACCTGGTTGCAGTAATATTTCTATCTCTCAGTAGTACTAGGGTTTTAAATGGATGTGTTGGTATTCTCTAGGTACATGTCTAAATGTAGCATAAGTGAGTAATTAATATTTAATAAGTAAATAACACTTAGGTCTGCCTGATGATTATGACTTAGACTGGTGTATTCAGAGATTAAAAGGTATAAAAGAATATTAAAAGACCTCAGAAAAATAAACACTGAAAGCAATATTTGATGACTTGCCAAACTGGATAGAAATTGAAGTTAATATTGTGTTTGTTAGTGCAGACAGTTTCAAGTAGGATTTAATGCCTGTCTGCACAGGAATTATCTAATATTAACTGCTCAGTTATTCTCAAATTTGTAATGTTTTTAGACTGTACATGAGATTGTAATCATGTATCCAGCTGTAAATCCACACTGTCTTTTCTACCCCTTTAAAATATTCTGTTTCTCTGGATTTATTTCTAATGTTGTGAAAGCAGAATCTGAATTGCCCTTTCACAAAACATCTCTTTTCCACAACTAAATGAATCTTTTTGACTTTTATTAATAAGAGACTGGTCTGACTGGGAAGAGCATCCTGTATGTGCAGTTTGCCTGTTCTGTGAACAACAAACAGACACCACAGAAAAACTGTATCTTCACATGCAGGTAAGTCTTGGTTTAAGTAACATATTTTTCATCACTTTGGAATTAAAAATTGGGTTTGTAACATCTTTGTTAAGGTCAAATCAGCTGCTGCATTAGAATGCCCTCTTCAGCACAAAACTAAAGTACTGCATGTACCTCCAGCATCTGTACTCTAAAATATTAAGAGGAGTGAAGCTTTACGTTAAGAGTATGACTGGCTATTACTTGTGAGTGTACAGACTGCTACAGACAGTAAAGAAATAGCATCCTTAATATCATAGTGGTTTGATGATTTAATATATTTGATGGTTAGCATCTGTGTTTCACTTTTAATGAACTATTTAACAGTATTGCAGTTTAACAGAATATGAAAGTTTCTGATGAACCAATGCTTTTGGGGCTTCTTTCATGTGTTAGTGTTTGTGTGTCTATATGCATATGTCTGCATCAGCCTATGAAAAGCTGAGCTGTTTTTAACTTGGAATAGTAGAAGTAGTGGAAATAAGATATATTTTTCTTTTATTTTTTTTTTTTCCCTCCAGAAATCACATGGATTTGACTTTTCTAAAATAAAGTCAGAGCATGGTGAGTAAGAGGTGCTGTAATTGTCAGCATTTGCCACTACTGTGGAGAAAACCACATCATAAGAATAGTGGAAAACAACTTTATCGGTTTTATTTTTGTAGAGACATTTAGCTTTTCCATTATGGAAACTGTTTCTGCTGGCTTACAAAAGCAAGCCAAGAACACTATTTTTATGGAACTGTTGTTACTGCCAAGGATGTATGCTATTTTCTTTAGACCCATTGGATTCTTTTGCAGAGTAGCTTCTACAAATACCCGCATTATGATTTCCAGGTCTGGCTGCTGGAGACTTGGAAGTTATTATTATTATTATTATTATTATTATTATTATTATTATTATTATTATTATTATTATTATTATTATTGTGGTTGTTGTTGTTATTATTATGCCTGTTAATACTTGCTTGCAAGTTAGAAGCTTTGTTTGGCCAATGTTTGCCTTCTGCTGTAGAATAGAATCATTTAGGTTGGGGAAGACCTCTAAGATCATGGAGGCCAACCATTAACCCAGCACTGCTGAGTCCACCACTAAAACCATGTCCCTGAGTGCCACATCTACACGTCTTTTAAATACCTCCAGGGATGGTGACTCAACTACTTCCTCGAGCAGCCTGTGCCAAGGCTTGACAAGCCTTTTGGTGAAGAAATTTTTCTTAATATCCAACTTAAACCTCCCCCTATCACTTATTACCTGGGAGAAGATACTGACCCCTACTTGGCCACAGCCTCCTTTCAGGTAGTTAAAGGGAGTGATAAAGTCATTCCTGAGCCTCCTTTTCTCCAGGCTAAACAGGGGAAAAATCACTGCCTTGGTCCTGCTGGCCACACTATTTCTGATAAAGGCTGGGATGCCACTGGTCTTTCTGGCCCCCTGGGCACAGCTGGCTCATGTTCAGCTGCTGCCAACCAGGACCCCCAGGTCCTTTTCAACCACTCGGCTTCCCCGAGCCTGTAACACTGCATGGGGTTGTGTGACCCAAGTGCAGGACCCAGCACTTCGCCTTGTTGAACATAATACACTGGCACCCTGACCCAGGCTAATCTCTGACAAGCCTGGTTTTATCCCTTACCCCCTTCAAGTCTGGTTTAAAGCTGTCTCAATGAGCCTTGCTAAGTCCTGTGCAAGGATCCTTTTCCCTCTCTGAGACAGGTGTACCCTGTCTGTCACCAGCAGGCCTGGGGTCATATTGACCCACCCATGATCCGAAAACCCCAAATTCTTCCAGTGACACCAGGCTTGGAGCCAGGTATTGATCTGCTGGCTCTTCTTGTTTCTTCCCTCATTATTCCTTGCAACTGGAAGGACAGAGGAAAACACTGCTCGTGCTCTTGGTCCCTTAACCAGTTGTCCCAAGGCCCTGCAGTCTCTCTTGATTGTCCTTGGACTTCTTGTTGCAACTTTATCACTGCCCACCTGAAAAATCAATAACAGATAATTACCCATGAGGGTAGGAAGCTTTCTCATCACACCTTTAACCCAGGCCCCAAGGAGGGAGCAGACTTCCCCAAGAAGTGAGTCTGGTTGGCATTTTGGGCCTTCTGTTCCCTCCAGCAGGGAGCCTCCAGCGACAACGACCTGTCTTTTTTTTTATGGGAGCGTTTTTTTTGCAGGGCGTAGGCTGACTTAACCCCAATGGCACCTCCGTGCTTGATGAACCATTGTCCTGTTGGGTTCCACTTGCCGAGGCTCACACCTGTTACACCTGGAGAGGTGGAGCAGTCACAGAGGGGACAGGCCTGCTGTGCTGCGCGGGGACTTGTCACCAACTGCCCCCGTCTCTTAAGTCCCTGTGCTCAGGCAGGCAGAGGAAGGGCAGAGAATCCTCCGAAMCATGCATACTGTCTGCCTGTTGGGCCTCTCCCAGGGAAGGCAGGGTACAATTCCAGTAGTTAGTCTCTCTTTCTCATTCCCCAAAATTCCTCAACCTACTCGCCTCCTCCTGGAGCTCTGTCAGCTGTGTCACTAAGCTTAGAGACTTAGAGCGAGAGGAAGCAAAATGTTTGTGGTTTCTACACTAAAAGAAGGATTAGTTTCCTAACAGCTAGGAATAAGCACTTATTCAGTTAATTTGCAAATTTACAGCACTGAGACAGTGCTGAAGACAGATAGTCTTCAGTAAACTCTTAACAATTCTTATGCTTAATCCAAGAAAGCATTTTTAAATTAAGACTTATGTTGCCCAAGTTCTTGTTTGCTGCCATCTCTCCCAGGTCTGACCTTTTATCAGCAAGTAAAGCTAGTGAATTTCATCAGAAGAGAAATCCATCATTGTCGTTGTTACAACTGCCAGGAGAAATTTCAGTCCAAAGGAGGATTGATAAGTCATATGGAAGAGACCAAACACACTGCATTCCTGCCAGCCAGGTCTACATGGGATCAACCACAGTAAGGGCAAATATGTTTTTTCCAGCATTTATACTTTTACTTGATAATGTCTATAAAACAGTAAGTTGAAAGTTCTGGGGTTTGCCAATATGACAGTGCCCTGAGCTTCCTAACTCTACTGGCCCAGATAAAATAAGTGGTCTCAAAACTACTCAGAATTAAAAATCTCTATACCATCTGAAGATAAAATGAACATGGGATACTCCTCTTCTAGTCACATCCAGGATGCACTGTCCCCTTACATGGGATCTGCACTTTCAAGTCAGTATGCTAGAGAAGTTTGTTGTTGCAAAATTGTTCTAGAACCAAATCAAACCCCTTCTTTTGCATGTCTAATTTAGATATATGCATGATGTCTACCTAACTTTAGGCATCAAAACAAGTTGGTTGTTCACCCATAGTTTTTTCCATGGAAAATAGAGAGTGTAACAAAACCCAGTCTCTAAGTAGGCTGTATAGATCCAGAGAATCTACTGGATGGTAGAGCACAGGGAGTGTTCTAACTCAAACACCTCAGTTCAGCTTTTGTTGTGGGACAAATATGTATCTGTAGCCTCTATTGTGACATCATATGGGTGAAGAAATAGGGGGCTTGTCTGTTGTGAGCTCTTCTCTGTGACTCTTCTACATTGTGCATACCAGCTGGTTATTTGGGTGTGCTGTTTACTATCATTCCAGACAACCGGACTTGCTCATTTTTCCTTTTTTAAAAATCTAATGTCAGCCTCTCACACAAAATGTGTGACTGTCTAGTAATCATGTCTTGTTGCTTTCAGGTATTATTTTCCTACCTATGAAAATGATACACTCCTGTGTACGCTGTCAGACAGTGAAGATGTGATAACTGAGGATCAAAGTGAAGAAGTGCCTGTTGTAAGCGAAGATATATCCAGTCTAAAAGCTCTCAAACAGAGCAGTGTTTTAAACCAGCTTTTGTGTAATGAGAACAAGAGTCAGGGGAAATTTTGACCTGGAAGTACAGTGGCTGACCTTTAGTACTTTTTCTGCAAGACAAAAAAAAATACATTCCTTCAATACTACTGGAATACAGTTTAACTTACAAATATTATTATCACTAGAAAAGTATTAGAAAGTGAATGCTAAATAAAAATTTAAGTGTTAACTTTGTTGGTTTATCTTCCTTTAAATTTTAGCTTCATTTTAGAATTGAATGCTTGATTTTCTGCTGGGATCTTCAAATACTGTTAGTATTATTTACAAATTTTTCATCTTTTTTTAATTTTTCCTGAATAAATCAGAATCAGAGTTCTATTTTAAGGCTACCTTGTGAAAGGTGGGAGCAATTGAGACAATGTGTCGATCTATGAGCCAGTGAGTATATCTTCTATGTGTTACTGTTAGAGAGCAAACAGAAAATTTAATTCTTAGTCTGGTATGTGAAGAAAATTTTGCTATTTTTAACTGCTGACCTTTTGGAAAATGAAAACAGATCTGTAAATCTCTATTATTTATCATCAATATTTAAGATGTATGCTGCCTATTCTGAAAACTAGCTCAGAAACATCAGTAAAGCTCTGCCTGCCCCATGAATAACTGACTGCATGAAAAGCTGCCAATCTGAAGCCTAAAACAGTATAGGAACAATTACAATATTGGTTGCATCAAAAATCTAAAGAATTTAAAGTAGATTTCTTGTATGGGCATGAACTGAGATGTTAAAGAATGACTTAGGGGATTGCACTCACATAAGTCCAAATTAAATCCTAAAAATCTCAAGTCCGGAAAAGTTGCCATATTTCCTTTTAAAGTTCCCAAAGTGGCAGAAGGTCTTCTGCATGTTGAGAAAGAATCTCAATCTTGATAGGGTAAAGCTGCTCAAAGCATAGGTCCTGCTAGGATGATCCAAACTAAGTATTTCTGAAATCTTGAGTAGTTCTAGAACTGAGGTTTGGCTTTCAAAACTGTTAGTACGTTCTTTCTTCTTCTTTAGGTTGGTGCCTTTGCACAGCCCTCTTTACCTGAAATTCATTGCTGTCAATAAGAGTTTTTGTTGTTTGTCTTTATATAGTGATTGTGAATTTTAAAGCAGTCTCTGAGAGCAGGGGTTAAAGTGCAAGTCTTTACCCATGTTCTGCTAAGCTTCTATGTCCCACCTAATTCACCCTGCAATCTTATTTGCATCAGTTTCTTTTCATTTGCATTGAACTAGTTTTCTCCTGCCATTACACATCACCCTCTAGCACCTCTGTTTGCTTTCTTTTTCATATTTTTTCTTGGGCCCAGGTGCTCTGGAGATAAGTTAGAAGAACAGGATGCTGAAAATGTACTAAGTAAGACAGATCAGCCACATAACTGCACAGCAAAACAGAGACAGAAGCAATGTCTGACTCTGTCAAGAAGAAATTGGATAGAAGTAGTTCATCAAGTGCTGAGAATACAGACAAAAAAAGGAGACAGGTGTAGTCATACGTTTGTACGTTTGCATTGATACAAAAATTTAGGAGGAACAAGCACAGTATTTTTTACCTAAAATGTCTGACTATCTTAAATAGGCTACAGTCTGTACTTCTGGCATTTGTAAAATTCTTAATTTCATACAGTAATTGCGATGTCTGTTGCTGGTTTTTTCCCCCTCTAAAGTAATTTTTCCCAAGCAGTTATTTTCTTCCTAACTTAGACATTGATTTCAGTCTTTGCTTTTCAGTCAGATTCTTAGCTGAGGAGGGAATAAGAGTTAATGGGGTTTACATTAGTGATAAGAATGTTGAGCAATGGAAAAAATCAGCAAAAGAACTGTGGCAGCAGCACACAAATGAGTTTTATGTCAAGCGTGTCTCAGGAGGGCGCATTAAGGGAAAGAGAAAATTTTACTGAGATATTAAAGTAAAATCACAAAACATTGCCTAATCATAAAGAATGTGGTGCTGAGTCATTCAAATCCTTACAAAATGAAAACAATGTCAGCAATATGAAATGACTGCTGGCCTGGTTATAAGAGAAATTTGAAGTAGCAATTATTCAGTGTAGAATTAAGAGACTATCTAAAGAGAAATTGTATAAATAACACAGATTGGTTGTCTATTTTGAGTAAAGAGAAAAGCGTACTTAAGAAGAATCATTAGCAGTGTATAACTGTTCATTGGAAAGATAAGGAACATGAGGAATCAGATTAGAGTTGAGGTTTTTACTTCGGTTATGAACAGCAGGCAGCAAAGTAGGTTTAAGTCCAGAGGGTTGGGTATGGTTTCTAGAGTAAAAATCAAGCATTTTCATTTAGCACAATGATGCTTGACGTTTTGCTGTAGCATACTTATTTGTTCATATAATGCCCACAATTTTCGCTAGGCATTCTTGTCCTTTTATCTGTTTTAAAACTGAAGTTATTTTTCGTCACAAGTAGAGGACATGATAATGACTGCATACAGTTATTAGGAGCAAATACAGTCTTCCAACAAAAGAGCATTTTTGGAAGCATTTCAGAAAAATAATATAATAATGCCTTAAGTCATGGATTGGGCAGAGTTGGGGTTCGCAAATGCCGTTGAGAGTCAGATCAGGAGAATGAGTGCTTCTAATTGGTATGAAAAAAATCTATACTAGTTTAACTCCAATGAACATTTCTTACAATAATTCCTCCTACCCTAGACCTGGACTCCTTATACGAACTCACTTTTCTGTGTCTAAAGCCATGTTTAGAAGAACCTGAGTTAAACGAAGAAAAATGCTTGTGTCCTAGTGACTGGTAATTCCTCCTGCCCTTTTTTACAAATATCTTAATTATGTCTTTGGTACTTCACACTCAATTTAGTCTGACAATTCTGTGCAGACTTAACCTGACTTAAGGAGTTAATGGTTGTTGGCTTCCATTTAAGACACTTACTGTTTTCAGTTTCTGTCTGCATTGCCTGGCATGCTGTGAGAGCTGTCAGTGTCTGCTCTTAGCTGTCTAAATGGTACCTGATGTGCAAAACACTGGACTAAGTCTCTGAAAAATCTCTCTGCTGTTGTCCTTTCTCAGTGTCATCGCTGCCTCTGAATTCCAGTCAGATCTCTACTAGTGAGCAAGGTGTTTGTTACAGTCTCTGTCTCTTTCTTCCATTTTACAGAGTGTTTGACCTAAATCTGACAAAAGAAAGAGAACTATGAGCAGAAGTACACAAAGTTACCTGTGTCCATGCTCAAATTCAAGTCCAGAGCAGACACTGGACATAGGCCTTGGCGTCATCTACTGTCCACTGCCAATGAACAGCAGCAAATTTCATGGCTTTGCTCATGACTTGATGCTGTATTAAATGTTCTTGCATTGTTTGCATTTTACTTACATGTATACAGAGGCCAAGGAGAATGAACGATCCCTGGAGAAAAGCTGTATTTCACAGAAACAACATGAAAAATACTTCATTTTCCCCAAGAGGATTTGTGAAGTCACAATGCTTTCTGAGCCTCAGTTAGCATACAACTGAAGTGTCTGTTGGTCAAGTTATGCTCTTGTCTACCTCTGCCAGGTATGTCAAACTTGGATAGGTAACAACAGTCGCATGAAAGAGGTAATTTGTAACCCTACAATGAATTACTGCTTCCATGTAATAGTCATTAAAATCAGCTGCTGTAGAAATACCACATGTGGCAGTGGTTGCATGTAATATTAATTCCTTTTCACGAGCACTGAATGTGCTGTTCTTCCTAGTGCATTTGTTTTCCCCTTCTGTTGGAAGTTTTCTCCTACTAAGCAGTGCTCAATATGACTTCTTCCACCAGGGAAATTTCCACTTGCTTCTTGAATTTGATTTTGTATCTTTTGCCAAACTCTTGCTCATGAATATACAGACAAGGTAACTATTATAGAGATTACCACATAACCCGTTAGTTGAATTCACAYTTGATATTTTACATTCCTGATAAATTCACTTTCTCCATAAAAAGAGCTGAGGAATTCAGGATGTTTACAACTAAAAATATATCAGTTGTGTTTGCATAAATTTAGATAGAAATAAAAGTATTTTTCTTCCACAAATGTTCCTTGGAACACAATTCTCTCCATCTGGTTTACCATCCTGAGACTGAAAAGCTGACCACGTGTAGATTACACATGAGTCTAATGTCTAACCTTGCATTATAATCAATAAATGCACTCTGTGGATCCTAGAGTCATTCAGTTCACCCTAAAGAAGTGCCAGTGGCAGATTTCTGGTATTACTGCTAAGTACATGAACACTGATAAGCTGCAAATGTGATTCTCTAGTATAAACAAATGTTTCCAAATTTCAAATTCTGAGGGGGTCATACAATGCATTTGCCTGTCACATCACATGAATATGTAGTGAACTCCCTCAGAATAAATACAGGCAGACTTTTGGTATCACTTCCAGCTACAGCTTCACTGAGTGTTAGGAGACTTTATTTCTCTGCTCTCTGGAAATAGCAGAACAATACAGGAATAAATAATGCAGGAATTGCTAATTGTTCATTAGACAGTCTGTCTTTGTAAACTGCCTGCACAGCTTTACAGGGCCAAGCACTGCTTTAACCTTTAGGTGGTTTTAGCTTTAAACTTCCAATTGTATTGAGGTCATTTTGTTACTTTCTGATGCATATCTGTGTCTTCACACTACTTACGGAAATATTGCTATGAATCTTAACAAATATTTGACCTGTTTTAAGAAACTAGGTTTTGTTTGAATCTAGGTGAAATAAAGAGCAAATAAGCAAGGATGGAGCTTAGCATTTGTGAAGTAGGATCATGAACATGTGACAATGCTGGCCTCCTTATTTTTACAAACAGTGACTTGCCATGCATCCTTTGACAAATATTGTTACTTCCCTCTGCCTCAGTTTCCTAAACARCAAGATTGTGATTATATGATAACAAGTATCAGGAAAAAAAAAAAAGGCACATAGAAGATAGGATTCCAGTGTATGCATGCAGCTTTTCTGCATTAGTCAGGCTTTCAAATTTAAAATATTTGGTTCAAAAGGTGACTAGATCACAGTCAAAAGTGTTACTCATTCAAGAAGAAGAAACTTAATATTGGGGTTACATTCCCCGAAGAAAACAGAAGTTAAAACATTTTGAAAATGACATTTTTTAAAAGAAGGGTTAACTTCTGAATCAGATTTTCAGAATATTTCTGATTAGCCCTCAACCGAGGTTTTCAAGTAGAGAATTACTATTTTGTAAAAGATCCTCTGCTTTTAGTCACATTACAGATCTTCCAAGTGTTTTGTTGCATACTAAGGAAAATTGGTTTTCTGTAAGAAAAAAATCACCGCATAGCATAGAGTACCCATGGTTCGCACAGATAAGAGATGTTCATGCTAATCTGCTCTAGTCTTAAAAGGTATAAACCCATGGGTTTGCTGAGATTAAAAAAAGAAAATATATTGCAAGATACTGTGCATCCCTTAATTCATTTAATTGTTCCATTGCATTATAAATCATCTCTATTTAAAATCCTAGCTCATTATGAAGGTTTCAAATGAAGGTTTAGTATTTTCCTCATAAAGTATACACATGAGATAGATAAGATTTCTCAGGATTCCTTTATTGCATGTACTTTGCCTTTCCTTCAGTGTAGGAAAGTTTCTGATTAAGACAGGACTTCTTTTCACTACTAGAGCTGATACTTGGATGATATTTTCTTCTCAAAAGTTGCTGCAATGGTACTTTTGTTCATGTTCTCATCTTAACCAGAGGCCTGAGTTTTTTAATTTGCATTGAGCCACTCAGACAAACAGTTACATTTCAAGTAAGCAATCTGTAAAAGGACTGATACTGGGATCCATGCTTCAATGGAACAGTGTGGACCATTTCTCCATTGATGCTGGATTGTCCCTAGGGATATTTAAAGATGAAGGAGATGTAGTTCCTTCTGCCTCCTAGGAGGCTCTGGTGACACTGGGAAAGTTAAGTGTCCCTAATGACTGGTTTGAAACCAGTTAGATAAGATTCCAATCAATATCTAAAATGAATGTGTTCCTTAACATGACAGTGTTTATCCACTAAATTTCTTTTGGGCTTTGTGCTGATTAAAAATAGTACAAACCTAAAGTCTGCCATCTCTTTTCCCCACTGTTTTATTTCTCATCTCTTCGTCTGCCACCATTCCTCCCATTACCTCTGGTCACCTCCCACTCCTCAGTCAGGTATTCTTGCAGTCTTCCATCTGAAAGCTAGACTAAATATTATTCCAATATTATTCCAAGATAAGGAATTAGTAGAGCTTAGTACATGTGCAGAATGCCTCCTATGCAGACTAAGGGCTTTGCAGAGGAAGATAGACTGGTTGAATGTTGTTGGTGTTCTCTAGTCATGAGGTAAAAGGCAAGAACATGTTTTCTGCATGTACATGGGATGATCTATGTAAAAAGCAATAGTTAACACTCCTTGTCTTGCAAAAGGGCTTTTATTAAATGAATAATGATAAAATATGTACTAATCTATTGGACATAATATTTGAGCATAATATAAACAGATGAGTGGTGTCATCTGTTGTGCAGGCTGTGAGTTAATGTTCTGGTGGCTACAAATAGTAAAAGAAATTGGATTTTTTTGTTGTTGTTGTTGTTTTATAATTTCAAAGAACCAATTAGTATTTTATGTCTGTCTGTGAGAAGGCTATATCCATTAAAGAGATTTGAACTTTTTGTCCAGGTATTTAGGGTAGACACTACTTGCCGCTCTGAATTTAGATAGCAATTGAAATGGTCCTAGCTGAGAGACATGGTGATAAGGCAGCTATCTGTTTAAAAATGGGTCAAATAAATCTCATTTTCAGTGACTGAATTAAAATACACTTTAGCTTTACCTCCTTTCATTCTATTAACTTGTTTTATTAATTATTTTTCATTTACTTTATTTTTGTATCACATTATGTGGAAGATAGGAGGCTCAGAACCTGGAAACAAATTTAAGAAAAGGCAGAAGCCTTGTAATGGTGGTACAGCTTGAGATGCAGGATTTCCAAAAATGTCAAAGGCCAATAAATGCATTTTTTCCCAAAATAATCTGAAATCTTGCAAAAATCTGAAACTAAGTTTTTATTTGTTTTCTGAAATTAAACTTTATTTCTCAGGAACGGGAGACATTGAGAATACTTAGCACATGGAAATTATTAGAAGGCATATATTCTAAGTAGATGTAGCTTGTTTACACTTGAATGCCAAGGAATAGACAGACCAGCTGGAGTAAAACTTCCCAGACCTAGTGGATCCTTCCTAGAGATTTTCCTTCCCCTCCCACCCTCCTATGAGTCCTAATGTCCCAAATCTCCTGAAAGATTTTGCGGGTCCTTTGTTTCCCCTAATTTCAATGGGAGTTGCCAGGAGTAGCTTTCAGATTCAGTCACCCAATGTATTCATTCCCATTGCTGACTGCTGCAACCAGGAACTGCAGTAAGTCACGCTATAAGATACTTTTCTAGTAAGCAGTGCCTGTTTTTATGACAAAGAGCCACGTAAATGCTTTTAAAGACACTGAGGACGGGAAAGACACTCATTTTCTCCCCTACCATCTCCAGCAGGTGAGTGACACCACTCCTGTCCTCCTGTCTGCAGCCAACTGGCAACTTGCCTTGTCCAAAATGCGCCTTTTCCTGTGGTGGTGGAAGGTTATGACCTCCCCATCATCCAAGGACCGCCAGTAGAATGAGAAACTCTCCTGATTTCTTCTTCCAAGAGCACACTGTTTATATTCACCCTTCTCCATTTTGAGGCAGAACACTCATTTTTATCCCTGCCTCACCAGGTCATATAGGAGGTTGCAGGCAGAGGGTTCACTGCCAGGCTCCAGATTTCTTTAATCCCTCCTTTCTCTTGAGGGCAGTAGCTAATATGCCAGCGAAAAACACAACTAGAGCACTAGTTACTGATTTTTTTTCCCAACACCTGCTGATATGGAAGTTCATACATGTTCACAGATTAATTTTCAGTGAAATATGAATTTCGTGGTTAAATCCAAGTAAGGTTTTGGGTGCTTTAAACTGAGCTTGGCAGAATGGTCCCAGTTCAAATGATTGGGTTTTACTCCAGTGACTGTTTGTCTGTGGATTTTCTGCTATTCTCTGAAGCAGGGATTGCCCCTCCAGGTTGACTGCCCTCAGGAGGGGGCTTTAGACCTGTGCCTGTTTTGGTGCCACATTCTTCTTGCAGTATCTATTTTGTGGCAAAACATCCATGAGACTTAAAAATGTTCAAGATGAGGCTGCTTGTGCGAAAAATGCTTTAAACAGTTTTAGGAAGAGGAAGGTGCCTGACCAAGTCCCCACTCCCTGTGCATCTGTACTAACTAGGCTCTTAAACAGCARTTCCTCCCACAGCATGAAAGAAAGCAATGAACACATTTCAGTAATTTAAAACCAGATGAAAACAACCTCAAGGGAAGACTGTGAGCTCCATATCTTACCTAGATGGAATTTCTGCAGCCCTTATATGGGTAATTATACGCTAGAGAGCATGGATGCAAACATCTTTTCTGCTGGCTCCCTGATCCCTATGCTGACTGGTTTGGGCTTTGTTTTAGTGTGCTTGTCCCCAAGGACTAGGCAGGGAATGCAGGTAGCAGCTGGGGGTTCTGTATTTCATGGCAAGGGCGAGTACCTAAGAGTTACTAGACAGTGTCTGAGCTACTATTATGGGCCCCAAAGTCTCTGCAGATGAGTAGAGCGGCAGAAGGGTGCACCAGAGCAGAGAAGCTGCGGCACAGAGCAGTGACCAGGGCTGACTTGTTTTAGCGCTAGGTCAGCTATGGCACTACGCTACACGGTGAGATAATAAGCCTCAATCTGGGGCTCGGGGCAGCTTTTTTGTTTCAGTACTGTTTAACTTCTCCAAGTCCTGTAGGTAATTGCTACAAAAGCAAAAAGCACACATCTGCCACAAGTTTGCCATTATTAGATTAACAAGCTGCAGAGGTGCGTCCTGTCCTTTTCTGTGTATCGTTGCTGTTCTTACTTGAAATTGGTTTTGTCACCAGTGACAGATTGCAAACTACCTCACCTTTAGAAAGTTGACTGCTTTAGGCTCTGCATCCATTACTGTCATTTAACACATTGAAAGAAATGTAGAAACAGCTGCTTCCATGCAACGTGCTACAAACTTCCTATGAAAAAATCAGATGTGATGTTTTGACAGCAAATATTGCTTAGCATGCAAGGCAAATTTTACCTGAGATAGGCAAAACCACTGTCACTGAAGTAGAAAGACTGAAATGTGCCAGCTTCCTGGACTGACAGGAATAGCACAGAGCAGGAATATTCAACCCTGTTTATTCAGGAGGCATAGACACCTTAGAAGCTTGTGGCACACACAGTCACACATGCAGGATACGTATTTGCTTTTCTCAGTCGTTTTGGAAGCAGCCACTGGAGCACCTGTTTGGAAACCACAGACTCAGGACTCTCAGAAGAAAGGAAAGAACTAAGTGTGTCCCAATTTCTGGTTAATGAGAGTTAGCAGGTTTTGTGTGAAGATACGTTCAGTTGCATAAAAGTTATGTGCGGACTACAACAGGTAAATGGCTGAGCTGAAAGGACAGGAACAGCGGTGCAGCTGAAAGCCCCTGCACCCAGCTGTGCAGTGCTTCATCTCACCATTCCTGCTGCACTGGTTTGTTTTTAGTGAAGTAAATGTTCATAGAGATACCAATCTGGGTCACTGAACTCAAATCATTCTGCAAGCAGTTCAGTCCAGTAATACTAAGAAGAGCTCAAGTGATTTTGAATCACTGATACATCTGATGATCTTTTATTCATAATTTTCTGTGCATTATTGATTTTATTTTTTGCTTGTTTGCTCAAAGGGAGTTCAATTGTATTTAGGAGCTGAAAGTTTGTAACATGTGACAGTTCGTCTGGAGGCATCTCCTGGCCTCCAGGAGATTAATTTCAGAATGTTGAACATGTGCATATTCACTCGTTTTCAGTGATCTGCCAACATCCAAAAGGTAAGATGTGGAATGTGAGCTACCCCCACCCCGGTGGTTTCTGCAGGCAATGAGTGCCAAGAGAGCATATAGGGGTTCACCACAAGTGTAGGTTTACTGGGGAGAAGCTTTTGAAGCTTCTGCCATCAGCCAAGCTCCCTTTAGTGTCAAGCATTTTACATTTTGTAGTTAATTTCCTGGGAATAAATTCGAGTCACTCTGACTCTATTCAAAATGTTTAAAAGAAATCTGTTGGTTTGAGGGTGTGAGAATGCTTTTAGCAAATACTTCTATTTGTACTCAGACTAGCAAATCAAGCACATACATTATTATCTGCTGGTAGTTCTTCTTCCTTCAACAGCCTCATGGACCGCTCATCTCATTTTTGTGAGGATACACGTCAGACAGTCTCTCTCCAACTTGCTTGAGTGTAATGCAATTTAATGCAGGTCAGGCAATCTAAGAAGAGCATACAAGGCCAAGCAGCTGTGTAGTGGTGCAGGCAGTTGAGGCTGCCCAGACCCCAGAAAGAGAGGCTAGTCCTACAGCCTGGTGGTCTGGAGCAGCAGCAGAGATTTGACTGCTCACTCAGTGAAAACCGATCTCTCCCCAGGCTCAACAGCCAGCAGGCCCTGTTACTATGGCAACTTGTCCTCCCCTCCCTGTTCTATGTATTATGCTTTAAATATTAATTTCCCCTCGTTAATATGTATTGTTCCTGGAAAGTTCTACTCTGTTCGATGCCCCATTGGTCCCCTCCTGAAGTCCCTCCTTTGTGTTACTCCCGTTGGTTGATGTTCTATGTCCCCGCCTTGTCTCCTYCCCTTAACCCTCATATTATTGGTCACTGTTGCTCTCTCCGCCCCCACACAGAGGGGTATAAAATGCTGTGTAACGCTGCTCCCGGGGCTCTTTGTCCCTGAACCTTTCATCTAATAAATGGTTTGTGTGGAATTCATACAGAGAGTCCCCTCTCGGCTTCTTTATCTCTGCCTGCGTTTTGGAACAACAGCCCTGGTGTCGGGACCCTAAATTTCAGTCTTTCATTGTTGTAATTAAAAAGCAATTTGTAATGTCACTGGGTGAAATATGTAGAAATGTAGAAGATTCAGTTTATGAGTTATTAGTAATGTATTGGTAGCAAGATGGAGGATTTTGGGTGTGGGTTTATACTTTTCTTCCTTCTTCACAAACCTAGGTAGTTTAACCATTGGTGCAAAAAGGCCTGCATTGCAGATGCTAAATGGACAGTGACTGGATTATAAGTAAAAACATATTAGTTGGCAGTCTATAATTGGGTAAATTAAGCTTTAAATAATGTTGGAACTCACAGTTCGAGGCCATTTTTCCACCTTCCTAACTTAGAGAACACTCTGTGCTGCTATGCAATAGATAAGAACTTAATAAACAACCTGATAAGAAGAATACCTCAGCACCTCCTGCGTTTCATTCCAAACTCTA
The DNA here is from genome assembly GCA_018881555.1 of Amblyornis subalaris. Lineage (NCBI taxonomy): Eukaryota > Metazoa > Chordata > Aves > Passeriformes > Ptilonorhynchidae > Amblyornis > Amblyornis subalaris. The sequence goes on along the minus strand of JACAXG010000062.1, from coordinate 1,524,486 downwards.
AGCAAAGAACTCTCGAAACAGTAAAGGTAAAAACAAAAACGAAATTCTAACACCCTGGAAGGCCCCCTCAGCTGAGGAGCCTGTTCCTACAGCGTGTGGGAGTGTGCGAGCAGCCCTTGGTAGACGCCGCAGCTCCGGTGTGGGACACAGCAGCTATCCTCCGGGCTTTCATTGAGGGGCAGCACGCGATTCTACAAGCTGCATTTGTTGTTCTGGGAAATTGAAGGGAACTGAAAATTTCTTACAATATTTGTGCCTCTGTATTAGAAAGCCAGTTTATTCCAGCCTCAGAAGCTTGCTACCCACAGCCCCAGTGTTAGCACTTGGGTTTTTTTAGTGAAAGGACTGGGGGAAAAAAGGAAGACAGAAATGCAGTTCCATTAGATAAAACTGGAAATAAAAGGGCGAAAGCAGCCTAACACAATGTTACAGAGTAACATCGTTGTCTTTGTTGGCCAGTTTACAGAAAAATGCTGAAATGAAGTTCCTGGTCCAGTGTAGTGTCTTCATTTATCAATATGACTGTCTTTCCTGCATTGGAACAATTCGCCAAGCAAGTGTTCTTGCAGAGCAAATTTTGAATGTTCCAAAACCACAAAATCTATTTGTCAGTCTAATCTATTGATATCTTTGTAAAAAGCCTTTTTGTATAAATGGTGTTCAGCCATCTCTTTTTTAATACAAAGAAGCTTATCCTATCCTAATCAGGTTTTCCATATGTACAACTTGGCCAGTATTTTATATTAAGGGATAAATTAGCCAACAAACATAAAGAGAAAATAACACGTTCTCTTCTCTAGAGAACTTAGTGAATGTATTTCACGTTAGAAAAGAAGATTAATGATAGCCCTTTTCCTACACCTGAAGGTGAAAAAGATGGATTTATTTATAGGACTGTTTGCTTATGAAAAAAGAAGTATTGAGGGAAATAATACATTAAAGAAATGAAAAGGATTTTTTTTTTCTATTTGTTTCTGCATATTAACTTCCAACTAAATTTTTTTTTTTTTTTGGCAAGTGTCCTGTGACTCCATGTCGATGCTCTTTGTCCCACACTCACAAGCACCCCTATATGCTGAAGAGTTCTGTCATGGTGCTGTGTCCTTAAGGAAAAGATGGGATCTCTGGAGACCATAGCCCAGAACTGCCCTGCAGGAATGAGCAGTGATTGCCCAGATTTGGACTGGGTGGGATGTCTGTTTAATGATGCATTGGGCTCTCATTAAAACATGTCTGGAAGTCTTGATGTTCCATTAACCAATACAAACAACATTACTACATTCTTGCTGTTGCCTCCCTCTCCTTCTATCCTACTGCATCTTAATCCTATTGAAGTCCTGGGCTGAGCATCAGGAATACATCCATGAGTATTTGCAGAGTGCCAAAATATCTCGAGTACCTTTTCTGCTTTGACTTAGGTCTGGTGTAATATAAAAAATATATGATAATATTAGCTCCCAGCTCCTTCTTTCAAGTATTGGGTAGGTGTGTTCTCTCATCCTCCATGGGCAGTTATCATCAATTTATAATTAGGCTTAGCTACTTCACTGTAGGGTTCTATACAGTTTTCCAGCTGGCATATAAATGATACTCTCTTAATACTCTCAGAAACCACATCCTTCCCTCCCTGAAGTACATCATTAATGTATTACCCTCATGTTTTCTATGATAGCCCAATTCTACACTCTTATGTTTGCCGAAGCTTTTGGATTCTCCTAAAGCAGAGACTTGAGGATAGCGTAACCGTAACACAAAGGTCTAACACTTAAATGCTGGAGTCAAGTGCAAACTTATGCCCTTGTAAGGAAAGTTGTTCTCCAGAATTACTTGGAAGTAATTAAGGCACTTGTCATTAAGGCTGTTAATTGGAGAGGGAGGCAAGCACTGTTCCCACAGTTTCCAGCACTCGTGCTTGGGTGCACCTGAGTAGTGAGGCAGCAGCGCTAGTTGTGAGGATGAAAAGCATTTCTAAGCATTACACTGCATTTTTTCAGATCTTTGAATTAAATATGTGAAAATGCTCAAATATAGTTACAGTAAAGTAATATATACCATAGGTATATGGTAATCATCTTTGGGCAAGAGGGAAAGACACTATGCACTATCCTGCGAGAATCCCGGGCACATCCTCAGGATCAGGTAGCACCTGCTCGCCATCTTTGCTCACTGTGTGTCTGCTTGCAGTGATTGTTTTAGGATATTACACTGAAAACCTTTTTCTATTTCCAAGACACATTCATCTACATTCCCATGGGACAATGCTCTGCCATTGTTACTGACTAGATGCTGAATAGCCTCTTCCTTCTCCAAACAGAGGTATTGCTCAACAGGAGCAGAGGAATTTGAATGAAAACCCATAGTTACCCAGTGGGAATGAGGAACCATTTCTTATCTTCTCTCCGCAATTTCTATGTCATTGAAACACACCGGGTCTTATGTGAAGCTTCCATTATCTGTGCAGGAAAAATCTTTGCTACTTTCCAATAATTGTGCTATTCTGCTAGGAGAGCTGTGAAACCATGGCTGTATTTTTAGGCTCTTTAGACAAATTTTTTTTTCTGACTTGACCTGGGTCTGCTTTGAGTTTAATGTGGAAACTTTTCCAACTCAAAACACATGAGGGTACATGTCTCTGGCATGAGGCAATTCTGTAGACAAACACCAAGTCACCTCCACATAAGAGCTACCGAGTGTGCTATCATGCCTTGCAGACTGTCCTTAAGCTGTGCCAATTTTTTCACGGTGCCTGCACGTTACAAAGATTATGCATATTAAAACTGGGATGGCCATTAAAAAGATTTCCATGTTATGGAGAGGACAAGGTAAGGTCTGCTAGAAGTTTTTTCTGACTAAACATCCTTGCTTTAAATCTTTGTTCACAGTAAGAGGGTGTGAAAGGGCCATTCCAAAAATACCCCTCTGATCTCTGCCTACAGACAGGAAGGTAGAAGTTAAACCCTAGCTCATCAAGTCCTTTTTAAGAATCATGCATATACTAATCCCATTGAGCAGTCTGCTATGGTTGGAAACACAAAATGATCCACACACATGAGAAAAAGCCCAGATATCTGCGCAGGGCTGCACTCAAAAGTTCATGTACAACAGCAAGGCTCAGTTAAATCCTCAATTACTATGAATACCCTGAAAATCTGGCATTTCCAGCTATCCGACATGCAAGTTAGGGGCTCTGCACAGCCTTTTGCAGACTGCTGTTTTGCAAATCAGGCTCTACAAGGCTAGAAGCAAGTCAAGAAAACAAGTGAGGCAAGGAGCAGCCTGGATGACTGCTTGTGAAACCCTTCTGTTGGAAACAGGCTCCATGCCAGCTTCTCCTTTTCTATGATGATTCCCTTTCACTTTTGGGTCAACTGTCTACCTCTGCCTCTTTTGAAGATCTTTTTTCCTCTGAACATTGCGTTCTTGTTTCATGGGGAAGCAGAGCCATGGGAGCACCCGCAAAAAAAAAGCATTTGTAGCTCCAGCATCCAGAGTTCTGGCCTCTTACTTCATTTGCTTTTGGATCTTCACACATATTCAAACCCATTACAACCCTAGTCCCTGCTGGCAGCAGTGGGTTTGCCAGTTCCCAGTTTCTTTGAGTGTTAGAGGTATTATTAGGGCATCATCTACGTCTGGAAGAGAAGGAAATTACTTTGAAACTCGTGTAGCAACTGGGACCTAATTTCCTTAAAAAGATAGAATGACATTTTTTCTTTTTTCCTTAAAAAATAGGATCTCCACTTGATAATGCCTAAGAAAGCTCTGAAACACTTGCTAAGCTGGTTGAAATAGATAAGCCTAAATTAGATTCTCTACAGGCAGTTACAGAAACTTGAAACTGGAATATTGATCAGGTAAACTGTTGGAAAAACATGGTGATGTACAGTCATGTTACACACTCTAACCTTGCCCATTCATGCTTCAAGTAACAGCCCAAAGCAGCCAAGAGCCCGCATTACTGTTAGAGGGAGGCACATTTTTTTTGTTTAAATTAACTTTATCGTGTCTCAGGCTATACATCCACACCAGGAAAAGAAAAGGAAATCAAAACCTTTCCTAAGCCAAATCCCCCCTCTGGAGACCATTACACCATGCCACTGGCCAGCCCAGACAGATCCACCCGGTGCTGCCACCTGTCACCAGCAGCTTCCTGGGTCAGGTCATCCTTCTTGCAGCACCAAAGGCTGGGCACCATTCCAGTCCCTGTCAGGGGCTTTTCCACCCACAGCACAAAAAGCCTTGTCCAGGGCTGTCCCAAAGCCAAGCCTAGCTTTGAGTTTTCCTTTGTTTTCTCCAGGAGAAGAGTCTGACACTTCCCAGCTAGCACAGTGGAAGATGCACCATCTGAATCCGGTTGTCTGGAGCCATGGCTGTGAGCTAAGCTGCTTGTGTTTTCAGACATCTAATGTTAAAATAAGATTATACACCTTTAGTAGACTATACACCCCAAGAAGTGTCTTTCTTTTGAATTAGTATGTATTTTGTAGCAAATTTTCAGAAGCTGAAAACTGCATGGAAAGTGGAAGGTACTGCAACTGCCATGAGTGGTAGGTGCAAAACCAAGATCTCCCAACAGAGGCAGCAATCACAGGAACGTTCTCATGTCTGGGGAAGAGTTTTTTGAAGATGAGGAGGAAAACGTGGTCCTTCGTGGTCAAGCAGAGACCACTGCCCCAGCAGCTTCCTCAGCTCAAAATTGAATCTCAGAACAAAGGCTGCACACACAAGGCAGTGCACAAGCCAACCTGCCCAAAGTGCCGCAACAGAGGCTGCTGAACACTTCTCTGTATCATGAGAATCTCTGGAAATTTGGCAGCAAAAATACATAGACAATCAAACAAAATAAACATGTCGTAACTATGGAGACTCAGAGACAGCTCAGCTTTAGGTGTGTTAAACCAACCGTCTCCTCAGGCTGCAGCAAGGGAAAAGCTGATCTCATCTCTGTTCCCTGGCACAAACTTCAGAAGACAGGACAGTGATAGCTGGTTTAAAACATGGCTGTGTGTCTGCAGAGGTGGTTTCAAATAATTTTCCCTTTGGGTGAACAATTACAAGACAGATCTAATAATGTACTATAGTATCTTTAACAATCTGGTTCCTGTCTGTTCTGCCCTTCTGGGTGGTCCAATCTCTTTGTAAAATGAGATATTTTAACCCTGGTCATAGACAGAGTCACACAGACAACGGATCACGTTTTTCATGTCTGCAGCATCATTTCATCACCACTAGAATTACCATTAGAATAAACCAAAGACCATAATCTTTCTATTTCTCTGCTGACACAAATATTACCTTATGCTGGGCAGGCCATTTGAGAAAGCTTAAAATAAAAGAAAAAATCTAATCCTCCATGTAAACCACCGTCACTTGAATAAATAAACTGCACAAACTGCAATGCTGATAGAAACCCAGAGCAGAATTCAAACCAGTTTTAAATATGTGCGACTCATTCCTTCTGCTCTGCCAAGTCATCATCAAAAGAGGAACACACAGACACACAAAATTATTCATGCAGGAAATCCAGAATTCTGCAGAATTCATCTTTCTGCTGTGACAAGCTCATCTTAATTTCATGTATTTTATTTCAAAGGCAAATAGCTTTCAAGACACTGCTTCCATGTTTTATCCAGGTTACTCAGTGAGTAGTGTGAGTGACATACCTTGACACAGGCAAGATTTAGCAAATACAGCACAATGTTTCATGAATTATGGGTTTCTGCATTACAAACCTTCAGGCTGGAGATGTCAGTGCTGCAGACACTGTTTACACAGGAAGTTTACATCAAAGAAGCATCTTCCTGAATGACTACTGGACTGGAGTCAAAGGTTAAGCACTGCAAAAGGATGAATTTTACAAGTAACCACAGCAAAAAATATATTTAGGAGAAGGAGAAGGAGAAGGAGAAGGAGAAGGAGAAGGAGAAGGAGAAGGAGAAGGAGAAGGAGAAGGAGAAGGAGAAGGAGAAGGAGAAGGAGNAGAAGGAGAAGGAGAAGGAGAAGGAGAAGGAGAAGGAGAAGGAGAAGGAGAAGGAGAAGGAGAAGGAGAAGGAGAAGGAGAAGGAGAAGGAAAGAAGGAGGTATAATATTTCAGCTTGGTACTTCTCAGTACTTTTCTGGCCTGCCCTCTCACATAATTTGTGTTGCTGCTGCAGTCACTCTGTGCCGTTAATGGCCTGAAAGTCCCCATCATGTTTTCACGGGTTTTGAGCAGAATCCTGAAAAAAGAGAAGGAGATCAGAGTGGTTTGTCATCAGCAACTAAACGCTGCAGTGCTTGCTAGAGGTACAGCAAGTCAGGGCTGCCCCCTACTTACAAAAGCCAGTGTCTGGTTGCAAGGCACAAAAGGTAACACAGGTAACGGAGAAAATGTTACTGCAACTTAAAACTGACATTTGCTGGTATCTGTCTCTCATCTTGAAATTCAATGCATTGTTAGGGAGAAATGTGTAAGCTGCAAGGCAGAGTCTTTCAGGGGGGTACAGTTGTGTGTCCTGGATTAAAAGCCAAGGCATGGGAGAAGCATCTTCCCTCTCACCACTGGCAAAAAGGGAGCTGACCATAGTATAGGCACAAATGCATTATGATAAAGGACAAAACAACATGAACTGTCATGGCTTTAACATAAGTTTGATAATATACTGCTCATTACTCAATCTTGCAGATTTTTGCAATTAAAACCTCCTTTTTTTGTAAGGGTAACTTTACACTCAATATCGGGGAGCAAAAACATGAAAACATAACATGGATGCACCTGAGTAAGACAGAAATTAAGCACAAGTTAACAGAAAACACAATGGATTTTAAGTAGCATTTTAATCCACTTCTACTCCATGACTATGTCTTTTGAAGGGTTGGTTTGACAGCACAGAAGAAAAAAGGCACAATGTATTTTAGAAACAGCACAAAGGCTTTCAAAAGGTTTTTAGACTCTTTTAATCCTATTTCTGTGTTCTGACAATCTTCCTCAATTAAATACTTCCTCATCATCAAAGATGTCATTGGTGCTCTCAGGAGCATTCTGTGGCACTTCTCCTTCCCAGAACCCCCATACTGTTGCCCACATCTTTGGGCAGATTCCTCTACCAAATCCCGTGGGTTTGCTCAGCAGGCAAGAGAGGCATGTGCAACAGGCTTGGCTTTTGTTCATCTTAACTTTTTGAGTCATAAGAACTCCTCATGGGAAATTTTTCCAGTAGATTTTGGTCTTCCCACTCCTTCTGTCCCTTGGTATCTGTCTGGACAAAGCTCACTGCTACCTGCACCCGCACTATCAACAATAAATTTGATAAAAAAAACTTCCTAATATTGCCAATACAGAAGTGCCTAATAGGTTTTTTTCTAAAATGCTTTTATTTCTCCTTTTGGTCCCACAGCAGGTTTTGCTGACTGTAGACTGTGTTAACAGTAGGGCAAAAAAATGGTAGGAAAGGTCAAGGACTCCAGGAGATGGGAGGACACAACAGTAATTCTTCTATAAGGCTTCTTTCTGTTTCAGGCAGCACACAGTAACTGGGCAAATGGGCAGCTGAAGATCTATTGGAGAAGAGGAAGGCAGATTACAAAAATAAAGGCTGTTTCTCCTTGGGGATGATCTCATATCTGAAGAACTGAACTCTCACTTCCTTGTCCTTTGTCTTTGTTACCAATGTTGTCACACAGAAGCCAGGAAGGAAACAGAACAAAACAATTTTAAGGAGATAATGTTACTTGCAAATATCTGAGAATGCTGGTAGGAATCACCATTTTCCTTCTTTGTTAGGAGGTTTTTAAAAATATCTCCTTAGCATAACCTAAAAATGAAGGAAATATCTGAGAAACATTGGTTTCTTGTGGTTGTTTTAAAGTAGCAATAGATACTCATTGCAGAGCAGTCGTTTAACTAGGACTGACTCCACACAAAGCAGATGCATTTCAGGCTCTGCCAAAACCAGGACTAAAGCCACAGATTTAGGACAGTTTGCTCAGGACTCAGTTCCTGCAGCTTGCTTTGACTATGGTGGTACCTGCATGGCTGCACCCAAGATGGCTACCCAAGCCTCTCTGCGGGTGTGAGCAGAGACAGAAGTGGGTTGTGCAAGCAGGGAGCTGAACTTCAGCATCTGTGCACAACCTAAATGCACCAGCTGCTGGTATAACAGTGGAGGAAGATCTCCTCCACACGGGCTGTGAAGCCAGGAGTTCTGCTCCAAGCGGTAGCAGTCAGTGTGTGCCAGCCTCGCTGCTCCCACCGCTGCAGGGCCCTCTGCTTGCCCAGAAATTATGAGTGCTCCTCTTGAAAATGAAACCCCCAAATACATGGTATTTCTGCATGTTCCTGCAGAGGATTTATAGGTAGATTTAGCCTTCAGAGTTTGGAAGATAGGGAAAAAAATAATCATGGAAATTAGTTTCTAGATAGCTGACACACAGGCTCTCTGGGCTGTTTGTTCTCATTGTCAAGGGAAACTAAAATAACTTCAGATTGAAAACTAAAGAATCCAGCCATGCCAAGCAGGTTATAGCATGGCCATAAACAGAGAGCAGTGCCTTGCTTTACAGGAGAGGTTTTCTTTGCTTTTCAGTGGACCCATGCCATTTCACAGCAGCCAAATCCCTGCTCCCCAAAACCTTGTGATGCAAAAAGCAAACATGGGCTTGCAGCTCCTCTAATTTTCAGGCAGCCGTATTAGCCGAGCTAAAAGATTGAAATGGCAAGCCATGGGTGAAATTAGTGTACTGTGTTAGAGGAAAAGCATTCAGGCTGAGTTTAAGTGCCATGCATAAGTAAGACACTATTCTCTTTCTCCTGCTTAGCAATTCTTTTTCTTTATACTCCATTTATACTATATTAAGTATTTATAAGAGATCACTTTAAATCCCCTTTGCAGTCAGCATGTGTACATCAAGACTCATGCCTATTTGCTGAGGCTGTATAGCCAGGGAAACACACTGTGGGTAATTGCTGCTGTGAGGGCTTCAATTGAACAAGTAAAAAGTGCATGAGTGGCCCCACAAAAAAAGCCATTTTTGCACCTGCCCTCTCTTGTTTATGCCCATCTCAAATTCATTTAGGAAAGAATGCTAGCATGTGCTTGAGAAATAGGTGCTAAGCTGGGGAGAACAAAATGAATTTCATGTTTTGTAACTGGAAAATTTCTTTTTGCCCATATAATGAGCCAATGTACGTGCTGTGTCTGCGAGGAGCAGCGTGCAGTGTGGTACTGCACCCTGTTGGTTTGTGGTGTTATGAAAGCCCAATTGCATTCTCAGTACAATGTGAGGCAATTTCTTTTATGTTAAACTTTTATTTCAGCCAAGCTGGTTCCAAATGCAACGTGGAGACAGGTGGGATAGAAAAAGAAACTCATCCTTGCAGAGAGAGTGTGACCTACAAGAAGAAGAAAAAGTTGTGTTAGAAAAGCAGCTGTGATTGAAGTGTTCTCACTCACTAGTCAGGGGGTGGAAGCAACAGAAAAAATAATCAGCAAGCAAGGAAAAGGGAAGCAGGTTTTCATGTTACTCAGATGGAAGCAAAAAGGATGTTTTAAATCATTAGAAGAGTGACTCAAAAGCATGGCTTACATGGTTCAGATGTCTGCAAAAGACTGAGTTCAGGAGAACCTGAACAACAATTTTGGGAACTTGTTGCCGAAACTCAAATTCCAGAAAAGGTAATGAAAAATGTACCTGATTCAATCTTATTTCCTGAGTACATGGCTACTGAATTCATTTTAACTCAGAAAGATGACATCAAAGTGGTCTCCCAGCAGAGGAGGAAGAGCAGGCATCCTGGAAGGGGGCCAAGGCAAAGGACACAAGCGCCAAGGGGCTGGCAGGCTGTAGGAGGCAGAGTGTATATGGAGTCAGAGTGCCATCATGAAGTAGACAGCAGGATTAGGGACACCACATCTTACAAATCAAGACAGGCAGAGAGGTTCAGAGGCAGATCCTCGGTTAGGACGCTCCTCTGGACAGAAGCTTTGCCTGTGCACCCTGCTGATCATTTGGTCATATGCTCCTATGCCATTAGCAGTGTTTCATAGCTGAGTCAGGAAACAGTGCATACCCATCGGGTAGTCTTTGCCCAAGCAGCCTGCAAAAGTAACTCATCTTGTTGAGCCACTGATTCAGTGTTCACACAAGACTGTAGCTTCATCTATGTCATTGGTCTTAATAGCTCTTTCTCCATCCATTCCTACTGGTTATCTCTGTTGTGCCACCATCTGCTTGGCGGTGATTTCACAGCCAACGCAGAGATCAGCCAGTGGTTGTTATGTCCTTGCTTGCTCCCATGCTACCGCCCATCCGCCCACGTGCAGAAAGCTCCTGGTCCTGCCTGGTCTTTTCTTTAATCAGTCTTGACCTGAATTACTTACCCTAAGGCTAAATAGGATAGAAATAAGCACCAAAGACAAGCAGCTGCTTACAGTCGCTTCTGGACTAGCACCTTAAGGGAAGGGGTTTTAGGATGTTCATTTGGTGAAACCACAGGCTTTTAATAGTTGTTGACAGTGGTATTTTAAATCTGATGTATTGCAACAATATCAGAAATTATGTGGAGATAGGATTGGGGTTTTTTCTCTTTAAGACATGAGTTTTAGTGACTCTTTGTCTCACTACTTCCTTGGAATTTAAACTAGAGTGCAGTACAAGCTGTACATGCCTGAGCATCCAAGTACCTGCTTGCCACTTAAGTACATGACTTGAGACGATCTGCTGTGACTTAGTTCCTGCATGAGACTAAATCAAAGACGAACTACATAAAAAAGGAGGGATTGGGTGGGATGGGGTGAAGTAGAAAGGAATAAGGCAATATCCACCACTCAAGTCATTGCCATTGATGCCTAAGTAGGGTTTTCAGGTATCACCTGGCAGCTTTTCCCACAGCTAACATTGCAAAACATTTAGGTTACACAGTAGGGGGTCATGGAGATTATTTATTGATGGAGTCAGGAGCCCCTTTTGGTTTCTGAAATTATAACATGCTCCTTTTCCTCAGATTTGCTTTGCTTACAGCCCCAACCCACTTTGTAACACATACACAACAGCTTTCATGGTTTTCTCTTGCAGTTGCACTGCTTCTCTGGCTGTACTCCTGTCCTTCCTTCCTTCCTTCCTTCCTTCCTTCCTTCCTTCCTTCCTTCCTTCCTTCCTTCCTTCCTTCCTTCCTTCCTCCATTCACTTGTGCCTGCATCTGTCATTGATGCCCAGGTACACCTCACTGGGGCTCAGATTTTCCTTGGGTGTTGCATTCTGGGGAGAGCTCCTACTGGTGCAACTCTTCTGCAACAGACCCAGCTGCTGCTCTCCTCACCTCTGAATGCAAAGCAGCCCTTGGACTGGGCAGCTTTACACAGTGTTTAAACCAGCCAGGAAGAGTGTGTCAGCAGCTGTGATCTGCTATTCTCTGAAGGCTGACAGAGCTCAACACATGCAAATGGGCAGGAGCCATGCCTCAAAGGCTGCATGTTTAATTACTAATTTCTGTGAGAAACCTCAGCATTTTCTTGCTCTCATTTTCTCTGGTGCTTGTGCGTAGCCCCCGGCAGGAGACAGCTTCATCCCAGCAGCCATTTGTCACACAGTGCAAGAGAGAGCTGCCAGCGCCCCAGACAAGCAGCAAGGAGGGAGGTGAGAGCCAAACACCCACCCCAGCCCTGGCTTCATGCACCCACTGACACAACTTGCTTAGGAACATTGCAAGCAATACGCAAAGAAAGCCAGCATAGCAATAAGGCCACAGATATCAGAGCAGCCTTCAGAATCAAGCCACCAGAATCTGCAGAGAGGGGAAAGCAAATTGAGTGTGAGGTAGAGCAACCCATGGCAAGGTTCACTTGTGCACCACAGCCACTCAGGAAAGCAGGACGGCACAGGTCAAGTTGCAGCCCCAGAAATAAAGCCTCTCAAGAGCCCACCTGCCCAAACAGAGCTGCCTGAAGGCTACTGGACACTACAGGACTGTCTGTGTGCTGCAAGCGGAGACTGACAGGCAGACAGACTGGAGACAGCAGGAGAGCGGGCAGCGGGCTGGCCGCAGAACACCAGTGCCTCTGGGCAGCGCGATAGGCCGCTCATTCCCACTGCTGATTCCYAGCCTGATTCAAACTTATACCTCTTCACCGCTCCAAGGGCAAGGTCCCTTGGATCACTAGAGTTGCAAAGTGACAGAAACAGAGAGTCTTCCTTCTAGTCAATACCCCAGGAGCCACGGCAGGAACCTCCTCCTTCTGCCTGCACCCAGCAGGGACCAGCCGGCCTCGCAGTTGGGTGCAGAAAGCAAAAGCAACCATCGTTGCCAGGCTCAGCCCAGAGCAGCCAGCAGGATTTTCCTGTGTCCTCTCCTGTGCTTTTGCAGGCCTCAGCTGTGTGTCTCTCTGCTGCCGGGCCATGCCTGCCAGGGCACCCGCCTGCCTACAGCCAGCGCTGTGAAGGGTGAGCACACTGGAAAGTCCCTTGAGAAGTCCCTCTTGTCCACACTGAACAAAGAGCGCATCAGCTTCCCTCACCCTCTGTAATTAACAGCCAGATAGGACTTTACATCTTACCACACTACGAGCTAGCTTGAGGCAAAGCATTGCCACTCGGCTGGACTCACGCAGGAGACGGGACTTCGCTCAGGGGCTTCCAGCTACCCCTGGGGCAGTTTTGGTATTCAAGGTGTCTTGATGGACAACTTTACAAGGGCCAACACCGACTAATACCATGTAGTTAGATAGCTGAGCCCTTGGCCTTTCTTGTGTGATATCTATATCTGTCCCCTTGCCAAACATCACATTTATTGGGTTCAAACTAAGGATAACAGCAGGTATCCAAAGTGCATAAAAACAGAAACAAAGCTTCTGAGAAACCCCCCAGCTCCAGTTCGCTTCTGCTTTAGCAGGTGCAAACAGCAATATTCTCTGTSGCCTCGGGCTGGATTACAGGCAGAACATAATGAGTTCTGTGGATTTGAGGAGTGGTTTAACGTGCAAGGAGCAGGCAAGACCTTCAACGCAGGAACAGAAGACTGGAAGTGGTGATCCAGCATCATAGCTCTTGCCTACTACTTTTGAAAAAGAGAAATTTTAATTTTCATTTTACAAGCTACCTGACACAGGCAAATTTGCTGAAGAGCAGCCATAAATATTGCCATATTTCAAACCATTGAGGACAGGCTTACCTGTTTTCAGTGTTCTTCATTTATTCATCCTGGTGAGATATTTGTCTTTTCTTCCTCTGCAAGCTAATCCCAGTCTTTCTGGTGCCCTCATAACATGGACGAATATTGATCACTTATCATACTATTCAAACTGAAAAGAAAGAAAATTTAACTCTATTAAGCTGACTTATTATTTTATGATGTCACTTATCCCTGCTCCCTTGACGCTGAATATCAAGACAAAGTTTCAACCACTTCATCTTCTTCAGACCCCCCTAGAGATGTTATTGTTGTGAACACAGCCTTTCTTGCTTTATTATTTCACTATAACAATGCTGCAGCAGTACAGCCAGCCAGAGGGTGACCTCCTGTGATTAGCTTGCAGATTTGCAGGGAAATCTGGACAAACCCTAGTGTTTTTAAGAATTCAGGGTTTGTCTCCCTGCATTACACTCACCAGGTCCTTCCCTGGTGGTGCCAGCATGCTTCATGTGGCAGGCAGACATTGCTGGGGACCATGCTCCATGTTTGCTCTGGACTTGTCCCTGGGATGGCTGAGAGAGGCACACTGTCCCCCAGGAGTGCTGGCCCAAATCTCCATGACAACAGATTTGGGATGGAGACCTGGCATGCTGAGTGACAGAAGGTCACTGCAGCAAAAAAAAAATGTATAGGGGGATGGAATAGTGCAGCTGGGGAAGAGATCAAGGGGCATCTTGCAGCACCTTCAATCATATTGCAGTTGTGAGTTCGCTGGCTCCGTGTGCTGGAGTTTTTAAAATAATTTTGTGAGAAGCAATTGCCATATAAAAAGAAACCAGTCAAGTCCTGTGTATTTCTATCTGTTACTACATTTATTTTTTACTGTAATGGAGAAAACAGAGAGCAAAAATATATTTCTTGCCTCATGGTCCTTGTGATAAGTCAGGATGAGAGACAAGAAATGTGGGCAGACAAAAGAGGATGGTACTGAGTCCAGCTCCTTAGGATCCATTTTTCAATGTAATTAATTTTTAGCTCTGTTTTCTAAGGAATCGGAGTAGTGCAATCACAGTGACTGCCTCTTCTCCTGTTTGTCTTTCCACCGTGCAAAGACACTGGAAGCCATCAGGCTATTTTTAACTCATCTGCCAAAGAAGTAGAAATCTCAAAGATATTTAGTTCCTGCAAGGTGACTGGTAGAGAGGGCTGGTAGAGAGGGCTGGTGACTGGTAGAGAGAGCTGAGGAAGTGCCCTGGAGGAGGAGAGGAAAGGGTAGCTCAGCCCTCCTCCACTGCAGGTGGCATCGCTCCGCTGCGTGAACAGCATGTGCGCTCTGGCACGACAAGCAGCACAAGGAGCTCGGAACCTGACAGGCCATATGTTGCTTCTTGAGCTGCCAAAAATATAGAGGCATGAGAGGAAGATGAAGCACCACAGTGAGGAATTAGTGAAAACATGAGGTACAGAAATGAGGGAAAGAGTAAGTGAAACAGCAGAAATCTGGCCACTGCTACCTGAGAGCGAGTGCAGAGATGGTGAGCGGGCGACCAGGAGGATCCTGTGCAGGAGGACGTGCAGGGACATTTGAAATGATCTGTAAGGAACTAAACTTTGTCCATAGAACAACCACTTGGAATTAACTCTTGTGTGTTAATGTAAATGCGTGCCGGGGAAAACTGAGCTGGAAAACATGGCAACTCTGGTCCCTTATTTAGATGGACGAGAGGTATAACAGAGTCAACATCAAATCAACATTTGCCCCAATAGTAATAAATACTTTCAAGGAAGGGTGAGCTGTTGTTCACTGCGCCTCTTTCCTGTTTTCCTCCTGGGGTCAATGTGAAAACTGCTGAGCAGTGTAAGTGCAGTGAAAACATTTTGGAATGTGCTCTGATTCTCACTTGCAGAGCCACTACACCTGTATATGTGTGCTTCCAGCATTCCTCCTGCTCCACGTGCACACACGGAACTCACTGAAATGCTGCCTTCAGGCTGTGATCCACCTGCAAATGCTCCCAGGCGTCTACCTCTGACAAAGATAAGGGAAGTTTTCCCACAGGTATATCTACCATATATAGTGGTTATGAAAAGACAAATAAACCACAAATATTTTATATTTTCTGTGCACCTTCATTCTCACTCGTTCTTTGAGAAAGCTATAAGTCTGATGTTCACTGCTGTAAGCAGCCTTGAATCACACAGACACCCACCCACCACCACGGCTGTCACAGTGCATTCCCTCCACAGTCCCTGCTTATCCTGCCATTCCCGATGAATTCTTCATTAGGTCACAGTTGTCTCTAATGAGTGCTAATTCTTTTTCTTGTCCACACCTTCTTAATGTGACACATGAACTAGGAAAGCCATAAGTAGAGCAAAGAGAAGTGCATCCTTGGTTATCTTACTCTGAATAGGAGTTATATCATATACACAGTAGGTCCAAATTCTAATCACAGTTATTCTTGAGCTGTTTCATGAGAGCCAGTTGTATTTCACATGGCAATTGATAGTGGTATTAAAAAATTAGGATTTACAGGTAAAAATTACTTTGTTCATTGCATGGGGTCGGGGTTCCTACAGAACATTTCATTGAAGACTATTACTTTACTCCACAATGCAAAGAAAATAGCTCTGCTAAAAGGTTAGATTTTACGTTTCTGGGGTTTACATTCATTTATATAKGCAAAATATTTGTTGAGCATAAATGACTATGCTCCAGAGAGTGCTGTGCACTGCCAAATCATTTTTTATCCCAAAATAATTTAGTCTGATCATATGGAAACCATGCTGAACTCACGAAACCTGGATGCCATATGGGCAGGTTGCCAGCCAGGGTAAACCAAAGATATTCTGTCCTTGGGGTGGGAAAGGTAGATGGTTTGCACAAGCTCTAAAAAAAAAAAAAAAAAAAAAAAGCCAAACCAAAAATCAGCATCAGGAAGTATCTTGGCCAAGAGGAACTTGGCAGAGCAGTATTTTAGCTTTGCTGAGGGACTGTGTATGCCCATTGAAACAGTAACATCTGTGGAGGAAGGGCAGAGCACGGGGATACAATGCAGTTTTATGGCAGCATTGCTTAGTCAGGGAAAGGGACTCCAAAGGGAGCTGATGCAGCCAGCTGGCTGGCTGATGAATGAAGTAACGATTGTGGAAGAGATCAAAAAGCTATCAAGTGCTCCATCTTCCCCATAATGAATTTCTGAGGATTAGTGAAGCTTGCAGTTGAAGTATATAGCTGCGATGTCAGGAAATATTGAGCATTTTTTAGGTCCTTAAATCATTAAAAGTTAATTTGAACTGACGAGCAAGCCAATGCAATGACAAAATTCTAAAGAATCTGAAATTCAGCATGAATGAATGGAATACAGTCAGAATACTGTGCTTGTGTTCACAAAATGAGGGCAGAAATTCAGTGTATTTTGTATTGGTATGATAGATTCCCACTGGATTCAGCTGTGCACCTCATGGAGTTGCTCTCTATGCAGAGCACAGCAAATCCTATTTTTTGCTGTGAAACGTGTTGAGTATGTAGCAAAAATAGCACATAAAGATATTTATTTATTTACTGCTCAGGTCACTGAATTTCTTATTTTGCCTTCACCGAACTCTAGGAGATTGATTTATTTTTCTTTCATTTACCACAGTTACCAACAAGCGTAATTATAGGGACATTGTCAGGTGGTCAGTTCCAAAAATGTTAATTAAAGTAATTTCTAACCTTGCACCTCTCCTTGAATTTTCATGGGTAATATCCATTGTTAAAGCATTAAGCATTTACCTGCTTAGAACCCAAAATGTTCTCTTTTTTTCCCACTCTGAAGGAGCCATTCAAACTGCACGGAAATGATTTCAGTAAAACCATAAAATTGATTGCAGGGTCACTATATAAAATGCCTACCAAAACACAGAGAAATATAATTTTTTTTTTTATGTTTTCTAATATTATCATGGGTGTTACATTGGTACTACAACAATGAGTAAGTCAGTTCCAGGGAGCATTGAAATTTTCAGCTGGCAATGGTCCTTCTGGTGTGTATCATCTTTTAAGATGCTTTCTTGGCATCTACCAGCTGCCTTCAGGAAAATATATATGCTATTTTAGTTTGTTTAATTTCTCTTCCTTGTTAATGTGCCTTTGTTATCGCCGTGTGGAGTTCATCAGCTGTGCCAGGAGATGGCAGCAATGGAAACCTCTGCTTGCCCTCCATTCATAAATGATCTTTCATGCTGAGCGACGATCAGCAATGTGATATCAACCAACGTTTAAAAATTGTTTTGAAAAACCAAGCAAAGCACTCTTCACAGTTGTAGACACTGAAAGGCATGAAAAAAAGTGCTGTGAAACGTGAAAGGAACTATGTGCTCCCTTCCCAGGATCTGAAGGTCATTTTTTCAATGCCTAAGTTGCAAAGACCAGAGATAGATGTCAATAAATAAAACCGTTGGAAGGCATGGCTTTCCCAGGCTACCATGACCAAAAAAGTCTAAAGTAGCTTTAATTCATTTGATCTTCATGGAATCGAACAGAAAGCATTTGACTCTGGACCAGAAGAGGACTGGGGAGAGTCTGCAAAAAAATCATAAACATCAGAGATGGGGTTTGGGGCTGCTGGACTTTGACCCATGTCACTGATTTGGTGAGAAGAGGCATGAGGAACAAGCTGCTTATTTAACTGTATTTATAAAACATGTGAAGGGACACGTAGAGCCAGACAGAGCATCTAAGTCGGAGAAATGACTGTTTACACAGGCAAATTACCATACATATTTCCCACAGGACACAAGCATTATTAGACCTGTTACAAACTTTGTCAGCAACCACTGAGGAAAAGAAGAATCTTATTTACCCTTCTAAATACGGACCAGTCTTCAGGGCAATACAGCTGCTGAATTTACTGACATGGATGCCGATGTTATAGCCAGGATTTATCATGCATGATAAACGCAAAACTGTCTCAGCTTCAGTTACAAGCTTTTGTTCCAAGCATATTATTTATTTACTGCCCAAAATTAAGAGGATGTGGGGAAAATGAGATTCCCCACCAGGGGGTAATGTTTGTGTGCCACTGAACAGAAGGAGCAGTGAAGCTGGGGGCTGTGGAAAAGTCCTAGTGCTGTGCTGGTCCATGTCTTTCAGCACAGCTAGGACAACCCGGGCACGTGTCCCAACCCTAACCACAAAGGGTTAGGAAGCAAAGGTTGCTGGTTATGTGCTCTCCTGAAAGAGAATTGGAGTGGTGAGAAAAGACACAGTTCCTTGTCATGTTTCTTGTCAAATTTGGGGCTGACTTGTCTTGCTGCCTTTGTGAATGAACAAGAACTCCTGTCCTGGAGAAACAAGTGCTTTCATCATCAACATATCCTCACAGAAAAGTCTGTAACACTTAAAGCTTCGGCTAATCGCTTGTTTTAATGAGACAGATAACAAAGTAAATCATGTTTATGGAAATCAATCTGTCCTGAATCGCACTCTTTCCATTAGTGAGAAATTAGTTGTGACTGCTGGAAACAAATGATGTTCTGAGGTTTTATGGGGCTTGCTTGAGTTAAAAAGGCTAATATTGCCAGGAGGAATACATGGGTTTTGTAGCTACAAGCCACTTCAATCATACTAGAGACTTCCAAGCAATTTTGCCTTCTGTAAATTAAAGATCCAAAACCCTCAGGGTGAAGGGAGCTTTATTGCAAAAAACCTCACTTATACTGCTCAGAGATGTCCCCTGTGCAACCCAGGTCAGTGATTATTTTGATGTAAAGCAACATGCTCTAGAAGAAATGCAGATCAAAAAAAGCCTCTTTTAGTTATATAAAAACCTGTAATTATGAGGTTAGCTGATTTTCAGAACAAAAGACCACAACCTCTGGGTTTGTTCATAGTTTAATATACTTTGTGACTGAGAGCACATGAGGACCATGGACTTTTGCACCTCTAATTGTTCCTCTAATTGTTAGTTGGTATGAGAAGCGCCCTCTCTTAAACACCTCAAATGCAATTATGTCCTATTACTACCTGTGTTAAAGATTTTATTACAAGCTACAGTGAGTATTCATCCTACGTGAGTCTGTAATACTCTAATATGTAAATGTGTTTCTCTTCCTTATTTCTAGCTCCTCAACTGCATCAAAAGGCAACATGATTTATATTTTCAGTATGTTATCCTAAAGGTCATAGATGATTTTAAACAAAAAATGGAAGGGAAGGTACATGCAGCACTATGTTGTTGATCTATAGGGTATGCCTCATTTCTCCAGCCCTATTTATACAACATATAAATAGACTGGAGAGATTTAAAGATGTTTTAGTAATCCTAGGTACAATTTTAAATATAAAAATTCTGTGGTGCAGGAAGAGGGAAACAGTGGCTAACTGCCCTCTGAGCAGATTTTCTTAATGCTGATCAAAAAGGCCTGCAGAGGTGTGGTGTCATACAGAAGCATGGAGATCCTGGGCAGTAGCATCCATGAGGGGCCTGCTCCGGCTTTTTTGCTCCATAGTCTTTGCCCTACAGGAGGAGGAAAGGGCACTCAGAGGCTTGTAAGCTTCATTCCTCTCCCTGCTGCAGCGTGGATGCTGGCTGCCTTTTCAAGTAGTAGCACAGAGGTTTACTGTGAGCCTCCTTTAAAAATGAGATGCCCTCTGAAATGCCTGAATTTAGAAGCAGATTTATTATGCAGGCTGGAATAGTGATTAGCTCTCGTCAGTGTCACCAAGCAAAAGGGAGCTTTCTCTAGATTCAGTGGTGAAATCAAACAACAGCAACAACAATAACAAAAACCAACCAAAAAAAAACACACCAAAAAACCACCAAAAATTACACAAATGGAAAACAACCTGATAGAATGCCCTTGCACTGCCTTGTCACTTGATCAGCTTTCATAACTACAGCAGTAATATCTTACACAATGTAATACTGCATTGTATTGTATTCTACCTTGCAATATCTTATCTTTTCCATTATAGCCTTGTTCATACTGTTTTCAGTCCTGACCCCATTGTCTCTGTCCTAGAAATAGCAGGGAGACTAATGGATGGAGCTGCTAGACGTAAGGACACCCCTCACGGGGCCTGATCCTGATCCAGCCACACATACAGGCTCATGTCCCAACCTGGCTTTAGGCTGTCCCCATCTCCCTGGAGGTGCCTGATGGCTGGGACTAGGGCTGCCAAAAAGGCAGTCAAGGACTGAACAGGGCTTTAGTGCCAACCTTTTGGAGATGAGGATTTGGGCTTTAATGACATTACTGGCAGGTGTGGTGAGGTGCTGGCATCAGTCTGACTGGTTTAGGATGCTGACCTCAAGGCAGAGGAATGCTGCCAGCAATACACATTGTGATTACCACCTTAACGAGCCAGCTCACGAGGCACCACATCTCTGGGTATTTCCACTGTGTCTCTGCTACAATATTCACAACACTCTCACTACAGGGCATTTTGAACCCCCTCAGGGATGGGGGTGCAATCCCTCCGTGCTGCTGCCTGCAGGGACAGCTGTCAGAGGTGATGGCATGGAAGCCACAGGGGCATCTCTGAGCCTGCATACACCTTGTCTGTTTGAGATGCCACATCCATGTTCCTCAGTGCATGATGAGGGTCCAGCAGGCACTATGTTCAGTATTTTTCTCTCTTAGATGAGGAAGCAAGCTGCTGGAGGCAGAAAATCTCCCATGTGGAGTCACACGTGTAAACGCTCAATATGAAACTAAAGCACAGACACATATTCTCTTCTTCTTCTTTCTCTTTTCTTTTCTTTTCTTTTCTTTTCTTTTCTTTTCTTTTCTTTTCTTTTTTCTTTTCTTTTCTTTCTTTTTCTTTTTTAAGCAGAGTTTCCTCTTCCTATTTCTTTCTTAAGATTTTTTTGCTTGGAATACTCAGGAAGACAGCATGTTTTTTACCCACAGACCTCACCTCAAATGAAATTCGGTATTTCTAACAGAAAGCATGTGTGTATTTTCCAAAAGTTTCTCTTGGGGATGGATATTTACACAACACTTCTCATGATAAAATTCTGCTTTTGTTAAGCAACCTGAAAAAATTGCTCACATTCCATAGAAAAACCTTGAAAAGATGGGGAGAGCAGGTGCCCACCAAGACTAGGAGTTTGTACTTCTGTGTCCTCAGGTCTGAAACATGCTTGAGAGCAGATGAGAGTTGTGTGGCAGATAGGCACGTCAGTGCAGTGGGGGTGCTCAACATGGACCCAGACAAAGGTGACAAAGCTGGGACATGTGGCGTAGGCTACTGACGTGGACAAAGTATTGTGGCTCGTCACGTGTCACTGAGTAGCTGGTTGTGAAAGACACTGTTTAAACAAACTGTTGTGTACATTTCCATGCCAGTACCTGTCCGTCCAGATTCTTAATTTCAAAATGCAGCTCTTAAGCATATTTGAATGAGTCATTATTTTTGGCCAGGATTGACAGTAACTGGGAAATCTAAACATTATTGCACTGTACATCCCCTGCACTCTATAGATTACACCGAAGTTTTTTATACAGATTGCAGCCTAGTTCTGCTCTGTTCACAGCCTCTTGTCTCTATCTGCTCCTGAGAGCATTCTTGTTTTGCTGGAAAGGGCTCTCCGATTCCTGCTGGATACATACTTTCCTCCCCTTGGTGCAAAAGCATTCCTGTATAGTTTCTCTTTGAGCAAATGGTGACTACTTAGCACTCGCAATTTGGTTCTGTTAATTCTATACATCAGTGCTTGAAATGGCAATACAGCTTTTGCATCCAGGAGTGAGTCCTCATCTTTGGAAGCTGAACCCAGGGCCCACAAAAATCCTTCATACCCGTGTCTGCTTATTTATGTTTGCCAGTTATAGGGTAACTGTACAACATGGCATTCAATCATTTACAGAGCATTGCAAGAATGTTACAGACATCCCTGTGCAGGAATTGCCTGATATTGAGGCCAGTCAACCAGAAAGCAGTGGTTGGAGCCTTTAGTTAGTATGTCCTGCACTTCTGACAGCAGTTGGAACAGCCCACCTCTGAGAAAATAAGGTCATGAAATTATTGAGAATGTCTCAGATTTTCTCTATTTAAGTCCAAAGTGTTCAAATAAGTCTGTGAAAGAGAAGGGGAGAAGGATGAAAGAGAGGAGAATCATGGTGGCCAGGGTGAGGGAAAAGGAAACAAGGGACACTGAACCACTTGAGGAAGGAAAAGTGTACCCAGATGTGGGTGGGATAGAAGCCTGGAGCGAGGGAGGATTTGGAGACAGTGAATAGAGAGACAAGAAGGGAATCACACAGTCATCCTGTGGGGAAGAGAAAGGCAGGAATGCAGAAGTATCTGGGATGTGCCAGGACTTTGACATTGAGGTAATCATAAGGTGTACAGCCTGGTACTTCCATGCTTTGACTTTGGTAGAATAAAAGCCATGCAGCTGTTGTCTCTCTTGATACCACAGAAAAAGACCAGCTCTCCCTTCCTTGGAAATGACCCCTGCCAATTCTCTCCCTGTCTTGCTTAATCAGCTCTCTGTAAGCCAGCAGGTGAAACAATCTTTTCCCTCCAGCAGTGAACCACCCTTTACATTTTCAATTTTTGGTGTAAAGAGAAGCATGAAGTCTGCATATCATTCAGACTGTAGAGCACAACCTTTAGCAGATCACAGCAGCTTTGGTGTGACTTGCAGTGAGAAATCACCTTTCATATAAGGAGCAATTCAATAATAATATTTCAAATAAGCAGCAGTTTCCAATGATGGAATGGAAAAAGGGCTGCAATTACATGATAGACGATAAGAGCCTTATTGTTACATTTCCCTTCATTTCAAGAAAAAAATGATGATTAGGAAACACCACCTTTCAACACTCATTATTTGGACAGCCTGGCAAATGTATGAACAACAAGTGGGTGACTATGCAACACAAAAATGTGGACTTCTGACAGGAATTTCTTGCTCTTGAGAGGAAGCAGCCTAATGCTGCCACTAATTACCAGGACACCAGAAACAAGGGGTTGTTAATAGAAATTAAAGTTGCCATGTAAATTGGAAGGTGGTGCCTCTATAAAGGAGGTTTTAAATATTGCCTAGTAAGAGTTGACTATGAAGTCTAGGCTGACAGAAATACAGTAAAAATTAATAACCCATGGTGAAAGATTATGGATTTCAGGACTAAAACAAATTTCTGGTCTCAGCTAGTGAGTTAATGAACCGTACGTCATGGGGAGGGAAGAAGAAAATACAATACAGATTTCAGGCCTGTTTAAAACAAACATAATGGCAAACTATTTCAGACAGGGCATTTCCGATTGACAGAGGTGCAGGAAAGCTATCAATGACACTTATGAGCCTTCATCTGAAATACTGGTCATCTATGTTCAAGAAAGATGAATTGCCATGAGAACCAGTAGAGAGAAAGACTTCAAGACCAGTCAGCAGATAAAGAACAACAGCACTGAAGCCCAGATCCATGCTGACCACCTTCAGGCACCTCACAAAGACACATAAATTAGGAGCACAGTCACCAGGGTCTCCTGTAGTCAATGGGAGGAGACGGGCATCTCCATTCATTCAGCCTACCTAAGTTCTGACTTGGCTTCTAAATTAGATGATTTATTTAAATACTCTAAGCTACAAAGGAAGCATATTGCTCTAGGGAATTTGCATGGCACCCAGAAACACAGAGGGTCAGAAAGAAACCAGCTGCTCCCAGAAGTGTAAATGCCATAGAAGAGGTCAAGGTGAGGTTTATCAGCAGGACAAACTGATACATGTTGGGCACAAATAAATTGTTCTGATAAACAGAAGGCTGATCTTTGGAAACAGCTTTCCATATCCAGATGGGGTAATAAGAAACTTGCCTAGAATTAAATTGCAGCTGAATGAGTTCATTTAAGGGGTTATATGATGAACATACCTGAAAGAGCAAACATTTAGACTGGCAGATACAAAAAGTTCCTTTCTGATCCATTTTGTTATGCTGTTTTATTTGGATTTTTTGTTACTGAATACAAACAGGACTAATCCCTTATACTGGCATCAAAAGGGACTTCTTGTAAAATCATGTGTGTTTTGGAAAAGAATTATTGGAAGGTGCTGCTGCCTTGTTATTGTCCATCTGCATCAACGGGAAGGACTGAAAAATCTGTTTCCTGGGACCAGAATTGGTCAAGACCAAAACCAAGAAGAGCTACAGCTGAGCAACTGACCTACACTCAGCAAACTGAGCAAAATGCCTGCTGCCCAAGGCAAGGGAGGCCAGCTCTCCCAAGTGATGGGCAAGTGCATGGCAAGGTGCTGTTCAGAAGGAACAGAAATGCCATCAACATGCTCCCAGTTGTCACTGGCACAGGTAGCATGTGTGGTACGGGTGTACAACTGATGGCAAGTTAGGCCAAGTTAGGGTCTTTCCACTTTATGGTTGTTGCAGTAATGGAAACTCATTGTCCATGGGCCAGGCCCACGTCCAAGCCTGAAGTGCTTGGGATACACAGTTAAAAGTGTCCCAGCAAATACAAACATGGGCTATTGATATCAGCTGTGTATTGCCAAATGGGGTGGAAGAGCACAGCCAAGGGTCTGGCAAACAGAAGAGGACATGAGAATGTAAGCATGGAAGGATTTTGGCAGGAGCATTGGCAGAAATGAGACTGGAGTATTGTTTCCTGCTATTTAATCCTTCCTAATTTTCAATGGAATGAGCCTTTATACGTATTGCCAAAAAATAATGTGGCAGGAACAGAGAAATATCAGATTCTCCGACACTGATATTGGCTAACCAGTTGAGTCAACAGCATTGTAATGCAACAGTAACACGTGTGCTAAGAGCAATAAGATGTATACTCCTAATTATTGTATTGCATGCTGGTGAAAGGCTGTGTCACAGTCCCCTAATTCTATGCAACTCTGGTATTTTGAAATTAATTTGGAAGGATGGAAGTAATTTTGAATTTCAGGTTTAAACCTGAACCTGTGTCTAAAATTATATATGTGTGTATGTATATATATATATAATTTCAGAATAGCAGAAAATCACTGATTTTCCTGGGTAATACTTAGCATGAACTTAGTGGTTGATATTAGGAAACACAAAATTTTGCAAAAGGCAGAGAACTGAGTGAAGCAAGACACAAACTGACAACATACAAGGCCTTAAGAGGCACAAAATACATGATTTTACAACAGTTTTGCAAAGGCAATTATGTTCATTATTCAAAGTCATTTGTTTGCTAAAAGCTTGCCCCAAAAGAAACTATAAACTAGAGACAAATATAGAGTCATGTACATTTTTTGTTTAAAAACTGTGTTAATCATCATTCCAACAAAATCTTATTAGCTATTGCAAAATGTTTGCAAGGGCTTTATGTTTGACAGTCTTATCTTTCTTTTTCCATGGGGTCACAGTTGTTCTGTAATGCTGTTACTGTTAAGGATAATGTTTGTGGTCAGTTGCTATTGGCAGTGACAGTCGAAGTTCAGGCAACCAAATTTAGACATGAAATTAATAATGGCATATGTACCAGAGAGCTTAAGTATGCATTGTTTCTTCATGACTTACCAGAAAAAATTCTTACTGAGGTCCAAGAAAGCTTGGCATGAATAAATCATATATATGGAGTGAAGGATCTGCCTCAGAAAAAGGAAGTAAGTATCAGTATAATCTGGATAAAATGAGACAAAATACCTGGAGTGTGAATGCAGCTGAAACCCCCCTGCCGTGGAAAGCCTGGGTAGTGTGCCACTGAGGATATGTTCAGCTGCATAAATACACAGTGTTTCATAAAGTCCACATACACTGTACTGCAGAAATTGTTAATTTAAAAAGGATTGTAAATTTGAGTGCAATATATGCCTCTAGCACAGTACATCTAATATAAACAGCACCAGGGCTGTGGAGAGGATTTATCTGTGACCACTAAGCACTTACCTGATTCACACAGTCATGCCTCTGTCTCAGCAGGCAGGCTTGCTAAATCCATCTGCTCATCATAAATAACTGAACTTCTTTCCTGACTGCTTTCTTTTGCCTTCAAAATGTCCTCTGTGTGTCCATACACACAGGGCTGCTGAAATTAGGGAAAGAAATATGTGTTGGTTTTGTGTCACCTTACAGCTCTGGATTTCAGGCACCTACAAACATCATGAGCTTCCCTCAGTGTCTGAAGTTAATCCTTCAGCTAAGACAAAAACTCCCTCAGGAACTAATAATAGTGACTCCAGTAGTGAGGCTGCCATCACATTTAATTTTATTCTGGACTTGGGGTTCTTGGACGTGCTTGAACCACAACTGGTCAGGTTTCCAAAATATAAACAAGAAGATGAGAGGTAAATCATGTAAGAAATCTTAAAGGACCTCCAACCTGGCTGCTGTATACTTCTTGCTGCAGTGTAATACTCCTGAAATATTACAGCAGGAGCTACTTAGCCCTCCAATATATGTTCCAACATTCAAAGGGAAAAAAAGCTGCAGCTCTTGCCTACTGCTGCCCATTAAAAATTCATATCACTTGCAATTGCTATCTCAGAAATAGGAGTTCTGTGAGAACTGCTCAGATCCATCTTGCATGTATACCTGGAAGCACATGAGCACCTTCCCAGTGAAGACCCGACATGAGCTTTCCCTTCCAAGTCTTAGTTTTTCTCCCATGACACAAGGCTGGGTGCCCCTACCTATGCAAAGGAAATGAATGAATTTCTTTTGTCTGCAGAGTCAAGTAAGCCCCCAAGCAAGCATTCCACCGTAGCAACTATAGCCAGAATTGAGAGAGGCTGTGGCTGTAATTTATCATGGGCAATTTATTTTGGGCAGTCTGACTACATGTTAGTGCTGACAGCATTTGGAGCATTAAGTGTTCCAGAGTGAGAACCATGGCACTGCTAGCAGGCTCATGCTCTGAAGGCCCGTCAGTCCTGGTAGGTCACTACAAACACAGACATTTTGCAATATTTGTCCAGAGAATGCCTTAGCATGGCTCATTTTCCAGGTTTGGATGAGCCTGGGATCCTCTTCTGCGTTCAAAGCCAGTCATGTCCTAAAGACTGGCAGAAAGCCAAAAGAAAATCCAAATAATTTTTCCTGCAAAGGTAACAGAAGCATTGTGTCAAAAGAGGACATCCATGTGATTCTCACCCAAGAGGGATCCATATGATTCCCTCAATTCTGACTTCTTTACAGCATTTAATGCTGTACAGAGAGTATGTCTGGCCATGCCTCCAGTTGTTCATAAATTATGATGGTTTACACATCTTTAAAATAAACTCTGGCACACAAATACTAAACTACATAAACTGAGTCAGTCACATATGTATGTCCCTCAGCTGGGGTGAAGTTCTTAATTAGACGTTTTCCTGGGGCCTTAGTCAGCATTAAGCTGCCTGTGCTCAAAGGCAGCTCCGCCATGGTGCAGCTGAGTGACCTTGGATTAGACTGCTGTGTGAGAAAGAGCTATAAGAAGTGAGGGACACTTAACTTTGCTCAAGAGCTGTGCCTACATTGAAGGACTCTCTCTCAGTCCTTGCCTGAACTATGGTATGGATATGACTGTGCCTGGCCACACACACTAATCCAGACCCTGACCCACCTGAGCTGATCTTGGGATCCTTCCCATCACCGTGGGCTTGTCTGACAAGGACCAGACTGGGGGGTGGTTGGCCCTGGTTACTTGTCACTGAACCTGATTCTGATCCTGACTCTCTGACTTGGCTTTTCTGGCTTGACCTCAGATCTTCTTGTCCCTACATTCACTGGGATTGTCACTGGCGATCTGTACTCTTAGCTGAACTTGTAGCCACCACCAGGACTGCTTTGCTATTCTTGTTTGGTTGCTGTCGGAATGCTCCTGCTTGCTAGTGAAGCCACTGCAATGCGTAGCTTACTGTCACCCTCCACTCCCAGCTTGCCTTGCAACTTCATAAAACACATTTCTCCAAAGGATGCCACCTCTCACCTACCACTGCTATCATTGGTGCCAGTGGGACTGTGACACCCCTGACACCAGTAGTTCCAGCACAAGCCAGACAATAGGAACACAGATTGCCGACACCATGTGACTCTCCTTTTAGCCGAAGATTTTTGTTAGAAAGCTGTCTCAAGCCAGCCTACTGGCGCCATGCATTCCTGCCAATAGGATAAATCAGGAGAGCAGGCAAGTAGTCAGCAATCACAACAAAGAGTCTGTTCTGTCACAGACAGACAGCAAAACTATGCAGTGATACAGAACTCCTCTTGTGTGACCTCACTGAACTGTTGGTCAGATAACCAGGGAATCTCAGTAACCTGGAGACATCGTATTTCAAAAGCCCAAGTAAAATGAAAAGTGGCCACAAACCCAAAACAGTCACAAGTTCTTTGGTTTTGTCACCTTTTGTAATTTACTTCAGTTGTCTAAGTCTGGCAACAGCGTTTCATACCTTAGTTGTTGCCTTTCCCACCTCATCTGCAGCATTCTCTTCTCTCCTTCTCCACAGCATTATCTCCACCTCTCCTGGCGAGATCATCTTCAAGCATACAAGGATCATGACACTTCACTCTTCCAACTCCACCATGAGGCACCACTGGCATTTCACCTGGGCTGCCACTTGGACACACAAATTTCAGCATGTTATTCAGACTGTCGCACCTGTAAGCATTTCAGCAACTTGCTGGCAGCCTCAGACAGCAGTTGTGAGACAGGGCTGTCAGCAGGAAGGCAGCAATTTCAATTCAGTCAAGGCCAGTCAGCCTGCACCCCCAAAATCAATTTATATATTAAGAGGGTGAACACACAGGAAATTGTGAGGACATGGCTGGCCTCACTCAAGCGGTGTTGGCATCTTGCAGCTCAAATACTCCCACTGTACAAGTTTGCCTGGCTGCTATTGAGTGTTGTAGCATGTCCAGTGCTCCTTTGTTTTAGTATTAAGTCTTGTGTACCTAAGGGTTGTTATGCCTTCTGCATTTAATTGCCACTCCTCTGCCAACTTACCTGGAAGGCTACCCTTTGCTCTAACATTTCCTCCTGAAGGAGAAAAACCAGTGCCCTTGAGACATTTATGTGTTGTCCTGTATACATGCAGTACATACTGACTTCTCTCTCTTCTCTGCTGTTCTTAAACAGGACGCTAAAAGATCTGGCTAAATCTTTCCAGAGATTTGAACCTCCTGTGCCCAAGGAATCATTCACCAGGAGGCTCACGCTGCACAGCAATGCAAAATATCGGGCTCACATAGAGCCAGCTGCCATTTTCTAGAAATAGCGACTTCTAGCATTTCCTGACCCAGCATGCACAAACGGGTCACTAAATCCTTTGTTTCTCATGTAGCATATATAGAGAATTGTTAGGGAAGTTTACCTTTCTCGAAGTCAGTGTAAATACATTTTGTACACAAAGGAATTCAAACAGTGTAATCGCTATTGTGTCTTATGTAACCTTTCAGCACATTCTGCAAAACTGCCTTCCCTTCCTCAAACACTGTAGTTCTGATACGGCCTATCAGTGAGCATTCACAAACATAAACCAATCTCTGTTTGGTGGATAGGAATGCTATAGTATTTTTATTTATTTATTTATTTATTTATTTTAAGATAAGCAGAGAACATAAATCTATCTTGGATTAAAAAACATAAAATGCAAGTCACTAAATTGGAAGATGTAATTGACAAAACCCACTTCTGCATGTGGAAGAAAATCTGCTATGAAGGAGTCGGGCATCTATCCTGTGTATTTGTTTTTAAGCAAGACGCATTCAGTGGTTCTGGGCTCCTCAGCGCAAGAAAGACAAGGAGCTACTCGAGAGGGTCCAGTGGAGGCCCACAAAGATMATTTGGGATTTGCAGCATCTCTTTTATGAGGAGACACTGTGAAAGCTGGGCCTGTTTACTCTAGAGAACACTGAGAGGGGATCACAATAATGCACGTACGTATCTTAAATGTGGCTGCCAAGAGGTGGGTGCCAAACTCTTTCCAGTGGTGCCCAGTGACAGGATGAGGAGCAATGCCCATAAACTAAAACGTAAGAAGTTGCCCCTCAACAAGAGGGAGAACTTTACAGTGGCAGAGGACTGGACAGGCTGCCCAGGGAGGTCGCAGTCTCCCTCTCTGGAGACATTCAAACCTCACCTGGCCACGGTCCTGTGCCACCTACTCCAGGTGACCATGCCTTTGCAGGGGGTTGGACTGTATGATCTCCAGAGGTGCCTTCCAAACCAAACTGTTCTGTGATTATGTGAACCCTTCCGGCATTCCCCGGCAGCCCTACACGCCGCGCAGTGCCAGCGACGGCCCAGCACACACACACCTCCACACGGCACGCCGAGCTCACACTTCCCACTGCCAGTGGCGCACACGGCGACAGCCCGGACACGGAGGCCCCCGGCACGAAGTGACACGCCGGGCGCCCGCGGAACCGCTTTGTCCCCCGCCCCTCACGGCCTCAGACGCCCCCGAGCACCGCCYCCCCTCCGCCCGTGGGCTGGGGCCCGCACCCGCCGCTCCCGGCGTGCACCGCGGCGTGGCGCGCGAGGCGCCACTGACGTCTCGGCCCCGCCACTGGGCAGCAGCGCGACGGCGTCACGAGCTCGCGCGGCTGAGTCACCGGCCCGCCGTCGCAACGCCCGGCCATTGGCTGCGGCGGCGCGCGGCCCCGCCCCCGCAGCCGGCGGGGCTATAAAAGYGGCTCCGGCGCCCCCTCCGCGCCTTTAGCCCCGGGTGTCTGAGAGGAGAAAGATGCATCGACTCCGCTCACGGGCCTCCACGGGGATTTCTGCCTTCGCCGCCGGTTCGCCCTCCGCCTGCTCTCGCCAATCACCCCCGCTGCCCCGGCCCGAGAAGTCGGCCTCGGAGAGGCGTTGGAGTAAAAAGCGCTCCTGCTCTTCCATCGGCTGATTGTCGCTGATTCCCGGGCGGGGGGGAGCAGAGAGACCGAGACCCGGAGAGGGGCCGCGGGAGCCGAGCCAAGCGCCGCTGCGACCATGCCCAAGCCTAAGAAGCGGGGGAGCAACCACCAGCGCGGAGCCGGTAAGCGCGGCCGGGCCGGCGGGTGAGGGCGCGGGGTCCAGACGGCGTTTCTCGTGGCCGCGGGAGGGCCGCCCTGTACGGCGGCACCCCGGCTCCCTGCGGGCGGTGGGTGAGCAGCAGGACGGGCAGGTGCGGCCGCGGGGCTCTCGCTGGACGGGCCGGGCCGGGGCCGGGCGAGTGACAGCAGCCGTCCCCGAAACCGCCACCTCACGCCGCTGCGCGCATGCGCCAGGGAGCGAGGGGGGCGGCGGGCGCGGCCGCGCTGGCGCCGCCGGCGGCGACGGGAGCGCCGCAGGGCAGTGGCGGCTCGGGCGCCCTGGCCGCGGGTGCGCGCCGCTGCTCCGCCGCCAGCATGGGGCCGGGAGACGGCTGGTGAGGCTGTGTGTCACCGTGTTGTTCCCCGAAAGGCTACTGTGTCTTTAAAAATAAAACCTCTTATTCCTAGCCTAAAAGATACTATAAGATATGTAGCCTAAGATATTATAAAATGAATAGTCTTCGTACAGATGCAGAATGTGCCTGTCTGAGGTGCTGATGGTTGAGCAGAACGGAGGTTTTGTGGAGTGGTGAGAAATTTCGCTTCAGACTAGCATAGCTGTGAGCAGCATCAGTTTCTAGTATCAGTTGGTCAGGAAGTGAGCAATTTACAGGGTGTTTCTGCAACTGCACTTACGTTAGTTTGTGAAGGAGTTACTGTCATTCTTGCCACTTCTCCTGTTGAACTTCTCTGTTTGATATCAGTAGAAGCAAGAAGGTGGCCGTGCCAGAGATCTGAGCTTCCAAATTTCTTCGCTCATGCATTGGCTGATGTTTTTCTTCTGGGTTATAGTTAGTGATACAAGTGGATACAGCTAAAAGCAGGAAAACTTTCGGAGTGTGACTAACTTGATTGGAAAGAACCTACAGTGATCCAACTGCAGGTTGATTCTGCTTAGATAAAAATAGTTTTTTGGGGTCTTGGTAGTCAGGAAGCCTGTGTGAAGCTGCTAAGCCCTGTGTGCAGCCTTCTAAATAATGTAGAATCAATTGTGCCACAAAAAAAATAGCTGAAAGAACAGAATTCAGAGTTCTGTAAATGATTTTTGGGAACTGTTGGAGAAATAACAGATATGAAAAGAGAGATGAACACTGGTAAAAATAATACTTTCTTCAAAAAGTCTGAAGCTGCTGTACCAAGGCCTTGGTACCTAGAGGGAAAACTTTTATTCCTCGTAGAAACATTTGATGTTCTGGGTTGTACTTGTAATTCAGTATTCGAAGAGTTGGACATTGCTGATGCTACACATACTACACTTAATCCCATAAATCCTGTATTGAACTGAGTAATGTATGTTTGCCTAAAGGTTTAACTTACACTGTCTTGAAGTTCCTCAAAATTAAAAAATAAAGATTGTATGGTGGTTTTTTAGGTAGCTCGTTCTAACAGTTAAATTAACACAGACCTATTTTTAAAAGCACAGTCACAGTAAATTGCATTAACATGAAGTCGATTGTAGAAAGATCCTAAATCTAGAGTAGGAGTTCGACCAATACTAGGTGGGCCCTTCACCACTGTTCACAAATGATCTTCCAGAACAGAGCCAACTAAGTCTTCAGAATAGGTGGGAGTAAAAGAACCAGCAGAGGATGGAAATGTTCTTTCTGTGGTTGGGTCAGGGAGAGTGAATCTGCTGCGAGGGTTCAGTTCCACTTTTGGTGCTCAGATCTTCCTTTTCCRTATGAAAAATGACCAGACTGTTATATTCGTCTTTCCTTAAGGTGGTCAGCCCAGAAATGTGCAGCCTTTTAGTGATGAAGATGCTTCAATTGAAACTATGAGCCACTGCAGTGGCTTCAGTGATCCTGCTAGCTTCACTGAGGATGGTAAATTCTTTCATTTACATCTATTCATTTTCTTAAAAACATAAAACCTGAGCTGACTTAGTAGTGTTAAGTACTAGACTCTAAGTAGCAGTAACAAAATAATGACATTACAATTAACACTGTGATTGTTAATCTGGTGGATGTTTTTGTCTGGTAAGAATATACTCCAGGTTTCATGAGCCCTGTGAAACTATGAGACTCTTTTCTACTAGAATTATACAGTGCTGACATGGAGACAATACGAATTTTAAGGTGCATTATAAGACACTGATTTTTATAATGCATAGTTGAAGAAGTCAGAACGGCAGAAGAGTTTAAGATGGGAAGAGTCACATTTGCCTGTTTTGAACTACATTTGTGCTTTGTCTCCTTTACTCTCTTTGCAGCCTGGACTACTTTAATGTCATTTTATTGGGAGGAGGGGACCTGAAAGACTGCTACAGGGGGATAAGGCAGGGAGCTATCTCTGGATACGTGCCACTCTTAACTGAGCTCCTATTGCAGAGGTATCTGAATTGATGCAATATAGGACGGGCTGCTTTGATGGTACTCCATCAACTGTGAGCACGTCGCTGTACTCCAGAGGCAGATGTAGTGGACTGGATGAAAATGTATTGTTGACAGGATTGGCTGATGGGCCTTAAGAGAAAATTTGTGTAAGACCTGATTCACTCCATCATTCATTCTTGGCCTGTTTAAGAAGCAGATCTAGAAACAGCACAGATGCATCAATAGGCCAGCTTTTATAAAAGTATTTTAGGGGGCAGTCTGATGTAGTTGGCTTAACACCATTACACTGCTGTAATACTGAACAATTCTGTAGCTGTTGTCTATGTTAAACTGTTAAAAACATTGTGTTGGAACTGCTGTGTCTGCTAATGAAATGTGTTATCAGTAGGACTAAATTATTTCCTCTGGATTAGGGCCTGAAGTTGATGAAGAAGCCACTCAAGAAGACTTAGAATACAAGTTGAAGGGATTTATTGATCTTACATTGGACAAGAGGTATAGTCTGCTTTGAAGAATGCATTCATACATTGTTCTCTTGCTTCATCTGATTAAATAAGGAAAATACACATCAAATCTTTTTATATGCTTACTGAGATTTTCATGCTGGAGAGGAGTTCTGGATCTTAAAAGACCTTTTTCTGTCCACAAGGTTTTTGGATGGGTTAAACTTTCCTTTCCTAAGGTTATTGAAGTACTGTAACTTTCTTTCTAGCCTGCTGTACTACTATCGGCTCTATCTCCAAACTAAATTTTGCTGTCCTTCAGTAAGGAGGCAATTCATAGCATTTAATTTCATTTCTTCGTGGTACTTCTGTGAGTTACTCTACTATTGGGTGCAGACAAATATAAACTACCATAAAACAAAGGCAGAGGTTTAACTGATGTGTGCTGATTTCAGGAGGTCTTCCTTCTCTCTTCTAACAGTGCAAAGACAAGACAAGCAGCCCTTGAAAGTCTGAAAAGTGCATTTACTTCTAAAATACTATATGAATTTATCATGGAAAGGAGAATGACTCTCACTGATAGCATTGAGCGCTGCATAAAGAAAGGTAATTAACGTGTATGCTATTAGAAAGCAATAATCCCTATGAAATAGCACATAGTTAAAAGAAATTAAGCTTGTGAGGCTTCTCTAGCACTTAATAGAGTGCTTAATAATTAAGGTAACATTCCTTTTTTAAATTTCGATGTCACATTTTAACTGTCCTAGAAAATTAACTGAAATTATCTTGTTTCTGTTGGTTTCTGAATTTCCACTTACATGCTTTCAGGCTGTTACCTTTAAAGATTAAAGGAAGAAAGCAACACAAAAGGTGATTGCTCATGGCACTGTGTTAATCCCTAGGTAAGAGCGACGAACAGTGTGCAGCTGCCGGACTGGCGTGTCTTCTGTGTGTGCAGATGGGGTCAGGAATTGAAAGTGAGGAGATTTTTAAGACCCTTGGTCCAGTTCTGAAGAAGATTGTCTGTGATGGAACAGCCAGTATCCAAGCCAGACAGGCTGTAAGTATGAAATGTTTATTTGCCAGGCAGGGACAGAGGGCTGCTTTTGACCATCTCACTATTGTGTAATCAAGAACTAAAGGTTACCACACTAGTGTGTACTCATAATGTTGACATATGCTCTGAATGATGCATAGCAGTTTTTTCTGGCTTAAGAAGTTCCACCTGAAGGCTGAACATGATTCTCTTCAACCTAGGGCACTCTTTAAAGAGCTGTTACATGTAGTGCTTTGTCAAGTGTCTGAACTCATTATGTTGCAGTCTCCTTACTGCAGTTCTGAGGGCTGATGTTGAGGTCCTAGAAAAAGTTTTCCCACTGATATATCATTCCTGTACTAACTTTATTCTTGAAATTTAATTTTATTCTTAGACAGGATGGGAATGTTACTTAAGCGATTACATTTATTTCTGGTAAACTCATATCCAGCACATCTGGAACTACACACACACAATATTTTCATAATACAAATAGTATTTTTAAGTTACTTTTGCCCAGTCATCTCATCTGTACATTAGCAGTATGCTTGAAATAGTCACTGAAGACTGTCCAAAGCTCTTGCCAAGAGTTTTACTTAAACTTCAGAGATGTAACTAATATTCTCCAACTTCCCTTTATCTTTACATGGCTGGCTACTCCTAGTCAAGCTATGTTACAATAGATACTGTCAGCTGCAAGAGGAAGTAGTATTAGTTCAACAGCACTTACTTCTATGAACAAACAACAGCTATTAAGCTTTGTTCTGTTTAAATGTAGTTTTGAGTCCTATGTGGTCAGTGCAGACACCACTTTCAAATGGTTTTTTCCCTACTCTTTGTAAGAGGAGAGAATATGGGGCATGGGGAACAGATGGGTAGAACCTTGCAGTAGAAGTTGGAAAGTTCCAGGAAAGGCTTTCAAAGTCCAGAGTTTTCATGCCATTTAATTGTAATAGTGGTTAGAAGGGGAAAATATTTCCCACAGCTGTGAATAAATATCATATGTTCATTACTGTTTATCAGCATAATTTCTTCTAGTAAATCCGAGTGAGATTTAAAATCATTGGGTGAAAAGAAAGKTATGTGTAGCTTTTTCAAGGGCTTTGTAAGCTATGTGAAATCATAATACGTGAAAAGTGAAGGCTTATGAGTAGCATATGGTGTAAAATCATCCTGAGAGTAGATGGGAATTGGGAGCTAAGTATTACAAAGAAGCTGAATTAAGCAGGGTTGGAGATTTCTATACTCTAAGGACTTAATCTCAAGCTTCTGTTGCTGCAGATGTTACATTTCAGAGGTCTAAGTTTGAAAGTTTTGTCAACTGTAAGATTATTGTCAAATACTGACACTTTTTTTTCTTTCCCATCTAGTGTGCAACCTGCTTAGGGATTTGCTGTTTCATTGTCACTGATGACATTACGGTGAGGATGATTAACACTTTTTAAATATAATAAATTGACAAGATGAAAATGTGTCAATCTTAAGCCACTTCTATTATATTTTTCCCTTGTTCAGGAACTGTACTCTACTATGGAATGCCTGGAAAACATCTTCACAAAGGCCTATCAGCGAGATAGAGACACTAATGGTGTATCAAGTACCCATAACACTGTGCTTCATGTCAGTGCTCTCTTAGCGTGGACACTGTTGTTGACCATTTGTCCAATGAACGAAGTGAAGAAGAAAATTGAAGTGTGAGTATCTTCCTTGGAAAGCAGAATTTGTAATGACTGTTCATATGCAATGAAACAGTGTCAGCAAAATTTATATCTTAATGGAATATGACTTGCTCCTTAGGCACTTGCATAAACTTCCAAGTCTGCTGTCTTGCGATGATCTCAACATGAGAATAGCTGCTGGAGAAACACTAGCCCTTCTGTTTGAACTGGCACGTGAAACAGATGCTGTAAGTAGATGTCAGCAGCTAAATCTTGTTTAATTGGGACAATGATGAGACAAATTAACCTGTGTTGCACAGCACCCTGGATCTCAACAAGTAGCAAATAATTCCATGGTTTATGTTCTTTTTAGTGAGTCTACTCCAATCTAAGTGGGTATAGCAATAATTCACAGTGAGTTAGCTGTCATTTTTTATGCTAATTTCTATATTGCAAAACAGGACCAATATAACAAAATGCCTCAAACACTACTGAATAGCAACTAGAAATATGGAATGCAAGATTTAAAATCTAAATCCAACACCAGCTTTCTAAAATAAAATTAAAAAAGAAATACTTAGAGAGATTCCAGGATAAAACAGTCTTGTTTACTGTAGTGGGAACACTCATCAGATGCTTATGCAGACAAGTTCAAGTAGTTCACAACCTGCACAGTTCTGCTCTCACAGCAAAAGTCTATGGCGTGGAAAACATGTTGACTCTTAAGTATTGTTTTTTCAGTATTCTTACTTAGGTAACTTGAGAACGATAACTCTTATTGCATGATGGTTTCACAGTGTTTGTGACTGTTTTAGTCAGTTAAGAATTAGGCAGTCATTTTAAGCGAGAGATTTTGAAAGAATTTGCACAAATTTTGCACAGATACCAGTATTACTGCATTTGGTGAGATTCCTTGGAGTTTGCTTTTGAGTTAGATTAGGTGCAAGCTGCTCAATATTAGTTCACACACAGCTAAACTTGCCTTGATGTTCTTCAATATTCCGTATTAATTTTCAGACTGTTTTCGTGACAGCCCGGAGGGAAACAGCCTCCCTCCACTTACTCATGGCACAATTTGGGAGAGTTGTCTGAATGGCTCCTAACTCAATCAAGGCTGCTGTGCTTTGCCAGAACACCATTTAAAGTGAAAAGATAACTCCAATTAAGTCAGGAATCATGATACACTAACACTGCATAATCTGAAACAATATGTTAGGACTCCTGTATATATGCAAACAGTGGGGATTTGAGTCTTGTAGCTGTGGAAGTCAACTTTGAAAGGAAAAAAATAAATGGAGACCACAATTTTGTCCTTTATCTGGTCAAGCTGACTGCAAGTAATTAAAATCTTAAAATATATTAACAAATGACACTGTATTCATTACAAATCTCTTCTGTTCCATTGAGGAAATGCCCCTCTAATCATTACAAATTATTCTCTCTGGGTCCTTAACAATCAGTGCAGATTAAAAATGCTTACTATGTTTGCCTTTGACCAGTTCCTTTGACAAAGCATGCAGTAAGCTCCCCCTATTCAGCTGACACAACAAAACATTCATATTAAAACAAAACCCACAAACCACAAAAACTTTGTTTTTACAGGAATTTGCACACATTCTTACTAGTCCGGGTGAACTACTGCTGAATTATTAAAYGCAATTGAGAAGATATTTCTTTATATATACATAAAGCACATATTAAATAATTCATGAATATAATGAATAACACTAAGTTGTTTGTTACAGTTTGCTTAAAGTGTTTTGTTAAGCATATTTTTTAAAATATCTGCTTTCCAATTTCCCATTCCATACAAGACTTACAGCTAAATATTCCATAGTGTCAGTCTAATGCTGTCTAACATTCTGCCTCCAGCAGCATGAATTCTGACCTACAAAACATTAAAGTGCCCTCGACTTGTTGACAGTGGTTCAGCAGATCCATTAGACAGTTTGAGTCACTTGGAATTAGGGAGCAGAATAGATTGACAGGTGTATATGCACACTGAAGGAGCTGTACTGTTTGACATGACTCTGACTACCAAAATAGACTTTGTTGGTGCCCTTCTTGGTAAACTGGATGCTGTGGCTTTGTTCTTACTGGCTTAAATGCTGCAAATGGAACTTCAGGAGTGCTCTCTCTGTCTCTTTAAATGACAAAGTAAGAGGTTTGAGATATCTACGTGGCCAAAATTTCAAGAGATCTGTTTTCTTACTTGCAGGGAAAGAGGGTAAGGGCAGAAACTAGAAAAAAAAAACCCCAAAAGAAATATATATTTTTTTTTTTGTAACTAGGATTTCTTTTATGAAGATATGGACCTTCTAACAGAGAAACTAAGAGCTCTGGCTACTGATGGAAACAAACACCGGGCGAAAGTGGATAAAAGAAAGCAGCGATCTGTCTTTAGAGATGTTCTACGGGCTGTTGAGGTCATTCTTTTGTCTTAGTTACAATCCAGACCTTCAAATTATGTAGTGTAAGATTTAGTGAAAATGGTTTTATTATGAAACAGAAATACTGTTTCAGTGAGAGAAACAGGAAAAAATTATTTTGAGTGAGATTTCAAAGTCTGATCACTTGTGTGAAATAGAACTGCTTTTTTTAGGAATATAGAACAAAGAAAATCAAATGTTCTTTATTCTGCTCCAGCCTTAACTTCCATATTGAGTTGGGTCTTTTTCTTTTACAGAAGTCTAAACATTACACTGTACATCTAAATTCTTTTTATTTTATACCATGGGCAGGGTGTTCTTCATAGAAAACTTTGTAGGATATCCAAATCAGTGTCCTGAATTCTTTGAAAGGTTTATTGTAAAATCTCATCCAGACCTATACAGTAGATAAAAAGCAACTTAGTAGTAATCTACTTTCACAAATGACACCTCTGTCAGGGGCCATGGAAGTGTTTGTGTATGGGGGAGAGTTGTTGTCTTAGGCGTTGTACCATCATCTTCTGGGTTTCCATATCTAGGTAAGAGAACAATATGTAAAGCTGGACTATAAAAATACTAGATTAATGAGTGACATAACTTCTGGGCAAAGCCTCTAAGACAAACGTAAAACTTCTCTCATTTTAATGGGTTTTTTGTTATCTTACACCTCTGAAACTAGACTTTTTTTCTTTTTTGCTTGTCAGATAATTATTTTTTGCATTGATATACGGATAAGGCCAGCTAAATATTATTTGATACTTGGAATAGTTAAACATCTTGGAAGCTAAGGAGAAGGCTTGGCATGATTTGAAGTCACCTTTAAGATTCTGCCTGTAGAAGGATCTGAGTCACCTATCAGCACTTATTACATTCCATTGTCCCAAACTAGCTCCTCATTCTTGTAAGGTGGAGGCTAAATGAGGCTTACAGGCTGACTTAAAGGTGACTCCTGCACTCAGAACTGGTTTTTCTGGAGAGAAGTCCAATTCTTAAAAGTAATTTTAAAGATGGAAAGTTAAGCTTTTTATTTTTTAATGTTTTCTAATGTGAAGAATATCAGCTTAAATTCTACATGAGATTTAACTGTAGGTGTGCATCTGTTTCGTGAACAAGTACAATCTTTAGTATATGTGTACTATATTATTTGGAAGGTTTTGGTATGCCAAATTTAGCAGTGAAAATAAAGTTCACTGAGATACATAAAATTCCTAGTACAAAAGACTTTTTAAATTAAAATTTTTACATGTTGTTTCCTTTGATTTTGGATAGGAGCGTGACTTTCCTACAGAGATGGTGAAGTTTGGACCTGAGCGCATGTATATTGACTGCTGGGTTAAAAAACAGACTTACGACACGTTCAAGGAGATTCTGGGGTCGGGGATGCAATATCATTTGCAGGTGAGCTGCTCTGTGATGCTTGCTCAGACTGTTGTTCCCTGTCTGGCTTCTTTGATGTAATTCAGACTGAATTACAAAATACTGAGTAGAACTTAGTGAAATGATGGGCTTTTGCATTTGAAGTGTTAAAAGATGGCACTTAAAAAGCAGCTACAGTGATCTAGAACTCTAGTTACTGTCTGGGTAAGCTGCTTCTGAGTTGTAGGCTGGGTGTGCTGGCTTAGTAATTGACTTCTCCAAGAAGTAAGAAGTTTAGGCTGAATATCTTTTTAGCTTCAGGGTTTTTCCTGAATCCTTATGCTTACTTTCAGCAGAGTGATGTAGTCGTCTGGCTGCTATAAAGCTGTGTGCCTCCACCCTTCCTGTTCAAGCCTGTAAAAAGGAAGGCAAAGTTTTAGTCAAAAATAATGAACACAACTTGCAGCCCAATGATGACAGTATTCCAGAAGTGAAGGCATAGGTTCTTATCTCTGTTCTGGGAACTGCTTGTTTACTAGTCATCTGTTTACATACGCAGCTGAAGCAGGAACTGTATCTTAGGACTGGACTATATGCTCCCAAATTACTGTGATAATCATGGGGTTAAAATCTTCAGTCCGGTGTTAATTTCATTTCTATGTCACTGAGGGAGCTCAGGCATGTAGCAGGTTTTTCAGTTTTTTCAAATACCACTTTTGCAGTCAGATATTTTAAAACTGGTGTGTTGTGAAACCATACAGGTCTATGTTCAGCTGTCTGATCTTGTGTGGAACAGAACAGTGTCTCATTTGCTGGGATAAAAAAATCAAGGGCAGCAGGAGAAGCTGTGTCTGTCTTCTCAAGGGGGCAGTTTTCACTCAGCCTTATTCTGGTTAAAGGAGGAAGTGTTCTTGACTTAATTGCAAAAGATAGCAGCAATTTGACACAAATCTTAGTATTTCTTACTGGAACACTTGGTATTTAACAGTATTCAACTTTAGAGACTTGATAATTAGAGGGGAAACTGATCATCTGGTGTGTTTCTTGTTTAGTCGAATGACTTTCTTCGGAATGTGTTTGAGCTTGGTCCACCGGTGATGCTGGATGCTGCGACTCTTAAAACAATGAAGATATCCCGTTTTGAAAGGGTAGGTTATTGCACCTTAATGGATTTTCTTTAATTCATACAGCAATTCATTTCTCCTGCACTTCAGAAGCTGTCATCATTACACTTGTCACTGTAGTTCTAACAGTGCCTCATGTTGTTCTGAGTGAAACACAGCATCGCTTTTATGCATCCTTGAGCTCTTAGATTTTCCACTGGGCATGTGTCTGCTACTGCTTTTGTCTCAAGGGGTCTGAAGGTCGATGTGGTTGCTGATGGGTACCAGATTCGTGTGAAATTTGATCTCTTTTGATAGATGTAGGTTTTTAGGAAGGCACCTACAGGAAGCCACAGAAACTGAGTCTTTATAAAGACAATATCCTGAACTCTGCAGTGTGAAATGGACACTAGGAGGCTGGCTTAGTTTTGTTGGTTGTGAATGTATTCATCCTGCACATAGTTTGGGGAATGGTGCTGCCAAGTTTAATCTGGGGGTTAATATAACCTACGTGGTGTCTGTTTGATGTTCAGGACTGGCCAGCTTCCAGAACTGCTCATAGCTCAGCCGTTCTTATACAGACCAAGTTTCTTTTAAAAATATATATAAGAAAATGAAATCAGCCTTTTTTACAAAGAATAGCATACTATAGATTTCAGAAGGCCTACCAATTTACTTCAGAGATTAGTAAAAAGATATTTTCATTTGTTTCGTAACATGAAAAATCTCTGAAGGGCGTAAGCCTTATGACCATATGTAATTAATGTTTCTTTTTTATTTTGTAGCACTTGTACAACTCTGCAGCATTCAAGGCTCGGACAAAGGCTAGAAGTAAATGTCGTGATAAAAGAGCAGACGTGGGGGAATTTTTCTAGATTCCCTTTTCAATGGGGTTGAACTTTCATAATTAAAATAAATTTGTAACATAGAAATTTTTTTAACTTCTGTAGTCACTGTTTGCAGTTGCGGGCAGGTTTGTTACATAGTCTGTAAATTGTAATGCATGTTGTTGCTTTGTTGCATATACACTGTATATAGATTGATGTAACATTTGGTGCAGGGATACATTGTAACACTCACATKGKGGGGGGGGGGAGGCCCCCCATTTGCTCGAAGGTTGAACATTATTGTAACTGATTTGTTAAATGGGGTGGATAACTGTAGTCCAATGCAGTGTGTCAGATTGGATGCTTTATATAAAGGCAAAGTAATTAATTGACCAAGTGTTTTGGTAAGAATGTGCTAATATGAAAAGATGACCATGTTTGTGTGAAATTATTTTAGTAACTTTTTTAAACTCTCCAGTGGTAGATGGACAAAAAAATTTCTACATAGTATGACTTTATCCTGACAGGCACTATGAAGCTCAATAACCTGCACTGACAGTCAAGTAGTGAATGACAAGTACTTGCCTCAGTGTAAAATAAAAGCAAGATTCCTGTGTTCTGAAATTGAATATTTAATTTTTTGGAATAAAGATATTTCTCAGTGCTTACTCTCTGTGTAAAAGCGATTATTCCATGAATGAAAAGCTGTAACATTGGCAAAACCTGAAGGCTGTAAGGGATGGGTTTGATTATTTGCTAGTTCAGACATGTGCTTTAGTAGATGCTACATGCAAGTCCAACTTGCTGTGTTTCGAAGGTGTCTCATACTTGCATGTGGTATGCACAACAGCCTACTCTTGATTTGTCATTGCTTCTCTAAAGGTCAAGTGTTTCCTAGTTCTGGTGCTGCAAAACACATTGGAACCATTCCAGATGCCCTATGTTTGTCATGTTGAAAACTACTCTTATAACCTAATTTTCTGGCTCTAGAGGACTGAAATGTGCTAGTAACTGTCTTAGGAATAGTGTGGGGGGGCTTATGTAATAAAGGCACTGAAAGCTAGATAGCTGGAGCTTCTGAACCTGAAGATCTGTGAAAGTGCTTGTTAGAATAAACATTCTTAAAATGTTTATCACCAGAGGAAGTAAACATTGCATCAAAAAAACACCACTCCCTGAAAACGGTTGCTTGCTCTGATAAGGGAAAGTTTGGTTTGGGCTGGAGTCGGTTTTTTGGTGTGTGGTTATTTTTTTTTATTTTTCCCTTCTCCCAGTTTCTGGTTACAGCAGAACCTATTCCAGAAAGTCCGTACATACTAATGAAATGTACCTTCTAAGTTACCCTTTTTTTTTCTCAATCCACCGTACAAAAACTTGTTTGGCTTACAAAACTGATCACTTGGACTACACCAAGGCCTTCAACTGCCCTTTGTGTGATGGTGAACAGGTGTTGTCAGTGTCACACAAGTGGAGAAGAAACTTCTGATTCTTGAACTAGATGAAGCTGTCTGCCTGTGCCTGCCCGGCCCAAAATGTTCCCTTTGAGCTACACGCTTCCCTCAAGCCTGTTGGTCTTTTCTGCAGCTTCTGCATAGTCACCTTTGGTGTCCTTGGCCGGGATGCTTTT
The DNA here is from genome assembly GCA_018881555.1 of Amblyornis subalaris. Lineage (NCBI taxonomy): Eukaryota > Metazoa > Chordata > Aves > Passeriformes > Ptilonorhynchidae > Amblyornis > Amblyornis subalaris. Next base: position 1,480,581 of record JACAXG010000062.1, on the reverse strand, counting down.
GATAGCTTCCTGTCCAGCATTTCTACAGCACCTCCTGGCAAGTGGCCAAGCAGGTGGTTGCCCTTTTCCCAGTTACACTGTAGCTGCCACCTACAGTGACCCAGATGGCTTCCAGGGCTGTTGCAGAAGTTGGCTGTTCCGCAGCCTTGCAGAGATCCCATGGGTTTGTAGACCTATTCAAGCTTACAATTGAAGAGGCCTGGGTCCTTGTCTTACAATTATGTTGGTGTCAGGAATCTTTGGGGGATGGAAGTGAGATTGATTCTTTTTTTTCTTGTTTTTCCTGGCTTGCACATCCTTAGTTGGAGGGAGGACTTCTAGGAGACCCCTGCAGAAAGGGAGCAAGACTGGGTGGCAGAACTYGTCAGCTTAGGCTGGGAACTATGAGTCAAGTGATTTATTCTGTGTTGTTTCCTGAAAGAGAAATAGGTTTATTGTCAGTTTAAAGGGATTCAGAATTCTAGACACAGAGTGGCTTCAGAAAGGATTTGTTGTTTTAAGCTGCAGTCCCTTTGTGGAAGTGTCAGCTGTCTGTCTATGCAGTGTGCTGTAACATTGCTTTCTGCAATGTCAGCAAGGAAAAAAGTGATCAAAAGAACTGTCAGCAAAGGAGCAATTACATTACTCACCACCAGGTCATCAGAATTTAATCTTTGAACAGCTAAGGATACCAGACAAATTAGTCCAACCCATAATAGTGTCCCACTTGAATTTGTAAAGAGTAGGGAAGAAGGAGGAAAAGATCCTGGTTTTTGTAGTCTATGACTTTAAAGTACTCATGACTGCAATACCGTAGATATGACTCTTCTGCATAGCAAACTGGTTACTCATAGCTACTGTTGTAGATATGACTCTTCTGAATAGCAAATGCGTTTTAAACAGGCACTAAACCTAAAAGGCTTGTCATTAACCAAAAGGTTGGTGAAATACTGATCATCAGTAACAAACTTCAGTCTCCGTAACAGGATATTATCATGATTCCAATATAATAAAAAAGAGCTGCGTAGGTGCTGATTTCTTTTTTAGCAGATCAGTATTGTGAAGTCAGTGTACTTAGCCAAGTTGAACTCTAAATATAGACTGAAAGGGGCAGTCTGTTTCATAGCTGTCTTTATGGGTACTGCAGGACTCGACAGGTTCTTATGGGTCTAAAAGTAGAGAGAGGAACTACAGAACAAGTTTCCTTCACTTGATTTTCACTGGCTGATTTCTTCCATGCTGGCACATTACCTGAATATAATCATGTTGTAAGTAATGTTTCATTCTCCTGGGTTTTAGCCTTTTAGATTTTATTTCTTTTTTTGAAGAATTTTCAGTGTGTTCTCATTCAAAGTTTTAATTTTACCACAACAGCTTAAGAAGAAATTTAGAAGTTGCATTGGGAAAAAAGTCTTTAGGCAAGGTTAAAATACACGATAGAGTGAATCAAAAGCTTGGTTTGTTGGGAAAGTAATCAATACTTTTGTCCAGTGACACTGATGTTTGTATCCTTTCTCCTTTGGCATGTCAATGGAATCAAACAAATGTAATATAAACTTCGTTGAATTAATAATGGTAATCTTCACTGTGGTTATATGCATAAATAATGAGTAGTAAATGCAGAAACATATAATTCATAATACTAATGAATCAAAGGTACTCACATTTATTGCAACTCAAGTTGTTAAGAGTCTTCCCTGAAGCTGCAGGGGGGTACTAATCAAAATACCCAAGAGAAACAACTGCTCTTCAGAATCTAAAAATAACCAGAAGCCTTTGTGCACGAAGTGGTAACTTTTAGCATGCCATTCAAACACAGAGCTCCTTAATGATTACACTTGGCTTCGGATGTGCCTGTGGGGATACAGCAGAGGAGAGCCAGCGCTGGTGGGGACGTGGCTCACGGACGGTGCTTCCTGGAGCCACGTGATGTTCTAGAGAAAGGACAGTGGGCACACCCATCTGTCCTGAAATTACTGCTGCACACCTAAAAATCACACACTAGGTAAGGCTAACCCCTACTTTGCCAGCTTTTCTACCTTTTTACTTCAAATCAGCAGTTCCGAACAGAGAAAAAAATAAGCTGTAATCTTCTCTTACATGGTTAAAAAGAAATATAAAGGTGTCTGTGTAGTCCGGTCAATCTCTGCTAGCAGGAGAACAAACCTCATTGTCAGGATTGATTTCAGCACTTAGTCTTCAGACTTACTTAGGCTCCTTGCATGTCTGCCTGGCTTTGTGCTCAAATTTAGGGGCATTACCACAATCTTCTGCATTTGGTTTGATGGGGGAAAGAGTGAGTATTTTCTGCAAACACTCAGGGCTACATTCCTCAAACTTTAAGTTCTTAATTTAAGTGCTATATTTGGAATCTGTTCACGCTGTGTTCTCTATTCCTTGGAGAGGAAGAGAAAGCTCAGAGGCATGTCAAGAGGACAGTTCAACCCATCCAGGATTCAGAAATCACCCTTAGGTGCTTAACACCCTTCATCAAGGGAGGTTTGTATCTCATGAAGTGCTGATTATGTTGGCAGGTAAAACTGAGCTTGGGAGCTTTGACAAAATACTAAATGGGTAAGATGTATTCTATTCCAAATCTAAACTAATCCCTATGAGCTCCCCCCTTACATTCACTAGCAAGAAAAAGGTTCATTTAGGCTGTGATTCTAAGGTGGAAAAGGCATATCTTAGGATAAGAGGGATATTACTTAGAGGAATGTATTTTTCTTCAATAATTAAAGAGGGAGTTTTCAGTGACAAGTGTAGACAAACATGCCTACTTAGTGTGTCTTCATCTCCTTATAGCTAGAAGTGTAGTTTGCTTCTAGAAGACATTTTTGGAATCAGAGTAGTGTAAAGAAAAGCAAAAGACTGATAAGGAATAATGTGCAATACATAGAGCAGCCTCCTTAGGTATTGCTGCTTTTCTATATATAATCTTCCTTCAAAACTGTATTTATATTAAGAATCATACACTGAGTTCATGTACCCAGACTCTACAGAGAAACTTTTTGCTGAGTGGGCTTCATCCAGTGCCTTTTTTAAAGCAAGGAGTATTAGTCTGAAGAAAAGGCTTTTTTAATTTGTCCAAAACTGTGGAGTAGAACCACATTAGCAGACTACATTTTTAGTTCCATTTTTCACAAATAATAACTTCACGGTGATATTCTAAGGTATATAAACAGACACATATTCTTGCTGCTTATCTCCTACATCCATACCTGCTTTTCCTGTCTTGTCTCTGAATTATTTGATGCTGAAAGCAGAGGTCCTGAGTGACATCCTTTCTGGCAGTGTTAGTGAAGGTTTGGCTTTCACTGTGGTCAGGATCTCACACCACCTCTTACCAAGTACTCACCAAATCAAAGGGTAATAAACTAAATAGGTACCATTCAAATCAATGCTGGAGCCAGATGGACTTTTCTCTTTCTTTCCCCACACACATACATATGTGCACAAACACAGTGTAGAAGTGAAATGTTATAATCATCAAAGATTTCCAAGAATAAACAAGTGCTATGTACTGAGTTATCTCTGCCTTCAAGATCTAGTGTGCTGGTCCTTAAAATCCCTTTAAGGATTGTTTAGGCTGCTCAGTATTTCCTTAGAACAGGACACTGACTGTTACAGGTTATTTCCCATATCCATGTATTAATTTACCTTTTAAATTATTATTTCTTTTAGATACAATGGAGAGGCCTTCCTTGGAAGTTAACCTGCCTGATACTCATGAAGAAGGAAAACTCTATGTAGTTGATTCCCTAAACAACCTAAACAAGCTAAATGTTTGTCCAGATGAATCCCAGCATTCACTAGGTATGTATGATAGGTGATCTGTGGCTTTCTATACATGCAATCCCCACTGTGTGTCACTGATGTTAACAGCCCAATAGGCCAGTATGTATGCCAAGCTCTGTACTGAAAAATGTAAGAAAAAGATTGAAAATGGCATAATTTAGACAGATCAGACAATGATTTAGCTGTCCCTGTTGAGTATTTCAGCTTTAGGTTCTTGAAAATCCTTGCATTTAGCTAGGGATTTACTGTCAAACCTGAACTTATCTTCCATTTCAATTGGGATTTATGAGGTGATCCCTTGCAGGATGATGTCTCTAATAATGCCCAATATACACCTACTACATAAATAGCATCATAACTCTTCCCAAGCACTAAAATTCATACGTGGCAATAGAAGCACCTGAGAATTTCTGTTCATTCCTCTAAGACACATTTAATAAGAACTCCTACCAAAAATATCCCATGAAACTTTTAAGCATTTTACTTCGCAGACTTTCTTTACTTACAGTTTCAGATATGGCTCCCACACTTCTACTGTTTTTATAAGGCTTTTGCCTTTGATTTCTCACAGCAACACCCAGCGATTTTTACCGAGAGATAGCTACAATGTATTTCAGTTCTTCGTGACCTGAAAATATCTTAAAACCCGGAACTCTTCAGCAGCATTCCACAAAACAATATTTGAATCTGCTTTTATTTCCCTTATTATAATGGCATATTTGAGTGAAGAAATCTATAGATCAACAGCTATGTTGAAATGTGTTTCAAATGGCCGTAACTTAATCATGACTCTAGTTATCGGTCTTAAATGTTTTCTCATTACTTCTGTTTTCAAGTCCCCTAACTTTTCCTAATGCAACTAACTAGAGTGGTGCTGGTTTCTGCATTTATTGCAAATACATTAGTACTAAATTCTCATATGCAGATTATCTTGATATTGTCACTTCTACATATGCAAAATGAGACAATGGCATACATCGATTTTAATGTCAAAGAAAACTCCTTTCAGTGTGACTGTTTTGCTTGCTTTTGCAATTTTTATTGGACAGTATTATTTACTTTTCAGGTAAATATACAGGTTTCTGTGGAATCATATGTGGTTCTCTGGAATAATCACATGCATGCCCCTCTTTACACTCCATCAGTAAATAATGGTACCCTAACGTGTATTTTATTCATAAATTTGTAAAGTACTTTGGTTCCTTCTAGCATTATTATTTAAATGTAGTTTTTTAAGCTTAGAGGTTCTGTAGATATCTCATCCCATCAGCTGCCTTACTCAGCAGCATAGAATTCTGGTTCTCTTGGCAGAAAATCAGAGACATGTCAAAAACTATTTAAAATGTATATACCTTTTGGTTGCTTCAGTAGGAGCCATGCAGTAATTTCTTTATATTTTAGATTATAAAATGTTCCCACTGTTTGCCATTTGGCAAGAATGTGTGTTCACCAGTTCCTCACAACACTGCAGTCTGGCATGTTCAGCCTGATGAAATAGTAAGAAGCATTCATTAGGCAGAGCGAGCTCAGACCACTTTTGAGACCTCTATTGATAGCTTAGGATGCTTGGCAGGCAGCAGTAGCAGGCCCTGCCCGTCCCTATTATTCTGATTAGAAACCAGTATTGGTGCAGACATTTAATATATGGTGCATTTGTTATGAATGCTAAGGGAATAACAACAGAATCTCAAAACACAAATATGAAAATATTCCAGCTTAGTCATGGGCAGGAGTGTGTTAAACATAAAACAAAGAAAAACAGAGATATTCCCAGAGATCTACCAGCTCAGTGAATTGTGCAGCCCCAGGCTGGGTCGTTCTTAAAGTGCTGTAATGGCATATGCAGCCTTTCTTCAGCTTTATCACAACAGGCTCAGTTGCAAAGACCTCAGAGATTTCCACCAGCTAAAACAAGAACACGATCTAGAAATACATTTTTCACAGATGCACATGCTACTCTCCCTTTCAGAATGGCAAGACAGCAATTACAGATGGATAAATTACAGTAATTTGCACGTAATTTTAGTATATATGAGACTGACACCAAAATGAAATGTCATTAGCTTCCTCCTCCCTCCAAAGCAGAAAATAAATCCAAATCTTAGTAAGTAGTTACAGTAGTATACAAACTTAAGATTAAACAAATCTGACTCAAGTATAAATTGTTTGCATTCACATGAATTTCCTCATGGTGTTCACTTGACTTGTTATCTTTGGGGCTTATTGCCACTTCACATTGATTGCAACTGTTTCTATGACAGAAACTACTTACTTTCCCTATATGCAACATATTCTTTAAAAAGCAATAAACTGACTTGTTGAGCTATTCAAGGGCAGCATTGTGAGTGATTTTCCTTTTTCCCCCTCATTCTTCCTGTGCTTAAGGGACAACACATGTAGTCCATATGAGAGTCTGTTCCATTCTTGACAATTGGGAAGATAGCTACCTCATTCTTTACTGGAATGAAACCAACAAATCCTAAAGATGAAGAAGAATATTGAAAACATTTGTTTTAAGATAGAACAGTCAAGACCAACATTCATTCTATCCAACATCAGGAGCTTAACTTCGGGAAATTAATCATCCCAGGGATACTTCTCATTAATCAGAAAAAGAAGCATATCTAGAGGATGAATGTGTATGATGAATCTGTACCTTGGTTTTCAATATGAATTTTTCTCTCTTCTCTTTTGAAAAGGTTAAGTGCATTCAAGCCCTTACAAAGCTGCCTGGTGAAAACTTCATTGCAACTTTTGTACATGTAGAACAACTGTACAACTCTGAACCGTGATGTTGTTCTCGGGTTCGAATAAACACACGGAGACAGCTGTCAGGGTTCTCCAACAGGCAGAGGCCAAAAGGGAGGAAGAAGAGAGCCGGCCTCTGCCCTAACTTTATTTATATGTTTTCAGAAACCACCGTGGATTGGAGGATAGGAATGCCACCTCCTGCTGTCCACTGGTCAATAGAATTGTCTATCATATAGGTTAGGAATTCATAACAATCTTTGCTGATTAGGTCAACAAAACTGTGTTTATACACAAGTGCGTGAGAAACTCTTTCGCCAAACCAAAAACACTGCACATCCGAAGAACTGCAAAATGCAGGGCCACACTGTGAAACAGGTCAACTTAAACAAAACAGTGTATTTCAACAACAGAAACATTTTTGTTGAATGTGTTCTAACAGCTATAACAGGTGTGTTATCTTTTTATACTTCCAAATTCAAACTGAGCTCATAAAGTTGGTTTCTTCCCTTCTCATGCAGTATCACAGGAAATAAAATCTGTTGGCCAAAATTATGATGTATTCTGCATCATTTCATGAAGCCAGAACCATTTTGTCATGCTTATCCAAACCAAACTTAACAAACTTTATCACCAAATGATTTGTCGTCTTTTAACAGATGAGGAAGAGAACACTGGTGGTACTGGAGAAAGCATGGCAGGGAGCAACACAAGAAACCAGCGTTTGTTCTTCATCACCTTTATTCTTACTTTGATCATCAGTYTGGCACTTGTTTCATTCGTAATATTCTTAATAAGTAAGTAAACCAAAGAGTGGTTCTTAAAAATGATGGGCAAATTGGAAAAAGAACTTCACTGAAATGTGTCATGCTACCTTACAACATGTACTGATGTATTTGCATGGTCAAAGGCTTTGGCTGGTCCTGGGCACTGGTCCTGGGGGCAGAAGCACAGGCAAACAACACACTCTCTGGGCTAAAAGGCACAATTTTATTCTTAGTGCTAAGGTTTTGTGAGCTTCAACAGCTGTGAAGAATTTACCTCAGCAGCGTTATACCGTCATGCTAAAAATGCTGACTGGAAATCAAATGAAAATATAAATATAATTGTATGGTAGTGAGATACTTTGTCAATGTGCCTTCCATTACTTTCCAGATAAAACTCAGTTAGGGATTTCATTCCACTGAAACTGGAATTACACCCAGGCTTACACTTAAATCAGGCTACCTGAAAGAAGACCTGAGGGTTGTCATCAAAGTACTGACTGGAAATTGGTTCAGAACTAAGAAAATCTCAAGCATAGCAAAAAAAAAAAAGATAACACATATCAAGATTTGCATGTAGCATTGAGTCTGTAGACATAATTACTGTTCCACTTTTTTAGGAATGATCAGGAGGGCTTAGCTAAACACATGGCTGGTTTATGGAACCCTTGCTGTCTTGGGGTTTTCTGAGCCAATAATATTGAACAGAATATGAGGTGCATTATTTTAATTTACAAGTCTATTTTGAATGAATTGAAACCCATGTGAAATTAAGATTTATTATATCCTATAGTAGGGAATTTGCTGGAACATAGCAAAAATTCTCATTTTCCTTTTTGACTAGGAAATTCTAACCCTTAACTGCATTTTCTTACAGGCAGTCAAAGAAAGAAATATCGACAAGTAAAGAACACAAAGTAGATTTTAAGTGACATGATTGTAAAATCCTAATCAAAATACCTCATACTTGAATTTCAGATTTTTTTAACAAGGAGCTGCTAAAAGTAGAGCCTTGGTATAGAAAAATTAGTATTGTGTTGCTCTACTGGAAAAATGATAAACTAAAGTGAAAAGCCTTCTCACAAGAATTCAAGCAGTTTGCTTGGGCTCAGGTTAGTGGAGGCCTCTGGTTTTTGAAACTGATTTCCAGTGGCATTTCAGTTTATATTACTATGTTCTATTATAGATAAATAGGGAGATAGATAGATACATCTGTTATATTATATGATCTGAGATTATGTTTGCAATCCACATGCATAGATTCATTTAGCATTGGCCCTATTACACTTAAGCTTCAAAAATCAAGGGTAACTTCTGTTAACTTCAGAAGGCCAAAATAAAAATAATGCTCCAAAAGTGCATATTGGTGTGCCAGAGGAGGTTGGCCTCCAAATGCCAGTATTTGCAAGAATTTTCCTTTAATTTAAATGAATAAGAAATCCAGTGATGTAGCTGTAGTCTGCTGTGGGTTTTTTTACCATTGTACTGCAATTAGTGTAGTAATGGTACTTTTAGAAAAATACATGCATATACTGATCACAAATTTGATCTTGAAGCCTCTAAATAAGACATTTCCCTGCGGACACTAATGGAATGGATACACTCCTGAAAACTGCAAAAATTATCTGAGCCATATTTGACTTTATTACTCTGCACTAAACTGAAAATAAATCCAGAACATAAGCAAAAAAGAATGTAGTGACCAGGTAAACCCGCTAGATGTAAAACTTCTTATCATTGGGTTCTGCAATTGTTTTCCTGTTTAATAGTTTTACTCACCAATATTCCCTACAAAGTCTCACAGGAATACAAGTGAGGGTAGTGATGCTCTTGACTTAAATGTTGCCAATTTAATATGGTACATTTTCCTTTTCAAGTTCAAACTAGAAACAAGATGGACCAAATATCAAGCAGACTACTATCTGAAAAGAAGAACATAGAAGAGCTGAAGAAAATTAACAGAATTATATTAAAGCATTTAAATCAATCAGGAATTAAGGAAAAGCCTTCTGGTCTTCATGATTACCCCTTTACCTATGCTGAGCTCATAGTCCCTGGAGAATAGATCTTCTTTGGAATTAAATCCAGCATATTCATGATTCAGATATTTTCACGTATGGCGCACAGGTTGCTTAAACATCCTGATATAGTCACAGGAGCATTGGAAAAGCCAGCTGAATGAAAAATATTAGCAAATAATATTTTATTCTGTTTTACGTGGGCATAGATTTGTAATACTAAGCCCATGTGATTCACAATAAACAATGGATTATCAACAATTTGGGGCAAGACTTCCAGATTCCTTGTGCATTGTAAAGTGGAGGGGTAAGGGCCTAGTTTTACTTTAAATGTAAGTGAATGGTCACAGAAAATGGCAATTTCTATTCACATGATTCCAGCATTACCTTGTTCACTTGATCATTCTCCTGTTACTTTCATACAAGCTTTGTGTTTGTTTCTAATATTATTTGTATTTAAGGATAACTTCAGATTACACAACTTCTAAATAAATCCATTTCTGCCATAGAATTTTGTGGTTTTCCTTTCTGTGCATCTAAATATACAGACTTACTACACTTCTTGTGAAAAAACCCCAAACTTGAATAACAACAAACCCTTTCATAACATGCCATAGTCAGCCTGAATGTGTATTGATGGAATGGTTGTTGTATTGTCTTCCATCGAAAATGGATTTGGTAATTTCATAGCATCCTCATAGCCAATCTATCTCATAGCAAAGCTAATACACTGTCCTCACAATTTGCAGGCAGTTGCTGGGTGAAAGCCAACTGTTTTTATAAAGTGATGTGAGGAAAATACTACATGTCCTTGTACTCTCCCCTATAGTTGCTGCTGGCCACCATCAGAGAAGGGCCAAGTGAACCTATGGTCAGAACCTTTGTGGTTTTAATGTGGAGCAACATCTCAGAGGATAAAAGGAGTCACTCTCTCACTCTGAATTTACAGTTGTGGAGACTAACACCCAAAAATGTGCTCACATAAGGGACTGGTGGGTAGCTTTGTCATTTTAATATTCAGAACCTTCTACTGAAATATACATTAAGAAGGCACCTCCATAATAAAGAAATAAATTAGTTACTCATGACAGTGGAATGGCAGCTGACACTGAAGTATGTCCAACATCTTCTCTTTTACTTTGAGTTCTCATTCTCATGCAATTCTTTCTTAACTCTTCTGGACAATTTTCCAAAAAAATAAATATCACCAAAGTCAACAGCTTGCATTGCAATCTTCTTTTCCGGGATGCATGCTAGTCCTTTCTGTGATGCCTGCTTCATTGTCTACAACAAAGTGAAGAACTAGGTCCAGGCGAATTTCTTGGTATCACTCTACTTGGATTTGCCCACCAATTCTATTCCTACTATTAGGAGTGCTTTGCTTTACACCTATGTTTTACATAATCTTTCTATTACCTGATTTTTATTTTCCTGATGAATTACTGTCAAGTTATCCACATGAAAACCGTGAAGTTTGGTTTCAAGAGTTTATAACTCCTGCTGTTAATTCCCAGCTGCAATTTGAATTATCTCCTCTGGACATCACAAATAGTTTTTACAAAGGTGACTCTAATATAGCTATCAGAGAATGATAAAAATAAGTGTAGGAATGTTGTGAGGAAAGGAGCTCTGAAAGTCTAACCCAAATATCTTTCTGTAAATGCTGTTAAATGATAGAAGAAAAAGTATCTTAAGACTAAAAACATGACACTTGCAGTGTTGCTTCTCTGTTCTTCTCTGAGCTGTCACCTGCTTTTCAGTGACAGTATCAAGTTCTCATCTCTTTCACTCCCATTGTAGCTACTGTAACTGTTCTCAAGCTCCTACCTTGCACTGACACATATCCATACTTGTGAGAAATGCTAGTATTTGGCACTCAGTGCATCTCAAACACGTGGATTTGTCACATCCCTCACTGCACCTGCAACTATTAGTGTGTGGTCCGCTAGAAACTGATACCAAGACATCTTTTTTTTCTGGCAGGAATCTGTAAATAAAACGTGTGCTAGAGCAAGTCCCCAAAGAAATGAAAGTTTCCTCATCTCTCTGATCTTGTCCTCAATTACTCTTAATCTGGTTATTCAATCAGTACTCATAATAAATCCACTTTTTCTGTCTCTGTTATTGATTAGAAGTGTTGTTGTTTCATTCCATGGTTTGATCCTGCAAGATGCTGAGTGACCTCAACTGCCCCAGGCTTACCACCATCTGGGGCATAACAATGTACAGGCATGCTCAGTATCATACAGGCCTGAAATCATCCTTTTCATATTTAATTCCTTCTTGGCTTGCAGTGAGCAGCRATTAAGGTCAACAACCAAAAAAGCGCAGAGGTCCAAGGCTGACCCTGTTAGTGCTGCTGAAACACACTTCTTGTTGGAAATACTTACAGACATGGAAGATGAGGAGCAGCATTGCTTATGGCTGCCTTTGGTTTCTCAGCTCAAGTTAACAATATCCATTTACCATCAGAACAGTTTCTGTATGAGATCAGAGCAGGGGTTGAGAGCAGAGTGCAATAATCCCTCCATCAACACTTTCTGACACTTTCTGGAGGATCCCCTACAAGTAGCGGCTCCTTTAGGGGAACTTTTCTGTCTAATCTATTGACAGTGAAGTAGTCCCAAACAAACCAATACTCCACTCTTAAAACCTCCTACAAACTTGACCCTGAAGTGAATTTCATCTCAGTTCATAGGCCCATAGTCATCATCTCAAATAAACAGCTAAGAAACTTCAAGCTCCAACTGCATGTGACATAACCACTGTGCTGTATATGGATGCTACAATGTCTCCTGCAGACATGGGTAAGATCTCTGTTCTTGTATAGCTGCACATCCCAAGAGCCTTCGCAATGTCTGGTATTACAACAGTGAACAGGAGGAAGGTGATCTGACAGCTTCATCTTACAGTACTCACAACTGTTCTCCTCAGTAGTACTGCTTCTATCCTTTTTCTCTTATTTGCAGGCTGTAGAGGTATCTACCCAACGTAATTCACCTTTCAGTAATTCTCTGAGTCCACTGTAAATGATGAGGGTGCACAGAGGGTTCAGATAGATTTAACATGTCACTGACACTCATATGCTGCAAGTACTACTATCATTGCTGAAATGACAACATGGCTTCAAGGAAATTTTCTGCTGAATCAACCTGCACAATACTACAAAAGCATTGGTAAGCAAAGAGAAACACGTGGAAGATTTAACCAATAAATTACCTCCAGCTTCCATCAAAGGCATTGTCATGCCAGTCCCTAAAGTGTTGGCTGAATCTTTAGGTTGTTAGGTAATATCAGTAAACAAAATACTTTCTTGCCTTGGTTAGCTTGCTGAGAAATTCACTCCTTTGTTCCAGATATCCACAAGAGCCCATGTTCTTGTTAACCTCAAACCATCAGACAGTATCTGACTATGTGAAACTACATGTGGGGAGAATATACAGTACTAAATAGTAGAGGGTCAGCTAGCACAGGCATTTGCTTGCCTTCCTTGGGGTCATGTTACCCTGAGAATACCAGCTTGTACTCAGCCTTGTGATGCCCTAGAATGAAACAACTCAAGCTCAATCTCTGCAAACAGCATGTTAGAACTGAGGGCAAAACATCCTTTATAGACACTTGTCCATGTCAGAGGTTATGTAAATACAAACAGTGGGCGCTTTCAGTTGAAAATGAGGCATGGGTAATAAAGAAGGATTTTGAGAGACAATAAAATCCATCCCTCTGCCTGACAGCAGCATTCCATTTACTCAAACCATTCCTGACAGAGGCTTGTCCATTCACATTGTAAAATATTTAAATGATGGACCATCCATGGGCCTCCTCTTCTAGTGTTCAACTAACCATGTGGTTAAACCTATTTTTCCTGAAGTCTAACTAAAATTTTYCCTGCTGAAATTTAAGCCCGTTATCAACTGACCAATTCCTTGTGAATATGAAAAATAGTTTGCACCTTCAAATATTTCAGTTATTTGGTATTATACTAACCGCAAGGCAATTTTAACCTTGAGAAAGCTTTTTGCCCTCCGAGACACTTGGAATTTTAATCTAACATTGATTCTTAAACTCTAGTATGAGTTCGGTTCATGTGCTTTGTTCACTGGTAACAATACAAAGCTGAACACGGGTAAAAAACAATCATGATGATGTGCGTACTCTGAATCTGGAAAAAGAGAAAAGAAGATACCAGGAGTGGCAAAAGGATTGTCACAAGTTTTGTTAGACCACATGCTCTTGAAGGCAATGTCTTGTGTGTGGCACACAATCCGAACTGTTGAGGAACGCTAAATGTGGTCAAGGTATTTGCAAAATGAGCAGAGTGGAATAATGTTGAACAAAGACAAGAACTATTGTCAGAACTAGAAATATACAAAGAACAAAATTCCACTGTAAGGGGTTTTTAAGCCTTTGAAGATCAAATATTTATTTTCATTTTCTCAAAGCATAGTCTTGTAAAATCACACAAGAGATTTCCTGTAAATATGAATTTTCAGATCCAAAATTCCAAGTTTTTTTATTAATTTCACCCTATCTGACTGAAGTTCCTATTCTTGAGATATAGAACCTACCCCACTGGAAATGGCAGCAAAGCAATGTGCTCCATGAAAGCTTTATTGTTTTAAAAATGTCTATTTTGACAGACAAAATTGCAACTAGTTCTAATTAGAACTCTGATTAAGCAAAACCTAGATAAAACAAATGCCAAACTAAAAATAGATTTATGTTTTGACTAATAACCGAAAATCATGTCTGAGAAGATGCTTAACTTGATCTTCTTATAGGCTGTTAGTATAATTACCTCGAAGATGTTGGCAAATAGCGAAATTTGGATCAAAACCCTAGATCTCAACCCAGTGCTACTGGGATTAAGAGGACTGTTCTTTCCAACTAAGGAAAAAAAGCACATTCAGTCCATTACATGTTACTGTTCTTATTTTCCTGAGAGATTAACAAGAATACTAAGATTTAAAGAGAGGGATGGAGGGGGTGAGTGTCACTTCCTCTGGGATACATAAGAAATAGTAACACTGAGGCCCAAGAACTTAGTCCTATTCAAGAACCCAATCAATCTTAGAATTCAAGAAAAGGCTTTTATAGATTCTGTTTCCGATCCTTTCTCTTGTTTCTGGGCCACACTTCAAAAGTCGAAATGCTGTCCACAATTCACTGATGAGCCAGCAAAACCCCAGAATGGTAATGAGAACCTTCCAGCAGAAACAGTCACAGCACAGTGCTGCTGCTAATTTATCACTGTGAGGCAAACTGCATTACACACAAGGGTGAAAGGACAATTTAAAAATCGATTGCCTGCCAATTTAAATATCTATTAATAATTACGGGTTTGCTTTTGAGTTCTGCACTGCTCATTTAATCTTAATATCTTCTTCATCACATAACTGACTTTGGAAAACAGTGTCTGTCTACAAGGTGACACAAAATGTTGAAACTCCCAGACACTCTTTGCTCCTCAGCAAAAGCTCATGGATAATTCATTAACTTCCCAGTTTTAGGGTGCTTTATTTTAAAAAAAAAACACTTTATTTTTTTTCTTAAAGCAACACTGAAACAGTGTTCAGTTTCTGAAACAGTTTCTTCAGAAGAGGTCTCCCTGAGTACTCAAAATTATATGGGTGGATATTCATCAGGAACTAAAGTGATAGGACAAAGAATAGGAGGTTCAAATTGAAGAGGGGAAATTTAGGTTAGATATACAGAAGAAATTCTTTAGTGTGAGGATGGTGAGGGACTGGAACAGGTTGCCCAGAGAAGTTGTGTATGCCCCATCCCTGGCAGCGTTCAAGGCCAGGTTGGATGGGGCATCGAGCAACCTGGTCAAGTGGAAGGTGTCCCTGTCCAGGGCAGGGTGTTGGAACTAGATGATCTTTAAGGTCCTTTCCAACCCAAACCGTGCTGTGGTTCTATGATTCTATACGTAGGTGGTAACAATATTTTTCTTGATTTTTTTAACAGAAAGTATGATATGGAGTCTATTTCTTTTTTCACATTCAGATTGGTGTGCTTGAGCTGCTATTTTGATCTGAAACAGATTTGGGTTGCACTTCTTGCTAGACATGGATACGATGAGTCAAAGCTCCAGCTCCCTGAGGTTCTACTGTTTAGGACCTGGCTTGAAACTACATTCGGTTTCATACAAAAATCTGCAGCAGGAGGATTCCCAGCTATGGACAGCAAGTCAGCTCGCTGAAGTGCACAGGGAGTGAATGAAACCCAGGGCACTGATTCAGCACCTATAAATAAATACTGACGGACTCACTTAAGGCCTCCTCCTCGAGGAAGGGTGGTACTGACCAGACGTCGAGACAAATTGATAAAAGAGGAAACAGCAGCCTGAGTTTGAAAGCTCTTCCCTAATGTTGTTCACGGTTTTTGTGTCTTCCGCTAAAAGCCGCCCGCGGCCTGCGCAGATGCGCCGGGGCCTTTATTCAGGCACCTGGGCAGAGGGGAGCGGCAGCCAGCGGCCAGGACAGGCATCTCCTGGCAGGCGTGTTGGAAACGCCGCTCTCCTATCCCCGAGTCAGCAGTGTCCCCGCGGGCGATCCCTGGCGGCCACGGCGGGACAGTGGCACCCCGGGGCCACCTCGGCAGCGCCTGAAGCAGGGCGGCGCGGCTGGAGGGGCGGGCAGGCGCGGGCAGCGGCGGGCGGGGCGAGCGGAAATGAGGCGGTGCTGAGCGCCCCCCCCCGCAGGCCGCTCGCGGTCGGCCTGCGGTCTGAAGAGCGTGGTGTTCTTCACTGGCTCTCGCTTTCTTTCTTTTCCTCCCGCCTCACTCCCCGCCACCACCAGCAAGGCCTTTTTAATCAGTTTTTAGATGCCTACTGTTATTTTGATGGAAATTGTCGAGTCATGTACTCACCACGCTTGCAGATGGAGAAAGAGCAAGGAGGCTCGGCAAAAGTGCAGCTGGTCAAAAACATTCCCTTGAAAAGAGAGACATATGATCTAGTACACGTGTAAGTATGTACCATAAACATGTACTAGTTTAAGTCTGCCTTTTGGTGTTTGCAGTCCAGTCACTGCTGATTCCATTGCCTGAGGTTGGTGAAGCTACTCTGCTGTGGACTACAACAGTGCACCCAGGGGGTCATGATCAAATCAAGTCTAACAGGGAATTAAACAACGTAAGTGTCCTTTGAAATGCGCCCGAGCCTTTCAGCATTCCCAAAGGAAGGAAGCAAGCAGGCAGGTGAGGCCTGCACTGGAGGATGAAGATGGACAGAGGGATCGTGTCTGACAATCCGGGAAAACATGGACCTCTCAAATATCTACTTTGCCAATGTATGCGGCAGAGCTAGGGTAGGGACTGTCATAGGAGGAACCTCATCCCATTTTGGAGGTGGGGAATAAGCATTTTTGGGGCAGTGAAGCTTGTGTGCATGGGAAGGGTCTAGGAGTGGGACCTGCGAGAAGGTCTGTGGTGGCCGCTGTGGATATGTGAAATGCAGCCCTGCCTGGGGGCAGAAGAGGCAGGAGCCCTGTGCTCAGCATGTGGCGTCAGCCAGGCCTGGGAGCTGGGGTATTGTTTTCTGAGAAGCAGTTAACTTGGATCTGCACTGGTCTATTCAGCGTCATTTTTTCTTTCTTTAGATTTGTGATAAAATGACATTTTGCCAGTGAGCAGAATGGCCATTCACATGCTGGTGGAGAATGTACTGCTAAACCTATTAGACAATCATAGACATGGAGGCACAGGCTTTGGCAGGGGTTAGGCATATGCACTGATTGGGGCAGATGTAGGCCCTCTGGAAAATTATAATACAAGGGGCGATTTTATATCTGTGATCTATTCACTCATTTTGTGATGCAGAATTTCTTACGCCACTTAAAGTACCCTTCTCCGTACACTACAGTGCTAGTAAAGATGAATCCAATTCTTTCAATATATGTCCTCCGTTATGCTTTATGGACCCTTTCTACATTTCCCTTTCTATAAGAATCTGGGATTTGTAGTTTGAATTTCTGTCATCCTACTGAAATAGCTACACTAGCTGTCTCAATATGATATTATTATGCAATACCTGCCATCCCAAAGTAGCCAGCAAACTGCCTCTTTCTGCTCTTGAAAGTAGTAGTAACACTACAGAGTAAGCTGGATCTAATCAAAATGGGCAAGTTCTCTCATTGATGAGAGGCAGCAGTCTCCTTTGTATTCAGATTTCCTCCTAGAGGACCTCTGGTCTGGGCTCAGTCCTCCCTGGATCACTGCCATCTGACTGATTTCTTTGTTCTGAGCAATTGTAACCTGTTGCAGCTTAAAACATTTCAAGACAAACACTTGTCACCCTAAAGCTGTCATTCTAGTAAATAAGGAATTTTAACTAGTATTTATAGTCAATTTAGCTATCCACCTTGGCAGGAAGCGAAGCATCATATTTGTAAGAGATATCGTGATCATTCTGTGCATCTCAGTGCAGAGTTCTGTTTCCATTTAAAGGACAGCAGTCTTCATATTTTTGCAACCACAAAACCACAAAAAAATTACACAGTCYAATTGGAAGGGAAACTTACTCTTCCCAAGCTGTTGATGTAGTCTCTTATCCTTTACTTAGGAATAGCAAGTACTAATACCATTACTTGGCATGCAATAACTATTTGGAAAACTTTCCCTCCAGGTTCTCCTTGCCAGCTTCAGGTGTCCTTGACAAGTAAAAAGTCTTTCCAACAATTTATGTTGCATAGCTTAGTTTTAGTTCTGTGTTAGATATCTAAAAAAGCAATGGGGTTTCTCATTTCTAATTAAATTGCCTCTTCCTGGGGGATTCTTTTATGAGTATCAGAGACTATACTTCTCACCTGCTGTTAATTTCTTGCCAGCTACTCATGCACTGTATTTTCTTGTTCCTTCTGCAAAAACATCATATGAAAGCCACAGAATCACAGAATGGGTCAGATTGGAAGGGACCCCAGAGGGTCATTTGGTCCAACCTCCCTGCTCAAGCAGGGTCATCCTAGAGCACATAGCACAGGATTGCATCCAGGTGGCTCTTGAATATCTCCAGTGAGGGAGAATCCACAACCTCTCTGGACAACCTGTTCCAATGGTCGGTCACCTGCACAGTGAAGAAGTTTTCCCTCATATTCAGGTGGAACTTTCTGTGCATCAGTTTCTGCCCATTGCCTCTTGTCCCATTGCCTGGCACCACCGAGTAGAACCAGGTCCACCCTCCCTTCAGGTACTTATAAACATTGATGAGGTTCCCCTCTCAGTCATCTCAATGCTGAACAGGCCCAGCTCCCTCACCCTTTCCTTGTAAGAGAGATGCTTCAGTCCTTTAATCGTCTTTGTAGCCTTCCACTGGTCTCCAGTAGCTCCATTGTCTCTCTTGTCCTGAGGAGCCCAGAACTGAAGACAGCACTCCAGGTGAGGCCTCACTAGGGCTGAGTAGAGGGGCAGGATCACCTCCCTCAACCTACTAGCCATGCTCTTCCTAATGCACCCCAGGATTGACCTTCTTGGCCCCCAGGGCACACTGCTAGCTCAGGGACAGCTTGTTGTCCACCAGGACCCCCCAGGTCGTTCCCCACAGAGCTGCTTTCCAGCATGTCAGCCCCCAGCCTGTGCTGGTGCCTGGAGTTATTCTTCCCCAGATGCAGTCCTAGCTACTGACACTTTTGCTTGAAACCTTTTCTTTCTCAAATGTATTTTTTCCATGTAAATGGTACAACTTTAACAAGCATCACTGAGAGCTACATTTAAATGCCCTGTAATTTGAGAGCCGTAGCCTTCACCTAGGAAATAGGAAGCAATAGTTGAAATCTCCTTATGCCTACCAAGGGATAACTGAGYAGCCTCTCACTGAGCTAGGGTCCAAAGTGGAAGAGGGGACAATAACACTACCGCTGCCTTTCTTTTCCTGTGTAGACCATGGTTCATCAGAAGTGCTCTAAACACCTGAGCAGATTGGGTACTGTAGGACAGAGTGATGTGCAAACAACTGATTTCTGAATCCTGGCAGACCTTAATTGTGAACTAGATGCTAACTGACCCTTATTTCCAGGAGAGGCTATTTAGATGCTCAGGAAAATTTTCTGCTGCAAAAATGTCTTTGTATACTTCCAAAGTTACATTGATGCCTTATTGGGACTACCTAAAAGAGAGAGACTCGACAAAGATCAAAAGGTTAAAAAGCGGTGGTGTTTATTTGAAGGCCTTCAGGTACATCCAGGGCAGTCAAAGCTCACTTGGGACCGGTGGGGCCTACACCCCAGGCGGACCCTCTGAGGTTTGCTCCCCAAGATAGACCACCCAAGATGGACCACTGGTCATGAGTTCTCCATACTTTTATAAGTTTGGTCTATTAGTGTATCGAGGCTAGCTCTTCCAATTACAGCCCCAGGTAACGAAGTAATTCACTCCAGGTTTGCCCCCCTTCATCAACGGCTGTTTACAGATCTTGGGCCTGAAGCAGTAAGGTGTCTTTGAAGTCCAGGCCTGGAGATGGATTGTTTTGTCTAAAAGGCAGTAGCTAACACTTTTATATGGGCTTTAGAGTTACACACTAAGAATTGCAGGGTTACAAGTATATGAAAAATATAAAAGCCAAAATCCCAAGGCATCAACATGGCAAATTAGCTGGAGTTTTGAAGATCTCAATTTTGAACATAGATGATTGAAGTGACAGCTGGAAATAAGGGGCTGGCAAAAAGCTGCATGGTGGTAACATTCAGAGTTATTATGAGGATAAGCTAAATACTGTGAGGCATCTAGTGATAAGAACCAGATAATGGCATCTTTTGGTTTGGTTTTGAGGTGGTTTTTTGTTGTTGTTGTTTGGGTTTGTTGTTGTTTGTTTGGGTTTGTTGTTTTGGTTTTTTTTTCCCTAGGGAAAACAATAGGAAAAATCCTGCTAGGATCAATGGGCACAGGATTTTCTGAGTCATTATTCTATCTGGATGATGTAAAAGTCAGAGAGCTTCTTATCCCTGTTGCTCTTACTGCTGATCAAAGCTGGATCTGAAAACTAATTTTTTGTCTTCTAAGGCCAAAGGAAGCATCTTTCTCACTTTGGAACAGGTGGGAAGGAAGAGGATACTCCATAGGTGTGCAAGACTTTCCTGGCAGCAAATAGGAAGAGGTGCAATTGCATTTGCCCTTCTCTAACCTTCTCCTTGCTGGAAGTTTTCCCCTGACTTGAATTGGCATTTCAGTCTTAGCACCCAAAACACAGAACATCCTTACACAGAACATTACCTGAACGAGTACAGTGGGTTTTGGAACAGTTTGCACTTGAGGATGCACCTGAGTGGGGATCAGGGGTCCCCGCGAAGCAGAGGAAAGGAAGCAGTGACATCCATTGGCAGATCTTGCCCAGTATTTTAAGCTTTTCAGTTTCCCTTTCACATTACATATCACTGAATTGAAAACACAGACATACAGTTCCTATACGTTGAGACGGATTTTTTGTAGAGTATATAATGTCTGACACCTTCAAGGAGAGTTTTATACAGCTGGGCACATTCACCAATTCATTAAAAAAGAAGAAAAATGCTTTGGTAATAAGCGCTGGTAAAAGGGGCTTGCAATGGGAGGATTCAAAACAAGCACTAAGAGGAAATCTGAGCAAAGCTTTTTAGGAGACAGTAYATACTTTTTCCACTAGGTGGTGGAAATCTGCCATCATCCGGAGCTTTTAAAAAACGGGAAAAACCCACATAATTATGAAGGGCAGGCTGAATTAAGATAGAAAATAGCTGTAATAACAGCTTATGATGTATCGATTAAAATGAGTTCTCTGCCTGTCGAAGAGACATTCATAGAAAATTATTCTTAATGTTATCCCTGACACAAAGGCAAAAATGTCAGTTAGGGAGGTTTTCTGATGTTTTAGAAAAGGAAATGAAAGGATAATTTAATCTAAATGAATTCTCTCACCCTCTACAGAAGGACTGTCATCTGTAATTTCAGACCATAGGAACTCAGGAAACAAATCTCTCATGCATTTGTTTATCTTCAACTGTCAAAATATATTTTTTAAATTAGTAATTTTAATTAACATGCATCACAGATCTCTCACAGCCCAAGACTCGCTGCAATGTAAGCATTGTTTCTAAAGGTGTCCTCATGGTGGCGGTAAAACAATCAATTATTTAACAACAGATTTGAAAATTACACAATTTTCTGTTGTTCTTGGCATGATTCATGGCTGGAACAGCAGAGGCAAAGCACATGCTCTGGTGCTAACATCACAGAAGGAACAAGGCTTTGGAAATTCTTCCAGTACAGCACCAACAGACAACCRCTACTGACTTAATTCCATGCGTTTTCCTTCAAAGCTACTCCCAAGCCATACCTGACATATGATTCATGTTTTAAGATGAAAGCATCTATCATGGACACAGTTTTCAAAGATACTGAGGATCTGCTGTTTTCAGTGAAATTCATGGCTCTTACCTCAGCAACACATCCCAGAGATGAAGTCATCAACACACCATTGTGGAAAAACAAAAGAAGATTATGAGATACCTTCAGCTACTGAGATGCAGCTAATTAGTGCTCTTTTGGTCCTGCCAGTGAGGGTCATACTAGCTCTACTTCTCCACGTCATTGCCAGGGAATATGATTTTGCCATTTGATCTCTGTCCTTGGCCTGCCTGTCTGATCTCTGAGCAGCCTCCACGTTGCATGGGTACCCACTGATCTGTGCAATAGCTGTGGTTCTCGCTCTTACTGCCAAAGAGAGCTTGCATCCCTATGTGTGAGCAACAGTGTTTTCCCTGCCATCTTCTGAAATACCTGTCTCTGCACTGTTCTTCCAGCCTGCTCTTCTTTACTCCCAGAGTCAGACAGTGATTTCTGACTGTGATTTATGCAGTGATGTCGCAAGCAGGGAGGCTGTGCAGAACTAGATTAACTTCATACCCACTAACCTTGTAGCCAGAGAGTGCCAACCCTTCTGTCCACACATTGGCATGCCAGGATACCTGGCTACATTTCCAACCTGATTGCCAAAAATTAATGGAGCATACAGTGGTTATTCTGAAAATAGTGTAAAATACTCTTCCATGGATTAACCATTCATGTAGTTGGGTGGTTGCTGAAGCTGATATACTGTTTCTGGGGGGTTTATTTTTTTTTTTGAGTGAAATATTTTGTTGTTGCTCAACTGAGATTTAACCAAACAAATATGCTGGCCACATATACACTAAAATGGTGTGTCCAGGTCAGAACTGAAATGCTGTGCTACAGTAATGAGTGACAAAATCTCAAGACCAGAAAGACTTAGACAGATATAGTCATAACTAGATTACTTTTCTAGTTGGGTTTTTTTTCCCCCAGGCTGTTTTTTATAGACTGCTGATAACCACAGCAAACAATATTATGTTAAAAATGCTAATAAGGGAGATATTCCTTTTTTATTTGATTTCTGGAGTATCATTCAAAAAGTTGTTTGAAGAACTCAAGACGGCCCCTTTTTCTATTCTGCCTAAATATAAGGAGTAGAATTTCTGCATTCCACAGACACTCTAATAATTTCCAGAAATCTATTATTCATTAAATGTTGCACCTAATTTTAGGTCTCTCATTTTGCAGTGTTATCCTTCTGCCTCAAAAATGGAGTATCACTTACATAAAGGTTATTTTAGAAGCTTCTATTACACAGGACCGCATTAGCAATCCAAACCATTTCTTCTCTATGTGGAGACTTCCAGACAGGACAATGTTATTAAAATGCAGGAGTTACATGACTTTTCTTCAACTTTATTTGCCTTTTAACGATCCTGGTAAAATACTGCTTCATTTGCAAATGCTTATCATGAAAATGGAATGTATCAACACTAAATTGTCTTAACTCAGCTGGCTAGGATACACTTGAAGCAACATCTATCTCAGATTATAGTGCTTACCCAAGACATTAAGTAGCACAGGGACAAGCTGGTGCTGGATGTTCTACTGTAACATCTACATTTCTCTGACGAGCCACACTAGTTATTTTTAAGTTAGAGTTCACACAGCTTTACGAATCAGGCATTTGTCTGCAGAAGAGACAAGTTTTGGAGTCTGTGATACCAGTTGCTACAATGGGATTATAATCTCAGGGTTCAGGGCAAACTCAGTTCCAAGTGATGGCATTAAATCTACACAGTTTACAGTTTCTTTTGTAAATCAGTGAGCATATGTGAAAACATTTACAACCTTTATTATATAACTTCTCTGTATAACTTCTCAGCATGTGTTAAACCACGTATAGATACTACATCCAGTGTTGTCGTCCCCCCCCCCACCTCCAATACAATGACCCTGATAAAAGGAAGGGGGCTCCTTTGGTCTGAAGGAGAGATGGCTATGGGGGCACCTAACAGCATCCTGCCTGTATCTGTGGAGAATGTGTCAAGGGGACCGAGCCAGACTCTACAAAGCAGTGCACGGCAGGATGATGAGAGACAAGGAGCATAAACTAAATTGAGAGAGGTTCTAACTGGATATAAGGTGCATTTTCTTTGTGAGGACAGTCAGGCACTGGTATGGGCTTTAGAAAGGTTGCTCTATCTCAGCCTTGGAGTCTTTCAAGAACTGACTTGATAAATTCTTAAGGAACTAGGTCTGAGCTCACAGGTGGCCCTGCTTTGAGAAKAAAGTTAGACTATAGACCTCCTGAGATCTCTTCCAATCCTAGTTATCCTATGATTTTGTTTGTTCACATTTGTTGACATTATTAATTCCTACATGTACCACAAGACAGGTTTTCAGTGAAGTAGTCTTCAGTTTGATCCACCACTGAAAGGCAACACCGCCATCCAGTAACTCTGGTGGTCCAATGTCTGTTTGCCAGAATGAAAGATTCTCAAGAGATTGTGGATCGCTGAATTCAATATGGCATCAGATGATTTGTTGAAGAGTCTTCTTAGGGATTTCTCTAGCACACAGCATTGTAACTCTGAAGAGAGAGAAGCACAACAGTAATCTGAAGAAATTGGGTTTTTTATCCATTCTTGCATGTCTGATGTGATTAGGTAGCTCCCAACATAAAGTAGTTGCTCAAATTATTGACTCCCATTAGGTACATACATTTCCCTTTCCTGTGTCTATTTTTAGTGTAAGGTCTTTGTGGTAAACGCTGGGGTTTTTTATCTTGTGATTGTATCATAATAAACCAAACGAATGATATTCAATTCAGGAAGACGTACAACACAGCCATGCGTCAGTGGTAATTGGAAGATGTTGCAATTTCCTTAGTGAAAGAAGGAGAAAGACAGCAAAGTAAGCAAGAAGCCTGGAGGAAAGAGCACTTCATATACTAGAGTACTATAAAGCAAATCACCCTGGCTGTCTGCTTCAGAGCCATGATTTTTGTAATACATACCACTACAGCAAAAGAGGAATTTCATCTCTGAGCTGTGAACTGGGGAGACAAGCAAAGAACAAGTAGAAAGTGAGAAGGAAACTTGATGGAGGAATAATTGTACTCTCCTAATTCCTATATTCTAAATGGCTATCCATGTGTGAAACAGAAAATGGTAACACCTGTTTAAATAAGCGTATGAATATGGAATGGAAGATGAAAGTATGAAATGAGTCAATAATAATAATAATAATAATAATAATAATAATAATAATAATACAATGGTATAATTTCTGTGTATGCGTATGTTTTCTGAGAGGATGACAAGAGTTGTTTTATGCATGAGTGAAAGTAGTAGACATCTGTATGTGTCTGTGTAGAGCACTATGATGCTTTGGGAGATACAGAAATAACATTTAAAAAGTGAACAAGTATCTATTAGTACTCTTACTTCTGGATAAGGGAGCTGATGCTGGTGCACTGACAGCTTCCCTTGTAGCCTTTTCTGATTTCTGAATGCCTGAAATAGGAACGTGAATATTCTTTTGCTATAAGTTTTTTATATTACACACAGGCATATGCATGTGTATGAACATGCTCAAATGAACACATGCAAACTATATTAAATTCACACACAACTAAGCATGTCAAATAGAAAATTAAAAAAAAAGTTATTGCTCATCCAAAATGCGTTTGTTGTTACAGATACTGTTGCAAAAACAAATTAAAAAATTCAGAAGTGTAGGCTTTTACAGATGTAGCATTTGATCTTAACATGTACTTTTTTAGGAAAAGTGGCCACATTTTATCTTAATTGAAAAAATGCTTTATCCAATGGGGGCAATTTTACTAGTCTGAAAGATTCCTTGGTAAGCATGAGACAAATTCCAAGTGTTAAGTGTTGTCTGACACTGAAATGATGGGAAATTGCAGACTGAATATGTTAAAGGAGCAATTTTCTTATATTTCAAGGTTCAGAATCACATAAATCCCTTATTGGGCTCCCTAAATTTATGACTAAAAGAAATGGTTTCACCTGCTCTTGTACTGAAAATAGCTCCTCTTCCAATTTCTACCAGTTTTCTTCTTACCATGAAGCTGATTTGAAGAATTTTTTTTTCAATTTAATAGCCATCCTGATCTTAATTTTACCATAGAAATGAAGAGAAACACCTGTACCCACAAACAGTGAGGGTACTTTAACCTCTTCACAGGTAAGTCAATGGATTTTCTGTCTTGTTCTATGAATTTTCAACAAATGCTAATAATTTGAAACTTTTTGTTATAGATTGCTGTCATGTGGAAGATCACAGCCACCAGCCATCAGGCAAAGCTRGAACGGACATGGCTACTGATATCAGTTGCTTAAATAGTGACTGCAAAATTGCGTCAAGCCTTCTGTAGATTTATATGGTGGTGAGAACTGTTTTTTTTTCTTCATTACATCTGAGTTAGTAAAAACTTATACTCATCTGAGCACATTGCTTCCTTCATGTAATGTTTTTCCCATATGGATACAAATGGGAGTTTTGTCACCGACTTCAGAAATTTTTACCCAGTTATGTCTAAAACTAGGTGCAGATACATACATGGAAGGTCTTGGAAACTTGCCCAGTGACTGAAGCTGTATCTATCTCCCTGTGGGTCCTGGGAATGTTTGATCTGCTTGAAATACTGTATT
Source organism: Amblyornis subalaris (assembly GCA_018881555.1). Classification (NCBI taxonomy): domain Eukaryota; kingdom Metazoa; phylum Chordata; class Aves; order Passeriformes; family Ptilonorhynchidae; genus Amblyornis; species Amblyornis subalaris. The sequence continues at coordinate 1,454,295 of JACAXG010000062.1, read as the reverse complement.
CCCTAAATGGTACAGGAAAATATCAGTTGAGGCAATGTACATAAAAAGCCTTGTTGAGGAGCATGGACTAAGAGCTGGATCCTCCATATCCTCTTAGCAATGCTCAAGGTTATTGGTTGTATTTATTTTTTTCAGCCTTGTATTCTGAATTTGTATATGAGTCATGAAATATTCACTCTTGGTATGAAGCATCCAGCTTCACAAAAAGGATGGAGAATGTCCCTTTGTGCAGGTTACTTGTAGCCCTGTAGAGGCAGCACTCAGTCGTGTGTGGGTTCCTGACGCCATGAAGCCAAAGAGCTTAATTTGCATTTGCTTGCCCTGCTCCTCGCTCCCTGAGGAGTGCAGAGGTGCGGGGGGAGTCCTACTGCCTCGGGATCGAGCTGCAGGTTGAGTGGACTGCCATAGCTCCCCTGGGACCTGCAGCAGCAGCAGGGAGGGAGGTTTCTAGGCTTACCCCATAAAACTCTGTCCTCAGAGCTGCCGAGAGAAAGTATGAATCCTATTTTGGATCACTGTCCTTGGCCAACATTTAGAGTTTCTTAGGGTGCCCCATGGCATGAGAACTATAAAAAAAGAACAGTGTTAGAGGGAGAGAAAGAGAATGGGTCCAACAAAAAAGCTGAAATGAAGAATATGACTATTACTGGGACAGGCATGTGAAACAGAGGAGCAGAGCAATTTCACTGCAGTCCAAATTGTTTTATGCACTGTCAGCTCTCATGTGGGATATCAGCATCACTCACTCTTTAGAAGAAAACTGGTATAAGCGTGAGGTTGCATCATATGAACAGACTTAAACCAAACTTTGCAGTACTTTCTCAGTGCACCCACTCATCTATTAAAAATATTTTGCAAGGGCTTCAAGTCCTGGAAGACCTCCAATCACTTTCGATGTGATTTTTGGGAAAGTTTTAATAATAAAAAATATTTTGATTGTATAAATAAAATAACTCTTCAGATCTGAAGCTTGAACCTTTGCCCTTTTTCTGATGTTTTGAAATCCAGAGACTGTTAAAAATATATTAAAATGGTCAGTGCTGTAGAGAGTATTTCAGCATTCTGAAATCTCACTTGGGACTGTAGTTTCAGGCTTTCATTTTATTGATATCTTGCCAGAAATTATTTCATAAAGATTTCTAAAGTTTTGGAATATCCAGCTTTATATATGAATGTGAATGAGTTATATATTGAAAGTCCTGGAAATTATATCAAGTACTGTTAACTCAAATCTAAAAAAAAAAAAAAAATCAAGACAGGCTGAGATTGATTCTACTTTTTCAAATCTACTTTAAAAAAAATGGTACTTTTGTATTATGGGATTTTTATCCAAAACTGCATTATACCTTATTGGCTAAAAATGATACACTGTATTTATATTAGAAAAGAACATTAAGTCAGTCACAGTATGTGAACTGTTACAAAAGAGAGAAAATTAGTGCATTAAGGACAACTTAGCTGCAGGTTATTGCTTTACAATTTACCATCTATGACTTTTTATGTAGAAATAACTAAGGAGCTCAATCACTGTAAGCCTAGGAATGCCTTTTGAATTTTAAACAACAAACAAATGAAAAGAGCTGATTCAGTTTTATATTTTTATTATTTCTCCATGCCAACTATTTCTAATCTGGCAGTTTGAAGGATCTAAAAATGTCATGCATATCAAACATCCTGAACAACCTCAGGCAGGATACAAATGGCACAGTTTAATTGAAATTCCATTTTTGGTATCACTTCCTGCTTCATAACAAATGTTGTGAGGAAAAAGCTGTCCTTACATACCAAGGCTTCTTCCTTTTTGATGTATTCTCTGACTTCAGTTGCAATTAGGTGGCAAGTGTCCAGGCCAAAGTTTTTCTCCCTCAAATACTTTCACTGAGTACAGTTTGCACAGAACAGCCATGGAGATGCCTGCGGAGTTCCCGGGGATATTGCTGGATGAAAAATATTACATCCATGGAAACTCCCACTTTGAGAAGACAAAAAAGACGTCAACTACCAAATAAGTAAGGCTCCCTGATGATGTGTCAAATAACAGGCTCTATTCACTTTGCAGCAGCAATATCCAGTGTAATTCCACTTTTATGTGCAGAATTACTGGAATTGCACTGAAACAAAAGTAACAGATGTGAACTGGGCTTTGTGGAAAGACTAGATTGGAACAAGAGGACACAGCCAAAAGAGATTGCTGTCTGTTAAGGAACAGTGTTGTGTTTTTAATTTAGAAAATTTGGGAAGGGCATAATTACGTGTGATGTAAAATGAAGCCTTTTCTTCACTGCCCTGTGTAAACTGTATTCGTTTGGCCAGTACCAATGGATGTCGATCGCTACCATTTGGAGTTGTTACCACTTTATGCTGACAGCATGCAGCTCACCTTAGGAAATGCTGAGGTGGAAAAGGTAATGTGAGTAATGTAAACCAGGTATGAGCTAGGGAGAAGGGAACATCCTATAATAGAGGAAATGTCTCCATATTACAATACGTGAGTTTGAGGTTCAGTTGTGCCATTCTTTCCCAGGAAAGCATTGGCTTAATCCCATTTTTGTAAGCAAGGAGAATAGAATACAACACTTCCTATTGTTTTCTGTATTTTATTGGGCACTTAACCAGTAATCTTAGGAGCCAATCRCTGGTCATTTCCCAGTGTCCTTTATATACCTCTCTTCAAAGAACAAGGATATTCAGGAAAAAAAATACAAATATGATATTTTTCTGGTAGAGGTCTTCAGTGTTTAATCACATTAGGAAATCAGCAGATGCATAGATAACAGCTGCTATCCTTCACACTTTTCTGATCTGTGTGAGAAAAATGTAAGTCTATCTAGTAGCAATTAATGGTTATTATGCTGATGTTTTTTTCTATTTGGAGTTATGTTCTGTTTCCAGTAAAGTCTTCCTGAGGCTGCAGAAGTAGAAACTCTTTTTCCTACTTGTATATAAACATTCATTTTCTGTGGTTATATTTAATATGATATGTGAATTTTAATAATGATGAAGTTGAAGGAATGCTTGAGAAATTGGTACTCTTAAATTTTTTTTCTGTTACTTATTTTCATACATGAAAAACAGTTGTGGCTTCAAAGTATATTCTTAAATCAGGTTAAACGTTTCTGTGTTTGTAAGTCTAGAGAACAAATCATAGTCACTAGTTTGTCTGTAATGAACAAATCTGCATGGGGTTTACAAGGAAACAGTTTTCAGTAAAAACCCCAAACTTTTTAATGGAAAAAAAGAGAGGTGTCAGTATATTGAATTGCTTTACAGATATTTTTAACTCTGATTATATTATTAAATTCATATTACTTTTTTTTTCTTTCCTCTGAATGTCAGCCAGCAGAGGTCAAGTTACATTCTGAAAACTATACCGATCTAAATACTAGAAAAGCATACAAGAACTACATGAATAAGCAAGTACTAGTTAGAGAGAATCAGCATGAAGTGATGTCCAGGGCATGTCCCAAGAATAGTAGGTTGGATTCCCTCATCTCCGTGGCTTTTGAGGGCCACATTAGATCAGCTCAGGCTCAGCCTGAGTACCTGAGTAGATGAAGCAGACCAAAGTTGGGTAGCAGAGCACTGTAGCCTTCTTAGTAACAACTCTAAGTGCCCAATGACATGTGTATGGTATGTCATTGAGCACAGGAAAATAGAAGACTCTGGCAAGATTGTTTTAAAGCAGTTCCTCAAGAATCTTTCTTCTTTTGCTCTGTGAGTTATGCTATAAAAGAAGCATCTACTATGTTGGAAAGGATTCAGTCAAGTTGTCCCAGCTCAGCTTCCCAGGATGGTGTAGTAAAGTAAAGCTGGATCCCCTTTTTGGTCTAATGCAGCAATTTTGGAAGTTCCTTCCTTTGCTGGCCTTTTTGGATACTGATCCAAATTGTTCACAAATATCTTTTTAGTCCCCTGCTTAAGACAAAGGTTATTCCTCTGTTTGGCTACACTGGCATATTACATACAAAGAATATGTAGGACAGTCTTCTACTAACTTAAATGCTTTTTGAGTGTAATTTTACCTGGCTTTGTCTGAGTAGCTTGTGTCCTTCTGAACACTGATATAGGGAAGGAGAGGGCAGAGGTGATGGCTTATGGTTAGAGCTGCAGCACAAAGCATATGGCAAAGTTGGATGCTTCTGGCCCTCATCCAGAAGATGAGGGTCCATACACACCTGGGTAGTTCAGAAAGTAGAGTTAGAAAGCAACATTTGTCTTGAGATAATTGTCTTCAGGAAGAGTCTGCAAACAGGAACTGCTATCAGAGGAGCAATCTAATATTGAAGGAAGGTTTGGAAGACCCGGTGCTCCAGCACTGAAAACCAATCAATACCAGAGTGAAAAGCTGCAGGTTATCTTAGCTTTTCTGTCCTGTTTTGTACATGCTTGTTTTGGTTTATCTTCACAAAACAAAATTAGGTTTCAATAGCAATAGCAGCAGTTGCAGTTGCAATCCCTGTAACTTTTCCTTATTGCCCCTTAACAGGATAACCACTGCCCTCTAAAAGGCTGTTCTGGAGTGACTTTATGATGCTATATATCCCAATCGCYTGCTTAATGAAAAGTATTAACTCTGTGTCTTTAAACTGGCTCGAGAAGCCAGGAGCTATGTTTTGGTTTTCTTCGAAGCATATTTACATTCTTTCACCTTTATCAGCTTACTATGTTATGGTTCTGAAGAGAGAACATCTTGGCAGTCGCTTTCTATAGTTGGAGGCGAAGGGACACTTTTTTTTACCTTTACCTTTTTCTTGTGAGCTTTYGCCTGGTTTTTGCTCAACTGAGAGATATTCAGACGGAGTTAAAACTTACTTTTAGCTTTTTCTCTCCTCTGCTTGAGGCAAGGGAAGAAGACAGTTCTTTTCCTGAGACTGTATGTTCTTTTTCTTCTTCCTTTGAAACTGTACAACTGACAACTGGGCTCTGTTCTACATACCATCTCTCCGGGGCCTACACTGCCCAGGCCTGGACAGGGCCTACTCCGTACTCAAGCATTTAGCTAGAGACAAAGCAAAAAACCACACCTACCAAGAACTCAAGACTTTGATTCATTCAAGTTATCCTTCTCACGAGAAGTTTATTATCTAACATTATTCATTTTTATTTTTATTTCTTTTCCCTTCCCCTAGTACCTGTGTGCCCCCCCCCAGCGGCTGGGTTTTACTAAATAAACAAGTTTTTTTCACTTTCCTCTGAGAAATTCTTAAGAAGAAAAGAAGAGAGTTTCAAACCCTATCTTTTACAGAGGAGGCTCTTCGAGTCTTCCTCCTAAGTTTGTCCAAACTGTGACAAACATATTTGGTGCGTTGGCCGGGAAAGTGAAAAAAGCTGTGCTGATTACAATTTGGTTTTAATTACTGTGTATTGGAGTAAAGTAGTTACCATGTGGTTTAAGATACTAATGTCTCTCTGTTCTCTAGATCTGCTTAAGGCACTAATGCTTTTCTGGTCTTTAGGCCTGTTTGCCTACCCACAGATAGCTCCAGTTTTGTTCTTGGTATTTATCTTTTCAGAACAGAGATAGCAACCAAGATTGCTATGCTTCTTTGCTCAGTGATACTGATTTATAAAAAGTTCATAGAAGTACTGGGAGTTATTCGAGATGTGTATGGTTTGTTGATTATGCGTTTTGGTCTCAGTTGCCTGTTCAGGGGGTCTTACAGTAATTACACCCAGTTTGTTAGAGAAGTAGGAAGAGATGGGGTTTCCCAGCCTTTCATTTCCTTCTTTCCTTTTAAATTTGATACGTCACCTTTTGAGAATGTACAGTTTCCTCTGAATGTTAAAGAAACTGCTTTCCTGGTGCTTTATCTTGTAGGTTTACTCTATACAGTTTACAGCTTCTCTAGAATCAAGACTGAGATGTCCAAAGGGGCTGATGAGACACCTGACCCAGGTGTGAAAATAAAAGCAGAGGGGCAGGCAGATAAATCAGAAGATACCCCAGTTACTCAGGCTGTAGCCAAACCAGACGCAGGGCCTAAGCCAATGACAGTCGCTCCTGTCACAAGAAAAAAGCACAAAACCAAAACTGATCTCCCAATGAAGGATGATGATAGTGACGCAGGGGAAGGACCCTCAAAACCAGCAACTGGCTCAGAACCAGAAATCGTTATTGAGTCCATGTCTCTGAAAGACCTTCGTGGCCTAAGAAAGGATTACACCCGACGGTCTGATGAATCTATATTAAGTTGGTTAGTCCGTATTTAGGACGCTGCAGGCGATACTACAATTTTAGATAGCACTGAAGCGAAGCATTTGAGATCCTTGTCACGTGATCTGGCTATTGATCAGGAGATGGTAGTGCTGCCTGACCCTCACAGTCTCTGGCTGCATCTCTTGGAAAGTGCGAGACAAAGATACCAGTGCCAAGATGATCTCTATTTGCAGCAAACCCCATAGAAGACCATGGAACAAGTGATTCAACGCTTGAGAGAACTGGCAGTGATAGAGATTATCTTCATAGAACACCCAAGACTTAAAATTAAGAACCCAGACTTGATAAGAGTTACACCAGTGATGTGGCTAAGACTYGTATGACTTGGGCCACAAGAATATTCTTCTGCTTTAGCAACAATAGAGCCAGATGGGACCGTGCATGATATGTCGAAGAAGCTCCGAGCATATGAAAATGCTGTGCACGACCCAACACATGCAAAAATTTCAGCTGTGGAAACACGTCTGCAGAAAGTGGAAGATAAGATGGAAGAGAATCACAAGAAAGTGGAAGATAAGATAGAAGAGAATCACAAGAAAGTAGAAGATAAAATAAAGGAGAATCACAAGAAAATAGAAGATAAGATAGAAGGTAATCTCAAGGAACTCAAGAAGATTAAAGAAGACCTTTTCCAAATCTCAACGGTACAGACCAGAGGTTCTTTTACCAGACTCAAACGTTTCCCACCTAGAGAGAAAGCATACACCTCACGAGGTGAGCTGTAGTTCTTGTGTAATTGTGGAGAAAACATGAGGAGGTGACATAGACGACCTACCGCTGCTCTGGCGCAATGAGTGCGTGAATTAAAAGACAGCAAAACTCAAAAAAGAAGTTCCACCAGAAAAGAAGTAGCTTCTAACACAGACTAGAGGGGCCCTGCCTCTAGCCAGGTAGAGGCTAGAGATAACTGTGTTTTTTAGACTGTGTGAATTCGTTGACCTGGCACATCAGAACCACAAAAATATGAAGCCTTGGTTGACACAAGTACACAGTGCACACTAATCCCATCGCGATATGTGGAAGCAGAACGTGTCTCTATTGCTGGCGTGACAGGGGGATCACAGGATTTGACCCTGGTGGAAGCTGAAGTGAGCCTGACTAGAAGAAACTAAGAAAGACATCCCATTGTGACTAGCCCAGAGGCCCCATGCATTCTTTCACTAACAGTTCCTGTTGCATCGTAGAGATAAAGCGAAAGTAGAAAACAGCTGTMTAGAACCCCACACAACAAGCTGCAAAAACTAAAGAAAGAGAAAATAAATCTAGCCAACTTGCTGAACGCAAAACCATTCAGTTAGCCTTAGACATTACTGAAAGAGAGAAGTAGCCAAAACTCTACGTCTACACTGATTCATAGATAGTAGCCAATGCTCTGTAGAGTTAGCTGAAAAAGTAAAAAAAGCTAATTAGCAGCATAGAGAAAAACAAGTCTGAGCTACTGAAGAGTAGAAAGACATCACTACCCGAATAAAAAGGCTACCTGTGAAGATCCGCCATATAGATGCCCATGTCCCCAAGAGTAAAGCTAATGAAGAACACCGAAACAACGAACAAGTAGATCAAGCTACAAAAATAGAGGTGTCAAAGATAGATTTAGATTAGCAACATAAGAGAGAGTTGTTCCTAGCTCGATGAGCCCATGATGCCTCAGGCCATCAAAGCAGAGATGCCACCTATAAGTGAGCACGCAACCGAAGAGTAGATCTAACCACAGATAGTATTTCTCAAGTTATCCATGATTGCGAGATGTGCGCTGCTATCAAGCAGGCCAAGCAGATAAAACCTCTCTAGTATAGTAAGCGTTAGTCCAAATACAAGTATGAGAAAACCTGACAAGTAGATTACATCACATTACCTCAAACATGCCAAAGCACTATATACTCACAATAGTAAAAGCCACCACAAAATAGTTAAAGACCTACCCTGTGCCTCATGCTACTGCCCGGAACACCATCCTAGGCCTTGAAAAGCAAGTCCTTTAGAAGCATAATACCCCTAAGAGAACTGAGTCCGACAACGGGACTCATTTCAAGAACAACCTTATAAACACTTAAACTAGAGAMCATAACATTGAGTGAGTGTACCATATCCCTTATCATGCACCAGCAACAGGCAAAGTAGAGCAGTGCAATGAATTGCTAAAAACCACCTTAAAAACACTAAGTGAGAGATCTTTCAAAAATTGAGAGCAACACTTAACAAAAGCCACCTAGTTAGTTAACACCTGAGGTTCCACCAACCGAGCAAACCCTGCCCAATCTGAATCTCTGCATACAGTAGATGGAAATGAAGTACCAGCAGTACATGTTAGAAAACTGTTAAAAAAGACTGTTTAGATTACTTCTGCCTCGAGTACAGACAAACCCATCCGTAGAGTTATCTTTGCTCAAAGACCAAATCATACATAGTAAGTGATGCAAAAAGATAGAACAACACGTTGTGTGCCACAAAAAAATCTAATGTTGAGTGAGAACTATGTGTAAATACCACTGTTTGCTGAATGTCACTGTCATTATTTGTATATAACTGTATATATGTATGTATATATATATGTATGTATAATTGTGTATGTGTAGAGTTAGATATATGTTAGTTTGAACATTAAGCCGATGATATAGGATAAGGAATAGAATGTCCTGGAGTGACTTTATGATGCTATATATCCCAATCGCCTGCTTAATGAAAAGTATTAACTCTGTGTCTTTAAACTGGCTCGAGAAGCCAGGAGCTATGTTTTGGTTTTCTTCGAAGGATATTTACATTCTTTCACCTTTATCAGCTTACTATGTTATGGTTCTGAAGAGAGAACACCTCGGCAGTCGCTTTCTATAGTTGGAGGCGAAGGGACACTTTTTTTTACCTTTACCTTTTTCTTGTGAGCTTTCGCCTGGTTTTTACTCAACTGAGAGATATTCAGACGGAGTTAAAACTTACTTTTAGCTTTTTCCCTCCTCTGCTTGAGGCAAGGGAAGAAGACAGTTCTTTTCCTGAGATTGTATTTTCTTTTTCTTCTTCCTTTGAAACTGTACAACTGACAACTGGGCTCTGTTCTACATACCATCTCTCCGGGGCCTACACCGCCCGGACCTGGACAGGGCCTACTCCGTACTCAAGCATTTAGCTAGAGACAAAGCAAAAAACCACACCTACCAAGAACTCAAGACTTTGATTCATTCGAGTTATCCTTCTCACGAGAAGTTTATTATCTAACATTATTCATTTTTATTTTTATTTCTTTTCCCTTCCCCTAGTACCTGTGTGCACCCCCCCCAGCGGCTGGGTTTTACTAAATAAACAAGTTTTTTTCACTTTCCTCTGAGAAATTCTTAAGAAGAAAAGAAGAGAGTTTCAAACCCTATCTTTTACAGAGGAGGCTCTTCGAGTCTTCCTCCTAAGTTTGTCCAAACCGTGACAAAGGCAACTGAAGAAAGCATATAATTAAAGCTTAATACTTTCAGTTGCTAGTGCTTTCATTTTTCCCATTCGCTGTCTGTGCTTTGATAAAGAGAACAAAAGATTTTTAATGGTAGTCGACAGTAAGCAGGCTTCAGTAGCAGAACTGACAGATTATAGGCAACTATTGAATTTCATATTGTGACAGAGCTATGCTAACAGTTAATTCTCCAGGTCTGTGCACTGCATCAAAATGAATCCAACAGCTTTAAAGGACAATTCTATTCACTTCCAGTATTGAAGAGAATTTTGGTCTATAGACATCAGTAATTTTCTGACTGTAAATATCTGACTATCACCAAACTTTTTAAGTGCTTTGCCACCCAACAGGCTCTGCAGTCTTGCGCTCCTATGCTCCCCACACGCCCCACCACAACAGTAGTACTGTTACAGTCAGGAAGCTCAGGCATGTAAGGTAGGCAAGGCTTGCAGGGAAAGGTGACCTCTTTATCAACAGACTGGATACAGCTGGAATACCTGAGAGTGCTACAACTTAATCTGGAAAAGTCTGAGTGCTGATCTGAGGGAACTTCAACTGACAGAAGTGACTTAACCTTTAAGAAAAACTGAGTATCCAACAGGCTTTGGAGTGAAGCTCTCCTACACTTTTAACCTACGCAGAGAAGAACTTCATCCTGGAGCTATGTAATGACATTCTTTTCATGATATGGACAAAAAGCCTAGGTAGGTGTTCCACATCCCCTGAGTGTGTCTAACACACTGAAGTATTCTATCTCCTACCTTGTGTTGACTTGGCAGTTGTGGTCAAAACATTCACCAGGTCATCCCATGAACAGCACAGAAGAAATGCCTGTCTCCGTGTCCCCAAAAGCTGGGTGCTTCTGAGCTCTATCAAAATTAAGATAATAAAATCAATATCTCAGCCTGCCCAGAAATAGGCATTGAAGTATGCAGGAGATATTATTGTAGAAAACCTTGTACGCATAATCCTGTGTCTACTACGGCATCTTGGCAGCAACACTGAGAAAACAAGTCATCACACATCCTCCTGATCTTGAACTTTAAACATAGGGAAGTTTTTCCGTTTTTAAGTATCTCTGCAAAATATTGAAATAAATAATTAGAGAACAGTATTGTTCAAAGATTAATTTGCTGCTGAGATTGTTTATGCAAACGGTATCTTCTGTTGAGTAGTTTAATGTTTTAGTGAGTCATATTGCAATTACATGTTTCCCCTTAGTTAGATGACAGTAATTAGCTATGCTACAGGAAATTGCCTAAATGGAAAATTTTATGTAAGCTTCCTACAAATTTATGGAATATATCATGAAAATGGTTTTCCTATGCAGCTGAAAGATATGAGTCTTCTCCTTCTCCCCAGTTTTACACTGTTTTAAACGTATTGGTTTCAGGAGAGTTATGCATGATTTACCCAAAAATGGCTTTTATCTCCAAATGAGAACAAAATCAGGTTCCTGCTTCTGTATCAGAATTGGTAATGAGGCAACATGTTGCTTTCTTTGCACTTTAAAAAAAATGTTAACACAGTTGCTTGTGAGTCAGTGGAGTAAAAGCACTAGCAAACATAGAGTCTGATCTACCATCTCTACCTGAGATCTCATCTGTTTAGTCCATGGAGGATTTTCTTGTGTGTTTATTTGTCCTAGACTTTTGGATATAGCTATTAAAGTATTTTGCAACATCTTCATTTTTATTTGTGAACAAATGTACAGATACAGATATATACATTTCTAAGCACCCCCTTGAAAGGACAAGAAAAAACACAGACATACAGTTCAGTACTGATAGTGCTGAACAATTTATCCTGATTTGGAACACACAAAAATTTTAAAAAATTTTAATAACATATCATTGTAATTTAATTTTTCAGCTAAGTTCTAGTCACAAGTTTTGTTAATTCTAATCGTGTAAACTCTGTGTCTTTGTCATACTGTGTTTAATGCAACATAAAAGCAGTCTTAATAGACCCAGATATAATTAAATTTTAGTCAGGAAGCAACTCGTGGACTTATTTCTAAATCCTAAAAGCATTGGAACTGTGGAAAAAAAATAAGGGCTACAGCTTTGGGGAGTAAGTGTTACATGTTATTTGTTTTAAGAAAGTAAATGGTTGAATTTGTGTTTTGTGAAAAAGAAACCCATTATGTATGGTGACCAGTGCAGACAGAGTATGAACTCTGTTGCCACCAGTATATTTTGTGGATGCAGAAAAGCTAAAGTACTCAGTCTAATGCCTAATCAAAACTTCTGCAAAGGGAATTCAAAATTTAGAGATGGCTACAGAAAGCACAGGTTAATGACTTGAACTGACTTGAACATCAGGTCAAAACCAAAAGAAGTCATGTCCTTTATTGATGAATACTGCTGTGGACTCCAAGGATGTCAGTGCAGAGAAAGATAAAATACACTGATATGGGCTCTGTTCACCTGTTACCTCTGCTACCTCTTTCATGTTCCTAATGCCTATCCATGCTACATAACTGCAAGAGAGAAAATCCCTTTGTTTTCTGTCTAACCAGTTTTTAGGATGTACTATATAAACTATATTTTGAATCTCATCTGCCTATGCTGCTAATCTGGCCCTGTGCTTGTATGTGTTTAGTACACACATTTTAAAGCTATTGCATATTATATCTTGTGTCAAAATTCTTACATTCTATTAAAAAAAAAGTTAGAAGAACATAAACTTATGCTAGTAGCAATCACATTTTAGCACCAGGAACTTTCCATTGTCTCAAGTGGTAAAAGATCCCAAATGCTCAGAATAGTGAAGTTCCACTGTATATGATCATTTTAAGACATTTCCTAGGATTTATTTTTTATTAAAGTGAAATATTGTTCTTATTTTAATAAAGATGTAATGCTGATAATTGTCTAATGCAAAATCTAAATTTGACTTTACTAGAGTAGAAGGTGTTTTCTCTGTGATGTATGTCAAAAAAGGACAGCAGTCTTTATAGCTTACTGTTTTTCTGAGGAAGAAATGACAACATGAGAATAATACAATCAATAAAGTTACCGCTTTTGTGGTCCACAGATTTGCTTTGAGCCTTTTTTGGTATATCTAACTTTACTAATTGCATTCCTTCTGCAAAGGTTGTTATCTAAATGTTTTTCTATGTTCAGTCCAAGGCCACACGTTTTGATAAAGCTAACCCAATTGTGAGAGCACAATTTCTGTTTAGTTCTTAGCATGATGTCTTTTTGCAGGTTACCATACAATTCATTAAAACGTTGATTTTTCTTGTTCTGGAATAATTAAACTTCTTCAGTGAGAGAGAGCTCTAAATTCTGCTTGGAAAGAGGCATAAGAAATAGCCAGAGGGTCTTCATAAGTACATATACCAGTCCCTATTTGCAAGAAGACACACAGCCTACCTAGCATTTTGGTAATTTCTTACTGGCCCCATAAATACATATATTTAAAGAGACTCTATGTACTGCTTAAAATTATTTTCTGGGATACTTTTTTTTATACACAATGCTATCTGTGGATCTGCCTATATTTTAAATAATTTTGAGGGACTAACGGTATTAAACTGTATGCATTTAAAAGCAGGAAATCTAAAAGGAGAAAACTAACATTTTTTGAATTATGAAATTATGTTATATGTTGACTACTCTTGAAAGAGCATATAGAGGTCTAAAGGTCTGGTTTGCTGGCTGCATCTGTTCTGACCATCCATCTGTTTTTCTGTTGTGCAGCCCAAGTGTGGTATTGCGGCTTGGCAAGAGATTAAACGATTTATTAGAAGAAAACGATTCAGTGAAAGCAGACCTATAAACATAAGCCCACTGATGGAAACAATAGTGATAATGATCAGCGAATTGCAGCAGAAATTGTGAGTGTACTGAAAAGATAGCGTGCTTTTTTTCTCTTGGGAGAATGGGTTCCTTAAAACAACAGTGACTATTCCAATGGGGGATAGCAGGTGTAAAATTGCCTCGGTTAGGTCTTAGCTAGGCCTGAGTGTCACCAATCTCATATCACACAACGTTGTAATAATGGGAGGCAGAGATTATGTGAGAAAAAGAAAAGAAAAGAAAAGAAAAGAAAAGAAAAGAAAAGAAAAGAAAAGAAAAGAAAAGAAAAGAAAAGAAAAGAAAAGAAAAGAAAAGAA